>JAWNLS010000077.1:12170000-13370000 GCA_035042185.1 Drosophila kambysellisi | reverse complement strand
CGCCTTGCCGATGGCGTCAGTGTAAACAAGACTGCCACATGCCACATGCAGCGCCGCAAAAATTAATATTTGTGTTAATAAAAGCAAGAAGAGAAGGAGCAGCAACAACAAACTGGGCTAAAACCAATGGCATTGACTGTCAGATCTTCCAGTCCGGAGCATTGTGGCAGCAGCTGTGCGCTCGTAAGTGTTTACATTACTTGTTTGGATCTAAGCACGCGCATTTAGTCGAGCGGATGCGGTATCTAAATTTTGTGGCACAAACGTTCGCGGCTCGGTCGATAACAAGGAAAACGTGCCAAACAGCCGAATCTTTAGCTGCAACTGTGGCTCTTGACAGCTGAAACATGTCGCTGGAGCGGAATACCGAACCGAACCCAACTCCTAGCTCAATTCTAGACCGATGGCTAACCCTAAAGCGAAACGGTCCTGCAATTGAAGCTGTGCAACATACAATTCAATTAAAAAGTTTGTTTTTTTTTTTGTTTTTTGTGGTTGCCTTTTCAAATCACTCGCTCTCTGTCTCTGTGTGTGTCTCTCTCTCTCTCTCTCTTTTCTCTCGGTCTCCCTCTATGGTATTTCCGTTTCGTGCGGCAAAAATCCGGTGACGTCTCAATTTTTGCCATTCCAAAAACGCCTCGCGCCTGAAGCAAAAGCAATGAGCAACGTTAGTTGAATGGAAAAGGAATGGAAAAACCAGAGATTGAAGGAGCGGGTGTAAAAGTGTCTGGTGGCAACGTAATGCCACAGTGGGTAACATTGGGTATCCTAGTAGGTGTAGCGAACATCATTAAAAACAATAATAAATAAACATATCAATCCATAGTAAAAAACTTTATTTACCAACGAAATAAGGATATCACACTTATCATTTATTTATATCAAACACTTATTTATCAGTCTATCAGTCTAATGGCTAGACAGTTTTAAACAAAAAGTTAATAAATATTTCCGGCACTTGCCAATTTTATATTACATTTTAGATTTTTATAGAAGTATCCATTTCAAACTATTTGAGATTCATTCGACATGTGCAACTTCGAGACAGTTCAAACTTGGAAAATAAAAAGATAAATTGTTTTCCGTGAGTTGTGTTTGTGTTAACCCTTTTTGCGCTCATCTCACCCATTGTTTGCCAACTGTTGTGGGGCAGCTGTTTGCCGCCTTTCTGAGCGGTAGTCCCTCCCTCTTTCCCTATCGACATTCCCGGACCACTCCGCTAGGTCCCACACTCCGCATTGCATTACATTCTTGTATGTGGTTTATTTGTAGTTTTCCTCTTTTTTTATAACACCCGCATCAGCGAATGGAACTGAAGTGAAATGAAACTTCACACCATTTTCGCGGAGCACCCGGACCGATCCGGACCATCCACTTTGGCAGCATCAATGTTGCTGCAGCAGCAACTTCTGCTTAGCAATGGATGAAGTGCGGCAGCTGCTGCCTAGCAATGAATGAAATGCAATTAAGTTGATGTCGATGCATGTTTATAGTGGCTGACTGACTGACTGACTGACTGACTGAGTGACTGGCAAAGCCACGTTGATGTATTGTACAAAACTTAACTCTAACAACAAACAACACCTCTGAATTGGCAAACAGGAAATGAATTTCCAACGCCAAGTGAGCAACAATTTTGTGCGGATTACCGATTGTGTTTGGGACTTCACTTGGATGTCATGTTAGATATGTCACTTAATTAAGTTAATTTAAAACCTGCATTCTTCTGGCGCTCACACATGTGTATATTTTAGCTGTTAATTAACTGAATGCCAACGTGGCTGGGCAGGGCAATTGCCAGTCAGCAGCTGCTGCTACCAAAAGCTGTTAAGTCACGACAACTTTGCAGCCAGCAAATGGCATTTAAGAACACTTTTCTACAAACACACCCACACACCCACACACACACACACAAATACACACATAAACTTCCACAACTCGTTTCATGTTGACCCGGAGAGGGCTTTGCATATTTGGTGCGAGCAAACTGTAGCCTGGGCAAAAGTTGAGCAAGTATTTTTCACAATCATTTCACAGGCTGCACTTTTTGCACATGAACATGTGAGTGACACGCCCACACACTTAGTGGGCGGCTTGCGGCGTGTCTTCATAATGGATTCCCTAGCCTGCCCAGACAGGAGGGGGGGCGAGAAAATTTGCGGCTACAAGTTCATTTATCATATGCTTGAGTAATTGAAATTTCAACGCTCCGAACCATCCGACCAGACAAGAACAAGACCACACCGCATAACACCACATGACGCCCCACCAGGACAGACCAGACCATTACCGAGCAGTCTCGCTGGGCAATCAATGTGCGCCCAGAGAGTAGTCCGGATCGCATCCCAACCCCCTATCCCAACTATGTTCGAAGCAGCCAATACATTAGACGCCTCTCTGACACATTTTGCTTTGAACTTAATGGATATGAAATAAATAAAAAATGTATAAACTCACTTACTCCGGGCATGGAGTGCGTCCTAACCATATGCATGAGTATTATGCAAAAAAAAAAAAAAGACAACACATCTAAATAATAAAAAAAAGGTGGCCACAAAAAGGCTTCTTAAAGTCACAAAATGGCGGCCGGAAACTCAATGAATGTGCTTGAAAATCGATTGGGGATTACTCCTCTAAAACGCTTTTCATTTTTACCTCGTTTGAGGGCATTCTTCTGGCATAGGTGTATTTATTTTCGGCCCCAAACGGCTTACCCCTTGGCTTGGGTATGGACCACTTCTAGGGGCTGCTGTCGGTTACGCATCGAAGCACAAATGATTTATTTGGTACACAAGGCAAGAATTGTAGCCGCACCTTGCTGACCGTCCACAAAATATATATGTATATATAGAGAGATATAGAAAGAGCGGAGATGAGTAGGTGTGGGATGTATGAGAATTTGCTGCCATTTGCCCACCAAGGCTGGTGACACAAAAACGCAATCATTTGACCATAAACATTGAACTAAATTCAAAATCAATTTAGCGGAATAATAAAAGCGAGCCAGGGTCGTTATTATTATGTCCCTCTTCCTCTTATTCAAGTGGGCCTGGGATTATGGACACATTTGGCCTGGAAACACTTTGTTGTTGACCTTATAAGCTTCACCTGTATTGCAGCAATTATGTCGACAATTGCCGGGCACTAGAATGCCAAGAGTTTCTAAACGAGTCCTAATAATATCCAGTTCTAATAATTACCAGAATGTATTTTGTGACATTTGTTATAATTCTGATGGCAAATCAAGAGATTAGCCTAAACAAAATAATTATGCATTTTAAAGAACTTATATAAAGAACGTATAAAAAATGGACAGCATTTCCTATTTTAATATAGTGACACATTAAAATGTTTATAAAAATGGTCTGTTTCTGGCAATCACTTGTGAAAAATTGCCATAAATAAGTAGAATCCACATACGTATGAATGTGTGTTTGTGTGTGTGTTTGTCTTTCTGTCTACTGTGCACATCTTGGCTTATTGGCCATGGCCGAAACGCAGTCGAGCTGCCAAGCGGCAACAACTGCAACAGACTCTTAGCTTATTTATGCCTTTAGGCAACCTCAGCAACAAACAAAATAATAATAAAAGCAACATGCATAGAAAAAATAAAATAAAAACTATTGTAGGCAAAAGTCAAGTGAATTTCCTTTTCTGACCAAACACACAATAAAAAAGTGACTTATTCACACACACACAAACACACACACACACACAACAACACACACAATACAGCAACCGAAGGATCCCGAACAGGATGAACGAGTTGCTCGCACTGCCATGAAATGTATTTTGTTATGAATTTTTGTTACATCCTTTTTCATTTTTGGGTTGCTTCTCTGCTTCCATTCACTTCCTCTTTGCAACGGCAGTTGTGGCAGTAACAGCAACAACAACAACAACAACAAAGATTACAAGAAGGACGCAAACACATCCGTAAACAATTTGTTCATCCCCCTTTATTTTCATTTATTTTTTGTTTAGCTGCTTTTCCCTGTCTTCATTGTGTTTATTTGAATATGATGCTTTTTGATAAGTAAAATAAACAAATGTTCGCAGAAATTGAAAATGCTGCAAGAAAAAATGTTGTTAGAATTATTGTCAAAAACAAAAAAAAACAAAGAAAACCCGGGTGTAAATAAAATAAAAGCTTTAGAATGGTTAAATGGGGTGTACAAAGTGGCAATCGGCTTTTAAGATTTGGAATACGACAAGCAATTAAAATAAAGAAAATAAAATAAAAATAAATGTCCTAAAAATATGCTAATAATATAATAAATAAAAAATATGCTTTAAAAATGGGTAATTTACTGATGCCATTTCGCATAAAAGGCAAATCGGTGAATCCCCGATTTTATCGAGCAACACATAAGTTGAGTACTAAAAATAATAATAATAAATAAACATTTTTGTGGAATAGAATATTAAGCAAAGTTATTTATTAGGAAATTGCTGATCTGCAGAAACATGATAAGAATTAGTTGAAGAGGCTTTTGGCTTAAATCAAACGTGTCACATCCAAAGTTGGGTGTTGCATGTTGTGCGGGTCAAAGGAGATCAGTGTTTTTGTTGTTGCTCGTTTGGCCTACGGCGTTTGGATTTTCCTTAAATGTGTTTCCACCCATTCATGTGTGGGTGTGTGTACATATATACATTTGTTTGCACTTGTGTGTGTGTATATGTCGCTTATGTACATTTGGGAAAGTCAACGTAATTTTTCTTTCCTTTTCATACGCTTATTTGCCATTTCATTTCCATATGCACAAAGTAAATAAGTAAACAATTGAAGCTTACTTGCCAACTCAGGATTGTGTGTGAGTGAGTGTGTGTTGTGTGTGTGTGTGTGTGAGTGTGTGTTGTGTGGGGGGGGCAGACTTGATACAATGTTGTTGGTGTTGCCTTGACAGCCAAAGTTAGTGAACGGGGGCAGCACATCCTTGATTGAGCGCAGGGCAACTGGCTGCACTGGCTCAGTGACATGTGTGTGAAATGTTTGCCGTGTTTTGGATCGAGTTTTTGACACACAAAAGGAGCTCGACAAATTGGAATCCAAGCCCAAGTTGATAGGATATGCGCGCGAAAGGATTTCTCGGAAATATTGACTTGGATGTCTCGGTGCGCGTTTGCCAGCGTGGGGCTGCCTCCAGGATAATCGACAGGCTGTCATTGTGTTTACACTAAATTTCAATTAAATTTTGAGGCCTCGTTGACATTGATGGCAACAGCAGTCGCACTCGCAGTCGCAGTCGGAGACAAATGCAAATAGAATTCGACACCACTACGAATTGGAATAAGTAACAGCAAAAACTAAACGGATCCGGGATAACAAAAAACAGTCGCAAGCGCTGTCACCAAACAAATCTCAACAAACTTTACAAAACAATTTTATGCGAGAAAATGAAGCCACTTTTGGCAGAACAGCAACAGCAACAGCAACGGCAACAAAAACCAGGCTAAGAACAACAAGCAGCAACAAACGTCGGAGGAAAGTGGGGCATGCTGGGGGGAGTATGGCTTGTGCGGATTTGCTGACTGGATTTAAAATGGAAATTATTTGAGAAAACCAATTCACTTTATTACTTTAGGGCATACGCAAAGTAAAACAAAAGCACCAAAAAAAAAGAAACAGTGGCAGCAACATCAGGAACAGCAACAGTAGCAACAACTCAAGGCAAGCGACCATAAAAATTAATGCAATAAAAACACATGGCACAAGAGCTGGAAAAAAGCAACCTCTGAAAGAAAACTGATGGAAAAGTGAGCAAAGCTCGAGGAGAGGAAAAACAAACTGAGCCAAAAGCCGAGAACCAGAACAACTTCCAGCTCAGGACCATAACAGAAAAGAAGTACGCCTTTTATTCAGGGAGGGGGGGGGAACCATAATAACCTACTCATTGAGCTAACCAGAACAACACAACCCACATAAATATAATCATATTTATGCATTGTTATCCTTGCGTTGTTTTCTAATTATAGCCTCCTCTCATCTGGCAAGACTAATGGTTCTGCACCACTTAATACAACTTTCGAGTGGCAACATTGCGTCTGTTTTTGATGGTAACATCATTTACTTGACTATCCGATTAAATGCACCAGTAAAGGATTCATAACTTTCAGCAAGTCCAGAAAAAGCTGCTCTCCAATATTTTCCAGATGGTTTTCTCTTGCTTCTATGCAGGTCGCCTGGACTATGTTGCTTAAGGCATCTTGGTGCCTGAGCTGCATCTGGTAGCAATTAAAAGGAGAGTCCTGAGAATTAACGTTGCTACAGTTGCCTCTTGCCTTGTGGCAACTGTTGTGTTGCTGCCACCGCTAATGCTGTTGCTACGCTTGATTGAGCTTGAAGCTGTGCCACTTAAACTCGCTGCTCCCGTCTTGGGTGTAATTAGACTTTTCAATTATGCATAATTATGTGCAGAGAGCCATTTGTGTTCTCTCTCTTAAAGTTGAAAGCTTGAAATTGTGGCAGCAGGAAGATCTCTTCCCCATATTCGCAACCGTTATGCGATATGTCTGTCTGTCTGGGCGGCCCGAAGCGGAGCGACCGCATTTTTGTTTGTTCGCTTGCCTGCAGCTCCTGCTGCGGTTGGCATTGGCCATGTTGCTGGCAAGGACAACAAAAACAACGGAACGACACCGACAACGACAACGACAACGGCAGCGACATCGAGATCACAGCACAGTGCAGCGCAGCAGGGAGACATAAATCAGGATTTTCCCTGGGCCCGGGCCACAAATGTTTTTTAAAGGATTCGCAGTGGGTGCTGCTGCAACAACAGCAATAATAACTTGAGGGTCGTTTGGGTTCGTTGTCGCCTGCAATCGCAGATAATCTTATGCATGCTTAGACAGTCTATTTGCATATATATATGTATATAGGTATGTATTTAACTGGGGTTAGGACAGCGTTCAATTGTCCTGCACGGGCTTACAACTTACCCATCATGCAGCAAATCAGCGTCGAAAAGGTCAGCATTTTTATGTGGGTTGGGCGTCCAGCGCCGTCTGCTTCTCTATTATTTTTTCTCTCTCTCTTTCACTTCAGGCTCCTCCTTCTCTTTCTGTCTTGTTGTATCTTTATCACCTGCTGCCGTACTTTCGCTTTCGAGCTAGTTTTTTGCTAACTTTTCGCTATCGATTCGCACTTTGTTAGCCGTAAGTGTTTTTATAGCTCCACTCTTAACCGTTCTGTATTTTACTGCTATTTACTTTTTGCTCTCACTGTAAATGATATTTTTATTCATATTAAACACACACACACAACAATAACAACGGTAAAACTCCCTTCGACCTCGCCAGGAATTAAACACTCGCAATGACATTTAAAACACTTAATTCCAATGGCAGACAATTTAATCTTTTAACGTTCGTTCTTTTTTTAAACCTATTTGTTATTGTTGTTGTTGTTGTTGTTGTTTTTGTTGCTGCCTATGCCAAATATTACTTTTCGTGTTTCACTTTTCCATTTCCCTTTTAAACTTTAGCCTTTTATTTATGCCATTTGTTGTTGTTGCTTCTCTTTTTGCCACGCGCTTCGAACGGTTTTTGCTGTCTTTGCCAAATTGATTTTGCCAGCTTTGCGAACCTTAATTGATTAAATTTATCATTGTTTTTGTTAGCCTGTTCGCTCCGTTTAGTGCCTGATGCCCATTTTCACCTAATAAAAGCGACAAATTAAATGAAATGAAAAAAAAGAAAAACCTATTATGTTTCCACACAAATGAAACATTGTGAAAAATATCGTTAACAAAATACATTTTACGAATGACATCAGTGAATTGATTTTTAAAAATTTGTTGTATTTATTTATATTTACGTTTTAAAATAGACGTGTATTCAATAACAGTTGCTTGTAAAAGTTTTCTGAGTACAGTTAAATTTAAACTTCGCCTTGAAGAAAATTTTGGAAAAGAAAAATCAATTAAATAATTACCTCTTCTACACTGCTTTTTAGCCTTAACTGGATTTATTATTAACAGATAACTTTACTGTAGTTTCAGTTGTGCATATCTGATGAGTACTTGCCACACGCATGTCTACGGAATATTATGGAACCCCCCAAGCACAAAAATAAGCTTGACCGTGCTTATAATAATCAAAACGGGCTGAAGGCAAAGAAAACATACAAAACAAATAAATAGATTTGGGTACACACACTTATTATATGGCTAAATGTGTGTGTGTGTATCTGATTGCATATGGGGCAAATGGGTGACGAGAATTGGGAAAAGGTTTGGCCTACAGACCTGTCACGCCCCAAGATTGAACCCCACCAAATGTCGGCTTTACCCTCTGGCCAAACCTCAGCTAACCCCCTCCCCACCCAAAATCACTTTTATCTATTTTTGTGTAATTGAGCTGATGCCTCAGCCATGCCTCAGCTGGATATCAATCAATTGGAGCTGCGGCTGGCTGTAGTTAAGCCAGCCAACCTTCTTCATCAGCTGCCTTGATAGATAAATACTCGTAATTTGTTGAAGTTGTTGCTGCCACTGACTTTTTCGCACGTCACTGGCAAATTTGTCTGTGGCGTGTTGAGTTCATTTCAGGCAAATTAATTGCAAATT
This sequence comes from Drosophila kambysellisi, assembly GCA_035042185.1. NCBI lineage: Eukaryota > Metazoa > Arthropoda > Insecta > Diptera > Drosophilidae > Drosophila > Drosophila kambysellisi. The sequence continues at coordinate 13,361,433 of JAWNLS010000077.1, read as the reverse complement.
TGCAGCAACACTTTCAGCTAATTACAAACTAAAAATGGGCATGGGATTGAGGCATCAACTCAAAGGTACAATGACTGACGTCAACTGACACCAAGCAAGATGCCGAGGCTTTTGCTCTGTTGTGTTAGACCTCAATCAGCAGGAGCAGCAGAAGGCATCTTGGTCCTCTTGCGCCCAGTGGGTGCCACTTGTCGCTGCTGCTTCCGTAATGGAATTAGAGACGGCAGCAGGGCACAGGACAATGCTGCTGCTGCTATACTCCCTCTCTCTCTCTCTCTCTCTCTATCTCCCTCTCTCTTTCTCTCTCTCTGTCTCTCTTGAAAGTGTTAATGCACACACAAGTTGCCTGCGTGTGTGTTTTGGCTGTGTCTAGTATGTGTCAGTGTGTTCGGCTTGGTAATTGTTGCCTAAGGCTGTGAAAGCTCAAGTGAAGTCCACTTGTCGCACACACTCTCTCTATCTCTCTCTCCCTCTCTCTCTGTCTTTCTCTTTCTCCCTTTTTTCAGTTGGTATCGTTGTGTTGTGTGTGTGTAATTGCAAACGTCTGCAGTTTGCTGTTCAGCTCTTCAGCTCTGTTCCACTCCCTTTGGCTACGCTTGTCATTACACTTAGTATCCGTGATTAGATGACGTGGCTGTCACCTTCCCTTCCCTTCCCTTCCCTTCCCTTCCTTCTTTTCCCATTAATCCCTTCTCCTAGTTTAGTTAGCCATTTCCGCATTGCGTTAGTTCAATGGCTCCCCGTGCGACACTGTTTCTGTATTGTTCATGAATATTTTATTGATACTGGAGCATTGTGTGCTTATTTTGGCTTGGTTTCCATTCCGTTTGCTTGTTTTGCTAAATTGAAAGCAATTTACGCAGATTTTCTCCGCATTTAACCTAATGATTATGGCCAACATCTACGATACTCAACTGTCGTGAGTAGGCAATTTGAGTATATTACAAAATCTGCCTATTTTTAGAGTTACTCAGGAACTAAAGTAATCAGATTTGCAAGTGCGCAAATTCAATTCTTTTAAAAATGTTTAATTTCAAAGTGGTTTTAAACAAATTAAAATAAGTTTACTTATTTTTGGTTTAATTTTGACAGTATTATTTGTTATTCAGATACATTTTATGGAATGCCAAAGATGTTTTTGTGTATATTTTCTGACTGAACATTGTATTATTATTAACGAATTCCAACAGAGACATGCGAAAGTTTGAAGTGTTTTAATTTATCTTATTTTTGGAAAAGAATTTGCCAATTGACTTTTATTGTGTAGCAGGTAAACCGTAGACAAAAAGCAAATGGCAGCTTGGCACTTGGCATGTTCGTGCTTTTGTCCCGACTTTTTTGATGTGTGCTCTTATTTAATAAAAGTGTGCAAAAACTTTTCTCGCCTGTCTTCAACTACTTAGAGCAACTATTAAGGATAAAGTTTTTTTTTTTTTTTTGGTGAACAACGACAGCAAAAATGATAACTTTCGTAGCTGTTTTCCCTCCTGCAGACTTGTTCAACGTGTGGCGTGTCCGTGAGAAATTAGTTTACGCAATGCGCATACGCAGTGTGTGCCCCGGTGGCGATCATTCCGCTAGTTTCCCTCGCCGCCGGGTTTCCCATTAGATGCCAACGCGCACTTGCTCTTGATTTCTTTATGTGTTTCCTATTAATTTTTGTCAGTTTTTGTTTTCTTTTTTCCCCCCACTTGAAGGCTGTGGAAATATTAAATTACAAAATATTGTCGCCCGGGGAAATTGTTGTGTACACAATTTGTTTTGACGCGTTATTCCATTTATCGGTCGTGCTAAAGATCAAAGACGATTTACTACATTTTGAGGTGTTTGTATTGAGTTTTGTGTTTTTTTTTTCAATTTGTTAATTTATTTTGACGTTGTGGAAAATGTTGGTCTAAATATAAAAGCAACTTAATTTGCTGCCTGCTAATGAGGCAGAATGCTAAAGAGGGGCATTAGGTGCGTAGGTGCGGAGAGAGCATAGAGCAGAGAGCGGAGTGGAAGGGGAATGGGATAGGGACAGCTCGTTTTTTATTTGTTGTGTGTGCTGTTTTGCTGTTTTTTATTTTATTAGTTTGGTCTTTTGTCGGCTGCCACAGCTAACAAGTTGCGAACAGCAGCAAACAAAAAAATAACAAAAAATCGCATATAATTCGAAACGATGTCATAAAATATTCGCGTGTGTCGCGCGCACTTTGCTAAACTGCCCCAAAAGGCATAAGCTAACGGCAGTTACAACAATGGCAACAACAAAGTCCATTCAATTTCATCTCCTGCCAATGTGGCAATGTGGCAATGTGGCAATGAGGCTTTTCCTGCGTTTTCACACGTTCAAAATTTACGACTTTGACACTTTTTGAGTTGCTCCAAAGAAGAAGTTGGTCTCAACTTTTATTTCACACACACACATGCACACCCACGCACACACACTCACAGTTTTATACTGTTGCAAATGCAGATAATTTCGCGTCTCACTCGTTGGAAATCAAATTGTTTGTTTTTTTTTTCGCCGCTGGGCTTTTGTTGTTATCGAATTCGTTATCGAAATTGAATTTGGTTTCGGAATCCAGCTCGCACACGCTACCCGCTGCGTTTATCTCGCATGCGTTCACCGACGTTGTCGCACACAAACTGAAACTGAAACTTATTTTGGGGCCCAGCAATTGCCAGCTGACGCAACGAATGAACCTTAGCCTCCAACATTATCAGGACGAAGCCTCGTTCTGTCGCCTGCTCGGTTGTTGTTGCTGTCGCCTTCGTGCTTTCGGGCTTCGTCAGCGTCGCTGGTGTCGTCGTCAACGTGTGTCAAAGCCGACTGTCAATTCGCCGCAAAGACGACTTCTCTTCAAGCTAATTTGTCGCTCACTGATTTGTGCTCTTCAAACAAACAAGCATAAAATTGTTTATTATGGTGCGTCTGAGACAATATAAAACTGAATTAACTATTAAAGATAATCATTTATTTCTGGCAAATAGTAAATGGGAAAAATTAATAATTTTTAATATGGAATTGATATTTTTTAATTCATAAATATACTTATATGTATCAAGCTAAGTATTTATTATACGTAAGCCAATTTTTCCACTCTGCTTTGAAATGGCTAAACTTGAATTACATTTTTGGAGTTTTGACGAAGTTATGGCAATTGCGAATGACAACAAGCGAATTTACATTTATTTTACTTATACATAGATTAACAGTTTATTTTCCTTAAGCTCTCGCCTTGATCTTTATAATCGCAATCTCATTCTTGTCAGTTTTTACTTGCACAGCTCTCTTCATCAGTCTAACAAAGAGCCACACACAACGTTAAACATGTTGTTGGACTCAGACAACAGCATCAACAGCAGCACAATTTAAGGTCAGTGCTAAGCGCAAATGAAGAGAACGAAGCGAAGAGCGCGCATGCGCATTGCTCATGCTCACTCTCTGTGCACTTTGCGGCGAATTAGTGGCATCTTAATAAAATTTACATAGCGACTTTACATAAAAAGAACTAATGACAATATAAATTCACATGACGTTCGCCTGGTTGCCGCAGATGGGCAACGAGCGCTGATGTTGACGATGCTCCACTACGCACAGATACATATATATATTATATATATATATATATGTGTGTGTATTTGTTCGTTTTGGGTTTTATCTCGTGGGGATAGCTAAGAGTTAAGCAAATACAGCACTAACCGTTATCGCCATGGCGAAAATCAGTAATTAGCGTAAATTGAGTTGGTAAAAAGCGCAAGAGCTTAATTCCGACCCGAGACCCCGCCCTCCAACAACTGCCACCCACAATAGTTACCGCTTGTTGCGGTTGTCACAGTTCCTTTGCCCCTTCGCATTGTCATCGTTGTTGCTTTTGTTGTTGTTGTTGATTACGTGGCAATTAGTTGTCGCTTTTGTGGCAAGCCTCGACGACACTTTCGATCAGGGCATGTTTTGTGCCTGGACGGCAGGTAAAGCCCATCTGCAGCTTAGCGAGCTAATTAAACAAGTTGATTAATTTCCACTGCCCCTTGACCTTGGCCAAGTTGCCATGGGGCAAGCTTTATGCTTGACTTTGCCCATCAACTTGGGCATAGTTTTGATAACTTTCGACCAGGCATGGGCAGGCAGTGAGGCGTCTCAACTTTTTTCACACCGTTCGTGTGGGTGTGGCACACATCGTTATCTTTGTCTAATGAGGCAGCATGTGGCACGTCTGAGGCTATTAAACTTTCCAAATAAGTTTGACACAAATTTGCACAATTCGCTCCAAATATTTTCCAACTACAACTAAACCCAAGTCGAGTCACACTGCAAATGTTCTATTTCCACAACATACTAAGGAAAACTTGAGAAATAGGGAAAATAGCTGGATTCAGTGAAGAGCACCCAAATTCGTTGAATATGATTTATGACGGTATCTCGCATACTTTACCCCAAAAATAAATAGGGCATTGGACCACCCACTGGGGTAATGCAATCAGCTCCGGCATGGAATTTAATCTTCTAGCTGAGTTTGGCTTCGTCTGAGGCATTGTTGCATATTCAACAACAATTGCAACTGGCAAAACCAACCAACTAATAACAAATGCAAATGAATGCTACAGAAATTTACTTACTAAACATTTTCATATTTTTCGCTCTGGCTGGCAAGTTTTACAAATGAGTTTTTGCCTCAGGCCCCCTTGCAGCAAGTGAATTGATTTAATTTGTTGCAGTCGAGGGCTTTGCAGCATAACTAAGACCAACCATTGCATTACACAATGTCGTATAACAAGTATTTAAAGTAAATCCAATTTAAAAACATAAAGCACCCCAATCACACATTGTCCTCTTTTAAGAATATTCCATTCAAGCTGCCCCACAGAACTTGCAGCAAGAGCTGGCCGGAAAAAAAGTGATGTTGCAGTGTGTGTGCCCTGAAAACGAAATTAGTTGGGAAGAGAACAACGGTGTTGTGGGTTATGAGGTGGGAGGTGGGAGGTGGCATGTGGATCTGAACACTGATGAGTTCACTTCACTGAGCAAATGAAACGATATTGTTGTCAATTTAGGTGCAACAAAGAACAACAACGAACTTCAGCCAGGACAATACAAACAGCATACACGATGGCGACAAAGAAGCCAAACGGTTTCCTGATGAGGGGAGGCAGCAGAAGGGGGGTTGGTGGGTGGATGACACAGCTACATGAGCAAACAACAACAAATTGCATGTCCTTCCGCTTTTAGATGCAACACAAAATACGCACTCATATTTGCTTTTGGTAGTCTAAAGGGGGAGATGAAGGGCTGTTGTCCAGAATCCACCTGCAGTTTTAATGAAGGGAGATACTTGCAGCAATCTCGTTAGTTTGGAACCCACTGAATTGCAGCTGGTTGCAACAACCGCTGCTGCTGCCCCTTTGTTTGAAGAGGCAGCAGCTCTTTAACCCGAAAGTAGACTTCTAGATACAATTTGATGGCATCGATAGTTTCAGCAATGGTCTGCCACAAATTGTCACACAAATCAGAGATTTCTCAATTAAAACCATTTAAATTGTTTAAAATGAATAAGGATTTAAAAACCCTCTCCCGATCCATAAACTGCCATATGGATTGCCTCGATTTGTAAACTGCGTCAGTAATATGTTTAATTATCAAATAAGGAGAGCAAATAATTTAAATAAATAAATTAGACATTACAATTAGGTTAGTTAGAGCTAAAAGCAAAGGAGGGCAACCGCCTGGCGCTTAGAGCCGGACAACTTCTACGCCCTGCGGTGTGAAGAGGGACTCGGCTGCCAATTTGAGCTTCTCGTTGACCAATTTGGCAATTTTGGGCGTGCGACGCCAGACGAGTTCGCGGGTCCTGTCGTGGTTATCCTTGCTCTCCACCTCCACCTACACACCACAAAAAAAAGAAAGAAAGAACAATTTAGGGCTAATTGCACAAGGCACAGAGGTGTTGCAGCAGCTGTGGCAACTGAGGCCTTACCTGTTTGGGCTGTTGCACCTTGATTGACATCAAGGTGGCCCGATCATCCAGCACACTGAACTTAATGCGTCCGATCATCTCGTTGGTCCTGGCCGTGGCGCTCTTAACGTTGCGTACACTGCCCCGCTTGAAGGACTTCTCCACCCGCAGAGTCAATGGGCCCAGCGTGAATTTGGCCTTAATGGTCGAATTGCGTCCTTCCGCATCGCTGATCACTTTTACGTTGCCAACGCGCTTCAGCGACGCCAGACCCGACAGACTTCCCTCCGCTTTTTGCAGCTTCTCCACTTCCGAACCCGCCTTGTTGGCGGCCCCACCACCCGCTGGCTTATTGTAGTTGCTATTGCCAGCCTTCAGGGCGGCACCACCACCGGGCTTTTTGGGATTGTGCTTATGCGCCGCCTGCTGTTGTGTGCCAGTGGATTTCTTTTGGTTGACTTTGGTGGCCCCCTGCTCCCTATTGAACACGGTACGAGTTTCCGCTTTGCCCGACCCGGATGCTATCTCCTTTTGGCCATCCTGCTCCTCCCTGGCTTTGAGGCCAAGCTCACTCTGTAATTGCGTCAATTGCTCCTGCAATTTGATTGACTCGGTGCTGCTGCTGATGCTGCCAGCGGACGAGGCACGCGGCTCCGAGCGGGTGTTCTTGCTGCAAGTCACAGAGATTGACAAATTTGCATCATTTTCTTTGACTATGACCTAATTTGATGATATACCCTTGCCGAGCAGGCAGCTACCTCACTTTGTCATGCATCTTGCTTGACATTCAGTAAAATAATTTCTAACTTGTGGCAACTTTAATTTCTTCTGCTCTGCAAGTGCATCCAAGTTGAAGGCAACCTTTTGCAAACATCGACTTTCGTCTATTGCCAGTTTGACTTACAGTTTTTTGTGGGTTGTCGTCTTGTGGTTGCCACTTCCCTTGGTCTTTGTTGTGGTCTTCGTTGCAGTACCTGCCCCATATGAGGGCGTGGCCGAGCGACCCGCCAATCGCACCACAAACGGATCATAATTGTCGGCAACAATGCGATTTATGCGAGAAAATATGGCATCGATGAAATGATTATGACGCGCTTGGAATGCATCCGTTGACATGTCAATGACGTTGTTCTTCAGATCACCTGCCCGGCGCCATAGAAGATTTGATGTTAATACGCTTTCATGAGCCGAGCACAGATTTTGTATGTGTGAGTGTGAGTGTGGGTGTTTGGAAACTTGCAACATGCTCTGTTTCCTGCTCATGTGCTCGTCACTGTATGTGTCTCTAATTACATGCAAGTGTGTGTGTGTGTGTGTGTGTGCGAGTGTGCCACCCTCATGTGTTGCCATTCAATTCCCAGAGCCCACCACAAATAGCCATGCTCTCATACCCACAAGTCTGTCGATTACGTGTGGGTGTTTGTCAAGAGGCAAAATAATAATAATACCAAGTAATGTTATAAAAAAGTATTGACATTCAAGCTGGGCAGTTAGAAGCCACACTTAATCCATAAACAAATATGCCAGGGTTGCCAAAGTGTGAGTATTAAGTGAAATTGGCATAAAAGTAGCTTAATATTCATATATGATTTATATTATAAATGCAGGAAATTTAAATTTAATTCAGTGAAATGTAAATTTTATAATAAATAGCAATTGTTTGATGTTAAAATCTTAATATTTTCAAGGCTCAGACGGCATTCAAAATATATCTCAATATAAAAACAAAAATCACTTAGCCTGAAGCCAGCAAAAGACATATTTAAATTAATATTTTGACGGGATCAGCTTATTGAAATCACAAAGAAAATCTTTGCCTAGCAGCGAAAAATTTTCTTTAGCTAACAATAAGATAGAAGAAGAAACTTTTTAATAGTCTCCCAAGAAACTTTATCCTATTGTGATTTGATTTATATTTGTTTTCCATCCCTTAATCAAAAACACATATTCTGGATTACATATACAAGAAAATATTGTTCTGGTAATGTTAAAAATAATGAGCCACTAATGTGCCATTTGCATATTAATGTGTGTGTGTGTGTGTGTGCGTGTGTGTGTGTGTGTGTGTGTGTTCTATCCACTTCCAATCTACTAGCTAGTTAAGGACACAGGGATAAACTTGCTCACATCCGGCCGGAAAAGCGTTATTTATTTTAAGCTGTGCCCTTTTGTTGCGGTTAATTGAGACAAACTATTACTGACGTTTATTGTGACCGCTTTTCCATTAACCATATTAAAAATAGAAAATTGTCAAGAATACCACAATCCGAAATACCAAAACCTATATATAACTGTAAATATATATAGTGTAAGCTTAGAGCAAAAAATTACTACATTTATACAAACTTTAATGAATGGATACCACAGAGCTACAACTGATGATTTCAATGATGAAAGGGGTTTGACAAGAAAGAGACAGGCAGATAGATAAAGAGAGCGAGAGTGAGAGAGAGAGAGAGAAGGTGTAACCAAAAACCCTGAATTTGATGCAAATAGTGACGCTTGAAAGTGTTGTGGGGACGAGTGTATAAATAAAACACAAAAGCAGGTTTTTATTTTGATTTTTTCAATTGATTTGTCTGAAAGTTGTACACAAATTTCATTAAAAATTTATTTAAGTAAACTTTTGTGTGGTTTTTGTGTATATGTGTGAGCAGCTTTGCTAATTGTTTTTGTTTGTTTTTTTTTTTGTAGTTTTTTCTTGTTTTGTTTTTACAATAAATAATAAATAAATAAATAAATAATAAATTACAAAATAAATGAACCTAAAATGCAAAGTTTAACAATTTGTGCAGTGAAAACGTTTTGTGACGTCACCTTTCATTTATGCGGAAAATTTGTGGCAAATTCAAGCGTTCAACTTTCAGCTACAATTTACAGTTGGTTTAATTTTGTCTTTTGTTTTTGTTCATTGTTTGTTTTATGTTTTTTACAATTTGCGTTATTTACGTTTACGGAAAGTTATGCGAGCCAGAAAGAAGCCAAAAAAAATAGCCAACGATTAATTGATGTCAATTGTAAGCCAAATGTGTGAAAGCGTGAGTAAAGGTAAAGTGAGCAAAAGAGACAGAGAGATACACAAATAGAAATACACACATATAAATATATATATATATATATATATGTATATATATAGAAACAGTTAGAGAGTACTTTAGATATGCGCTACAAATATGCATTTATAAATTCGGCGATTACTTTTTGTTGATTGTGAATCAATTAATTACAAAATAAATGTGGATCAAGAAAAAAAGTTAAAAATTATAATAAATAAATTACACTAAATGAACAATTATCGTTGTTGTTGTTGTTTGCTATTGTTGTTTACAAACATAAAATTAGCTATTTGTGTGTGTGTGTGTGAATGTGTGTGTGTGAATGTGTGTGTGCATATGTGTATGCGTGAATGCGTACGACACGGATAGCAATAAAAATGTCTGCCAAAAGAGGTTTTCTTTTTGTTGCATACCACGAGGCGAGTTTTTCACATTCATTTCAGCTTTTTTCTTCTTCTTTGTTTTTTTTTTGCTCCGAATATTATTTCAACAATTTGTGCTTCAGCATTAAACATTTGGTTGTTGTGCGTTTCATAGTTGTTGTTCTTGTTGTTGTTGTTGGTGGTGGTGGTGGTGGTTGTGGTTGGTGTTGGTGGTGGTGGTGGTGCTGTTGGTGGTGGTGATGGTCTTGTGAAACAGTCCGTGCGTAAATAACTTTGAATACAAACGTAACAATTGTGTGTGTGGGGGAGTATTGATGGTGATGTGGTTGGTTGAGGGGGTTTAGGGGGTTGAGGGGGTGTAGAAAGGATTGTTGCTTGTGGGTGCAGCTTAAAAGTTTGCATTTGCATTTTAATTGTGCTCTTTGTTGTTGTCATTTTGCAGATAGTTTGACTAGCACCAAACTCTCAATCAACTCATTTTTGAGGATATTGTTAAAATATTTTGTTTTACTTAAATATGCAATTTGTGTGTGTTTCTTTTGTTGTACTTTTTGTTGCATTTTAACTAAAACTCAAAAATAAATAAATAAATAAATAAATTAGAAATAGGTTTTGTTGTTGCATTCCTGTGATTTTTGATCGAGTTGTTGCTTTTGGGATTATAAAGATAGTCAGTGCAGGCAAAGGATTATGCAATGTCCGAGAGATTTCAGATTTGGTCCTACCCAAAAACAGTTGGCATTGCCTTGCAACGTCTTAAGTCATTTCAATTCGATATTTTGTTGTCCCTGTCATTAGCAGTTGTTCATGTTGTTGTTGTTGTTGTTGTAGTTGTTGTTGTTGTTGTGGCAGTTGTTTACTTTTAATGCTTGAGCTCTTTTTTGGACTTCTTGGAAGCACTTGTTGATTTTTTGGCTTTGGCTGTTTTTGTTGCTGTTGTTGACTTGGACTCACGTGCTTCGCGTCTGGCCTCGATGACGTCATCGCCAATAATATCATCATCGTCATCGTCATCATCATCGTCGTCAGCCTCCTCGTCGTCACCTGTCAGCGCACCTGTAATTTCATCGACTCCATCATCAATATCTTCATCACTATCATCATCATCATCATATTCATCGTCCTCGTCGTCATAGTCATCATCGTCGGACGCTGCACCGGCGCCAACAGCAGCAGTGGCAGCGGGCGCTGCAAGTGGCTGCCCCACTGCCACGCCCACTGCTTGCTGGGCCGGAGCAGTGCCGACAATTAAATTGTTATTGTTATTAGTGTTCTTTGTTGATACTGTTGTGGTTGTTGTTGTTATATGCTGTTGTGATGATGCTTGATTTGCTGTTATTGTTTGATGTGTCCCATGTTGCAGTTGTGGCAGTTGTTGTTGTTGTGGTTGTTGTTGTATTTGTATTTGTTGTGGTTGTATGTTGTGTTTTAGTTGGTCATTTGCATTCGTGCTACTTAAACTAGGTGTGCCACCACTACTACCATCTAAAAGTGCATCTTCATCGTAAAAAACATTTAGTTCACCTTCGTTGTTGTTGTTGCCACTGCTGCTCGCTGACTGTGCGGGCGCCGCAGCCGAAGCCACATCATCAACAGCATTGCCAGAGGCAATGGGTTCAGCGGCATTGCCACTCTCCGCCGGCAAATCGACTCCATCTGAAATGCCCGAGCTCAGCGAGCTACTTGCAGCGGGCGCCACTTCATCAAGTGCCTGGGCGGCAGCAGGTGCTGCAGCGCTCTGTTGTGCACTGGCAGCGGGCGCCACCTCATCATCATCATCGTCATCATCATCATCTGCTAATGGAAAAGAGGAAATGGGAAAAAACACAGCCCAAATAAATTAAATTGATCGGCTCAGTGGGGCGTCGATGTCTTTTCGATGGTCCTTACCGCCCAGGATATCATCGAAGAGCCTGTCCAGGTAGTCATCGTCATCGTCGTCCTCTTCCTCATCGTCGTCGCTGGCTGCGGCGGCTGCTGGAGCTGCCTGGCCCTGGGGCGTGTCATCCTCCTCATCGTCATCATCTTCCTCGTCGTCATCATCTGTAAACCCCGAAAGCAAAATAACTGCGTTACCCAAAGGAAAGGAGAGCATAAAATTCTCGTTAATAACATCACACAATATGCAAATATCTTTGTTGCAAAATGGTTGCTCGTTCAGTGCCTCTTAGTGGTTGCAATTGCAGTTGCTAGTTGCTAGTTGCTAGTTACTAGTTGGAGTGGTGCTTCTCAGTTGGTGCTTGGTGCTCTGGTGCTCAGGTGCTTACTTAATATTTGTGTGTGCACTATTTTGTTGTCACTTTTTTGTGTGGTTGGCTACCTACCATCATCGTCATCAACCAAATCGCCCAAATCCGGTTCATCATCATCGTCATCCTCGTCGTCGTCATCGTCATCGGATGCTGGGGCCGCCGCTGGTGCCACATCATTGTTGACCGCCTGCTGGCGTGCCACGGCCCGTTCGCTCCTCGAGAGCAGCTGCACCGGCGATGCCTCAATTTGCAGCAGCAGTGCACTGAGCACGCACAGCAAAATCACGAATTTCATTTTTGGTTCGTCTCTGCAACAGACAGTTGAACAGATGAATACAAGATTAGCGAAAATTGCGGCACAGTGCGGCACATTCAGGTTAAGATTGTGAGCCACAGTCAAGGGGGCATGCAGAACTTTTACTTTTGCGGTTAACCCAATTTGTTGAAGTGCAACACTTTCTTTTCCATGTCTTATAAATTACATATTTATTGAACAAAAGCCAACTCTGACTGGCCACTAAGTAAAACAGTCAGGCAAGAAGACATCAAAGAAAGCAACTTCGAAGTATATGTGTGTGTGTGAGTGAGTGTGTGTGTGTGAGTGTGTGTGAGTGTAAGTGTAAACATGTTTTTGAACTGCGACTCAATGTTGCCGCCGGGCGGTATCCACCTGTCCATTTTGTTGGCACTTGACACACAACAGCACTAGGAGCAACAACAAAAGCTGCAACAACAACAACAATGCTGCGGGCGCCATTTGACGCCGTTCCACTTGCCACAACAGTTGCCACCACCACCACAGCAGTGGCAGGTAAAGACACAACGACAGACAAAAGTTAGTGTATTGTTTATTAAGTAACGGCATATTTACTTTTGCCTCACATTTTCTAACTCAACTGCTAATTACTTTAAACTAATTTCAAAAAAATTAAATACTATTTTCAGTTTATTTTTTAAGCTGCGATAATTTTTTTTATCAAAATAGTTGCTTGCGTCATAATATTTAAATATATTTAAAGTGGGGTCGAGAATAGTTAAGTGTCCTTATAGGTTAGGGTATTTGTGGCATTCACGTGAACATCCTGAACTTTCCATTCTGGCATTGGTTTGTTGTTGGTTTTCTTGCAGACTACTGCGATTGCTGTTGGCTCTTTAGCCATGACAATCAGCATGGCCAACAGCCGATGGCTGTAACAAACAACCGCAACAATTGTTGCTGTTGCTATTTTTGCTGTGGCTCTTACTGCTACTGTTGTTGTTGCTGTTGTTGTTGCTGTTGGCAATGTCGCACTGTCAAGTGCGGCTACCCCAAGTGAAAGCGACGTCAACGTCTGCGTCGACGTCGACTTCGCTGCTACGAACAAGTTTTGTGCGGCTGCCACAGCGATTTGTTGAAAACTGTAGCTCTTGTTGTTATTGTTGTTATTATTGTGGTTGTTGTTGTTGCTGTTGCTGTTGCTGTTGTTGTTTTTGTTGGCTACCTGTCCGGCCACTTATTGAAAAATGAGTAAAACGTTTTCAAAATCGAGCTCAACTTAGCGCTGATAAGCCACAAGCCAAAGTGAAAACCCAGTGACCTACTGGCCAGCCCAAAATAGTTGGCCAACAGTGCAGTGCCAGTGGTTCTGCCAGTGGTTTCTTGGCCGCAAAGGGCCTCTCGCCGGCTTGGCGATAGTCTAGCTGATAAGCCCAAAGACGAAGCAGTTTTACGGCGTCCACTTCTACACTTGCAACGGGGTTGCCATGTAGATGAGACTAAAGACTCTTCGCGAAGCGAAGCTCTGCTTAATTAAAACTTTTACGATGTACACTCTGAAGCAGCGCTTATTAAAATTGGAGACCCCAGGCAGTGCACTGCCTGTGGCAGTGGCAGTGGTAGTGGCAGAGAAAGCGACATTTCTGGGCGTGGCACTCAGGCAAAGATGACATATCACCTGCTAGGCAGGCACAAGTTTCGCGGTGCTAAGCGACGGCCATCCATTCGTGGCTGGCAGCTGCCACAGTGCAACAAATTGTATGTTAATTGTAACTTTTCGAACTGAGATTTTACCAATATAGTGAGATTCCAATTGGTTGTTGCTTTATATTTTCCTCTCTTCTATATACATATGTGACAGCAATTGATTTGCATGCAGCATACTTTATAACACTTTATTAACGGTACTCAATATATAAATATGTGTAATTTTTTTTGTGGAGAGCACTTGACATTTGACGCCCACTGTAAATGTTGAAGCCTTAAGTACGGCGTCCTCAGTTGGGTACTTATAAACTGTGGTTATTGAAGTCTACGAAATTGCATTTACTTTGCCAGCTAGCGTGCGTCTTGCGCTCTTGCCACCGCGTGGCAGGCTGCTCCTAAAGCTGCTCAATATTCTTCCATTTTCTCACCTAACTTGAAGCATTTTACGCATCATTCTATAACAAGCAAGAACAAGCACCAACAACAGCCGCACTGCAATGGGAAAACTTTTGACAAGCATAAAGTAAACCCTATCCGCACCCGGTGCCCCTCTCCTGACGTATCCGACCAGTTGGTTCTGGGTTTTTGCTGCTGTTCACTATTGTAGGCACTAACTCATATGGAACGCTGCTCCCTCTATATTTTAATGCATCATAGAAAAATGCAACTAACCGTGTGAGCATTTTACATTAATATTCATGCAAGTGGCAGATGAAGAGGAGGAGTAGGTGGAGGAGGTGGAGTAGGTGGAGGAGGTGAAGCATTGTTAAAGTGTGTGCTATGCACTTGTATGACAGCCAGCAAAACGACTTGAGCCCCTCGCACACACACACACACCACATAAGGGGGATTATTGAAGCCGCATCTTCTCCACCACCAACGCATCCACTTGATCCCTATCGTTGCTGCCTGCGGCTGCTGCCTCGTCCTATCTACGTTTGCATTGTCATATCAGCGTCATATCAATAAATATGCTGGCCGCACAAAAGGCCGCGCGTAGGCGTCCCTAAAAGTGCCTGGGGATTTACATATCAGCCTGTTAACATCGCCGTTCCAGCAACTGTGAGTCTTTGTCTTTGTTTAAAACTTGCTACGTATGTGGCTGGAATGGGCGACATTGTCTTGCCGGGTGCTGCTGTTCCGGCTGCGGCTGCTGCTGCGGCTGTTGTGGTTAATTTTCCGAGATAATGGCAAAAAAAGTGAAGAAGAAGAAGAAAAAATAATCTCTACACGTGCCGCTTGAGGTGACACGCCCCGTGTTGAAACACCTGCAGCCCCAGCAGCATTCACTCCAACATTTTCCCTCTCTGTCTACCAATCTGACACCAGATTTATTCATCTCGCTCACTTTCTGCATGAACTTGCATGCGGCACGAGCAAGGAGCTGTTATCGTCGCATCGGTGCCACCTGGCGGAACAACGCTGCACCACTCACTAACTCCTTGCTGTAGCTGTAACTCAGCCAACTAATGCACTTGGCCTAGTCATGATCCGTAATGCATACTCTATAATTTAGCTAGAACTGAGCTTGATAACAATTCCTGATTATGACTTGATGCAGTTGAAATAAAAAACATAAATTTGCTCGTAAATCCATTAACAGTTATTTTCTCAATTCATTTCTGACAAAATCTGGGAAATCTTTTCACTCAAGAGAAGGGTATTCCAGAGTCGAATATCCTCAAAAATACAATTCTTTTATCCCTTTTTTCTATCTTTGAAACTGCTGCTGAAACTTTTACATTTCTTGTCATAAACTAAGTACACAACAACAACAAAAATGGTGGCAACTTTTGGGGGCATGTGAATTGAAGAGTGGGTTTGCTGTCTTGTCTGGTCCACTCAAATTTCGAACAAAAAATAAGCACAAGAACTTCAATGTCTTCAATGTCGAATATTTCTCTGTTAATAGCTTCTACTTGGGCTAAGTGCATGTATGTTGTTGATGTTGGCGTTGTTGGTGTTGTTGGTGTTGCTGGTGTTGATGCTGCTGCTGCTGATGCTGATGCTGGTGCTGGTTTTGAGACTGTTTTGGAACAACACTTGAGAATGTTTTGTTTTCGCAGCAAAGTGCAGGGGCAATGTAAACAGCGTAAACTATAACTGCGATGCCAGGAAACACTTAAATTAGCCAATGTGGCTCGTATGTGGGTCAGTTAGTAAGCAAGAAATCTGTGAGGAGGGCATGAGAGATTACTCAGCGAGGCAACTATCGTTGCTCTTTCTGCTATTTCCATGGCTGACCACAGAGCTGAGCACATATGAAATTGGAGCAGAGTTGGGCTGTGTGTGGCTTGTATCTGGAGCAAAGCACATAAAAAAATTCCGGGGATGGCTCTAAATTGCTGTGCAGATACAATTTATGACCCCGGCCAGTTAAGAGTCCGGGTCCGAGTACAAGTTTGAGTCGTCTTTTGGTTTTTCTCAGCTCTGAAAATCAATTAAAAGTTCTTGCCCCAAGACGCTGCCAAGGCTTTTTCTATCTCTTTCGTTTGTAAACTGTTTGTGGGTCAGCAGCAATTGGGGAATGGGTTTTTTCTTGTGTTGTGGTAATCGCTTTGCATGCGAATTGCTTGGACTCGGCTTGGTCATGGCACACACACGATACGATATTACGATAATCCTCAGATTTCAACACTGTTAATCCAATGCTAACCTTGAGCTGCCCTTTGGTTATGATAATGGTAAGCGATGATAATAATTGTAAATTGTTCTCACACACCGTAAAATTTGTAATTATTATTTTATTTGTATTTTTTATTTCTTGGTTTTGATTAGTTTTTTTTTTATGTTACGATAACCGATTTCAGTTTGAGTTTAAGTAACCGTTGCTCACTCTTCGAGTAGCCGTTGAAGACTGTCGCTGGTTAAGCTTCTCTCGTATGCTTTTGAGCCCCATGCGATTCTTGACTGACTTTCTTTTTTCAACGTTTGCTTTTTACCTGTTTCTCGCTGGCGGAGTTTTTGGTTAGTGATTGTGGTTCTGGTTAGCTTATATTATGCTGTCGAGCCTCGTCGTTGGTAATTTTCACACCGCCGCGCACTCAACTGTCTCGCACGACTGACCGTCTGCAACTGATCGTGGCTGGAATCTTCAGTTACCAGCATAGTTGTAGACAACACCGTGAAGACACCGATCCCTCCCTCCCCCCCACAATTAATTTACATTGCTTTCTTTGCGTTCTCTACTGATAGCCTCTCTATCTCTGAATCTCTCTCTCTCACTCCCTCACTCTCTATCTCTCTCTCTCTCTCTATGTGTGTGTTGACCAACTTGATTTTCAATCTGTTTTGGACTTGAGCTGTGCGCTTTATGGGCGGATCCTATGGGAAAGTATTTGGCACAGTAAACGTCTGGTTATTACAGTTAGCGACAAAACAGGCTTAAGCTTCACTTAATTTGTAGAATGATGTTTATAAGGTTTTTATCGGATGTGATTTTAGGTTTATTTAAGTGTTAACAATATAATTTTTGATTGCAGTAAATTAATGACCCATTTAATGACAATTATGTGTAAATTGAATAGTTTTATTAACTCGCATTTATGTCATAATATTTATAATCTGATGATTTGATGATTCAATATTAATTCATCAGATATTTATTACTGTATCAGAAATACAAAAAATCGTTAATTTCTATAAATATTCACGCGATTGTTCCTGAATTTAAAGTGACGCACCCTAACCCCATTCCGGACATACCTTTTGGGTTTATACCTGACAAATATGGAATGACTAATATATATTATGCATATAGTATGTATATATGTGCAAATTTTATTGATGAGCTTTTTCGCGCTTCGTCAAACAGATGAGAAGTGCTAATTTCCGAACTCTTGTGGTAAAACAAGCGCATTAAAGTGAAATCGTTAGCCATCGAGCAGTCAACTGTTATATTAGACTAATACGAAACGAGTAAGAACTGTAAAGAGAGGGCATGCCGAATACTAAATACCCTTGCAGACTGAATACATTAAAAATTCACTGCAAATTGAAATGTTACTCAAGTTATCATGTTTAGTTTTTGTGAATGGAAGGGAGGGACACGGCAGTGATGCTAATATTTAATATGTTTATAAAAATGAGTACAAAACGAAAAACATTTTTAATAAAAGTTACTCACATCTGTGACTAGCTGTAATGTAATTAAATTAACTTACATTTCATTTTCAATGTCCGGGACCAAGGAGAATGGACAGTCAGCGAGCGGCTGACTGTCAAAGTCAAAGCTTTCCCACACAAGCATACGTACACACACACCCACACACGCACACACACACACACACACACACACAGGCACATCTGCACATACTCAACAATACGCGACAACAGTTTCGCCGGCAGCGCAGTCAGCGTATCCAACAGTAAAACGTGTTCTTCTCGTTTATAGTCGCCTCTAGTTGTTGTTGTTCTTATTGTAGTTGTAGCTGTAGTTGTAGTTGTATTTGTAATTGTTGTTGTAGTTGTAGTTGTTGTTGTAGTTGTACTAGTTGGGCAAAAGTTGTTTTTACTGCAGCCCAAAGCTTGGCCTGTCTATAACTTTCTTCGCAACTTGCTGTCGTCGTCAACGTCGCAGCCTCTGTTGTTGTTGCTGCTGTTGTTGTTGCTGTTGTTGCTGCTGTTGTTGCTGCTGTTGTTGCTGCTGTTGTTGTTGCTGTTGTTGCTGCTGTTGTTGCTGCTGTTATTGAGACAGCAGGCAAGTATGCAAGTCTTTGCAAAGCATTTCAGTTAACAGGTCAGTGGAGTTTCTCAACTTAAAAACTTAGCTCAACTTGCAGACGTATTCAGTCTTTTGCCGCAGAATGTTACGAAATTTTATGTAATGTGCCGAAAAACAACAACAGAACTCGCTAAAAGGAAACAACAAACAAGTAAAAAAACAAAAAAAAATCATAGAAGTGCTTCGACTAACGTCAACAACAGACAAATAAAAAACTTTCATTCAAGGCAACAAATTTTCGCTTGGCGAAACTTCAACTATTTTAAAGCGATTGCGGCGTTAGTTGCAGGATCATTGTTTTAAACACCGTGTAATTCCACATTTTTATGGCTTAATACCTTTTGACATTTTCTTTGGGAAATGCCACTCAGGTGGCAAAAACTTGATAAACATAAAACAATTATGCCCAACTGCTTTGTGGATGGATGGGCGGGTGTTTGTCCCCACCCAAAAAACAACCAGTCAAGTTTAAACTTAGTTGCACCTAATCAAAATGTCTTTTGTTGTTTAGCTTTGTAAAACATTTTCAGCAACAAATCAACGGGGCGTGCCAAAAAAGCCCTCTGGCTTTGAGTCCAACTCAGAGACGCTGGTCCATTTGACTAATTAATTTGCTCAACTTTCATGAAAACTCCGACTTTTGAGGCTGATTAGTTTTTGCAGCTACAACAAACTTTTTTTGGAGGTACGTAAGTTAATTTTCGGTTTCGTTTTTGGGGTTTGTTGATTGCTCATTTTTCAACTGGTTATTAAAAGTCTTAAGACTTCAGATTTCAGAGGCTTTAAGATAGTTGAATATCCTTTACCAAATTGTTATACTCAAATTATTAAATTACTAGCATTATGATGATTTTTGTTGTGAACAAAATACTTTATTGTATTGTCTAAGGTTAATCGAATTATAATTCATCCTTTTAGCTTGACAGCTATTATTAATTGTAATTGTTTAGTATTTAAGTACTTAGATTTAATTATATCTTCCAGAGATATATCACATTATCCATACTAACAACATGACTATCAATTAGCGATTAAGTGCCAGCCCAATTGGTAGTTTCTGTCAAATTTGTTCAAGTAGCGCTAATGATTACTTTCGTGTCTGTTTGGCTTAAGCTATTCAGTATCTTGGCCCTCTTTAACTTTTTTTTTTGTTAACAGCCATCAGATTGACGTCGACAATTAAATGCTCGAAATTATTTGATTGCTAACCGTTTTTCTTGGCAACGAAAAAAGTTTCGCTTTTCTTTCGCACAGAAAAAAAGTGAAATACAAATGCCTAAGTTTGCCTAATCTGGTTGCACGTGTGTTTTATTTGCCGTTGTAGTTGTAGGTGAGATTATGCATGAAAGCGGCGCTGTGTGCCCGGAATAATTAACAGGGCAACTAACTGTTGGACTGGATGCGCCAGTTGGGCTGGAACAATTGTCAATAAAATAAGAGAGGTTACCTGCCACTCAATGCGTGTGTGTCTGGCAACATATCGATTTTCGAAGCGATTTTGAGTTAGTCGCTGCTGCCACTGCTGCCACTGCCACTGCCACTGCCACTGCCACTGCTGCTGCTGCCTGATTACATGCAAAATGCGTGCGAACAATTTCATTTTGTTGAAAATTCAAATATGCTCGTCTAAGCCAAGCCGCAGAAATTTTCGATGCGGATTTGTGTATTGTGTTTTTTGGGATTGGGCTTCAAATTTGTTGTTGCTATCGAATTTCATTTGCTCATTATATTCAATTTTTCATGCTGTGCATTGGCAGTGGCCAACAACTGTTGTTGTTTCTCGATGAATTCATTCACGTACAATCCCCAAACGATAACGACGACGACGACGACGACGACGACGATGACGGCCGGCACTTCCATTGACCATTAAGACAGTTCGAAGTGGCAAGCTTAAAGCTTCAATCTACGAGCTACACAAGTTCCAAGTGGCTTCCTTTACTTTGTGGCACTCATTTCGCATTCAATGAGCAGCGCATCCATCGAACGAAAGCCGAACCGAACCGAGCCAAGCAATTTCAATACGCACCGGCGCAAAATAAAACAAAAAAAAATAAAAAAAAATGGTTAAAATGGTAAAAATGGTAAATGAAAGTGCCCTCAAAAAGTTTTCTAAATTTGTGCGCTTGGCCCGAAGTCTTTTGGGTTGGGCCACTACCTGACCATGCCCATCTCTATAACTGTCCAATTTAATTGTGTCGCATTGCAATGAATATGCAGAGAGAACTTCAAAGCTCACAGCTACAAGCTACTATTGTATCTTTCAATTAGCGAAAGTCTCAACATGCCACAAGAAGCATTTCTTACATTAATTCATATATGAATCGTTCTACAAAAAGAAAAAGTTGTCAGCGAGGTACGTCATTAACTGATGCCCATTTTTACTTTCATGCTTTTTGCCACGGCCGATATCGAATAAAAGATATGTAAATATAAAATCAACTAAAAACAGAATAAAGCCTAAAGAAAAAGAAACACAAATACAAATAAATACGGAGACGACGAGCCAAGTGGAAGTGGAAGCATCTCGAGCGACTCTCGCACAGGAAGGGAAAGCTGCAGACGAACGTGTTACTTTATATGCAGCTGTGTGTGTGTGTGAGTGTGTGTGTGTTGTGGCACACACTGTATGGTGTTGTGAGTGAGTTAATGCGGGGCTTGTTTCACAGCTTCAAAGAAAAGCAAAAGTCCGCCTGAACATTACGGCCAGAAATTGACATTCTTTGCCTCCTCTCGCACACATGCACAGTGCATCCAATTCGAATAAGTAAATACAATAACAACAAAATAAATACCAAAAACTGGCTACGGACACTTTCTCTTTCTTTCACTGGCGATAACAGTAACAACAGCAGGTAAAAAAATAATATACGACAAAAAAGGGAAGCACAATATCAATGACCAACATCCACAGTAAATAAAAATATAAAAAAAAAATAAAAAAAAATAAATAAATAGACCAATTGCTCTCATTACAATTGTTGGCATTGTTGTTGTTGTTGTGGTTGTTGTTGTTGCTGCTGCTTCTGCTGCTGCTGCTGCTGCCTCGGAGCTCTTTGTAATTCAAGTATAGGCAACACAACATTTTCATTCGATTATAGGAAGAAACTCACTTCAGGTCTCTGGGTAATTGACACTTTAAGGCAATAAAGTGACTGCCAGAAGCAACGAGGGCGTTACACGGCACAAAATGGGCGTGGCAGAATGACTACAACATTAACAAAATGCCATTTATGCTCATAAAACTGTCAAACTGAGTTGTCGACTCGATTAACAGCAGCAGCAGCAACAACAATAGACAAGTCGACAATGGATCAACCTCAACTTTGGCCAGGCCCAGACTGATGAGCTTTAAGAACTGCAATTCAATTATAAATATTTGAATATTTTCAAAGGATATTTGCAGATTTTATCAAAATACGCCAGAGACAGAAAGAAATGAATGCGGTATCGAATACCCGGCTAGAAAATGAATGTTGCAATAGCTTGATTTAATGAATGTTGTATGAATAGAACTTATTTGATTACAGGATATTTCTTTTATTTTTCCACTTATCAATCAGTAGTCACAGAATTAAATGTTGTAGTTCCTATAAAAGTTCAATCCCAAAAGTTTGACTTAGAAATAATATTGCCTTAGTCTACCTCAAACTACCTTCTATGCGAATTATTTTAAATTTCACATTATTAATGACTTATTAATTAATTGCCATATTAATAACACTTATAAACCTTTTTTAATAAATTGCTTTTAATGCCATAACCTAGGTTAGCTTAAAGATGAGACAAGTGAAATCTCATCCATCAATTGAATTTATGTGTATTTTTTGCTGCTATCTCATTTCTACACTACAATCACAAAATTTAATAAATATGCAAATTTTCTGAGTATGAAATTACATAAAAATATTTGATTTTCATTACTGTTGTTGTTGTAATTGTTGTTATTGTTATGTTGGCAAAGAGTTTTGTAAGCAGACGACCAAAGTGACAACGTGTCGTATGCGTGTTGTTCGTTTCTCATGAGATGTTGTTGATATACTTTTAATTGCCACATAAGTACTGACTATTATTGAATATGCAATTTGTTGTTTGGGCCTGGTCGAACAACCATACATACAAACAATCACTTGTAAATGTTGTGCAATACCAATAAAAATGATTCACATTTTTTTCACTTTTATCATTGAATTATGTAAGCATTTAACACATTTTATGAAAATCACTTTCTTTTCACGCACACATATAAATTAAGTTAGTGCCATGTTGCGTGTACTGCGCATTAAATAATGTCATTTGAATTAACACCAACATTCAAGGGGATTTTCCCCTCTCCCCTTTTGGCATTAGCATAACTTATGGCTTATATATTTTGTAGCATACTTTCGGGCGGCGCTCGAAAATGGCGCGTGCTGCTCAACGCTTATCAGCTGTGGTGGTGCCCCACGATGTTAATAAGGCAAATATTTGCATAGAATTTAGGCGGATACACAAACTAGAAGCACTCGCCGAACAGGACGCTGCCCGTCTGCTGCTGAGGACATTTACCGGACAGCAATTACCATCGGCACAGAGGCCGACAGTCAGTGCACGATTTGGACTCTGACACTGACAGGTCTTAAAGGCAACGTCCTTAGGCCAAGTTTCTGGCCAGTGCACATTTGCATGCTAAACATTCATTATATCCTGTGAGTGAAATCAATTTAGTTTAGATAGGGTATGCTAGCATCAACCTTAGCTTTCAGAAATTTAAATATTTTTTAAGAAGTACATAATTCTTAACGTGAATATTAAGTAAGATAAATGTTTACAATTTTCTCAGAAAATCTTAACAATCACTTTAATTTATCTACAGGATACGTGATAGCAAATCAAATATGCAAGGTATTATTTTTCATGGAAATGCTGCTCATTCACACGCACCGTGAATTTAATTTGCATTTGCAAAATGCAAATGCGAATGTATCCCAAATCTGAACAAGTTGACCAACTTGAACATCTGACAGTTGTTGGGGCCTGTTCATTTCGGTGTTTTCCTATAATTGGATACCGTTTGGTCTGGCCAGTTGCATTTCCTTTGTCGCATCAGGTTGCCAGTCGAGAGACATGTACTAATATGATTACAGGAGGCGTGGGGCAAGAATGAACAAAAGATTCACTTTTTTCTTTCTTCTCTGAATCAAATGTCAAACACACATTGCTCGATGTTTGGTAAACCAGGGCAAAACACTGCCTAACCTTGACAGACCTCGACTGCCACAGCAGCCCCCTTGCACCTCCCCTGCACCAACCATTTTTTTATATAGTTAGTTTGGTTGCTCGTTTCATGTTACCTGCTGCTTCCACTTTTGTTGCCTGCCTTCGGTTCCGCTTCTTTTACTTCTTATTGGCCTCGGCCTCGAGCTAAAGCCAAACCTTTAAGGATTTGCCGGCGCTTGGCTTCAATACTTGCCATCGTTCGGGGGTCCGGCATTGCTGACCTGGCTGACACCGGTAACGTCTACTTGTCTTGGCCGGCAACTTAACTTCCGGACGCAAATTCGATTTTCGTCGCATTTTATTTTGATTTCAATTCAATTTTCTTGGCGCTTAAGCACGGTAAACAATAATTAGATATCCGCATACGTTTACGCTTACGATATACTCAAAAAAAAAAGTATATTTATATATATATAAATATATATCTCATGGGTTGGATTGCGGTTTGCCGATAAGATTTCGTTCTGCTCGTTTCGATTTGGCCAAAGTGCAGAATCAGTAAAATTAAATTGGATTTTCATTGTGACGAACTGGACAAGGCCGTTGGCCACCAACATCGTTGTACTTGTGGTCAGCCGAGACAGTCAAGACGCTTGTCCCCCAATAGCCATAAACTTTTACTACTTTATGGCTTAAAGTTAAAGCTGCATTGTTGGCCACTCACGCCTGTCACTCGGGCTAATGTTTTTTTAAACGATGCCGTCGTCGCCAGCTGCTGCACAATGGGATCATAATTGAAAGTTTGTGGTGAGAAATCATTTTGCAAATTGCAATGCAAGTTTTCTTTTTATTTAAATGTACTCCATATTTACCGATTCACTTTAAAACATCATAAAATATAATCTAGCTACATTATTTTCTTTTGTGTTTAATCATTCCATTTACAAATGTCACTTAACAATTACTGTATCCACATTGTGATTCCAATTCAAGCTGCCGCTCGATATTATTTGAGGACCATCAATTTCTTTCGATAATCGCGTCATTGTGCGATAGGCAGCTCCTTCTGGGATTGAGAATTGAGCAATTGCATGGAAACGCAATTATTCTGTGTAGTCACTGTGCTCCAACAATAATTATTATTGATCGCATTTCAATTTGTTGTGCATTTTTTATGCCTCGCTTACAATGAAATCCATTTGAGGACCGAGGCAAGGCCAGCAGCGCCATCAGTCCCAGCAATGCCAGCAAACGCCAGTGACGACATCGACGACTCTTTGCGCCGTATATTGTTGATGATTTTACAAATGCGCTTAATGACATTGCGTTGCCATTTCCCAGTGAGCCAACCAGACAGTCAGTCAGTCAGGCAGCCCACCAGCCGTGGAGACTCTTAGCCAACTCAACAAATATTTACTTACACGCTTGGAGCTCGGTGCTCGGTGCTCGGGGCTCGGTGCTCGGCGCTCGGTGCTCTGTGGCTTGTGATTGAGCCTTAATACATATGAAATGGTAATTACGCATACGCCCCATTCGGCAGCGGAAGAAGTTCTGCCACTTATTGTCGCTCATTTATCTTATTAATAGCCCATTGGCTGGAAAGGTGGGGGAAGAGGGATTTAGAGCACCGGGTGGAGGCAGATCACAATTTATCAAGCAGCTGGATAGAAAAAGTAACTCATCGTCAGTTCAATTCAAGATGTCGCTGCATTTGTCATTTCTATAATAAACTTCGGGCCATTGACAGTGAGGACGCTGCCTCTGAAGGATGAACTGTAAAAAAGTGGACAACAATCTGACAGTTCTTAGAGCTGGCTCATAGTCTAGACGCCGTAATTGTGGCCAACATAGCGTGTGCTCATTTCTGTTTAGCAGCATTCCTTGCACCCCTGCCCCTTGGCCTTGTAGTTATGGCCACAGCTTATATAGCATTTCAGGCATTAAATCAGCTTAGCTTCAATAAATCACAGGGCTGAGGAGCAATGCTTTAGTTTTGACCTGCCTTTTAAATCACAAGGTGTCACGATAGAGCCCAACTCCCAACTCCCCAACAAATGGCCGCCATTTTTGATGAGGGTCGCTGCGAAGTATGCAACAGTGGCAAACAAATACAAGTTGTTGCCACTAGAGCAGAGCCGCACAATGGGGTCAGCCATGAACATGTTAGCGTTGTTCGCTTAATATGTATTTATTTATTTATTTGCACTGTCCAACAGTTGTCCGCTTGTCACAGACAAAAGTCGCAACTTGATTTATCAACATTTACATAACAAGCAATTTTTTCCCGGCTTCTATTTTTTATTATTCTTTGCTTTGGCTTTTGCCACGGTTGTTGCACGTTGCCCAATTAGACGCAGCAATAAATTGCTCAACAATGGCAAATGGCAAATGGTAAATGGAAAGCCGGAAATGAAGACCGGCTTCACTGGCTGCTTCTGGCTCTGAAGTGCCGTTAATTAAAAAGTTTTCATACAACTTAATTGAAATAGATCTCGATTGGAGTTTTTATTGATATTTTGCTTACGCTGACGTTTACCATTTACCATTTGCCGCTTGCCTTTGCCGCTTGCCGCATGCCGCATGCCGCTTGCCGCTCTGCGATTGCTCAAAATGAAACTAAATAATTAGTTTGCTGGCCTCTTTTGGGTAAACTTTCTGGCATTTCAAGTGGTGAAGTTGCTTGCCAGACTGTTTGCCAGCAGCTCAAGTGGCAACAGCAGCAGCAGCAACAGCCGAAAGCAATGGCAGTAGAGGCAGCAACAGCAGCAGTACTCAAAATTGGCAGCAGTCAAAATGCCAAAAAGTTAACACATTATTAGTATTTGGGCTCTTTTGGCCAAATGCATTTGACATTTCGGTATATGGTATTTCATTATTATTTGAGCAGGGCAGCATAAATTCAAAACTAAAGCTTAAAGGAGCAACATGCTCGCATAAACAACATATTAAGAGCCGATTGCCTTGGGGCATGTACATCGCATAAATAATACAAAGAAACTTTTTGTCAAAGCCCCCAAGTGACACTCGAGGCGCACCCTTTCCGATAAGGCCAGGCACAAGCAACAGCCGGAACTTGGCCAATAACAAAATCAATAATAATTCAGCATCGACAGCATCGAGGCCAGTATTGCCATTGCCTTTAAATTAAAACTGAAAACTTGCCGCGATGGCGACTTGCCAATACTCTAACTGATTCGGCTCAGTAAATGTTGGCCCGGTCGTGGAAACCAATCAGAAACGACTCACTCATTTTTTAGATGGATTGCCACGTTATGCGGAGCGTATCTATTGCTATAAGATTGTAAGTCCCTTCGAGGAGTTTCCAATGCGACATCGGAACGGCAGCCCATCAAAGCAAAATGTTGTTTTCCAACTTTCTTGCAGCAAGTTTGGAACGTGGCACAGCTGCGGCTTTGGCGGCGCTTGTTATTTTTTGCTATTTACCATTAAAGTTGCAAGTGTCGTAAACAGTTTGTGTTCACTTTAATGGGATTTTTCTTTCAATTTGCATTCTGCAACCACGGACTGCAGGGACTGCAACATAGATTGACTATTGCCAAGTTTACGGGCAACCGCAACTATTTCCATTTTCATTGGCCGTAATAAGCTTTATTTGCAATTAAATTTATTCAATTGCCGTGCCAAATGCGCCAATTTGCGAGGCACATACACACAAAAACACACACACACAAAAACACACACATCCTTTATTGTTTTCAGGGCAGTCCGCAGGAGTTGGCAATTGTTTTTGGCGTTTTTACATGTTTAATGCAAGTAATCAACATTAAACTAGGTTTAGACAAGCGGCAGCCACCGAAACCACATTATATTTGCGGGTCAACCCATGACACGCACACTCGCACACACACACTCGCACACACACACACACACACTCGCACACATACATAACGCAGCAGCTGCTCCTGTCACATTACCATAATTTCATTTGCAACAGATGCGGAGTCCAATTCGCCAACAGTCGACACACACAATTCCATTTGTATTTCGATTGCTCAATTCAAATTCAGTCGCAATGCCACAAGTGGTACACAAATTGCGAGTGTTGCACGTTTTTATAAACAACATTATGTGGAGCTGTTGATTTGCCGCGTCAGCTTCACTCACTTAGTGCATATTTGTATAAATATTCATCAGTTAATATCTAAGGGACTCGAATGGAGGAGGAGTTCTCCACAGTTCAGCACAGCAGACGGGAGCTCTCTCATTAATTAAGTTCGAATTGAGTGTTTTTTTTTTCTTCTTCTTCTGTGTTGCCTGCTGCGATGAGTCTTATGCTGCATGCGGCACACAGTGGCGTCGAGCGGGAGGGGGCTTAATTGTGGCATTGAGGTATAGTTTACTTAGCGCGCCACGCCTCTGTTGCCAGCAATACAATCAGCATGACGATGACGCAGCCACAAGCGACGCTCAATCTTGTTGAGTAAGCGCCACTAATTTGTTTTTTAAGGCCAACGGACACTGCTCACTTTCTCCTTTGTGTGCCCCTTTCTTCTTCCCATTGGACGTGCCGCATCGGGTCTGTTGCTGCGCTGGTGGTATGCATAATTTATTGACCGTAAATTCGCATCGAATTGTGTTTGCACGTGTATGAGGCTTTAAGCCCCATCATTTTGTGACGTCCTTGCTCCTTGCTTTATTGGAGACCAGCAAACAAATACCCTTTTAAGTAGCAGACGAGCCAGTAGGATCTCTGCTCTTGCATATATACACATCTCAGAAGCTACTACAGTGAAACTGTGTGCATCTAACCTCAAGGGTTCTCAACTCAAACTCAACGATGGCCATGCAATTTGGCCATTAAAAATCATTAGCAAAAGGTATTTTGTGCCCGCCTGCCTAGCATGATGAATTTTTGGCCAGCAGCTGCATGCTGCATCCAACCTACATACTGCATGCTGCATGCTGCATACTTTATGGCACCAGCAAAGTATTTTCATTAAAAGAGCAGGCAGCAGGCGACGACACACACACATGCGAGGCATGCCACTAATATTCCTTGGCGACATGGAATATTGTGCAGCTGCTTTGGCATTTTCACTGCCAGCACAACTGAGATTGCACACGAGTCCAACTGGGCCAAATACGGAGCGGCTGTCCCAGTTGGATCTAGATGAGGTCCTTGCACAACTCCAGGTGATGAGGCAGTACTCCAAACAGTTTCCCAAGGTGCTGGTGCGCGAACAACCCGTGTCTTCTAAATACGCGAAATGGCTTTCAGATATCTCCGAGTGTTGAAGTGCGTCAGATGCAGGTGCAGACAACACTAGTAGTAAATGGGAAGCAGCTCGTTTACCACATGCAACAGAAGGAACAAAACAATTGAAAAGTGGCACAGCTGACAGGTATTTGCCTGGAGCATTAAAGCGATCTCAGCATTATAAGCCACTATACAATATGTACTTCAAACTTAGTCGGATAAAAGTATCTCAAAAGTGTCTTAAAGCGAATCAGCGTCACGTTGCCGAGCGACAAATGAAGTGTGGCACGTCCACGTTCTCTTTGCAACATAGTGGGCCTTTAAAACGCCATTTGTAAACATAATTCATGCTTATCCTGCTCGGAATTCGAAATGGGGTACGACTGCAACTGTAGTAAATAAGAGATTGCTTGGAACGAGTTGCAAAGAAGAGCAAGGATTATAAAAATCCATACCAAGCAAAAAAAAATAAATTATCTCATAACTGTCAACAAAACGATGTGAAAAACGTTGCATATAAATCGAATTGCACAGCACACTGTGGATAATTATAAATGCAGCATGCCACAGAACCACAGAAATTTGTAATTTGAATTGAAGTCTGCACCACATCCGGCTGTGCTGCATAGTTTGCGCTAATTTTTGATTTTGTTGCAATAACATAGTACACAGAATGTGGCATTAAAACATACAATTGACATGCTAATTGTTGAAAAACTTATAAAATGTTTTGCAAACATTACGTTAACAAATATGTGAGGCAATTAAGGCCACAAAAATTGCAATTAACTGTGGACGCAATTACCAGCACTGTGAGTGGGTGAATTGGTTTTGGCCAGGAGACACTAGGCAGCGTCTGTGTATATCTATTTTTGGGAACAGGTGAAGCACTCCACTCGCATCACACATCAAATGCAGATAGGCAAAAATTAAATGAAAATTCAGAATATTAGACAAACGCCAGGTGATGTCAACATTAAATTGAAAGTCTCTATGTTTGGTCAATGACCAAACTTAGGACTCAAATTGATGGCCTGTGATGTCTTTTTCAGCACTGAGCGTCATTTCCTTTTGATGAGGGTTCAATATTTGTTTCGGTGTGTGCAACAAGTGTGACACACCCACACCCACACAGCAACAACGAATTAACGCCTACCGTTTTCAGTTATCAAATTGTTCAAACAAAAGTCGAACCAAAGTTTGTACCTAAATTAATTGAAAGGACTTTTTCCGTCTCCCCAAAATAGTCCGTTGCTGTCGGTAAAGTTCGTAAGGAAATTGATGTCAGCCTTTAAGAAGCGGCAAATCGGAAAGTTTCACCTTTAACAAGAATTCATTTGACCGAAGACAAATTTGGAAAACGGCAGCCCAACAAGCAATTAAATAAAAAATGAAAGTAATTAAATTAGTTTAAAATTGTATTCACATAACGCTGACGTCGACCCACATAGCCTATATATGACTAATATTCAACTCGGGCTAAATTGTGGCACAGCCAACTAAAACTTTTATTATCCCTGTTCAGCAAGGATGTCAGATGCTGGGCATGTCCATGTCCTTAGGTGCAGTTCCTCCCTCTGTTTGCTGTAATACCAGCATTCAGTGCAGCCGAAAGAATGCTTTGTCTCTGCGCATTGGAGTAGGCTTCTTTTTGTCACCTGTGCATGTGAATGCCTCGAATACTTGTCCTGACTTTGAATGCATTTGCCTGAATACGCATATGTTGAACTACTTATGTATTTGCCAGCAAATGCTCTCAATTCAAAATGGGTGCGTGTTTGTCTGTGAAACTTCTGCGCAGCAAATATTCATTTACACACAACGCAGGCATTTCTAAAGCACGACAAACTTGGTATTTGAGCTGAGGAGGAAATGAAAAAAGTTGTATCCCATATTTTGTTGGATACAAAATACAATCATTCGAGCCGCATCATTATTCATTAATCCAATGGCCTTTAAAGAGCTTGATGTGCCAACATTTTTAACCGATTTACCAGTTTAATTATTCATTATAATTGCGAACCTTTAACGCATTCATTTATATTGCGCATTCTTAAAAGAATTCCCCAACAATTCCCACAGCTCCACATTTCCCATGTTTCCCGTGCAGCCGGAAGATTCCTTCGCTAGCGTCCGCACAGCATGAGCAACACCCACCTGCACTCACACAAGTATTCAGAGTGGCACCCACACTCGCACTCGCACTCGTTCAATCAATCATTTATTCATTAAGTCATGGTCAGTCGTCCGCACAAACTTTGTACGCAAACAATTCGACAATTTCGACAATAAAAATTCTTACGTTAAATTACGCTCAACAATCAAAGGGAGGAATCCAGTTGCCACCCAACGCCAGCAACCGACCCACTTGTCGCTGTCATTGTCGAAGAACTGTTGGCCTAAGTGGTGTTAAGTATTTGAAAATCTGTGATATTCTATGGTATACTCCTCTATGCCACTCCTGTATCCCCCCCTGTTCGGCCTGTTCGCATTGCGGCCGTTTCTCGTTTTATTGTTTTACGACAGTTGGCCAAATTCTTTGGCTTGCAAAACTTTTGCGCCTGATGGTCATTCATTTGTCTGTGATTTACGAAGACCTCGAGTCCTCCATACCACCCCAACACCCACAGATAAACCTAACTGAACTAAACTCAGTTGGGCCCACCCATTTAGAGACTTGACTAGCATTTAGTGCCATTGATTTATTGCTCCAGTACAGCCACCTCAAATCTGTTCGTAGCCCTCGACAATTCCATGCGCGCGCACCACCTGTAAATCCCTCACGCAGTGCTTCATAGGTGTGACTATACATAGGGGTTTCCGTCCGCTGAAATAGCCACTGGCAGCCCGAGCATAGTTGACATGGTGAGTATGCAGCCAGTTGGTCAGCTCGTCAAGGCATTGGCACTGCCAAGGATTGCCCTCGATGCTTATGCGGTTTAATTGTGATAGCAGAGGTTCCTCCAGTGCAGGCAGGAAGGTCAACCGATTGTTATGAATTTCCAGCTCTGTCAACTTGTCAAAGTTTGCCAGCAGATCCTCATCGAGTTCCATGAGACGATTCTCGCCCAGCGTCAAAACACGCAGACGACGCAGCGGCGCAACCATCCGGATGTCCAATGAAATCAACTTATTGCGTCTAAGTCGCAGCTGCTGCAGAAAAGGCAGCGAGGCGAGGGCCAGGGGATGCAGCTGCTCAATCTGGTTGTTGCTCAGATCGAGATAGCCTAGTTTTCTTAGCACCCAGCTGCCAAAGACATTGGCACCCAATTGCCGAATATTATTTTTGCTCAAATCAAGCAGTTGCAAGGCCGTCAAATTGGCAAAGACCCCATCGGGCAGATCACTAATTTTGTTGCCCTGCAGCTGTAGCGATTGTAAGTTAGCTAAGCCCCGAAAGGCTGTTGGCGAGATCCTCTTTATCTGATTGAACCAGAGATTGAGGGTCTCCAGTTGCTGCAGCCTGCTAAATACTTGATCATCGAGCACTTTGACATTGTTGGAGCTGTAGTCGAGCAAACGCAGCAATGGAGTTCTATCAGGTCCCGGGCCGACGAATAACTTTCGCTGAATTTCATATAGGTTGTTATTGGAAACGTTCAGGACACGCAGTTGGGGCAGAACATAGAAAATGCTGGAATCCAGAACTTCTAGCCAATTGCTGTGCAAATGCAGCTCCTGCAGCTGGGGTAGTCCTCGCAGACGGCACCACGGGAACTACAAGAAAAGAATGAATTTATTAAGAGATTAAGAGAATGTAAAAATCTGGTCAACTTACATCTCGAACATTGTTGTTGCTAATGGACAAATAACGCAGATTGGCATTGGAACCCACAGTGATGTTCTCCTGTTCGTTAGTGGTCAGATCGAGAAACTCCAAGTGCTTGAGGTCCTTAAAGGCGTCAAACTCCACGTTGGCTATGTTGTTATTTGAGAAGTTTGCATGCACAAGATTTGGCATTTGCCTCATCAGATCTCGTTTAACGACCAGCAAATCATTGTGGCTAACATCCAAACTGATTAAGGCCGCGTTGTTGGCAAAATGCTGGGTTTCCAGCTCCTCCAGTTGGCAGTGCGACAGGTTGAGATGTTGTAACGCAGCAAAGTCGCTGAAGCCACGGCTGGCCAGGGTGAGGCCTGTAGACTGTGACAGGTCCAATTGCAGCAGCTTGGACAGCTTTGGGAGCGGGTGGTCATCGTTTTCAATTGCCGTATGTTCGTTAATAATCTTAATGGTTTCCCAATCCTCTTGTATGTAGTGGCACAGTTGCGCAAAGCTTTCAATTTCACGACAAACATAGCTTTGATGTGCAACCTGTTCACATTCCTGCACATCTTTTGCACGCACTTCACCAAGTGCGAGCAGCAGGCCAAGAATAAGAACTCGTCTCGACAGCATCGTTAATACAACTGAACCACTTGGGACAAAAATACAGAGCGTAACATTGTGTTTATTGTTAAGCGTACAAAAAACTTGTTTTTTCACTTCGTTTCCAAATAATCTTTAGTTGACCAACCGGTTTCGATGCGTTCGAAAGCAAAACAAAAGAATGCATTGGAAAACATTTCACAGGTAGGAACTATTCGATTCGAAAGAAAGGATATTTTCAGGTCAACGGCTGGTGTTCATTTCAGAAGACTTTCTTTAATGTGAATAGTTTACATTGATACTTAATTATAATTTTCTGTAGCAGTTGTCGTTTTATTTTGATTATTTGATTTAACGGACTTTGAATTTACTTTATAACATTTATACATGAGATTACTGTGAATATCTACGCATTACATGTGTTAATACATATACATATATAACATTCAACACATTTTCTCTTTTAGTGTTAATAAATACTATATTTTATCTTGAAACTCTCAATATTCTTTGTAAGTACTCACTCGTCTATAATCAAATGTTGAACATTCTTCTAGTAGTGTGGATAATATTATATACAATATTTTTCAATATTATCTGTAGTTCCAAATTTCGAATATTTTATGGTTTGCTGAAAAATGTGGTGTGCGTTATTGAATCAGCTAGATAAACGATTACATTGTATATATTTTTGTATATATAGGTACATTTATATATTTGGAATATACTAAGACACAAATACTCATAGTTAAAGTACATTGTTGACTCTGTTCAGAGATTTTGATTCTTCGTTGTAAATATAAAAAAATTACTAAAGAGTCGTAGTATATTAAAAAATAATTATAAAAATACTAAGAACAAATATAGAAAAGATAAACAAATCCTGAGATTAACAAAATCCTTCCGATCTGTTGTAAATGGCTTGTAGCCCAAAGTGAAACTCAATAATTTGGTTATTTCAATAATGCAACAGCTTTGGCCAAATCAGACTAGTACGCGATGGTGCACTGGACTTCGATATCCATATAAAATAGTCAAATTTAAATTTTCAATATCTGCAAGCTTGCTATATTATTTGCAAGCAAACCTCACAGCAATTCCAAAAGGGCTAGAACATGCCTGGACGATCAGTCTCCCGATTGCCGCTTTTCTCAAAGAACATTGCGTCCTAAAAGAAATAAAGGAAAAATGTTACCAATTTCACTCAATCAGAATTGAGGTTGCTTACAATGAGGAACGTGGCGCCCAGCAGCACGGCTTTCATGCGCACATCCAAGTCCATTGGGAAAGTAATGCCAAAGAAATCGGCATCCGTGAATATTTCACGCGCCAATCCTGACCACTGCTTGGATATTTTGCCCACCTTCTCCCCGGTAAGAGAGACCACCTGCGAATCAATTGAAATGATAATTGATAATCTGACAAAGAATCGAAGAACTATAGCACTTACATTGAACTGTACATCACCGCAAAGCGAGAAGGTGCACACGGGACCCTCAATGCGCAAGACCGTGTCGCCAATGTGATTCAGAATGCGAAACGATGGCGAGCAAATGGACCACTCCTGTTCGATGGAGCCAATAACATTGCCGGGTGGCGCTGTCACTTCCATTTTCTGCAAGCAGCAGGGGAAACAGCAGGCAGAGCAGGCCAATGGACGGTTAACATGGATGACCTCTTGCTGGAAATTATCAAAGATTTTCATATCGAAGGGGCGTGCCGGGCCGCACATGTTGCGGGTGCAGCAATCGGTGTCCTCCACCGCATAATAGACCTTCTGGCCAAGTGCGTTTTTGATTGAGAACTTATTGTTGGTCTCGAAGCCAGTGAAGGCCTCGAGCAGCTCCACTTTTTGCTTAACTAAAAGCTGGTCGATACTCGTAAGGTATTCCAATCCGCGCGGACAGTTCGGAATTCCTGAAGGTATACTCATCCAGTCGCCTGTTTTAATACACATAAAATAATCATATTGTCAATAATTAAATTCTTTGTTCTTTCAAAATCATGTCACATCAGCAAACATATGTGTATGTGTGTATGTGTTTGTGTGTGTGTGGGTTAGTTTCAAAGCAGAAAAGCGTGTCAATTGGTCAATGTCGTTGTGTCATCGTGACAATTGCTCAAATGCCCAATTGAAGGCATTACAATGGACAATGGCAGGCCACAAACCAGATCCGCACCGTGGTTTATTGTTCCGCTTACGCCAATCAACGTCTCTTTTATATCTAATCTAATATGCGGCCTTATAGTGTCAGATAACGATTACGACTCGCCCGATATTTATCTTAAGTCCATGCAAATTTATAATTTCATCACAATGGCGTTTATAAATTACGATGCACGCTATCTTTGGCACGTCCAGCAAGACACCTTAACAGCACACATAGTGGGCTTCAATAGGCTGTAAATTAATTGGCCTTGAGAAGCCAATTAAGGTTTGGTCACCAGCCTTGGAGATATTCGAAAGCTGAGCCACAAGGATCAATCTCACCTTCTATCCTCATCGCTTATGTAGAACTCGTAGCCCTTGCGCTTGGCCGACTTGTTCAGTCGCATTGTGTGTCGGAACTTCTTGGGCAAGGGTTTGTTGGCTTCGCGGCAGACCAACTGCTTCAGCGTGTGGGATCTTGTGCAGAAATAATTGTACTTGCTGTACAGTGAGTGCCAAATGAAGCGCAACACTTTGGAGCCACTGCTGGTGCCACTCGCCGATTCCCTTTGATCGCCCGATTCGTTTTTAGTCAGATCCAAGGTCGAGATGTAACTCGAGCTGGATGCTGCAACTGCCACTGCATCGGGAACAGCAACTGCGGTTGCATCTGTCATCGTAAACGCTAATTGAATTTGAGGTGAATGTTGCGACTGCTCTCGATGCTGCACCGAGCTGAACTGAAGCTTGTGCCTGGGAGAGGGCACACAAATGGACAACTGTTTACGGCGCGTCGCGTCGGAAAAATCATCATAGTCAAGCAAGCTGAACGTGTTTTTAAATAGCGCTTTGTATTATTTTATTGGTTCAATTAAAGCAAACGCGTCGCGTCATGATAAGAAGAACCAGCGGGTTGGCATTTTTGGATGATTCGCTGATATTGCATAAATACATATACATATATACATGTATGTGTATGTGTGGAGGGGTCTTCAGCATGGGGGAGTGCAAACACAAACAACATCTTGTTGTTGATAGCTCATCGGGATTAGAGATAGCAAACTCAAATATATCTCGCTAACAGCTAGTGTGTAAATATTAACAGCTCTATTTCGGGTGCTAATAGAAAGTTTACTTGTAGTTTACCGCTAGCGGCTATACAGCTGGTGGAAGCTAGTATCTTTAGCTGGTATCTCACGAGCAAGCAGCTGCGTTGCATTCTGTGGGGTTGAATGGCACCAAAGATGCGTCCTCGTCGTGGACTTGGTACTATCACAATTACAGTACATTGACACCGATTCATGTTCAACGCTCGACGCTCTCGTCTGCTTCAATTGATTTCAGTTGATGCCGATGTCGTATTGTGATTGCTAAATTGCTGATAACATCTGCATTTGCAGCAGTGTGTGACTACATAAATCAGAATCACAACTCACCCGCTGGTCCAGCTGGGCCGCCCATGCCGGGCTGTCCGGGCATACGAGGCTGATTCATTATCACCGCTTGAGGTCCTGGTCCATATGGTTGCGGCGGTCCAGCTGCTTGGGGCGCATACTCAAATGACTGTGGTGGCCCACCACCGGCGCCAGCGCCAAATGGTGATGGTCCACCGCTATAATAGACATCTCCGTAAGGTTGCGTTTGAGGCACTGGAGCATAACCGCCTCCTCCTCCTCCTACTTGCTGTGGCTGTGGTGATGCGAAGCCCTGAAAAAATAAAATTGGTTTTAATGAAATTTTTGGTAAGTTTCCACAGGAATTAATTAGGGGCGTTGTCGAGGCGAGCTGGCACCTTTTTTGAACTCTCCATTACTACTGAGTGCAAGATATGCAAACGAAATACATTTGAAGTAAATACCCGCATATTAGAAATATTAGAATTTAAAGTGTTCAATATTATCAGTTACAAAATGTACGCAAAACCGTTGAACCGCATTTAGCATAATTTTGACATAGGGTATATTGGCAAACTCAACTTTAAACATAAACAAAATAAATAAACAAATACATTTGAAGTAAAATTTAAATTGTTCAATCTTATCAGTTACAAAATATAAACAAAACCGTTGAAATCGCATTCAACATAATTTTGACATAGGGCAAATTGGCAAACTCAACTTTAAAGATTAACAAAAGAAGCACGCAATCCGAAGCATGACGTCAGATCACAAATGATTGCGTGCATATATAAATATAAAATGTGTATATACATATATAATTTATATATGGATTTATATATATATATATATACGTATGTATATTTGCAGCCACTTGAGATTCGGCAACGCCCCCGAGAATGTCAGAATTACTCACATAGGGTAATGGCTGTGGCTGCGATCCTCCTTGCTGAGGTGGCGGATAGGGTGCTGCATAGGGTGGTGCGTAGGGCGCACTACCTTCGGATGGTGGTGCATTCGGTGGATAATAACCAGGAGGAACGTAGCCACCTTTATTAATGTTGTTCATTTTGTTGTTTCTTTTGTCGTTGTGCGTTTCTGTTGGAAGCAACTTGGGTCGAATGCACGCTGCAGCTTTCTACACTTATTGAAATGTTTGTTATGAGCTGTGTTTGTTGTTCGATTAAATCAATTGTTTGCCACAATTTCGTTTGCTGTGTTTGTTTCTCTTTAACACATATCAAACAATATTAAAACTATATGCAACCAATAGGCCTGACAGCAGGAAACATAAAAATACCAAAAATGCGTGGTAAATATCGCAAGAAGCTATCGATATATCGTGATGGAAACAATTGTCAGCACTGTTAGCAGGTACGTGTAATGAACACTAGATGTCGCGACTGTATTGTAAGTTTGAAATACAGATGGCATGACATCGGGAAGTATTACTGCCGCTCAACAGATGGCGCTCGAAAAGCATGAAATGTTGATTTAAATTAAAAGTGTAAATTTAAACTGAACTTAAACTGAACTTATTATTATTTAAGTTGCATAGTTTTATCAAAAGTTTATTAAGCTTCCGATATGCATTTAAGATTAAATTACAGTAATGAGCATAAAATGTAGCAGTTGATTTGCAACTTTGACACAGCAAATCCAAATCGAATATAAATAAAATAAATGTATTTATTGCATTTTATTTTTATTTTTGCATTGTTGCCATGCAAATAAATGTACAAAGTACTTTTATCTATTTTCTTCTTTTTTTTTGGCATCAACAAAAAACCGCCATTTTTTTGGATTTCCTTTTACACAGCGCCCACATATTTTTTTTCTAATGCGCAAATTTTGTGCGAGGGTGCGAGGGAGAGAGAGTGAGGGGGTGAGCCAGGGTGAGAGAGTTCGTCAGGGTGCGGGTTGGCTGAGGTCGAGGCTAGAGCGAGATGGCGACAGCTGTATATGCCAGTTGTGTGTGACAGGGCTGAAAGAGAGGGTGGCGTGTTTAGGGCGCATAAAAAATGGCGGTTTCCGTTGCCGGCAAACTGAGAAGCAGCAAAAAAAGAAACTAAAAAAAAGCTGCTGCCCTCTGTGTGTGTGTGTGTATGTGTGTGAGTAAGCGAGAGAGGCGAGCAGAAAAAAAGCAAGCGAAAAAAAATGTTGGACAAAAAAAAAATGTTGGCAAAATCCACCCCAAGGCAGGGACAGCAAACAGACGTCACTCAAACACACACACACACACACACAGAGACAGTTACATCGTAATTACCAATACGAATGCAATGCGCAATGTAGAAATCATCATGATGAACACTGCCACACCCCCTACACCACCCACCGCACTCGCTTGGGGGGACCTGAAATGAACCCTCGGAGCGGGTCAGGCCAAATGGCAAAGCAAAGCAAAGCAAAGCTAAAAAAAGAAACAAATTGCTGAAATGAGCGCCTTAATGCGCCATATAAAGCGATATTAATGCAGTTGCATATATGTCTGTGTGTGTGTGAGTGTGTGTGTGTGTGGGTATGAGTTTAGCACATTCAATTAGTTGCCATTGCTTTTTGCCTGGCAACAGCAACACAACCAGCGAGTCAGAGAGCATTTTTGCGGTTGGCAACCAACACAAAAGCACCAACTGCACCGCCCCCATCCAACCACCCAACCACCCAGTCACCCACACATGACCTCGACCTCAACTCTTTGGCTGTTGCTGCCGACGGCGCTGCTGCTGCTGCTGCTGCCGCTGCTGCCTCTGTCGCTTCAGTGCATCAAAATCTCAAAAAATCAGGCAGCCGGCAAACATAATGCAGCTTCCAGAGGCGAGTTGTATGCGGGTGCCCCGCACCACTTCCCCCCCCCCCCCCCCCCGCGATGTGTAAATGAGTGTGCGGTGGCAGGTGCAGGTGCAAAGGTAGCTGCAGCGTCGAGTGCCAAAGATTCCTCATCTCTGTTAGCTGCTCATTAGCCGCTGTTTTTCGCCTTTAAACATTAAAAGCTACAAATTTCTTTGGGCAGCCTTCCTATTTTATCTTTTTGATTATTTATTGTCAGCTCGATCTAATTTATGTGTGTGCGTATGTGTGTGTTTGTGTGAGTGTGTGTGTGTTTTTATCGAAAGCAAAAGTATCTTGAAGTGGACAGCGCTGCCATAAATCAAGCCGCCAAAAGATACTCCCAGTCGGAGACGGAGCCGCAGTCCCAAGCTTCTATTGTCCACGTTCCCAAATTGATAGATGGCTTTCAGCATTTTTATCGTGAAGCTTGAGAGGGTTGCGTCCAGAAGACAGGTAGATCGACAGCTTAGCCTGTGGGAACATCTGCTACCTGTCGATGTTACTGGACTGACATCAGTCCAGGGAACACAACGCACAACAATGTGAAAGAAATTTATTTTGGCGCGTGTTCTAATGAATTTTGAATAATTTACATTTTAATGTGAATATTTCAAGATTTTGGACACACATATCTTGGAACTTTAAGTGTTTATATTAAGTTTAAATTTATAGCATTTATGTTAATAAATATATAGATTAAGAACCAACTAGATATGTTAATAAATATATAACTAGAAATGCAAATCTATATCTAACTAGATATGCAGATCTAGTTAAAAATTATTAATGAATCCAGTTTAAAAATGTGATAAATCTTAACTCATTTTAATGCATTTAATAAATTCTCAGCTATACAAGAAAGTTTTAGACAATAAATTTAATAGAAGAATTTAAAATAAATCAGAAACAAAATTGAAATTTAAACGAATATAATTAATTTATAATAATAACGCATACTTGTATTATTAATTGAATTATTAATTGTGTTTAAATGCGTTGTAGTTTAAACTAATAAATAAAATAATATTTATGAGATTAAAACAAAAATCCCAATTCAAAAAAAGCTGCAAAATCCGATTCACAAAATGCATAAAAATCGCCAAGCAAATAAAATGCATGTTGTGTTGGGTCAGTGATGCATGTTGCATGTGTGCGAAATGCCGCGGACAGCTAAAAACAAGTGCAGCATAAATGTGTCAATGTGAAGGACAATAACAAAAAGAACAACAACAACAACAGCAGCAGTAGCTATAGCAACAGCAACAGGAAGATTGTGGGGACTGCATTTGGCCAGCCAACCAACAGTTGGCTCAATGGGAGCGCAGCTGTTGTCGGCCAAAAACAAAATATAAAAGATTGTTGCACGAGGTCATCTGCACATATTGCCAATGCAATCACGTTAAAGAATGACCGGACATGCACACACAAATTCACACTCACACACACACACACACACAGAGAGACACACACATGCAGAGGCCGAGGCAATAAAACATGCAAGGACACCTGTGATTCCATGGGAATTGCACAACTTGCTTGACCTGGGTCACGGTTTGCTCTGTTTTTTATTTTTCGTCCGTCTGGTTAGATGGTGGAAGGGGGTGAAAGTGCTTTTAGCTTAATTACTTAATTAGCACTTAGTAGGCGAAAGGTCAGACCCGGACCCGGACCCGGACGAAACTGGGTCAGCAGCGGCAAATGGCGCAAAAGGAGCTGCAAAAGGACTTATGTACAACGCAAATCTTAATGAGTTTTCATTTCGCTTCTGTTTTATTTTTTTAACCCGTCCGTTTTCTAATTAAAAGCACAATGACCCGAAATGTCGACCCTTTTTGCCGGCATGTTAATGAGACGGCACGCACTTGAGGCGTGGCAGGATGTGGGGGCGGGTTGCTGGTGTGGGTGTGTTTTTTAGCTGACGCGCAATTAATTATCGAGTGTTGAACTTGAACTTGGCGCCACGAGCAGCCAGCGAGGCCAAAATGATTTTAAAGAGCGCTCTGACATTTATTGATTTTACCACCGAGAGAGACATGGACAGAGACACAAAGACAGAAAGGGTGAGGGAGATGCTGAGTGAGGGAAGGGTTAGCTCTTGGTCTGGTGGCCACATGTCATGGCCAAACGATTTAAATCAAAACCGACAGCAGCACAAAGCGCGACTCGAACTCGCTGTTTGTGTTTGTATTTTTTGTGAATT
This sequence comes from Drosophila kambysellisi, assembly GCA_035042185.1. NCBI lineage: Eukaryota > Metazoa > Arthropoda > Insecta > Diptera > Drosophilidae > Drosophila > Drosophila kambysellisi. The sequence goes on along the minus strand of JAWNLS010000077.1, from coordinate 13,319,753 downwards.
CTGTTTTTTTTGTGGCATGTGTAGTTGCGGACCTTGGGCAGAACTTTGACAGGATGCTGCTACACGGTAATTGCTTATTTAAGCGCGCGTTCGTCCTTCTACGGGATGCCAGGATGCTGGCAGGGCAGGGCAGGGCACAAAAAAAGTGGAAAGAAGAAAAAGCGCTCACAAAACAAAGCAAATGCCGCGTGTAATTATTGGACGGGTCGAGGGGCAGGTCGAGGGCTTGGTGGCTGAGTAGCCAGCCAGTCAGCCAGTCATCCGGGCAGCTGTCTAGCCGGCCTCTGACCAGAACCATCCCGAAATGAACTGCAAATCAAACAAGAACTCAACACGAACCGCATGCGTGCATATTAAAAATGTTTTAAAATGAAATTTCGGCAACGGCGACTCTTTTTTTTTTTCTGTATTTTTATGCATACTCCAATCTGCTGGAAAGGGTTAAGGCTTTTGTTGTGCAGCCAACTGTGAGCAGAGGTCCTGTGATCCTACCTACATATCTGCATATGCATATGTGTGTGTGGTCATGAACGGGTTTGCAGCTGTCGTTATCTAGTCTGGGCTATCGCTGACTAGCACTGCTTGAGCTTAAGCCCAGGGGTCAGCAGCGGGGTTGATCGATGCCCGTTGCATGTTGCACGTTGAGTGATACTCGATGGACTACGGATGACTGCGGGCCGAGAGCTGAGATTGTTTTGTTTTTTTTATTTTTTTGGGGTTTTACAGCCTGGCGCGTTCGGCTTAATGATAAGCAATTAAAACGGTGGAAAAAAACGAGAAAATGTTGAAAATTCTAACAACGGTTTTGGTTAACAACTTAATAATAACAATATGTGTGGCGGAAAAAAAGTGGTTGCTTCAACTGTGGCCATAAATTGTAACGAGTTTGCCGTTTGGTGGGCACGAACAAATATACGGGCAAAATATGTTGTAGCATTTTTCAATTTTAATGACACCAATCGAAGGTAGAGCTTGAGAACTCGAACTTGGCTGACACGAGAAACAACAGAAATTATTGTCATTAATTACAATGCGGCTTGGGCTGGTCTTTAACGCGTTTGACAGACGGTAGGAGTTGAAAAGCGTGTGAGTTGTTTGGCCTCAGGTGCCCCATGTGGCAGCGGCTCACCAACCACCACACAAATGGGGGCACGTTAAAGCAACCAGAAATGTGTCAATATGCGTCATTAGTCTTAAGTGGGGAACTCTTCAAATGATGCACCTTTATTTTTACCTTTGCATATATTTGTTGGACGCCCCCTTTTTAGGAATACTTCTCTGCGTTTCTGGTTTACAGCTGGCTAAACGGCTTAAAACGTTTGACTTGGCCATTTACATGGAGCAAGCACAAGATTAGCAGCCAGTGCAATTGGCATGCCAAATGCCCGTAATAGTAATAAACGTATGTAATAATAATGAATTTTAATGTCGCGCATTAACAATTCTTGCATTTTAATTGGGCGAACACCGACTCAAACTGGAACTGCCACAACTGCCACAACTGAAAACTGGACTTGCGTCTGTGTCTGTTTCTGATTCTGATTCTGTTTCTGTTTCGGTTTCTGTTTCGGTTTCTGATTGTGCTGGGGAGTCGGTGATCTGGGGTCTGCGGGTTTCATTTGTGTGTGGGTTTGCATAAATTGCTGTTGATATGATTTAGTGACATGGAACAATGCACTGGAATTTATGACAAAAGCTGCATACATTTAAGCGGATTATGTCAGAATATTACTATTTTACTTGTTAATAAAAAATGCAATTTTTCATTATGGCCGTTGGAAAATTTGTCAGCTCTGTCGCTAAAACCTCAACACAACATCGAAATCGCTTCAGCCTTAGAATGTTACATGTAATTAATGCACAAATCACACGAAACATTTCAGGCCTCGGGGCCAATGAGGGGGGAGGCGTCTCCCCAGACGATTGAACCGATTGAACTTGCAACTGTGGGCGTTCACCTATAATGACAAATGCTGTAATCTGCAGATAATCAAACTGGGTCTGACTGGGCAAGTGTTCGAGTGGCACTTTGGCAACCCACTTTATGGCTTTGATACTGATGGCCAACTTCTCGACAAGCTAACATTATCAGATGTGCTCCATCACTGTCAGCCATAAACAAATTTTTATTGGTGTATAGCTGTGGCAAGTTGTATGTTGCAAGTTGCTTTGTCGGCTATTCGCAAATGCGCTACAGTTGAACAAAGATGACTGCTAATGATGAAAAGCTAATTTTTAATTTTTCTGGTTATAATATTTGTAACATTTTAACTTTATTTAATCTATAAAAGTTCATAATTATCACAAATAAAATTGTATAATTATTTAAGCCATAAAATTCTATAAATAATAAAAGCTAAACTTATTAAATGCTTTTTTAAAATCCCTTATAAATTCCTCTGAGCTAATGTAGGGTATAAAATTAAATAGGCGACCGATCCAATGTGGAATTTTTCCCATTTTTCCAATTTTTCCATTGCTCCTTGGGCAAACTCATTTCATAATTTACTTGCGCCGGCGCTAAAAGCAGTGGGCTGATCTTCATTAGAGCTTAAATGGCCATCCAATTTGTATTCCACGCCAAGAATTTATGACCAGGCCGGACCACCAGCAATGGCCATATCCGATGATGACGTAGTTTGTGTTAGAGGATAATAAATAGACGACTGGGATTGTATTCTTTATGAAGCCGTAAATAGCCCTAGAGTATATTTGCTGATACCGATGCACTGATTTGGCTCTGTGCGCGAGTAGCAAGCTCCAGGGCAGCTTGGTGGCAGCTCTGTGGCAGCTGTCGCATGCAATTAGAACTGTGCACCACATACACTAATTAACTGCAAGTTGCCACCCAGAAGATGCCTCACCTTTCAAGTCAGGTCTCGAGCAGACACTTGTGATGTCGCAGCGCCACTCGAGGGAGCCCAAAGAGAAGCGCAGCCCGCAGTTTGTCAACAGGCTGCAGGACGACCCGACGTCGCCCTGTTCAGGACCGCTGCAAGATACGCTGTGAAATGAAAAGAAATTGCCACTGTCTGTCGGGCTTAAAAAGTAACCAGCGAAAAAAGTGGAAGAGATGCTTCCGCAGAGTCGCAGCCGGAGAGGGGCTGGAGGAGGAGGACGCGAAGGAAACGCAACCATCTGCACGAATTGTAATTGAAAAGATTTCCCTTGAAGGAATTACACGCGCCGCCATCGTCCTTGTCTGTGCTGGAAATTTAATAAGGAAACCCCGGCGAGCTTATATTGCACTTTGTGCGAAAATAATAGTTTTTTAAATGCACTGACATTTCTAGGGGTTTTCACGGGTTCTGCAATGAACTGCAAAATATTTCCGTGGTTAACGCAGAGCCAGAACCAGAACCAGCTAAATATGCGCTTAATTAAGAAATATTAGTGAGCGGGCGATTTTCCACATTTTAAAGACCTCCTTCATGCCGCACTAACTGCTTGCCACACCGCACACTGCCCGCAGCACAGCCAAAAGTTGTAAATGGTAAATGAAAAAGCTGTGGCATTTTCAAATGAAATGAATACGAAGCACTAGGATGAAACCAATGTGCGGCTCCACGCAGCAAATGGAGAGCTTGCAATTTGTAACTACACTTTTCGCCTTAGATTAGAGATTCCCTAAAATATTATTAAACATAAGCAATTTTTGATTGTGCTTTTTAATGAAATCAAATTCTAAACAATCATTTTACTGATTAAAACTTTGATTTGCGGCAATGATAGTGTATCTTTAAAAGAGATACCTGAATGCTGCAACCACAGCAACCAAAAAGAAACTTCAAACATTCACCGCAAAGTCCTGGCAGTCCTTCCTGAGAAGGCGTTTCTGCACAGGCGACTGTACCATTCTTCCTCTTAATTTTTTTTGCGATTTTTCTGTATAATTTCGCTGACTGAAACGAAGTTCTTCTGGTTGGTTTCGTGTCTGCGGCATTTCCATTTAGCATTCCAATTGGGAGAGTGTCTGTCGCAGGCCAAACCAAAAAAATTAAAAAATAAAATAAAAAATTAAAACAGAAAGGTCGCCAATGAGCTCAGGTGGCAAATTAAGGTATTACGATAATTGAATGCACTGGGGAAACTGAAAGCGAGCTCAGACAATTCCATTATGAGCAGCAAATTAGTGTGGCTTTCAGCAGGGGGGGGGGAGGGGGTTGCTCAGCGACTTTTCTTTCACAGCTCTAATGACAGGCTCAACTGTAAACAGTAAACACATATCAATAATCAATAATGAAATCAATGCAGACCGCATAATCGATCGCAAATCGGCACTTATATATATACACATCTATACAGCCAGTCAACAACAGCAACAAAGTGAGCATTGATCGCTTGGTGTGAAAATGTGCATTGAGGGGTGCTTCGCCAGGGGTAAGCCGGGTCCAACCCCTAACCTAACAACCCGTCAGAGTTTTTTTTTTTGTTCTATTTCATTTTTTTACGAGTATATTGTTATTTGTTGGGCTACCAAAAAAAAAAGGTAATAGGCTTAATTCCTCGTGTTGTTGTTGTTGTTGTTGTTGGTAGCGCACTCTTTCGACTTTTATTTATTGTAAATTTTGCCCAAGTACTTCAAACTGACATTTTTAGCTGTCAGCTTCTGTCTCCGGCTGAGGTCTATAACTTTGCTTTATTGACTTGTTAGCGCCGTCAAAATCCCATTTGTATGTCAATAAATTTGCAAAAAATCCGAGCTGAGAGGGCGCGAGACTGTCACAGACATAGACCGAAGGAGAGACAGAGAGAGGCAGAGAGAGAGAGCGAGATAGATGGAGGAGAGTTGGAGAAATGTGGCCATGTTGCGGATTGCCTGTTGATGGGTCTGGGGTGAGCAAATTGGCTGCTGATTGATGTTGCACACGTAACACGACGATGAGCTGCAAAGATTAATGTGGTTTTAAGTTAGTGGAAAAGTTGAAAGATATGCACATAGTTAATGGAGTTGTCTATTAAATTAAGTTGTCTGAAAATCAACTCGATTTGCCTGGAAAATTGTGTGGCAATTAATCAATGGACAATGTATAATTGATGCCACTTTACAGCAGCTAAAAATAAACAATGTATCATTAACAAAAAAATCTTTATAAGCTAAATGAGTGACAGACAATTAATATAGCCATATGATGAAAGTCTGCTCTGAACCAGGCAGCCAATTAATTAAAGTACCAGATTTATGTGTGCTTTGTAAGGCCTTACATATGTACATATGCAACATGCCACATAAATAGTTCGATTTTATGGCTAAAAAAAAATAGAGGCTTTTATTGGGTACTTCCATCAAGCACTGAACATTCGACCATTATCTGTTGACTTTATCATAACTATTTGGCCATGCTATAAATCATTAGACAGCCGCTCTCTCCATCCTGTTGCCTGTTGCAACTGCAACTGCAACTGCAGTCGTTATTTTTCAGCGTCATAAAGCTGTGCTACAAATTCACGTTTATGGTATGCACATTAAGCCAAATCCCAAAGCAGACAATAAACTATACACACATTTGCATTTTATGCGTCGTTTTTTTGTTTTTTTTTTTTGTTGTTTCTATTCACAAATATATTTTGCTGTCTGGTTTTTTTTATTTTTACTTTGGTTGACTCTTCAGAAAAACAAGTCCAAATTTATAACATAAAACGCAACCGACAGCTTGTCAGTAACAATGCGCTTTTAAGCTAACAAGCGTGTGCGAAACGAAACGCAATGGAAAATACCAACAACAACAACAACAACAATAACAACAATAATAATAACAACAACATCAATAGCAGCAACTCGGAATCCATTTACATTAAAATTTATAGAGCGTAACTGTGCGCTTTTTTAATTTCATTTATATATTTTTTTTGTTTTGCTCTTTACCCCCTGAAACTTGAGTGAACAACAAAAAAAAAAAATGTTACAGTTTGACTACAAAATTACAAATTTTTTTTTGATAAAAAAAAGGTCCTTTTTTGTTATGAGGAAGAATATGTCAGCATGTGATTTCTAGTAGGAAAAAAAAAAAAACTAAATAAAAACGAGCCGGAAATTATGTGCGTGCAACAGAAGAAGAAGAACTAGCAGCAGCAGCAGCAACAACAGGAGCAGCAGAGAAGCTGAAGGCAACACCTAAAAGGAAACCCAACGACCCAAACATTTGCTGTGGCAAGCCCGGCTGGTGCCGCAAATACGCAGCACATATTGTTGGCATGTCGAGGCATTATTTTTTCCTATTTTTTTTTTATATTTTTTTTTCAGCTTTTACTGTTGATGTTTTTTTTTATAATTTTTTTGCCACACTATTTTAATTTTCCCGAGTCCTTCTCTCATTCGCTATCGTCGCACGAACAATTGAATTATTTTTGTACGTGAAATCAGCGAGGGGTGGGCTGCTGCCCATTAGCGCGGCGCCACCCCACTATCATCATCATCATCGTCGACCTCATCATCGCCATGGTGCAGAGGCAGGCAGGCATGAGAAGAAAAAAAATGCTTTGGAAAAAAATTTGTATCAAAAGTTGTACGACGTGACTGCAAGCAATTTTTTTTTCATAATTTTCTGTATTTTTTGTTATAATTTTTTTTGTGTTGTTACAAATTTTTAGACGGCTTGATTGGAATGTCAGATAAAGTCAAATGGATTTCAGCGTAAATTAAGTTGCTGTTTGCTCAAAATGGGGAGGCAAAATAAAATGTTCGTCTACCCGCAGCTGTCGTTGGCCAAGTTTGCTGATAGATTGTGAAGATTGAAAAAGTTTCGAGTCTGGAAAAATAAGAGCTACAAACTTAAATTTAGAAATATTTAAAGGGCAATATTTTATTTTTTATTTAATTTCTTATTTTAATTTTTTATTATTTATTCATTCTCTTTCTCAAGATTTAATTAATTTATTTCACAAATATTTCTTCTTCAAGTTTGGGCAGCTTATCAACTCAAACAAAAAGTATCTCAAGGTCTGCGAACTGCTGATGAAGTTGATATGATGATGCTAGGGATAAATTGTAACAGGCAGACCGGTTTAGCCGGTTTCCATTAGGAATATTGTGGTATTTTTTTATGAAAATATTTGGCGCATTTCAATAAATACAGAAATGTACTTTAATCCGTGGCTCGGATACATTTCCTGAGCGGGTCGCAGCTGCATGCTGAGCACCCAAATGATGGCCAAGCTCTAAAGTTTCCAGGTAAAAATTTCAATTAAAATTGGTTGGAAAATATGCAAAAATGGGAAAAAAAAAATGAAAGGGTTATGGGACAGCTTGAAAAGACGCACAGCATCCTCAGCCGTTGTGATCCGGGCGATTGACGAACCCTTACAAAAACACAAACATAAAACGATCGCCACTTTGGGCGCCGATTGTGAGAACAAGAACAATCACCCTTTGATTCATTCATCCTTTCACCTATTCTATTTTATTATTATTCAGCTATTCAGTTATTCTGTCACTCGTTGCACGTTGACAAAACTGTAGCGCTAGTTTCGAATGCCGCATTATCCTACTGTTTGGCCTGTGTCCTGTGTGAAGTGACATTCGTCTAATTTGAATATTTCTTGTGCCTCAGTCTGTGCCTCAGTCAGGCTTTCCCACGATTTATGTTTATGATTGCAGCTTTCTTGGGCTGAGATTTGCCTGGCAAGGTTCCCCGATTCGCTGCCTTAACCCGTGTCAAACTATGCCGCACTCGAAATCCTTATGCTAATGCAGTAGCCATAACTCACGCTCGTCCTGCCACAGGTTTAGCTGCTGCCTAATGTAATATAACATAATGTATGCATGGCCTTTGTATGTTTGGCGATTGTTGAAATTTATTTACACGCTTTTAATTGGCATTCAAGTGGTTGCGATCAAAGGCAACCACCTCCTGCTGCTCCCTTAATACCATTACTCGCATTGCAACTGTATCCTGGCCAGTGCGAAGCTTACAGCTTACCTCATTAGTCCTGGCAGAAGCTTGTCAGCTTGCAATGTAATTATTAATTTCATTTCATGTTTTAAAGCAAAGCTCAGCGGTGAAACCGACGCGTATCAGTTGCTTCTCAACGAAAAAGAGTAAAAAAAATAAAATAAAAATGAAGAAAAAGTAATTATGCCGACTAAGAGCTTCATCAGACATCCCATTATGCAGGCAGGAATGCACTCGACAAGCGGCGTCCCACACATGGTTGCCAGCAGGGGAGGGTCGTGGAGAAGGGAGGCGCAACAAAAGCAGTGGGACTACCTTTGTGCCTACAGCAAAAGGCAGCTGACGTCGTCATCATAAATGTTTGCATATGAAGTGCAGTGGGCGTGGCATGCACTTCAGTTGCGGCATTGAAAAAAAAAAAGTAAAACAGGCTCACAGAAAAATTCTTGGGCCAGGATTAAAAATGCAGCGCATTGAATTTGCACGAGGCAGCCACCTTTGCCACGCCCCTTGCCCCGCGCCGTCCGCACATTTCGCAACAAATAATGATGCACTTGAAAAATGTTTTGGAGTGTGTGTGCACAATAACAACAGCAACAACAACAACAAGAACAACAAGGAGCACAATAAGGGAAACAAAAAATCATTAAAAAGAGTCCTTCCTCAGCCGCCCCCAAAAGCTGCGTCTGGATTACATTATTAGAGAAGCTGCTTCATGTCTTGAATATCCACACCATTAATATTGCATTTAACGCTGCAATTGTCCCGAGAGCAACTACGGGCGTGCACTCCTCTCCCTCCCCCCTGCCCCATCTACACTTACACTCCTCACACCTCACATCTCGAAAGCACCCGTCGGCCCCGTCTAAATAGCCCTAAAATGTTTAATTCATTTTATGCGATTTCATTCAGCGCCTGTTTTAATTATGAGCAGAGCTGCTCGGAGTGGGCCACAGTGGAGTGAAGTGGTGTGGTGTGGAGTGGAGTGGAGCTATGCCGCAGACCCATAGGTGGAGGCCAGAGTGGAGTGGGGAGCCAGTCAACTGACTTGTGTAATTTGTGCACAAGTTTCATTTACTTTAGGGGGCGTCATAATCTTCAGTTGCTTACTTACCCTGCCCAGTAGCTAATGCTGTGCCCGGCTCCTGCTCCACCTGCCGCCTGGTGACAGCCGCACAGGGCGTCATCTCACTCAAAAATCGTCTCAATGGCCTTGCCTTGCCGGGATCCTGGCAGCCTGGCCAGCATAACGGGGCTGTGATTATGCACTTGATGTGATGTGCATAAAGCTGAATTTTAATTATGAGTAAATATTTAAACCATTAAGTTGAAAAGTGGACTGACTGAGTGCTTCGTGAATAAATGCAGAATATCGTGGTTGATATAGGCATCATGTATTAAAGATATATATATCACTAGATTAATCCTGTTTTTATATTTAAAAAAAAATTATTTTTGGGTGGAACTTATGTAATATTGTTCTTTCGATAAATTTACAATTAAAGCTCGCAATTCTTGTTAAAAATTTTACTAAACAAGTAAGATGCTGTAGTCGAGTTAACTCGACTATGATATACCCTTAACCCAGTTGTTAAATATATTCTAGTTTTCTTGGCAAATTTGCCTTTTAGTTGATTTGCACTCAAATACCCTAACTGAATGGCTACCCAAACGTGCATATACATACATAAATACATGCATACACACGTACAAGAAAGAGTAGTTATCGGGGCTCTGTAGAATCCACACAAATATATTGACGCTAGCGTCGATTATCATGCCATCTCTTTCTCACACATGCGCTCACCTATTTATATGCATACAGAAAATGCTTGCGGCTGCTGATAGAAAAGAGATCAATATGACAATATATTTTCGACTATGACTTTGGTGTTTCTTGTCCGATCTTAATCAAATTTCGGCAATTGGTCAATAATATGTATATGCATATTATATATAAATTATAAGCCTCTGCCTCTTAAATTGTGGAATTTATTGCTATCGGAAATCGAAATGTATCGATAATTCAGAAACTGAGGCTGTTATCGATCAAATAATACAAACTTGATCTGCGCCTGGTACACGAGAACTTATATTCCAAATTTGAAGTCTCTAGCTCCTATAGTCTCTGAGATCCGCGTGTGCATACAGACGGACAGACGGACGGACGGACGGACAGGGCTATATCGACTCGGCTGTTGATCCTGATCAAGAACATATATACTTTATGGGGTCGGAGATGCTTCCTTCTGCCTGTTACATACATTTGCACAAAACCATTATACCCTTTTTACCCATTTTTAATGGGTTAAGGGTATAAAAAGTATCTGCTGTGACGTCAGAAATAATTCATACATTATAATTCCATTGCAATAACAATAAATTTGTAAATAATATTTAATTCAAGAATATGTCTGATGTTAGGTGGTTTAATGGAGGGTGAATGAAATACCCGTAAACAACCTGATTAAATGCAATTTAATTAATAAATCATGTTTGAGGTACTAAATTACCTTACTATTGTGGAAGACAAAATTTATTAACAGTTTTAATTATGGTATTTATTGAATAATGTTGTAGCCTCAATTGATGACCATAAATTTTCAATGGGCCCATTTAATGCAATGGCTGACCAGGCAATTAAAAAAGCAAAATGAAGAAAAAACAACACAAATTAAGCGACTTAATTAAAATAAATAAAACTTCAATAAATTGAAAAAAAAGGCTGGCCTTTATGGGCATTTGTTTCCGTTTGAAATATTGTGTGGTAAACGCAAGTGCAAATATATATTAATTGCGAAAGGCTCAGACGCGTCGGAGGCTTGGCTTCAATTAAAAGTTTCAACAACATTCATCAAACCGCTTCAATGAGTGTCGATAACAGTGGCGCTCCAAAGTATGTGTACATAATAAATAAAACACATAAAATGTGAAACATAAAAACCAAAAGAATTATAAAAAACAAAATCAGACATCGATCGTTCCAATGGCTAACTTTCAACAAAGCCAGAATACATAAATAAAAAAAAATGATTTCATTTGTTTATCAACTGAGGGTTGGGGTTGGAGCCACGTGGACCCAGACAGCTCCTATTACAATGTTGTTGTTGTTGTTTGTTGGCGAATGTTGGCTCCACTGGTTGCCTGCTGCCTGCTGCCGGCTGCTTATGTGCATTTGCATGTAAAAGCAGTTGCTGCGTCGTCCTGCGTCGTCCTGCGATGTCCTGCGGTCGTTGCGCTGCTCTGCGCTGAAGTGTGTTGCCTCTTGAAAGTAATAGCCAAAGCGAAAGCAATCTTCACCCCTCGGAGCACATTACCACCGCTTGTCCCCACGTTGTTAACGTAATTTCCATAAAACATTTTGTTACTTATTTATCTTAATTAAAATAAATTTACATTTTTCTAATTTAAGGACGCGACGGCAGCGGCAGACCAATACCAACAGCGACCAGTCAGCCAAGTCTTTCTGCCCCCCTTTCGCCCTGTTGCTATTGCTGTTGCTGCCACTTCTCCAGAGCGCAACTTGCCGGGCATTAGAGAGCGACATTTTCTTAACAAGCCAAAAGGACACACGCCAGATCAGAGACAAACGTGGTGCGGGCAAAACGGGCAACGAAATAGCATCAACGACAACGAGAACAAAAAAAAACACAACAAAAAAATGGGAAAAAACGAAACAAATTCTACGTAATGGAAAGTTACCTCCGCACTCTTCGTTTGGATCTCATTAGCGTTGCTAGGGAAAGTGGGCCGCTGGGAGGCGGGCATTCACCATGGCCATCCTTGGAGTCGGAGACGAAGATGGACCAGGACTGTTTGTTGTTCTTGTGAAGCTGCCGCATAAGTAGCAGTCAGTTCGGCCCACGTCCAGTCGCAATTCTTGCGCACAAAAAACGTAAGGAAAGAATAGGAACGCCCCCATCCCAGCTGTCCCTGCTGTCTCTGGTCCGTGGTCCATCAGGGAAAAGCATAAAATTAAAAGCTGACAAGCGAAATAAAAAGATTTTGCGTATTTGCGCACACTTTGTAGCCGTTTCCAGCATCCTGAAGCAATTCAATACAAAATGTTTGCCATCACGACTCGTTCTTGAAGTGGAGTGGAGGCGGAATGTGGGAGGCGACAGCCTAACATGAAAGCTGATTATGGTCAGCTAATGGGAATATACAGGAAAGACACAGTTGCTTTTCAAACAGGTATAAATATACTCAGATTGGCAAATACTAGTTATAAACAATCACGGAAAACGTTACTTCTGTTAATTTGAGAAAAGATAAGCAAAAAGCTCAAATTAAATATTAACTAAAATCATCTTAGAATCGAGTTTCATCCACCTGAAAGAAATAAGAACTTCTTTTTGATATGCATACTTAGATACATTTGCGGAAATGTGGCACCCAGTGACTTATTGAATTGAAGGTACAGTTGTGCGCATTAGCACACATTCTGATTAGTCGTTACTTGGCATTATTTGGCCTACACAGAGCACAAAATCTGGTGGCAATAAAAGCAGCAACAAATCGAAAATCGATACAACAAACGCCATTTTGTAAAGCTGCAAAAAAGCGTCAAACGAAACCAATACAAATTCATAACTAAATCTGTGAGTGTGTTCGTGTGTGTGTGTGTGTGTGCTGTGTGTGTACACAACAACTCTGAGCTGTGACAAGAAAGATTTTAGAAAGAAGCAGCAGGCACATAAAATCAACAAAGCCCGCAACGGGGGAACATTTTTGCCATGCCGGATAGGAGGAGTCAAGCCAGTCGAGCGGGCAAGAGAGAACCAAAAAATAAAAAAAAGAAATGGAAAAGCAAAAGAAAACAGAAAAATAAAAATAAATTCAAAGCAAACGAGACTAAAATTATAAAAATTGCCCTCCTGATGGTGCTGTTGCCGAGAGTGCGCGACCAGGGCGATGCAAGCGGAGGGTGGAGGGCCAAGGAGGAGGACGAACAAGGCGAGACGAACGCGATTCCAATACGGGACATCAACGTCAACGAGGGTGGCAAACAGCCCAACCAGTAGGTGGGTGATGCTGATGTTGATGGACTGGCCGGGCAGGCACGGGCTGCTGCTGTTGCTGCTGCCAGTGGTGGTGGTGGTGGTGATGGTGGTGGTGGTGGTGGTACATAATGTGGCCCGTGCACTGCCGTTGGCCTGAACGGCGCATTAAGCACAGCAAACTGTGAGGGAGTGAGAGCGAGAGAGAGAGAAAAGTTGGGAGGAGAGATGGCGGGGGTGTACATGGCCAAGGTATATATATCGGTATACATAGGGCTGGGCTGCCATGGCCCGCAGCGTCAATGGACCAAAATAATAACGACTAACGGCCTGTTAAGGGAAAATGCAACGAGGATAACTTTATGGGGAACGGGCAATGGGGCATGGAGAATGGAGAATGGCTTGGTAATGGGTGTGGGTGTGGGTGCGGGTGTGGGTGTTGATGTGGGTGGCTCAAGGTTTTTTAAGTGGTTGCGCGTGACGTGCACGACGAACTGGCGAAGGGAACTGGCGCTGTGGTGCCATTGGAGCTGCTGACGTGGTATTTGCTTGCTCTCATTGACGCCGACATGGACATGGAACGCGGACGTGGATGTGGATATGGATGTAGATGTGGATGCTGATCGTTATGGTGCTGCCTGGCAATTTTTTTCCACTTATTTGTACACAAAACTCTTGTTACTAGCTGCCATTATGATTTTGAAAAGCCATTGCTGTTTTTTATTTCTTGTTTTCCATTTTTTGTTATTGCTTTTTTTCTGTTTTTTTTTTTGATTTGCTTTGCTTTTTGCTGCTTTTTGCCGCTCATTGAAAAACTGTGAAATTTTATAATAAGCATTTTTTGCTGCTGCCGGATTATTGTCGATGATTGTGATTGCGTTTTATGTTGTTCCTTTTATTACCAGCTGTGGAGTGGCTGGAGTGGGGAGATTGCTCCTGGCATCTTTTTGTACTGGACGCCATAGCGGGGGGCCATTACAGATTTTTGTTTCTATGTGAAATGCTTTGCTCTTCTTATTGCTGCTGTTATATTCTTTTTGAAAAATTGTTTTTCTCCGTGTGCTCTTCTATTTATTTTATTTTGCTTCTTTCACATTTTGCGTTTGTGCTCGTTCAGGCGATATTGATTTCAATTTAAGCTTATTAATTTTAAATGCGATTTTTAATTAAATATTATCAAAGTGTGTAGTGGACATCATTAGGTTTGTAGCTGACTCCCACAGGGAACTGAAGCCACTTGCCTGAAGCGCAATTAGCCCTTGACAATAGGAAAAGTCACATGGCTTCTGATTATGTTAACTTAGTTTCGGCCAGTTGTTGTTTTTAGCAAGGCAAAGAACTGATACGACATGCTGATCACCTAAAAGCACAAAGGCTATAGAAAGTCTATTACCTTGGAAGACGCACTCACCTTCATGTATGTAACCAATGAAATGGGCGGAAATGTGGGCGGTCTTATCATGGCTGGCTTTTGGCTGCGCATTATGAGCATCCTAAGCATGACGCAATAGGATTTGCTGCACTGAAACCAGTTCTGATTGTAGGCCGCACTTCCCACCCGCAGACTCTGCAAAGTGTATTCATTTTTTACCACAAACCAAAGTCACTCATTTTAATCCTCACATACCGCTGCTATTAGTTCATCGCCGTAGTAGCAAACTAGAAACACTTGCACCATCGAAGTCATTAGAAAGATGCAGTAGATCAGAAGAACTTCCACTGTGGACTCAGTCACTTGAAAGGCAATGAAGCATATTTGCATTGAAGCCATCAAGAAGTTGAGCAGCAGCGAAAAGCTGTACATGCTGTTGACTTGTTCGCAGAGCCTTTTACAAATAAGACATGAGTTTAGTAACTTATTTGACTGCTTCCTAAGAAGCCAATCAATCTCTGAACTGATTCAACGCTTTTTTTGCCTTTCACTTACGTCAAACACTTATCGTGATATTTAATCATTGTGGTCAAGAAACGGACATTCTCCTCATCCTGATCCGGATCGCATGGGTGAGCTTCGAGGCACGTCGATATGTAATTGAAGTGCATGCACAGCTGGGTGATGACCACGACGAGCAGCAGATCCGCACAGAGAAAGGCGATGCCAGCCAAGTAGGCGCCATGGGCAATATCCCAATAGGTAATCCAATATACCCAATTTTTGGTGGTTGCATCGAAGGGGAACCAGATGAGAAAGCCAAAATTGCGATCAAAGGTCTCGTAGCCCAGAAAATTATACTTAATCGTCGCTTTAACGGCCGGATAAAAACTAAAAGTTGTGGTATATGCCAGACAGAGGAACGTAAAGATTCTAATGACACGTTTCATGGTGCGCTCAAAGTCGGCCATTTGGTAGTGTGTTTGTGCCGACAGTGTCTTGGGATGCATCTCCTCCAGGTCATCCAGCAGTTGAATCATCGTTTTCCTATAAAGCACCATTGTAAACTGCTTACAATCAGCCACCAGGGAGAAGCCAATGCAGGGAGCTACAGCAATGGCCAGACGCACTGTCTCAAAGTCCTGAATGGAATTGTAGAAGAAAACCAGCTCCCCACACACCAGCAGATTGAAGTTGATGAAGCCCGCATACAGGTAGATCTTGAGCAGCAGCGAATTCAACCGATTGGTAGAGCGATGGGCATAAATATCCTCGCCGATTGTCTTGTAGAAGAGCACAGGCATCCGCATCATGTCTCCAAAGGAGCGAGGTGTCTCTGCCAAGGCGCTGCTCATGGTTTTGTCTCTATTGCCGTCTAAGTTCTGGAGTTCACTTTCTATAACTGTACAGGATGTGGCCAGAACTTGACTTTTATACTGTCCGATTAACTGCAGCGAATTGGGCGTGTTTGTCAACTTTTTGTGCCTCATCACGGCGCCTTGGCCAAGTGTTGATAATTGTGCGTAAAGTTTCTAACTTGTACACGAATTTAATTAGGCGTTAGAACTGTAAAGTGTTGCAGCTGTGAGATTCTCATATATAGGTAACTGATTGTAACAGACTGAGCAAGCCTTAGCCATTACTTGAAAATATTTGACAAAAATATCTATGTACATACCATAAAAAGAAGGTAATAGTCGGGATACACTTTTCAGATTAAAATCAAATTTAAAAATATTGGTTTATTAATGTATATCTGTGAAAAGGATTTTTTTGCTCTTCTTATTGCTGCTGTTATATTCTTTTTGAAAAATTGTTTTTCTCCGTGTGCTCTTCTATTTATTTTATTTTGCTTCTTTCACATTTTGCGTTTGTGCTCGTTCAGGCGATATTGATTTCAATTTAAGCTTATTAATTTCAAATGCGATTTTTAATTAAATATTATAAAAGTGTGTAGTGGACATCATTAGGTTTGTAGCTGACTCCAGGAACTGAAGCCACTTGCCTAAAGCGCAATTAGCCATTGACAATAGCAACAGTCAGAGGGCTTCTTATTTTGTCTTAGTTTCGGTCAGTGGTTGTTTTCAGCAAAGCAAAGAACTGATACGACATGCTGATCACCTAAAGGAACAAAATATGTAAAAAGTCTATTACCTTGGAAGACGCACTCACCTTCATGTATGTAACCAATGAAATGGGCGGAAATGTGGGCGGTCTTATCATGGCTGGCTTTTGACTGCGCATTATGAGCATCCTAAGCATGACGCAATAGGATTTGCTGCACTGAAACCAGTTCTGATTGTAGGCCGCACTTCCCACCCGCAGACTCTGCAAAGTGTAATCATTTTTTACCACAAACCAAAGTCACTCATTTTAATCCTCACATACCGCTGCTATTAGTTCATCGCCGTAGTAGCAAACTAGAAACACTTGCACCATCGAAGTCATTAGAAAGATGCAGTAGATCAGAAGAACTTCCACTGTGGACTCAGTCACTTGAAAGGCAATGAAGCATATTTGCATTGAAGCCATCAGGAAGTTGAGCAGCAACGAAAAACTGTACATGCTGTTGACTTGTTCGCAGAGCCTTTTACAGATAAGACATGAGTTTAGTAACTTATTTAACTGCTTGCTAAGAAGCTAATGAATCTCGTAACTGATTCAACGTTTTTTTTTACCTTTCACTTACATCAAACACTTATCGTGATATTTAATCATTGTGGTCAAGAAGCGGACATTCTCCTCATCCTGATCCGGATCGCATGGGTGAGCTTCGAGGCACGTCGATATGTAATTGAAGTGCATGCACAGCTGGGTGATGACCACGACGAGCAGCAGATCCGAACAGAGAAAGGCGATGCAAGCCAAGTATGCGCCATGGGCAATATCCCAATAGGTAATCCAATATACCCAATTTTTGGTGGTTGCATCGAAGGGGAACCAGATGAGAAATCCAAAATTGCGATCAAAGGTCTCGTAGCCCAGAAAATTATACTTAATCGTCGCTTTAACTACCGGATAAAAACTAAAAGTTGCGGTATATGCCAGACAGAGGAACGTAAGGATTCTAATGGCACGTTTCATGGTGCGCTCAAAGTCGGCCATTTGGTAGTGTCTCTGTGCCGACAGTGTCTTGGGATGCATCTCCTCCAGGTCATCCAGCAGTTGAATCATCGTTTTCCTATAAATCACCATTGTAAACTGCTTACAATCAGCCACCAGGGAGATGCCAATGCAGGGAGCTACAGCAATGGCCAGACGCACTGTCTCAAAGTCCTGAATGGAATTGTAGAAGAAAACCAGCTCCCCACACACCAGCAGATTGAAGTTGATGAAGCCCGCATACAGGTAGATCTTGAGCAGCAGCGAATTCAACCGATTGGTAGAGCGATGGGCATAAATATCCTCGCCGATTGTCTTGTAGAAGAGCACAGGCATCCGCATCATGTCTCCAAAGGAGAGAGGTGTCTCTGCCAAGGCGCTGCTCATGGTTTTGTCTCTATTGCCGTCTAAGTTCTGGAGTTCACTTTGTATAACTGTACAGGATGTGGCCAAAACTTGACTTTTATACTGTCCGATTAACTGCGAATTGGGCGTGTTTGTCAACTTTTTGTGACTCATCACGGCGCCTTGGCCAAATGTTGATAATTGTGCGTAAAGTTTCTATCTTGTACAAGAATTTAATTAGGCGTTAGAATTATAAAATTTTGCAGCTGTGAGATTCTCATATATAGGTAACTGATTGTACCAGACTGAGCAAGCCTTAGGCATTACTTGAAAAGATTTGACAAGAAAATATCTATGTACATACCAGAAAAAGAAGGTTATAGTCGGGATACACTTTTGAGATTAAAATCAAATTACAAAATATTGGTTTATTAATGTATATCTGTGAAAAGGTCATGTGAGTCATTTTATTTTAGCCATCTACATATGCGCATATTGTTTGAGATACTCCAACATGTAAGCTTGAATTACGATGTCAAAAAGTTATAATAGCTTATCATGTGTTTTAAAACCAGGTCTAGTACGTGCCCAGACTGCAAGGCCGAAACGCAATTGTGAATAGCCAGTTTTGGAACTTGGCTCGCTCGAGTGGCAATGAATGGCTTTACTTGCTACCTGCACTGAACTAACTAACGATTTGACCTTTTTCCTACTTATTATTTTCCTCCATTATGCTAAATGTGTTCAAGTTGAATGAAATGAAAATAATTTTTCTTGTTATCCTGCCTCCAAAGAACAAATTGAGCAGAAAATAACTAATAAAGTCGAACGTTGACGTCGCACGACATGAATAAAATGCAAAAGCCGGCTTTATGGATGGCTTGGAGCAGGCAGCAGCCACGAAACCAGGAACTGCCACGGACCATTAGCAGAGAGCAGAGCAGCGCAGAGCAGAGTTGCGAGGAGCGCGGTGCACGAGGCATAAGGCTAAGGCACGTGCAAGATGGCAGCACAAATTGAAATGCTGCTGCCACAATGGGTAATTTTCATTTCAATTTTCGCAGTTTTGTGACCAACCCACCCGCCGCACCTTCGCACTTCACTTCAAGCATTTTTTGTTCATTTGCAGCATTGAAGAGATGTGCTTTGAATGTTTTTTTTCTTTTCATTTTTTGCTGTTCTGGAAAAACTTTTGCCTGCAGAGGAAAAACTTTTCCGATTGCGTCGTAGATATGCTTGTAACATATTAAAAAATGGCTCGCATTCTTCGGTTTACAAAACTTTAAACATTTGTAATTATTTAATTCGTGAGCGATGGGCATGTGACATTCGAAATACAATTTAGCAACAAATTATTAAAGCAGCAAGTTGCAATGTTGAAAGCTGAAGTCTCGATTAATTAGCGCAACGCTCAACTCAACCCAACTCAGACTCATCCGCTTGCCACTCAAAGCAATTTGCAGCTAGCTCAATTGTTGTGCCTCTCTTTCACTCAACATTGCTCCTGCGTGCAGCGCTGTGAGTGGAGTGATTCATTCGAAGGGGTAACTGAGTTTGAGCGCGTCCTGCTTGAGTGGAACTCAATTGTGGCGATGTTAACATCGCTGCTATGTTTCCTGACTCAACCCCTACAAGCGATGTTCTATGTTCTGGGCTCAGCTGTTCCCGTTGCGATGTTTGGTGTCTACGATGTGATTTTGGGAACAGTTTTCGTTATCCGCCAGATGGCGCTAGTGTTACGCAAAAGGATATGCGAAGATGAGTTCTATGATTTGCCAGCAAGGATGCACAGATTTGTACGAACTGCTTTCAATAGATGGCGTCAAGTGTTTTCCCAATCTGCCAGTTGCTGAATCTCCAATGTTTCATTCCGTTTTTCAGGCGTTTGTTGCAGGCCTATTAAATATTTCATTTTGCATATTTCAGTAGCTCTTTTAACACTTTTGTTGCCAGATCTCGCCTCGGCCCCCGCACTCTGCTCCCTGGCTTTTAAGGGCCTGCACTTAAGCGCAGATTTTAATTACTTTCCGGCCGACTGGCAACGGCAACGACAACGACAACGGATGGCGAACAAAGATGCTGCCCAGCTGGCGGGGGATGGGGGATTGGGAAAGCATGCATCCTCTGGCTACATTTGGAGAATGCAGTTATCTGACGGACTGAGTCCCGCACCCATCATTTGAATTAGCCGCCCGCTTTTGTCACCAGCGAGCGAGCAGCGAGCAGCGGGAGCGGGAGCAGGAGGAGCGCCTCAAGTGCAGTGCATTATATATTCATGGCATTTACTGAGTAGGAAAAAAGGAAAAAAAAAAAATACAAAATAAAACAAGCACATGTGGTGGTGCGGGGGTAGAAGCACCACCCCAAGTCAACCTCTCGCATACACATATAGATAAATGGCAAAGGAGAAACAAATGAAAGGCAAAGAAATACTGGGCAAGTGCACTTAGCAGCTTGTAGCCGCCCCAGTTGACATTGCCAAACACACACACACACACGCACACTTGAACATAAAACTCATGTGTGTGTGTGTGTGCCACTTGGGGGTTGTTTCCTTGGCCATAAAAATTCGCACATGAGCAAGACAAACACACACGATGGCAGCGCAGATGAAGGAATAACAGCAACAGCAGTGGTTGCTGGCACCTCCTCAAACCACTCCTCTCCTCACCAAACCTCCCCTACCCCTCCCACACAAGCAGTCAGCTGTAGGGCTGCAATTTTCAAATGGCCTAAACGCTCAAGGCGCTGCCAACGCCATCGCAGCTGCCCCTTAAGTTCTGTTTCTGTTGCAATTATCCGGCCGACAACCGACAACAAAACAGCCCATGTCCATGTCCTGGCCGCCTTTTGTTGCAGCAGCGCTGCCCCACCCCCTCTGCGACAAGTGCAGCAACAGCAACAACAACAGCAGCAGCAGTAATCAGAAACATGTAACAAAAGCTGAAACAGGCTCAAGTTAATGACTTGGCAACATGTTGACTGCAACTTGGACCAACATTTGATGCACCTGTGACTGCGTTTTATTGCATCCTGCTCCTGCCCCTACTCCTGTCCTACTCCTGCTTCTGCTTGCCACAAACAATGTGGCCTTTGTCTAGGAATGTCTAGGCATGCAGCTGCCGGCTTGAGCTTGAAAGCCCCTTGCTTGCCACACAGATCTTGCAAAACAGACAAAGCTGCAGCTGCCACTGCTGCCACATGTGGGAAACAAGGCAAATTTGTCCAAGTTGCGTATGCTGACAAAGTGTCAGTCAACGTTGCATTTACCATATATCCATATCAGCCACAATGCGAGGCAACAATCCAACAATGAGTGTCTTCCAATTGCCAATTGGCAATCTTTGGCCAGCAATCGGGAGACGACGGCACAAACATTGGGCCACATTGGCCAAGTCACGCATGCGCCGTTGTCACTTGTCGGCGGCACTGCGACACTTCGCCGCCTGTCGCCACCATTTTTGGGCAAATAACTTGCTTTAAAATCCCGTTACCACTCAGCCAGCCAACCAGCCAGCCAGTCATCCAGCCAGCCAGCCAGCCAGCCAGCCAGAGTCTAAAGAGTTGTCATTCACTTTGTCTGGGGACATGCGACCACCTCGTTGTTGGCTCCGTGGCGTGTTGTCGTCTGCAAATTGTTCGCGTCGCTATTATCCAGGGGCATCAATCTCCAAGCAATTGACAGATGCTGCCATCTACCACCATTCCCCACCCCACCAGTACCTGACACACCGACACTGCCCACCCTCGCCGTGCTGCACTTTTATGGCAAGACGAAATTATTTACTTTGCTCTTGCAACCGATGCTGCTGCTGCTGTGTCAGCGATTCTTGTTGTGGCGGTGGCTGTGGCAGTGACTGCAACAACCGCTCATTCCTCCGTTGCAATTGTCCACACGGGAATTGGACAGCGATCGTTTTATGTGCTGACTGGGATCTGGTTATAAGGCAATTTGATTTGCTGGCAGTTTTCTGTAAATTGCAGGCCGCCTTTTGTCTGCTTGCCTAATTTAATTTGTGCATTTTTGTCGTTTTTTGGCTCCTCAGCGCGATTTTTTTATTTATGGCTAGTTGACAGTTTTTCCTGATTGGCCCCAAAATGTTGGTCACTTTTCGGCTGCTAATTTGGAATGAGAGTTGCGGGAGGCTTGTCAACATTTGACAGCAGCCAAGATTGCGACAAGTTTGGTTAATATATTATATACATAACATGTATGTAGTAAACTTAAAGATCGATCATCGAATGGTAAACTTGAAAATGTATCTTTATTATCCATTTTAATCTTCTTTATATGCAGTCCATGCATTTTGGGCATACGTTCATAAAGCCTTCGACTTTAGTCAGCTTTAAGTTGCGGTTTCCTCATTCCAATGGTAGAAATGACAACAATCCGTGCAGCTTTTGCCATATCAATGCCGTACACAAAACATAAAAAACTGTACCAGCCAAGGGCCACTCCCAGCCAAGTTCTCCCCGCAAGGAGAAAATGAGAAAAGGGCTGTCCAATGCATTTCTGTTGCTTTTGACGCGGTTTTCCCACTCAGCTTTTCAGCATTTGTTCTCCCAGCAGCAGTAAAAAAAAAAATGAATAAAAAAAAAAATGCAAAAAACATGCGGAAAAAACAAGAAAATACTTTTGCAATTTTTAATTACGACGCTGAAAAGCACCGAAAAAAAACACACAAAATTTTGCAGTTCGCTTTAATTACCGCGAGCATGACTGAGTAAAAAAGAAGAAGAAGATAGAGAGAGAGAGAGAAGGAGGCAGAAGCATTGAATCCGTTGGGAGGGGCAGACAAGATGGGGCATATTCTGAAGCTGATGCGAACGTTGGTGGTCGACGCTGATGAGGCGCACTTGGACAAAAGAATTGCAGCCGACGCCGACGACGCAATTATGGCAACATGAAAATAAAGAAATGTGGAAAAATATAATACTTGAAGGCACTACCTGGCAACAGCAAGAACTCTATTTCGCCAGTGGTTGGCTCGTTGGCTTAATGTGGTTAAGTCTGGTGTGGTGTGGTGTGGTGTGATGTGGTGCTACCTCTTGCATGGCAAGTGAATATGCGTTCAAGCGTTCAACAACAACAACAACATTAAGAACAACTGGCAACGTCGCATGCACTTTGAAAAAATAACACATCACTTGTTTGCCACGCCCCCTCAATTTTCTTAAATATGGAAAAACGTATTCATACGAAAGCAGAGTCAAAAATCAATTGCCCAAGCACAGCTCGAGAGAGAGAGAGAGGCGGAGAGACAGAGCTATGCTGTCTGATGACTCCTGCTCTGTGCCTTACTCATAATTATGCTGACAAGATACACACACACACACACACATACATACGCATACTTTTTTTAACTTTTTTTTTTACCATCGCCAATGCAATGGAAATGAAAATGTCATTAATATAGCGCGCCCATTAAAATTGACGCCAAGCGGAAAGCTGCTAGCGCCTGGGGAATTGGATCTCTGAGCTTTGAAATGTGGTTACGGGTCTGGCTTTGCAGAGGGGCAACGAAGTGTGTGGATATACCCCATAGGAGGGGGTATAGGGTGGTATAGGGGGGTTCGTTTCAATCGGAAGCTGCTGCTTAAGCATTGCATTTTCAATGGGCTTCATTAGTGCGGTTTTGATTGAAATGCTCTCCAGCGTCAGGTTGGCAATGCACAATGCACAGATACCGTTACAAGTAGCCGTAGATAGATGGATGGATTTCATGGATATCGCATTCAAAGCAAAAGATACAATTGCAAAAAATTAGTGAGCACATTGCAAATGCGGCCCATTGAGAATGGGAATTCGATGGCTTAACTGAAGTTGTTTGCCTCAATGAGCAATAAACTTGTCTCTAATTATAATCATAGTCTGACAGATGAAAGTTTAATGGCAATAATTATTTTACTTTAAGACTGGAATTTGGAATTAAAACATTTGTCTTGAATGAAGTAATGTTAATGTTAATAATTTCAGCTTTCCCTTTTGCCTTGAGTTTCAACTTCATAAACTTGATTATGTCAGTTTTAATTACCATAAATCCACGCCCACCAATTATTCCTTGCCCCTTGTGGCAATTATCGTGGCCATCGCTTGCAGCTAAAATTGAAATAATTCGCGTCAATTTTTTATACGTAAGTGAAGCTTTTTGGGCCTTGTCACTGTGTGTTTTGGATCAGTTTCCTCAAAATGTTGCCTGCGGTTGAACTGTGCCGGCGCCTTCGAGGGGCAATTAATCATACGCCCTAATAAACTTGCTACCAGAACAGAACTTGCCGTTTTTTTTGTTGTTGTTTTTTTTTGTTTTTTTTTTTGGCAAATGTAAACAAAATGCACGCCCCGAGGCGACGTCTGTTGCAGACAAATGTCTGGCCAAATGGCCAATGGGCTGGCCCAAATGTCGATGCGGCTTCTGAGCCACTGGCTGCCAACAGTATGTAGTAACTTAGATATATAGTAGTATAGGATATGTATGTGGTACTATGTAGGATCGTATAGCACTTTTTTGTTGTTTTTATGGGCTGGGCTGCCTTTGTTTTTGGCAACAAATACGAAATTAAGTTTGTGGCTGCGGCGTGGGTCAGTTCGCCATTTGCTCGGACATGGCCGACTGCCCAAATTTATGGTACTAACTATAAATGGTGGCAAGGGTAGGGGTTGGGTGTTGTGGGGGAAACTATGCATGGGAGTTGCAGAATTGCAGAATTGCTTACCCAGTGGCTGCATATAAATTGAACTTAGCATGGCTGCAATCCAACCACAATTGCAATTGCACCACTCACATGAGACACAAGATGGCAAGTTCAGTTCCCATCGTTGTCTGTGCATCTGTTTGTTATTGTCTGCTTGGCTGGCCGCACCTTTAAGAGCTAGTTAAACACACTTAATTTGCTTTTTATTATGCAAATTCGCTCATTATGCGGCGTCCGTTTTAAGGCACTGTTCATGTCCGAGACTTAATTAAGTTGGCTAATTGCAAGGCGCTACCGTTTGGCAGTTGCCGTTGCCGTTGCTCGTTTCGTGCACTTTATGGCGTGCTAATTGGCCCACTCGATGAGTTTTTGGCCCGGTCATTTCATCCACTGGAATTTCTTACATACTTTTTTTCTTCAGGAATGCCATTTTATGATCCATGATATGGATTTGAATGAGAAACCACAGACGATCAGTATTGTAATAAAAGCCTTATACAAATGAGTTACTTAGTAGGAATGGTTCCGGTATTTAATCGAATGGGATCGTAATATATATGTATATAGATGTATATAGTTTATGGTTCCATTGCTATTATTCTGACGATTAGTTTTGTGATTAATTTTCTTTAACTAGACGCTGGTAACTGGACGCTTTCAACATAATGCCAACTGTTTTAGTTGATATACATGGCTCCAACTGTGCCACGACTGTTTTTGCTTACAATTCGTTGTTGCCACCACGCATTTGTGGCAAAAACTTTAACGCTTCCCAGTTAGCCCCACTCCAGTTACCCAAACCCAAAGTGCCCCTGTAAAGCAGCGTAACAAAATGCTAAACGGAGTGCAAACTTTGGTTCCAGTTTTCTGCCACTTGCAAGTATGTATGTATAAATATATATATATATATATATATATATATATATATATATAGTGTATTCCTGTGCGATGCCAATTGACCAAAGCTGGCGCGTATTTCTTTTATTGTTTTAAGCTGTCGCAGCATCGAAAGTTGGAGTAAAACTTTGCCAATGCAGCGCTTGAATATTTATAGACTGCAGACGTGCAAGGAGCTGAGGTTGTTTTTGTTATTTTGTTATTTTGTGGCATGCCTCTTACGGGTGGTTCTCTCTATCAAGGACAGCAGCTGTCTTGACTGTTTGACAGTCGTATGAAATTTTCACACGCCGACCAAATTTGCATAGAGTTATTGAAAAACATGAGCGGCGGTTTCTTTTTTTTTATATATTTCGGTGTTGTTTTGTATCTCTAACAGTTTGACAGAGAATTATATGCAAATTATGCAAATACACGCAACAACAACAATAACAACAACAACGTGGAGGAAAGGGTGCCCAGGCTGCAGGGCTGCGTGGATGCAAAAGGGTAAGTCGAAATATCGATGGAGGCTCAATAGGGGTTCATATTTCTGACTCGATGTCGTTTGCGAGATCTGCTGCGCTTAATTGCAACATTCAGGAGTCCATTGCATGCAGCATGGTTTTGTATTTTTCATGCATGTCCTTTGTTCAGCTGGCAAGTCAAGTGCAGAGAGTTGGCTTGGCCAGGACACAACACACAACACACAACACTCAATGAACAGTCAGCAGGCTCAGTTTGCCTTACTGAGTGCCTTTTGTGCGCCTACCAACAACAAAAGATTGCATTCACAGACCCCAAACACCCCTAGGACTTTGACGTGACGTTGTGGCATTTGGCATTGGCATTGGCATTGGCATTTGGCAATTGATATTTTTGCCGCCCTCCTGTGACTGCCAGCCAAAATTGATTGGCAATTGGCAATTGACAATAATCAATGGCATAAGTGATAATTTGTATTGTCAGTTTGCCAAGTTTGACAGTTGTTTGTGCAACTCGGAGGGTTGTTAATTGTGGACTGTCCTTAACACTGCAATTTGATATTGATAGCCGATAATTATGCATTTAATATACATTTTAATAGTTGAA
The DNA here is from genome assembly GCA_035042185.1 of Drosophila kambysellisi. NCBI lineage: Eukaryota > Metazoa > Arthropoda > Insecta > Diptera > Drosophilidae > Drosophila > Drosophila kambysellisi. Next base: position 13,293,381 of record JAWNLS010000077.1, on the reverse strand, counting down.
TCGGCTTTGGCAGAAGCTGCGTTGAATTATAATCAACAAATGAAAATATAATTATAATTTTTTAATGTAGTGAATTTAATGGCATTTCAGCTTAATAATCATTATTATTCAGAAGCTGTCAGCTTCAGTGCAGTTCCATTTAATTTACTCTCTAACTTATACATATTCTCTCTTTCAGCTTCTGTTTCCTCTCTCTCTCTGTGTCTCTCTCTCTCTCAATTTCTCTCTTATTCTCTGCCAGTGGTCTTAGTCTCTCTGTTGCTTATTCCATTCAAAAATGTCATTCACAATTTGCTGCTCGCCCAGTGCCTTTTTGGCTCCAGACTCAACGCCAATTCACACCTACAACTTCTGGCATACTGGGGCAAGGACATTATTCAAACACAAAACACACACACACACAGACACACATACACACACACACACACGCATACATACACGCACAGAGAGAGAGGAGCATGCGACAAAAACTTTGTGCCACGCGCAGCAGCCAAAGCCACAATTATTAACTGTAGAATGCCGACCGACCACTCTTGTGTTGCAAATTGGGAGGTGGAAAGCCGGCTAACTGCAAAGCGCCAAAAGTTAATTAAAAACATTAGCTGCCAGTTCTGTGCGCCTGTTGCAAGTGACAGCCAATTGCGCTGCTTTCCAGCAAGAGAGACAGAGAGAAATAGAGAGCGAGAGCAAGTGCTCGGCAGCCAAGATGAATGTACCGATGAGAGAAAGAGAGAGAAAGAGACAGAGAGAGAGTGTGTGTGTGAGAGCGAGTTGGTGTTAATTACATTAGCGCCAGCTGCTGCCAACTTTGACCCAAATGGTGGCCAACCAATTGCTGCTGGCACGCTGCAACCCTCCCATCCACTCCCCCTCCGCCAACGCCAGCAGCACGTTTCGCGGTCAACACTTTCGCAATAAGGTCAGGCCGGCATCTCAACAAAAGCAGTTCCACCCGCTTACTCCCCCTTTTCCCTTTGGCTAACAGAAATATCTTTATCAAGTTTAGCGCGACCTTCCCTTTTTTTTCTGGCCGCGTTAATAACTTTTTTTGTGCTTTTGCAACGTCCTAAATGCCACACTGGACGCTGCTGTAATTTGATGTGGGCCCCCGTCGAAGCTGGGGTCATCTTTGGGGCTGAACAAACGACGCTTCGGGTCGCCGCCCGTGACACTGAAAATGATGCGACGCTGGAGACTCTGGCGATGCTGGCGATGCTGGCGACGCGTCGCGGTCGTTGGCTAATTAGGTTTTAGCTGCTTCCACGTTTTGTGTCTGCCCTTCGGTGACGTCATTTATGTGGGTCGCTTTTGTTGCTGTTGCTGTTGCTGTTGCGGCTGTTGCCCTTGCTCTTCCTCTTCCTCTTGTGTAATTTGGTATGAAATTAAATAAGGCCGCGCCGCGCCGCGGAGTGTCGCGTTGAGCAGTGCTTTGTAATGAGTTTTTGTTTTTATTTTACTTGGCTCGTTTGTGGGTTGAACTAATTTGCATTTGGTAGCATTTTGGTCAAGGCTAAAGCCAACATAAATTCACGTACACGGTCAGGGTCAAGGTCAGTGTCAGACTGTTGTCTTTGTCAAAAATTTAAGGCAATAATTAAATACTGAAGCAAAAACTTAAATGACTTTGAGTGTGTTGAATTTCGTTGACTGTATCTTTAAGTTTGGTAAGCGCAAAATGAACAAGGGTTCCTCTTCTTAGCCCATACGTCTTTTTGATTACATCAGCTTCGAAACTTTACCAAAACTGTACATTGAAACATCTTCAGCTCTTCACCCACTCTCCCATTTCGTTAGTAGTATGGATATGTATGTATCCCCAGACAACCCTGAAGTGGATCTCATGCAAAAGGCGCACAATTTGCCGGCCATCATTTTCTTATTTTCAATTTGTTGTTTTTGTTGTACTTTTCGCAAATCAACGACAGACAAAAATCTTTTATTCAAATTTTATTTGATTGCTTTGCGATTTTCGCTGTAGCGCAAACAGCAGGGAAGCAATTCGAGCGATGAGAAGGAGTAAGGGACTTATGGGGGAGACTGAGATAGACTGAGAGACATACTGAGAGAGAGATAGAGAGAGACGGGGAAAAGAAAGACAACGACGCACGTTTATTTGTATGAGAAATCAGCATTGGAGGGCACAGAAAATATTATTTCGACGACAACAACTTAGGGTTATTGTTCAATTCAAACACGCAGACATTTTGAAAAGTGGAAAAATGCGCGAGGACAATACAAAAAAAAGAAAAAAAATGGGAAAAAAATAAGTTCAGCATCAACATGAGAAGGACAACAGCGAGACAACGATGCAAATGTCAGGTTGGGCCGTCAGTTGCAGTTATAGACCAAATTTGGCAAGTAAATTGTTTGCAGCATACTTTAAGGCGGGCTGCAACTTCAGATGCTGCAAATGCAAATTACATGAAATTGCATTTGCAACATCAGCAGCAAACGCAACAACATTAAACTCTTTAACCGCCGCTGGGTCGTAATACTTTATTATTAAATTCTGCACATTAACGGGCGATGTCGGAGCTGGCAAAACAAAATCTAGATAAATATGGGATGCAGATATTGCCATGTCTTCGCTGCTGCCCGGACGGAGGAAGAGTGGGTGGGTTGCGAATGGGTTGGGCAAGCAGTCAAGCGAACGGTTCAATTTGGAGGCAACAAACATTGTGCCTCGTACTTGGAGTTGGATGGAAACGTGGACGTAAACGTAAACGTGAACGGGAACGTGGACTTGGACACATAAGCGAGCGCCAGTCAGTCGTCTATAAATTATATCCGTTCCAAATTGAAATGCGCGTTAAAATGCAGTTAACTTGGCCGATGGGTTGGTTCTGGCCATGCTGTTATGGCCACCGTTGCGAAACTGCCTTTTTATAACGTCTACTCAGCTGCTGTTGCTGCTTCTCTCACATTTATTTTTTTTGTTTTTTGTTTTTTTTTTTACAGTTTGTGCGCACATAAAAATAGAAAATGGCTTTGAACGCTTTTGCCTGCGACACGAGCACATTAGACTCCAGCCACACAGTCAAGGAGGAGGACAAAGGACAATGGACTGAGCAACCACCGGGACCAGTAACCAGTGACCATGTCGATGACGGGCTGTTGGCCCAAATGCTTATGGCCCTTTTTGCACACACAGCTGATAAAATAGCATTGGACACAGGTGAGCGTGCACAGTTAAACGGTGAAAACTCATCATCTAATATAAAATTCAAACGGCAATTTCAATAAAACTTTCGAAACACATAAAATCCCAAGTTTAATAAGCATAAATTTAATATTTAATAACATACAAAAATGAATATAGTTTATTATGCTGAGCTATTCACTGATCAAGCAACCTTTGAAGTTATATGGATGCCCTTACGGTTAACCAACTGTTGGTCAAAACACACACACATACACACACACATATGTGTTGCATAGCATTCTTTGTGACTCTCGTTTGGGTGGTGCGTGTGTCGCTCAAGTGTTAACAAATTGCATCACTGAGGCATGAATGAGCTTCAAGCACGCTGCCTGATTAGATACGGGCCAATAGCTTGATGAAGTTACTTTAAGGCTTTAAGCACTGTTTTGCCAGTGCTCTGCAAATTTGGCTAAAAGCAAAAACCACACAAAACGCCAAAAACTATGCAACGCTTCAGTGGCGAAAGTCAAAGGCAAAAACTTGCTCAGCGATTCAATGTTCAACAAGAAACACACGCAATTTGGTAAAATGCGTATAAAGTTTTGAGGTTATGTGCGAACAAACATGGCGGTGATGCTTGTAAATACATTTGCTGAATAACTGTTAAATTAGCAAAAAGAGAACGAGAGAGTGAGATAGAGACAAAAACAGAAAAAGAGAGAGGGAATGCGAATGCGAAAGGGAATGGGAATGGAAAAGCCATTTCACTTGGCCAACGCTCGGGCCAAAAACTAACAAAAGCCATGCGCCAACACATAAAGAAAATTTCCCATTTCATATGAAAAACAAACACACACACGCTACCACCACCAACATGAGAGCCACCCATGTGTGCATGTGTATTGCTTTAATAGAAAATTGCAAAAGTTTCGCAAAAGAAAATGCCTTCGCCAGTCAGCCAACCCAAACGAGCCAGCGCCGCCGTCGAAATTGAAAAGAATGTGCAAAAGTAGCAGGCCAGAGTGAAAATTCAGTGGTGACTGGATGGGTGGCTGGGTGGCAAGGTGGTTCAGTTGGTTTGCTTCAGCGGTGGTAGATCTACTGCGCTTAGTGTTAGGGGGGAGCTGCCTGCTTACGGCGCTGGCAAGAAAGCCAAAGTAAGCATGAAATAAACCCTCATCGTCTACGGCAGCAACGTTGTCTGCAGTGCAAGCAAAAATAAGCGTAGCGAAATTTAAATGCCCTAAATAAATAAATCAAACTGGGAATTTATTAATAATTTATATTTATTAATAATAAATAATATGCTGCCGTTTAGGTAAGGATCATCTTTAGTTGCTTTCAACATTATCTTTCTTTCAAGAAAGTAGTCGTTTTGCCACATCTGTCTTATTCCCTTTCAACTGGAGATATTTTTGAAGCAGCCTCAACATTCTGTTTAAGAACTTTATGATGCTGATGGACTCCTATAGAGTATTCGAGCAGCGCAGAGCAACGTACGCAGCAAACTCTATGAAGATTTACCGGTTTTAACGTTGCCAGTCAGCAGTTCGTTTTAGCAGTTTCCCCCTGTCTTCTGTGTATGTATGTTTGAGTGTGTGTGCGAGTGTGTGTGCGAGTGCGTTTGTATGTGTGGGGTCGGTCTGTGTCGCGTCTGGCATTATAATGCCGGGCGCATGTTGCCGTCGCTTGTAGCTTGCCCCATGCTCAGCCACAGCATCAGCATCAGTTTTAGCTTCAGTTTCAGCTTCAGCTTCAGCTTCCTGTGCGCCCTGCCATGTCGTCATGCTATCAGAGGCCGTGGCCAAGAGCAGCAGCAGCAGCAGCAGTAGCATGGCTCAGTCTCAGCCGCCTCGCATTGCATGCAACGCATATCGATTTTGTTGTTGCACGAGGATTGGAACAGACAAAGAGAGAGAGAGAGAGACAGGTGAGAGGCCGTTGCTCTATTCACCACATGTTGAGTTTTGAGGCAATGTCATATAGAAAATTCAATTTATCATAGGAACATAATGTGTTAATTGCCGGCTTAGGGTTATTATGTGAGAGAGAACTCGTTGCTTTTCATGATTGCAGCTCGTATAACTTTTGCGAACTTATGTTGGCTCTTATCTATGCACGCGTTGCGCTGCATAGTTGATGGCCGATTTGCCAGCGATAACTCCCGCCCCATAATTAGGCATTACCCCATTTCAACTTGCCACGGCTGCGTCCGTTGCAGTTGCATGCATGAAACTTTGTTTACTTGTGTCTCTGTCCCGTGCAACAAACAATTTAAGTACAATGTGCTCAACTAGACACAAGCTGAACTAAATATGCCAGTTATCGGCGTTGACTATCTGAATGAGCGGTGGGGGCAGGGTTAGGGGTGGAGGAATATTCCTACCTGTACGTAGCTAAGTAGTGCGTGTGTCAGGGCCATAAACAATGGCAACTGGCCTGAAAGTTTGCCAATTGCATTCGCATTCTCATGTCGCTCCAGGCATGTTTTTCGTCGAAAAATAATAATGTTATTATTGTATGCATTTTCAAATTGTATACCGAAGCGTAATTATGATGGGGAGCCATGCTTAGAATACTAATGCAGAAATGGCCAAAGGAATATATACATACATATACCCACACAATTTATATAAATATACATATGTATTATATACAGATAAGTATAATTTATAGTGAAAGCTGGGATAATGATGAGCACACCTTAAGGCGTTTCTCTTGTGAAGAGGGAGGTCAGGTTGAAGTACGCTCGACTCATCCCGGAAATTTCGAGGGTCATTCTCCCCTAAAATGTAGCGAGCGTTTGTACTTTCATCACCTTTTGGATAACGTTTATGATCTCTGCACAAAATGTTATACGCTATCATCGAAGTTGTATTGTTGGGGAATATCTTGCCGCAGTCCTTAACTGGTTCGAGCGGCTTTAGCCCCTCATATTGTTGCCAGCATGTCAGATCATTTATTTCATTAAAATTGCATAAAAATTTATGTGTAGCGGGCCAATTTGTTTGTAATCCATCAGCGCGTCGCATCGTGCTGCCAAGCCTAAGGTAGGTTTATATACTTTCTTAACGTGACTAAAGTATAAATTACAATGTGGCCCTTAACATATTAATAAAATAAAATGGGACAAGCAAAATAATGACCTCGCAACTCTGCTCTTGACGCACATTCGCCACAAATTCAATTAAAACCAGCTTATGCGATAAGTGGCTTTGGCTAAAAGCCACAATCCCTAGATAAGCTGAACTCTCTTATCGGTGAGTTCGGATCTGTGACCAAGTGTGGCAGCTGCAACCAGCCGCAGCCAGAACTAGCCACAATGGAAGATTTTCGGGCGATCCTTTAATATGCACGTACGTGTGAGAAATGAGCTGAATGTGTAATTTATTCAACTGGCGGCTAGGAGAGGCCATTAACTGGTCCGTCCCATTCGCAGCGGGATTAAAAGGTGAATTTGCATTGCTCATAAAATTGCAACTTAATTGTTAATTAAAGGGTACGCAGTATGTGCTACTCTGTGTTGTTGGTCTTCGTCCTGCCGCACTGCCGCACTGCCGCATGACACTTTGCAACGCATGCAGCTGCCACTGCCGCTGGTGCAAAGTCTATCAATGTAATGACTTTCCGTTACATGCAAAAAATAATGATGAACATTCTGAACAGTTTGCAGTTGTCAAGTTGCACTCGCGTCTGATGTGTGGAAATTATAATAAATATCAAGTTTGGTCATTGCAATTATGCAGACACCTTGCACTGCTCATATATTGTCATATTGACAGCTTGATTGATGTCTGGCCCTACCAAACCTGACTCTTGTTTATCATTTCTCTTTCTCTTTGTATTTTTATTTTGTTTTTTACCTCTAATCGCAAAATCGATCGAAACCATTTTGCATAAGTTCAGCGATCGCAAAGAGCAAGAAGCAAAACGGGCCAACGGGTGGTCCCGGCCACATTGAATACCATCAGAGACAATAAATTTTAAAAATAGCATAAAATACTAAACCCCAACCCCATCGCCGCTCCGCAGGTTCCCCTCACACCAACATCGGAGGACGCCCGCTGTGTTGATATTAATTGGACGACATAATTGCAGCGCACCGTTGCCCATAATAATCGACCCAGGCAATGTTGAGGAAGAATACGAAGTTTGCCCACAACTCGTTATTGGCCAGTCCACAAACACGTTTCGGGCCAATCTTCATAAAGCAGCCAGTGCCCAAACTTAAGTCCGGTAGTCGCTGGTCGGCTGTCGACCCAGGCAAATGGAATTTGTGTAAATTTGGCAAACGTTGCACTGACGACACCAAGCTGGGCAGCCAACTGGAGAACGGGCTGGGAGGCATGCAGGTTGTCCGCTTCCATAAGTAATTACGGGTTGCACTTCATACACTGGCACAAGGGGTACAATAGTTTTTCAGTTCTGCAAAAGAAAAGGCAGTGAAAATATGCGGCATATATAAAATTTGAAATTATGAATTTGATTTTATTTAGGCTATTGCTAACGATCGTTAGTGCTATGATCATATACCATATATGATCTTGAGTGTATTTCCAAGCGTATTTAAATTCCGGTGCACAAAACAAATTTTCATTGCTTTTTTTGGGTAAAATGCATTCGATAAGCGCAGGCGCAGCATGTGTGCAATTATCGGTGTGTGTCCCGGTTAATTTATTGTCTTTGGCACTGCCCTAAATCCAAATGTAATACAATACGCGCATTTATCATATTTAAGTACCGAGTCCAAAAACACATCCTGCATTTATGGCCTGCTAATATGCGGTTTAAGTTTAGTACGTTTCATGGATCGGGGTGCGTTGCGTTTTGGCAAATGCTACTGGTAGAGAAAAACTTGGAAATGGTTCTTATTTGGGGTGCCCATGGTTTGATTGGAAGTGGAACTGAGCCCTGGTGAGTGGCTGTCAAGTGCAGGTTGGTGCGCCACAGGAGTCGGGCCCTGGAATGGTATGTAGAAGGACAAGGACAAGCAAAAGTACAGCCTGCGACAATTGTAAATTAAAATGCTTGCGCTTCAAGTTGTTTGCTCATCATCAGCAGGACGCACGCCCCCACGACAGGACATTGTTTTCTTTATAAATATTTATTTTATGCTTTGCTTTTGTACCCCATGAAATCGGTTAAATGGACTGTGCTGTTTATTTTGTTTGCTGCGACAGTTTTACGCGCTGTCCCCTAATAAGCCCCATGAATAATGGCTGAGGCTTAGGACCGAACACAACCGTTGCTCATGTGGGTGGTGTGTGTATGAATCACATGTGTGTGTGGACCAAAATGGCGAAACATAGCAGCACACAATTGGCCGCAGTCACCAGAGAATTCGAGAACGAGGGAAGTGCCTGCTGAATTTGCCAGTCAGTAGAGAAACGCGCATAAAAACACATAGAAGAAAATATCCAAGGAAAACGGAAAGAAAAATGCTTAGCAGAAGATGTTGTAACTGCGGGAAAATGGGCAGCACAAACGCCACAAAAATTGCGCACAATTACGGGGCAGAAGCCCTGGCAACCCCACCAACCCGCCACCTGCCCCCACACACTCTGCGCTCATTCCCATTCCTATCGCACCTTATCCGAGCGGAAAAGAATTATTACGTTGAATTTTCTTTCATTTTTTTCTTCTATTTTTGTTTTTTTTTTTTTTTTTGGTTTGGCAAAAAAGAAGAGATTTTTCGTTTTTTGATAGCAGCGGGGCTAAAGGGCCGGAAGGAGCAGCCAGGACACGGCGTTCTGTCCACGTCTCACGTGCACATGACAGTGGAGTAAACAATTTCATTTCGCGCGGCCAGCTCAGCAGGACCAAAAGATAACTGCTACAAACGAGGCACAAGATGTTGCCTGCAATAGCAGCAACAAGAACAACAACAAGAACAAGAACAATGACAACAGCAGCCAGGGCGAGGACACCAAGGACAGCACTTGAGTTCGTTTATTTTTTTTATTTTTATATATATTTTATTTTATGTGGATCCAGCAGTAGCAATAACAACAACAACCACCACAAAAGCATAAGAAGTTGCGTAAATATATTATCCTGTCGCTTTTCGGTGTAAGGGGGAGGATGTAGTGTGTGGGGGTGCAGCGAGTTACCCGTAAAGAGGACACTATCCAGGAACAAGACGCAGTTAGTCGAGCGTGCCTGGCGGCTTTTAATGCGTGCGTCTATAAATTTTGCACGCCTTTTGTGGCATAGGGGGGCGGTTGGTGGGCGGTCGATGGGCGGGCGGTAGGCGGTCCACGTGGCCTGGCCAGTTTTTGAAACTGTCAAATTGTTACTGTTGCTGTCCTTTGGGGTTAGTCACGCAGCGTTTATGCTATTGGAATTATTTATTATTATAATATTCTTTTTTTTTTCTTGTTTTAGTACAAAATGTGCATTGCTTAAAATGGGGTTTACAACATGGGTTTTTTGTTTTTCAGCTTCTGTATGTTTTCGGTCACATTAAGATTCAAGCAGCTCAACTAACTTTGAGCCCAGTTTGCTCTTCTTATGTGTTTGCGATGCAGCAGAATTATTTGATTGAACATCATCATCCTGCAAGGGGACAACATCGCCATCATCTTCATCATGGCTTACAGACTCAACACCGGACTTAAATGAAGGGTCTTCCGTATCTTCAATTAATTCGTTTTCATCGGATGATCTCAATAATTCACACATTTCATAAAAATTATCAAAGAACGCCCTCGTCATTAGCATGTTCAAGTCATTGCGCCACTCACTTTGCTCAACGTTGATAGCCGGCTCAATCAGTCTCTCATCCCTTTTTGGCTGGACACAGAGTCCAAGCAGCAAGTTTCGGCTTGTAATGCGTAGTGTATAGATTGGAGTGCCATTGCTGGGATATGCCATGATCATAAAATCCTTAATGCTCAGCTCGGATGGAGTGGGCTCTGCATCACCATTCTGACCATTGTCTTGCATTTCCTTTGATTTGAGATTGACGTATTCCTGAGTTATTCCCTCGAAATCCCAAATGGTCATCTGACAGTCTTGGCCGGCAACCATAAACAGTTTGTTGTCCAGCTCAAACTCAATGCTGCTAATTGAACCGGTGTGATGAGATAGACAACGGACCAGCTGCTCTTTCTCCGTGTCCCAAACAATCACGTAGTGATCATCAGATCCCGATACCAAGTAGCGTCCACACATCGAATAGGTCAAAGCGCTAATGCCATCTTTGTGGCCAGTAAAAATGCGCACCTGGTGCGCTTTGACGACGTCCCATATGCGCACAGTGCAGTCGGCCGATCCAGTGGCCAGATAATGTCTGTTTGGATGGAATTGACAGCAGCCAACCTCGGCCAGATGGCCGGCGAGAATGGAGACACATTTCTTGGAGTCCTGCACCCAAATGCGTGCCGTACGATCATCCGAAGTGGTGGCAAAATAATAACCCAAAGGTGCATACGTCACGCTATAGACTGCGCCACAGTGTCCCGGATAGATGACCACACAGTTCCAGGAGAGCAGACACCAACAGCGCACAGTGCGATCCTGAGAGCAGCTGAGCAATAATCGATCATGCGGAGCAAACGAGCATCCGTAGACGGCACCCCGATGACCATAGAGTGAGCGTCTCGTCCTTCTCTCGGTCGCGTCCAGCATGCTGTCGTCTATGCCGGAAATGCTGGTGTCCAGCTGATTGAGGCATGCGGCTGACTTGAGCTGCACCAGCTTAGAGGATGTCAGCGAGAAGACGTGGACTGCGGAGTCTTCGGTGCCAACAGCAAGTATTGTGGTTTTGCTCGAGAAGGCGGCACAGGTAACAGTCTCAACACTCTCAAGCGCCGTATAAAGGTAGACCGATGGCAGACTGTCACGGCTAAGCGACACACGATGATCCTCCTCCTTCTTCATCCGTTCCATGTCCCAACGCTTCGGAATTGGAGTATAGAGGCGATTGACTGTTGGCAAATTGACACTTCTGGTTGGCGAAACTTTGTTTTTTTTAGCGCGCTTTCGCCGTCCCTTTTGCGGACTGGTCTCATCATTTTCGTAAAGTGTGTTGGACGTAGCCCAGTATATTTTTTCCAATAAAGTAGAGCCGATGCGACTGTGCTGTCGAGGCTCATCGCTTCTTTTATCGGGAAACGGTTTTAAATGTTTAGAAAACACCGTCTTTAGGGGACGCCTCCAACAGCGCAGGTGGATCTTCAACACATAGTACGTTTCCTTGAGCATGGAAAATTTAACCTTTTCCTTATCGTCAGTAATCAACTTTATTGCTTTCTGTGGAATAGCTCGTTTGTCCTGCATTCCCAATAGCTTATCCACACGGGCAGTGTATGAATGGTCAAAGTAACGTCGAGAGCTCTCGACGAATGCCCGCCCCTTGCGGACTTTACCGCTGATAACCAATCGAAAATATACAATTGCCATTGTTGGGAACAGAAGTCTGTATATTTCATACTTGAAGCGATTAGGTACTCTTGGGATAATCTTGCGAATCTCATGAAAGAGCTCCTCATATTCGTTGAGGGCATTCGCATCGGGTGGGTCTGACTCAAAAGTGAGTTTTACTCTTTCATCTTCAGAACTGTATATATCATCTTTGGATTTGCTATCATCCTCGTAAAACTCCCTAGCTGTACTGATGCCATTTTTAGGTGTCAGAGCGTTGTGTCCACTAACTGAATTTGTGGTAGAAGTTGTAGTAGTAGTTGTGGTAGTAGTAATAGTAGTTGTAGCACTATTAGTATTAGAAGTAGTAGTAGTAATTGCAGTGTTAGTAACAGAGATAGGTGAACCAATTTTATTATTGTGAGATCTAACATTACATCGCCTTTTTCTAAGTGGAAACAACCTTTTTATCAAGGTTTCGATCTCTTTTCCTTTTTCCCTCAAGTAATTGGCTAGTAATACAATATCATCATAATATTCCCTCTCATCACGGCTATAACGAGCTATAACTTCAGTACTATCGCTATCATCCGCATAGTCGATATCTTCACAAATATCGGTATCATCCGTATCATCGATATCTTCACAACTCTTGCTATCATCTGTTGCATAGGTATTAACAATACTATCGCTACCATCCGTATCATCACTACTATCGATATCATCGAAACCCACAGCAATCTTTTTTTGTCCATTACTTGACTGTAATTTTACAGATACTGCCAAGTCATTAGCCGGTGTACCTACTGTTACTGATGCTATTTGCTTGTTAAGGGGAAATTCCTTGTCAGATTCCTCTGATAATTCATCAGATTCGGAAGTATTTTTAGAGTCATGAATTTCGGAACTGTCGGTGTCTTCATCGCACGATTGTTCCAATTGCTTCTCTGCTGTTTTCTCAGTTTCTAGCTGTATATTGTTTTTGACATCTGATTCGAGTTCTTGAGTTTTACCAGCATAACAAAGTTCAACTCGATTGTCTGATGCGTCTGGTTTGGCTGCCGGTAATTCCTTTTTAATATTGACAGTTTGCTGAGTAACCAACTTTTCATTTGCCTTAACTTCTTCGCACTCATATTTTGCAATCAATGCATTATTTTCGCCAATATGATTTTTCTTGAATTTTGGCATTTTACTACCAGTAGGTTGTTCATTTTCTGAAGGTGCTCGATTTGCATCGCTGCTTTTAGTTTTCTTTGGTTTGTCCATTATTTAGTTGCTCCACAAAATCAACTGAAAGTTATCACAAATTTATTACAGAAAAATTGCACACGTGCATTTTGTGAAAAGAGAAACGATATTTGAGTATGTCAAAGTATTCTATCGACTCACGTTGTTATCGCACAAGTAAAGGGAAGGATTATCAATGAATCGAGTTACTTTTATATCAGCCAGTACTCCGATTAATAACCAGTTCAATATTGCAATGAACTGACTCGTGAAAGTCAAACATAGTCTTACAACATAGCCAATATCTAACAGATTATGCGCTTGGCTTCCCACATGTCTGAAGTCATTTCTATTCATTTTTCCAAAATGTTTAAAAAATAAAAAAAGAAAATTCTACAAACCTATAAATGAAATAGCGAAAAAAAAACAAAAACGAATGCAGCTGCACCGTCAATGAAACTCTGCCTGCATATTGTTTAATAATTTTGCTATGATTTATATCAATAAAATATTGTGGCATCGCAAATGTGCATTTATGAAAAATGTATTCGTTGCACATGCGAGATTTCAAATGCAGCTGGGGTTTGTCATATGGACAGCTCGAAAGTGCAATTGAAATGCAGCAGCTTGTTTAATTCCATGAGTGCATATTATGTGCATATGTCAAAACTCAACTCAAGGGCTATCATTAGACGCGAATAATTAGAATCAAAGCCTCATTATCTGCAGCAGCAACATCAGCAATTGAGAAGCGGTCGAATCACTTGAAATGTAATTCAGCACATAAATAAATCACATCACATCGCGCATCGCACATCGGTTTGTCTCGTTTCAAGTTTATGCAACTGCAAAATAATCCATTGTAAAGTGTCGAAAAAGTGCAATTGAAATGCAAATCAATGCAAATCGATACTTGAATCATCATGAACAGCAACAACGATGAATGATTCATGCCTCGCACGCGAGCCACATTCAAATGCAAATGCGAATGCACAAAATTTGCAAGCAAACGCGATACTGGGCGGGTCTTTTAGAAGCCGGAGCCGGAGCCACTGCCAGAGCCAGAGCCAGATCCGGAGGCTGGGGCTGGGACGGAGGCTACCCGCTGATGTGCGAACAATCAAATCAAAATAAATGCACCGCACCACAATAAAAATTCCAGCCCAAAATAAACACAACAAACAATGAGAAACACACGGGCGAACACAAAGGTGAAAGTGGTTGCAGATTTTTGCACATCCGGTTAACTGTTGCTAATTTGATTAGAGAGTTAGGAACAAAACTTTTAAAGGGTGGTGCGGTGCGGTGCAGTCGACGCAAGCGAAATGGCCATTAAAATGTGTTGGCGCCGATTTCGTTGTGGGCTGCCAACTTATGCAAATGTTGCACAGTGATTTATGCATGTGGCCTGCCTGGCAAGTTGGCTCCTTTGGGATAACCACACACGGAAAGAGATGTGTGTAGATGTTTTAAATTGAATTGAAGAATTCGCAGTTCGTAACTCGTTTCACACGCGCTGCGCTTTTGTACCTTAATTTCTGGCACCGTTGGGTCTTCATATTCAAATTCAAACTCAATCGTATCCTGTCATAAGGTTCAAGCCTCTTTTGTGTGCCCATCAGAACTTGTTTGTACCTTAGACTTAACCCCTTTCGCGTAATGTTCTCTCGCTTCCTGAACTTGTCTCACACACTGTCATGCTAATTGAAATGAGAATAGCCATGAGAATGCTGAGAATCGAGTCAGAGAGTTTCATTCGCTGAGGCACAAACAGTAGTCAGGTAAGATTGACGCAGATCTATAGATTGTCCTTCTTTAGTTTGTACCTACATCTCATTGCGTAAAGTTCTGAGAGACTTGGAACTTTTAAGAGTGCTGAGATTGTGTTTAAATAATTGTGTTAAGAATAAGTAGAAACTGATGCAATAATTGCTCAATTACCGAGTTGTTAAATAAATGAATAATAATACTCCGAAAAATGAACCCCAATGGCGTGTTTTCAACTGCCACCAAAATTCACACAAAAATTATTTGACATCTTCTGTTTCCGCACTAAATGCTGTAACCACGCCCTTTCTCCAATCCCATAAACAACCAGCATTAACACGGCCTCTGACGCAATTTAACACCAATTACAATATCCGTTACATCTAATTATTGTAAGCGCGCCCACAAGGAAGCCACTTGGCCAGGGACTAAATTAAAGAAAAACAACCAGAAGAGAAATACACAAGGAAACCGCAAAAGACAAACCAAATGCCGAACTGTCGGTAGTCGAGACGGTGGGTGGGCCGCAGATTGGTCACCATTTGTGGTTGCCAGGACATTAACAATGGCAACTACAGCAACAGCAATAGCAACGAGGACAACAACAAATCCAAATGGCGCTCATAAAACAACAGAGCAGAACCCGGAAAAGCCATGAAATATGACGATGATGGAACCTGAACCAGGGGGCAGCTGAACTGAAGCGTGGACCGCAGTAGTTGGGTGGTTGTGCGAGTGTGCGAGAGTGTGGAGAAACATTTCTTAATTTTCAACAATTTACGCTGAAAGCTTTAGCGCTCAAATGACGTACAGTGCTGGGCGCTCGTCCTGCGTTCTGCGTCCTACATCTTGTGTCCTGGCCAAGGCGACGATGATCTAACGCCATTATTTCGCTGCCAAACGACAGGCAGTTGTTAATGGGGCTTACCACTTAAGCGCGACGGCATAAAATAAACACACAGCTACAGTCCACCTCCCACAGTACATACCACACCACACCACACCACACCATACCACCAATCACCTCCCCCGTCACGGATGTCCTGGCAAATTAATTAACATAGCGCTCGGTTGCCTGCAGCTTTTTCCCGCTGTTGCTTGGTTTTTCTTTCCATTTTCTTCTTCTTCTACTTCTTGTTTTCTTGTCTTTTGGCGGGTTTTACTATCACTGTTTAATTGTGTGGCACTTTGTCCTGTGCTGTGGGGATGTCGCCAGCGGCAATTTAACAATTATGAAACGTTTAAAGTTTGCTTCAGCTTAAATTTGGTGAACTGTTTCTCGGGTTTCTTTGATTACCGGGCAGAGCCCACTAGCCCCAGGTGCAGGACATTGTGCATACACGGCACGTCGCTATATCCGTTTGACACCTTTGTGACCCGTGGCCAGGAAATGAGCTTCCCCGTACGTGACTGGTTTCAGCAAAGCCATCCTTTTCCACACATTTTTGGCGATCTAATTGTTCGGCAACATTTCAACAAGAAACTGCCTGACTTGGCGGTTTCTTTGGGCACGAACCGGCAGCCCAACAAGTAATTTTCGAAGAAAGTCTTCGAACTTTAAGGTATTCCAGAAAACGGTTTGTCTCTTATGATACTGTTTAAAATTCGAAATTTGTGCACTCGCTCAATTTCCTTGAGTCCACGAAGTAATTACCCCCAAAAAAAACGGCAAAATTTGGCATAAATTTGTTGTTGTGGCGGATGGCCAGGTCCTGCCGGTATAATTAGTGGCCCATTGATGATGCTGCTACGTGCCAAGCACAACGCCTTGCGGCAAGGACAAGCCTTAAGAAGCGGCCAAGCGTCGTCCTGTCATAATTGCAATTAAAATGTGCGCCAGGATGCCGCGCGTTAAGTGCAAACACTTTGGGTGCGCACAGAACAAGATATATATATATGTATGTATATAGGGTGAGAGAAAGAGAGAGAGAGAGAGAGAGAGAGAGTAAAAAAGCAAACAGAAACAATGTGCAAATTAAAATATAATTAGAGATAAACAAGCCGAAACAAGATGCAAGAACCGTTGGCAATTAGCAAAACTGAGTTCACGTAGACGGTGGCGCCGCCTGTCGGCCAGCGGCAGCTATATACGCACTTTCCACTGGAATTGTGTGACTGGAAATTAGCGTGTTCTGAGGCTGACTCTGAGACTGAGACCACCCCTGCCCCGCAACCACCACACAGAACCATGTGCGTGTGCGAGCGAGCGAGCAGAGAGAAAGAGAGATAGCGTGATAGAGAGAAACACAGGAAGTTACCTCGGTCGCTGTCGCTGCTGCTGTCGACGTCGACGCCGGTGCCGGCGCTCCGCTGCTACCTGGCAACTAACGAGCCAGTAATTTTGTGAGGCAGCTAATGCCGCCTCAAAGGCCTACGCTGAACTTGCGTGCGTCAGATTCTTCGGTGTTGCCTGGGCTACTTTAAGCCAACGTCGACATCGTGTATTTCATATTAAGTATACGACGCGTTTGGCTCATGTGAGCAGGAGCGGGGTCAGAGCAGGGTAGGCATTTGGTGAGGGTCGTTTTTTTCTTTTTGTAGCTGAGGCCACACCTTCCGCAGGGGTGACTCGAACTGAAATTTCTTCTTCTTGCGAAGTCGCTTTTACTTTTGTTTGCTTGGATTTTCGATAGAAAAAAGAGAAGAACATTTTGTGTTGTACGTATATAAATATAAATAAAAAAAAAGTTCATTGGGTGGGAAACGAAATCTGCTTTATGAAATGTCAAAACTTCAAAGCAAATTTTTAGTTAAATGCAAGAAAATGGGAAAATATACACTTGAGTGCGTATGGAGAAACATTTTCAAGTTTGCTTCTTCTTCATCATCTGATTTTTGTTGTTGTTGTTGTTGCTGTTTGTTTTCCTTAGCCAGTTTTCCATTGTCCATTGCACGTTGTTAAGACTAAGCTGTTGTTGTTGCTGTTGCTGATGTTGATGCTGCTGTTTGAACTGTTGTTGATAACCTTTATTAGTTGTTGGGCCGAAGCTTAGGCGTTTTACATTTTCTTGGGCACTTCCTGCTTGGTCGAAAAATAAAAATGGTTGCTCGATTTGGAAGCACGACGAAGTGCAAGGATATGCGAATATCCCTCGTGAGTTCTGTAAATAAGTATGGAGTATAAAGACTTGATAGACGGTTTGGCCAACGATAAATTTTAAATATGACTATATATATTTTATTTTTTTCACTTTTAAGCACCTTATTAGAACCGAAAAAATTAACAATCGTTTTTCCAATCAATTTTTAATTTAATTGTATTACACTGTATAGGGTATTTTACAGTTGTGTTAGAAAAAGATGAGTTGGTATTTCATTCTTGTCGCTCTGTCGTTTTCTTTCGGCTTACATTTCCTTTTTTTTTGACAGTAGATTTTATTAAAAAAATTTATATTAAATCAATTGCGTACAGCTTTTGGTTGGAGTGTTAAATGTGCTCATGCATAAGGCAAATTAAGTGGGCACAAAAGGCCCCCACATTAAATGGTTTAAATCATATCGTGGATATGGCACGTTTAATGCAATTAAATATAAAATAACTGAGGCAATTAGCACATAGTTAATTAACCCGTGAGATTATTTAAATAAATACCATTCAGTGCCCCGTTAAGTTGTCAATGTTTTGACATTTGATGTCAGTTTAGTTTGCCAATAAAAGGAATGCGCTCGATGCAACGGCTCTCAATCGTTGCTGAAGACTTATACAGACTAGTGTTGCCAACATACTTGAAATGGCGGCCAGCGCATCGAGTCAGTTCTTCAAAATTAAATGGCTCATACGCTTCGCTACGAACATTTGTGGCTGCGATGTTTGGAATCCTGACTATCGTATTTGGGCGATGACATATGTGGTGTTCATTTTTGTTATATTATATTTCCTCTCGAACGTATATACCATATATGTGGAGTTGATTCTGAATAACGACTGGACCGTCATTCTACGGTTATTTTCTGTAGCAGGACCCGCGTTCCAGGGTGTTGCAAAACTGATATGCACATTGACAAATATAGCGCCTATGCGCGAATTGATGCTCTCCTACGAATTAATCTACAAGGATTACGAGGCAAAGGGTGGCGAGTATACGAAATATCTGCACAAGCGCATCAATAACTGCTGGAAAATGTTTCTGGGCTTCATATGGATATATTTCATTGTTAGCACTTCAATGATCATACATCCCATATACCAGTATGTTGTCCACAATGAGAAGCTGGTTGTGCTGCAGTTTCTGATTCCCGGCATCAACCCCGAGACAAATAGAGGGCATGAAATATTGACGCTCGTGCACGTAATATTTGTGCTCTTTGGAGCCATTGGCAACTTTAGTGTCGATATGTTTATATTTCTTAACATTGCCAATTTGCCACTTTTAACAGATATATTTAAAGTAAAGCTACTTGAATTCAACGAGTTGGTAGTGCAACGCAAAAAGTATAAACAGATTCGCGACATGTTCTGGGAGTTACTAGCCTGGCATCAGAAGTATTCTGGGTGAGATAATTGTATTAATACTATCAAATAGTATCCTCATTATCTGTCATCTCTTAGAACTCTGCGTAAGACGGAGAAGCTCTACAATTTCGTTTTTTTCGTGCAGATTGTGACGAGCTGCATCAGCATTCTCTGCACCATTTCGTGTATTTTCCTTAAGGTCTGGCCCACAGCTATACTGTTCTTGATTTATTCCTTTATAGTTCTTTACTCATTTTGTGGACTGGGCACACAAATAGAAAATTCGGTAAGTCTACAATGAAAACATTTTTCAATTAACTAATTGTATATACTTGCTCATCTTATTAGAATGAAGATTTTATGGATGCGATCTACTCAAATTTATTGTGGTATGAACTACCGGTTACAGAACAAAAACTCGTTATCCTCATGGTGGCCAAGTCACAACAGGAAGCGGCTCTAACTGCAATGAGTGTACTCCCACTGTCGATGGCAACTGCATTGCAGTTAACAAAGGGCATTTACAGTTTCAGCATGATGCTTTTCACATACCTAGAGTAGAACACAGCTTTATAATTTTTTATCGTAGACGTGCACTATATTTTATTCTAGCTGGCAAAAAGTTAATAAATAAAATCACGGAGTTTGCATTATAAAAAAATAAACGTGTATTACTTGATTCTACAGTGAATCTGAAGCGTATCGAAACAATCAATATAATTGTTAAGCGCACAATCGACATTGACTTCTGAAACAGTTGGCAAATCCCAAGAAAATCAGAAATACTTTTATTGATTTGAGCTTAAACAGCGCACTCATTAAGCCGGTCACTCTCTCAACTTCATAACTACATACCATGAGGCATCACTCCATATTGCGCGCAATTTATAGCTTTAGCTTTTTTTCCGATCAGAGGCTCTTTTCGCAACTTTGTATAAAAACTGATTCACATAGAAGTTCCCATATTCTTTATTTTTGGTCATATTTTCTAGCTCTTTTGTCCACTCATTTATCACTTGCGCTTCTTTCAATCTATGCAACACACTTTCTGAAAACACGGAACAAGCTGTACGACTCAGTGCATCGAAATGCCTCATTTGAGTACTTGACCGATGTACTATTTCATTATTTTCTGTGTGCCTGTCCTTAGTTTGCTCATCTTAAACATTAAAACATTTTCTAACCGTGTTTAAAGTACTTTCCCTTATATTCTAACCTTTGCCAACTTGTGAGCTATGTTTAAAACTGTGAAACACTGCCTTCAACATCCTTTAGAGTAAACCATGACCTTGCCATAGGTACGGCGTCTGTCTGTCGGCTCTGACCTGTTACACTCTCCATTACTGTTGTATCTAGTACTTCATTATCAGAAATATCATTACCTTGCTCATTGGCTTCAACTCACTGCAACCCAAAATGATCCCTTAGTCTATTTTGCACTAAGTCTAAACTCTTATAACTTCACTCAATGCCAAAATGTCGCTTCAGTCCAAATGCCGACGGCAACACGCAAGATCAATTCTAAAATCAAAATGTTAGATCAATGTTAAACTTAACTTATGTTAACTCATCTGTAACCTTAACAGTGCATACACATTTACGGCTGTTAACGCATTACACTTAACACTATGAGTGTTTTTCTGTTCATTGTGTTCTGCTTCCCTCGTACCACTGCTGTAACGGCTTCTTTCGTCGGCTCTAATACAGACAGATTCGATCGGGTTTCTTAATAGGACACATTCAGTTTACTATAACTTAGGCGATAATACAACTTTAACGAGTTGGTTGCGTAATTTAAATGTGCGTGCGTTTCTAGCGAGATTTAGTCACCCAATGATCGCAGAACTCACCAACATTCTCTCTCTTCTCTTTCTCAGTGTCTACTCGTCATTTAATAACGGTGAATACTTCGAGTTTCTCTTTTGTTCTCGTCTCTCTGGGTCTATTCCTGTTCTTACATGTACAGGGTATTTTACAGTCGTGTTAGAAAAAGATGAGTTGGTATTTCATTCTTGTTGTTCTGTCGTTTTCTTTCGGCTTACATTTCCTTTTTTTTTTGACAGCAGATTTTAATAAAACAAGTAAGATGCTGTTGTCGAGTTAACTCGACTACGATATATCCTTAACCCAGTTGTTAGTTTAGTTTTATTGGCAAATGTTCAGTTCTGCAAGTGCATTTTTTACAGAGTATTTTAGCTCACAAGCAGATACATACAGATACATACAGTGTAAAGTGCTATAAAGTTTAAACAAGGAAACATATTCAAAATGCTTAAATGCCAATTTGTTTAATGTTATATCACATTCGAAGAGGAACTTTAGTTATTATTAAAAAATTAATTAATTAATTAAAATTAGTCAAAAACTTTAAACATATCAAAAAAAAATCAATGTATCGGTAAGCAGTCTTAAGAAAAGTTAAATATTTGGCGCATAAAAGCTTAAATAAGGATGTTAATACTTAGTATGATATCCTTTAGCCTTAACAACTTCGCTTAACCTATTTTTCATGGAAGATACCAGCTTCCGGGTAGTTTCTGGGCTGATCTTGCTCCACTCCTCCAGCAGAGCATTTCTGAGACCTTGTTTGCTGGATATGTTGTGATTCCGGATGTTATTTTCCAGCAGAGACCACCAATTTTTAAATAACATTTAAATCTGGAGACTGGGCCGGTGGAATTATCACGTGGGTGCTGTTCCAGATAAGCCAGGACTGTACTATTCCGCACTTATGCTTGGGGTCTTGTCCTGGTAGATCCGGAAAGTACGTCGGATTCTAGCTTCTCGGCACTTTGGAGTAAATTTGTCTTTAGCATATCGAAGTACACATTCCTGTCCATTATTGTTTCAATAATCGCAAAATTTCCGCCACCGGCTGCCGAGACACAGGCCCAAACCATGACGCTTCCTCCGCCGTGCTTGACTGTTGCCTTCAATTGTTTGGGGTCCACCTCAGTATTGGGATGTCGCCACACATAGTTCCGTCCATCCGAGCCAAAAATGTTGACTTTTGCCGAACATCATCCTATACACTATATTTTTTGCTTATATAAATTGCTCTTTCCGTGGTACTTGGGTCTTAAAGTCATGGTTGCGCACAACTTGGAGCACAGTTCCAATACTGAACTTTTTCCTTATTTCATCCTGCACCTATTGAGTCAGTTTTTGAGCCGATAGCTTAAGATTTCCCCTTGAAATCTTGATGATCCTTGGCTCGTCCTGCTCGGTGAAAATCGGGTTTGGTGCAATTCCGTCCTTGTCCTCTGTCCAATTTTCGTCCACGAAACTCCAAATGATGTGGAATAGAGTTGAGGTGTTTAGATTGACCATTTTAGCTATTTGGCGATATGAATATCCGATTTTTAAGTGTTCCAGGATGAGTTTCCTTTGCTCAATGGTAGTCCATTTACCCATGGTCCTTGTTGGCTTATTGCACCCGAAATGCAGGAAAAAAATAAACTGGCTACGGACGATTGGTCTATTTATACCGAAAAAATTCAACTTTAGCTAAAGAAATCCGGATTTTATGGCACCCAGGTGTCCATAGTTACATTATACATTTCCCGAGGACTTGACCCAAAAACTTAGGTACTTCTTACATAACCCGACCTAACGGGTGTGGAAATTCCCGTTTATTAGAGTCAAATATTCATTTTGGTGGTTAATATATATACCTGCCATCGGTCTATGGAATTTTTGAAAAATAATGAATAATGAGTTTATGGCAGGCAATTACATTTTTTGCTTGTCGCTGCTTACCGCCCGCTTTGAGCCACTGTACATAAATACACACATATCCACGTACACGAAAGAGTAGTTATCGGGGCTCTGCAGAATACACACAAATATATTGACGCTAGCGTCTATTATCATGTCATCTCTTTCTCACACATTCGCTCGCCTATTTATATGTATACAGAAAATGCTTGCGGCTGCTGATAGAAATGAGATCAATATGAGAATATACTTTCGACTATAACTTTAGTGTTTCTTGTCCGATCTTAATGAAATTTCGGCAATTGATCAATAATATGTATAAGTCTCTGCCTCTTAAATTGTGTAATTTATTGCTATCGGAAATCGAAATGTATCGATAATTCAGAAACTGAGGCAGTTATCGATAAAATAAAGCAAACTTGATCTGCGCCCGGTACACGAAAACTTATATTCCAAATTTGAAGTCTCTAGCTCTTGAAGTCTCTGAGATCTGCGTATTCATACAGACGGACAGACGGACGTACGGACGGACGGACATACGGACAGGACTATATCGACTCGGCTATTGATCCTGATCAAGAATATACATACTTTATGGGGTTTGCCTGTTATATACATTTGCACAAAACCATTATACCCTTCTACCCATTTTTAATGGGTTAAGGGTATAAAAATGTATATTAAATCAATTGCGTACAGCTTTTGGTTGGAGTGTTGAATGTGCTCATGCATAAGGCAAAGTAAGTGGGCACAAAAGGCCCCCACATTAAATGGTTTAAGTCATATTGTGGACATGGCAAGCTTAAAGCAATTAAATATAAAAGAACTGAGGTAATTAGTAAATAATTAATTAACCCGTGAGATTATTTAAATAAACACCATTCGTTGCCCCATTAAGTTGTCAATGTTTTGACATTTGACATGTAAGTTTAGTTTGCCAATAAAAGGAATGCGCTCGATGCAACGGCTCTCAATCGTTGCTGAAGACTTATACAGACTAGTGTTGTCAACATACTTGAAATGGCCGCCAGCGCATCGAGTCAGTTCTTTAAAATTAAATGGCTCCTACGCTGGATTACGAACATTTGTGGATGCGATGTTTGGAATCCTGACTATCGTATTTGGTCGATGACATATGTGGTGTTCATTGCCGTTATATTATATTTCCTCTCGAACGTATATACCATATATGTGGAGTTGATTCTGAATAACGACTGGACCGTCATTCTACGGTTATTTTCTGTAGCAGGACCCGCGTTCCAGGGTGTTGCAAAACTGATATGCACATTGACAAATATAGCGCCTATGCGCGAATTGATGCTCTCCTACGAATTAATCTACAAGGATTACGAGGCAAAGGGTGGCGAGTATACGAAATATCTGCACCAGCGCATCAATAACTGCTGGAAAATGATTCTGGGCTTCATGTGGCTATATTTAATTGTTGACTCTTCAATGATCATACATCCCATATACCAGTATGTTGTCCACAAAGAGAAGGTGGTTGTGCTGCAGTTTCTGGTTCCCGGCATCAACCACGAGACAAATAGAGGGCATGAAATGTTGACGCTCGTGCACATAATACTTTTGATTTTTGGAGCCTTAGGCAACTTTGCTGTTGATATGTTTATATTTTTTAACATTGCCAATTTGCCACTTTTAACGGATATATTTAAAGTAAAGCTTCTTGAATTTAACGAGTTGGTAGTGCAACGCAAAAAGTATAAACAGATTCGCGACATGTTCTGGGAGTTACTAGCCTGGCATCAGAAGTATTCTGGGTGAGCTAATTGTATTGATACTATCAAACAGTATCCTCATTATCTGTCATCTCTTAGAACTCTGCGTAAGACGGAGAAGCTCTACAATTTCGTTTTTTTCGTGCAGATTGTGACGAACTGCATCAGCATTCTCTGCACCATTTCGTGTATTTTCCTTAAGGTCTGGCCCACAGCTATACTGTTCTTGATTTATTCCGTTATAGTTCTTTACACATTTTGTGGACTGGGCACACAAGTAGAAAATTCGGTAAGTCTACAATGAAAACATTTTTCAATTAACTTATTGTATATACTTGCTCATCTTATTAGAATGAAGATTTTATGGATGCGATCTACTCAAATTTATTGTGGTATGAACTACCGGTTACAGAACAAAAACTCGTTATCCTCATGGTGGCCAAGTCACAACAGGAAGCGGCTCTAACTGCAATGAGTGTACTCCCACTGTCGATGGCAACTGCATTGCAGTTAACAAAGGGCATTTACAGTTTCAGCATGATGCTTTTCACATACCTAGAGTAGAACACAGCTTTATAATTGTTTATCATAGACTTGCACCATATTTTATTCTAGCTGGCAAAAAGTTAATAAATAAAATCACGGAGTTTGCATTATAAAAAAATAAACGTGTATTACTTGACTCTACAGTGAATCTGAAGAGTATCAAAACAATCAATATAATTGTTAAGCGCACAATCGACATTGACTTCTGAAACAGTTGGCAATTCCCAGGAAAATCAGAAATACTTTTATTGATTTGAGCTTAAACAGCGCACTCATTAAGCCGGTCACTCTCTCAACTTCATAACTACATACCATGAGGCATCACTCCATATTGCGCGCAATTTATAGCTTTTCCGATCAGATGATCTTTTCGCAACTTTGTATAAAAATTGATTCACATAGAAGTCCCCATATTCTTTATTTTTGGTAATATTTTCTAGCTCTTTTGTCCACTCATTTATCACTTGCGCTTCTTTCAATCTATGCAACACACTTATGACAACACGGAACAAGCTACACGACTCAGTGCATCGAAATGCCTTATTTTGGCACTTGACCGATGTTCTATCCCATTATTTTCTGTGAGCCGGTCCTTAGTTTGCCCATCTACAGTATTCTGTTCGCAATTTGCTAAACTCTTCTTTGCTTTGCCTGCCTGACTTTGATTCAAATGACTCAGAGTAACATCACACATGACTTCACTCTGCTCTGAAGTAAGCATTCACAATTCTTTAAGCTCATTCTGCAGCTCCGAGCAAGAACCATGCTCTTTCTGACTACCATGTGTATTTCTGTTGATCGCAGGAAGTTCGATAACTTTGCGAATGAACTCTATTCCATTCTTGGATACTGTCATGCTAACATTCTCCAGAATTGGCTTACCCAAAATTGCGTTATATCTTCATCGGGCACAACATGAAACTCGACTTTCATGCCAATGCCATCAATGTGCAGATATGTCATCATTTCAGCCTTTCCAATTCCTGTCAAACATTTTGACCGACGTGTCAATACACTGCTTCCAAATTTAAAGGAAACCTTTTTACGCATTAAGCAAAGATCTGTTCCTGCATTCACCAGAGCTTTAAAACTATGTTTCGAGTGCACAACCATTTTAAATTCCCATCCGGATGATGTAATCATGCTTGATGGCGTTGTTACACATTTATCCTTCACAAGATTGGTTGATATTTCTTGCTTCATCTGCCCTTCGAACTTACACTGAGATGCTATAAGTCCTGGTTGACCACATTTAAAGCACTTGAATTCTCCCTTCTTGCAATTATTTTGCAAATGTGATTCGTCGCCAAACTTAAAACATTTTCTAACCGTGTTTGACGTACTTTCCTTTCCATTCTCACCTTTGCCAACTTGTGAGCTATGTTTAAAACTGTGAAACACTGCCTTCAACATCCTTTAGAGTAAACCATGACCTTGCCATAGGTACGGCTTCTGTCTGTCGGCTCTGACCTGATCATTACAAAATGCTCCATTAGTCTATTTTGCACTAAGTCTAAACTCTCTTAACTTCACGCATTGCCAAAATGTCGCTTCTGTTCATTATTGTTACGATACTTTACAGTTAATTAACTCTGCCGACTCGGCCAAATGCCGACGGCAACACGCAAGATCAATTCAAAAATCAAAATGTTAGATCAATGTTAAACTTAACTTATGTTAACTCATCTGTAACCTTAACAGTGCATACACATTTACGGCTGTTAACGCATTACACTTAACACTATGAGTGTTTTTCTGTTCATTGTGTTCTGCTTCCCTCGTACCACTGCTGTAACGGCTTCTTTCGTCGGCTCTAATACAGACAGATTCGATCGGGTTTCTTAATAGGACACATTCAGTTTACTATAACTTAGGCGATAATACAACTTTAACGAGTTGGTTGCGTAATTTAAATGTGCGTGCGTTTCTGGCGAGATTTAGTCACCCAATGATCGCAGAACTCACCAACATTCTATCTCTTCTCTTTCTCAGTGTCTACTCGTCATTTAATAACGGTGACTACTTCGAGTTTCTCTCTGTTCTCGTCTCTCGGGGTCTATTCCTGTTCCTACATGTACAGGGTATTTTACAGTCGTGTTAGAAAAAGATGAGTTGGTATTTCATTCTTGTTCTGTCGTTTTCTTTCGGCTTACATTTCCTTTTTTTATACCCTTAACCCATTAAAAATGGGTAAAAAGGGTATAATGGTTTTGTGCAAATGTATGTAACAGGCAGAAGGAAGCATCTCCGACCCCATAAAGTATATATATTCTTGATCAGGATCAACAGCCGAGTCGATATAGCCCTGTCCGTCTGTCCGTCCGTCTGTCCGTCCGTCCGTCTGTCCGTCCGTCCGTCTGTATGAACACGCGGATCTCAGAGACTATAAGAGCTAAAGACTTCAAATTTGGAATGTAAGCTCTAGTGTACCAGGCGCAGATCAAGTTTGCTTTATTTTATCGATAACTGCCTCAGTTTCTGAATTATCGATACATTTCGATTGCCGATAGCAATAAATTTCACAATTTAAAAGGCAGAGGCTTCAAATTTATACATAATATGCATATACATATTATTGATCAATTGCCGAAATTTCATTAAGATCGGATAAGAAACACAAAAGTTATAGTCGAAAGTATATTCTCATATTGATTTCATTTCTATCAGCAGCCTCAAGCATTTTCTGTATGCATATAAATAGGCGAGCGCATGTGTGAGAAAGAGATGGCATGATAATCGACGCTAGCGTCAATTTATTTGTGTGTATTCTGCAGAACCCCGATAACTACTATTTCGTGTACGTGTGTATGTGTGTATGCATGTACGTATGTATATGCACGTGTTTAAAGACATTCAGTTCGGGCATTTGAGTGCAAATCATCTTAAAGGGAAATTTGCCAAGAAAACTAGAATATATTTAACAGCTGGGTTAAGGGTATATCGTAGTCGAGTAACTCGACTACAGCCTCTTACTTGTTTTTGACAGCAGATTTTATTAAACAAATTTATATTAAATCAATTGCGTACAGCTTTTGGTTGGAGTGTTGAATGTGCTCATGCATAAGGGTACAAAAGGCCCCCACATTAAATGGTTTAAATCATATCTATCCACGTTTAAAGCAATTAAATATAAAAGAACTGAGGCAATTAGCACATAGTTAATTAACCCGTGAGATTATTTAAATAAATACCATTCAGTGCCCCGTTAAGTTGTCAATGTTTTGACATCTGATGTCAGTTTAGTTTGCCAATAAAAGGAATGCGCTCGATGCAACGGCTCTCAATCGTTGCTGAACACTTATACAGACTATTGTTGCCAACATACTTGAAATGGCCGCCAGCGCATCGAGTCAGTTCTTCAAAATTAAATGGCTCATACGTTTCGCTACGAACATTTGTGGCTGCGATGTTTGGAATCCTGACTATCGTATTTGGGCGATGACATATTTGGTGTTCATTGCCATTATAGTATCCTGCTTCTCGAACGTATATACCATATATGTGGAAATGATTCTGAATAACGACTGGACGGTACTTCTACGGATATTTCCCGCAGTAGGACCCACGCTCCAGGGTGTTGCAAAAATGAAGTGTACATTGAAAAATATAGCGCCTATGCGCGAATTGATGCTCTCCTACGAATTAATCTACAAGGATTACGAGGCAAAGGGTGGCGAGTATATGAAATATCTGCATAAGCGCATCAATAACTGCTGGAAAATGATTCTCGTATTCACATGGATATATTTAATTGTTGGCACTTCAATGATCATACATCCCATATACCAGTATGTTGTCCACAATGAGAAGCTGGTTGTGCTGCAGTTTCTGATTCCCGGCATCAACCCCGAAACAAATAGAGGGTATGAAATGATGACGCTCGTGCACATAATACTTTTGCTCTTTGGAGCCATTGGCAACTTTGGTGTCGATATGTTTATATTTTTTAACATTGCCAATTTGCCACTTTTAACGGATATATTTAAAGTAAAGCTACTTGAATTCAACGAGTTGGTAGTGCAACGCAATAAGTATAAACAGATTCGCGACATGTTCTGGGAGTTACTAGCCTGGCATCAGAAGTATTCTGGGTGAGATAATTGTATTAATACTATCAAATAGTATCCTCATTATCTGTCATCTCTTAGAACTCTGCGTAAGACGGAGAAGCTCTACAATTTGGTTTTTTTCGTGCAGATTGTGACGAACTGCATCAGCATTCTCTGCACCATTTTGTGTATTTTCCTTAAGGTCTGGCCCACAGCTATAGTGTTCTTGATTTATTCCCTTATAGTTCTTTACTCATTTTGTGGACTGGGCACACAAATAGAAAATTCGGTAAGTCTACAATGAAAACATTTTTCAATTAACTAATTGTATATACTTGCTCATCTTATTAGAATGAAGATTTTATGGATGCGATCTACTCAAATTTATTGTGGTATGAACTACCGGTTACAGAACAAAAACTCGTTATCCTCATGGTGGCCAAGTCACAACAGGAAGCGGCTCTAACTGCAATGAGTGTACTCCCACTGTCGATGGCAACTGCATTGCAGTTAACAAAGGGCATTTACAGTTTCAGCATGATGCTTTTCACATACCTAGAGTAGAACACAGCTTTATAATTGTTTATCATAGACTTGCACCATATTTTATTCTAGCTGGCAAAAAGTTAATAAATAAAATCACGGAGTTTGCATTATAAAAAAATAAACGTGTATTACTTGACTCTACAGTGAATCTGAAGAGTATCAAAACAATCAATATAATTGTTAAGCGCACAATCGACATTGACTTCTGAAACAGTTGGCAATTCCCAGGAAAATCAGAAATACTTTTATTGATTTGAGCTTAAACAGCGCACTCATTAAGCCGGTCACTCTCTCAACTTCATAACTACATACCATGAGGCATCACTCCATATTGCGCGCAATTTATAGCTTTTCCGATCAGATGATCTTTTCGCAACTTTGTATAAAAATTGATTCACATAGAAGTCCCCATATTCTTTATTTTTGGTAATATTTTCTAGCTCTTTTGTCCACTCATTTATCACTTGCGCTTCTTTCAATCTATGCAACACACTTATGACAACACGGAACAAGCTACACGACTCAGTGCATCGAAATGCCTTATTTTGGCACTTGACCGATGTTCTATCCCATTATTTTCTGTGAGCCGGTCCTTAGTTTGCCCATCTACAGTATTCTGTTCGCAATTTGCTAAACTCTTCTTTGCTTTGCCTGCCTGACTTTGATTCAAATGACTCAGAGTAACATCACACATGACTTCACTCTGCTCTGAAGTAAGCATTCACAATTCTTTAAGCTCATTCTGCAGCTCCGAGCAAGAACCATGCTCTTTCTGACTACCATGTGTATTTCTGTTGATCGCAGGAAGTTCGATAACTTTGCGAATGAACTCTATTCCATTCTTGGATACTGTCATGCTAACATTCTCCAGAATTGGCTTACCCAAAATTGCGTTATATCTTCATCGGGCACAACATGAAACTCGACTTTCATGCCAATGCCATCAATGTGCAGATATGTCATCATTTCAGCCTTTCCAATTCCTGTCAAACATTTTGACCGACGTGTCAATACACTGCTTCCAAATTTAAAGGAAACCTTTTTACGCATTAAGCAAAGATCTGTTCCTGCATTCACCAGAGCTTTAAAAATATGTTTCGAGTGCACAACCATTTTAAATTCCCATCCGGATGATGTAATCATGCTTGATGGCGTTGTTACACATTTATCCTTCACAAGATTGGTTGATATTTCTTGCTTCATCTGCCCTTCGAACTTACACTGAGATGCTATAAGTCCTGGTTGACCACATTTAAAGCACTTGAATTCTCCCTTCTTGCAATTATTTTGCAAATGTGATTCGTCGCCACACTTAAAACATTTTCTAACCGTGTTTGACGTACTTTCCTTTCCAATCTCACCTTTGCCAACTTGTGAGCTATGTTTAAAACTGTGAAACACTGCCTTCAACATCCTTTAGAGTAAACCATGACCTTGCCATAGGTACGGCGTCTGTCTGTCGGCTCTGACCTGTTACACTCTCCATTACTGTTGTATCTAGTACTTCATTATCAGAAATATCATTACCTTGCTCATTGGCTTCAACTCACTGCAACCCAAAATGATCCATTAGTCTATTTTGCACTAAGTCTAAACTCTTATAACTTCACTCAATGCCAAAATGTCGCTTCAGTTCATTATTGTTACGATACTTTACAGTTAATTAACTCTGCCGACTCGGCCAAATGCCGACGGCAACACGCCAGATCAATTCAAAAATCAAAATGTTAGATCAATGTTAAACTTAACTTATGTTAACTCATCTGTAACCTTAACAGTGCATACACATTTACGGCTGTTAACGCATTACACTTAACACTATGAGTGTTTTTCTGTTCATTGTGTTCTGCTTCCCTCGTACCACTGCTGTAACGGCTTCTTTCGTCGGCTCTAATACAGACAGATTCGATCGGGTTTCTTAATAGGACACATTCAGTTTACTATAACTTAGGCGATAATACAACTTTAACGAGTTGGTTGCGTAATTGAAATGTGCGTGCGTTTCTAGCGAGATTTAGTCACCCAATGATCGCAGAACTCACCAACATTCTATCTCTTCTCTTTCTCAGTGTCTACTCGTCATTTAATAACGGTGACTACTTCGAGTTTCTCTCTGTTCTCGTCTCTCGGGGTCTACATGTACATGTACAGGGTATTTTACAGTCGTGTTAGAAAAATATGAGTTGGTATTTCATTCTTGTTGTTCGATCGTTTTCTTTCGGCTTACATTTCCTTTTTTTTTGACACCAGATTTTATTAAACAAATTTATATTAAATCAATTGCGTACAGCTTTTGGTTGGGGTGTTGAATGTGCTCATGCATAAGGCAAAGTAAGTGGGCACAAAAGTCATATTGTGGACATGGCACGTTTAAAGCAATTAAATATAAAAGAACTGAGGCAATTAGCACATAGTTAATTAACCCGTGAGATTATTTAAATAAATACCATTCAGTGCCCCGTTAAGTTGTCAATGTTTTGACATCTGATGTCAGTTTAGTTTGCCAATAAAAGGAATGCGCTCGATGCAACGGCTCTCAATCGTTGCTGAACACTTATACAGACTATTGTTGCCAACATACTTGAAATGGCCGCCAGCGCATCGAGTCAGTTCTTCAAAATTAAATGGCTCATACGCTTCGCTACGAACATTTGTGGATGCGATATTTGGAATCCAGACTATCGTTTTTGGGCGATGACATATTTGGTGTTCATTGGCATTATAGTATCCGGCTTCTCGAACGTATATACCATATATGTGGAAATGATTCTGAATAACGACTGGACGGTACTTCTACGGATATTTCCCGCAATAGGACCCGCGTGCCAGGGTGTTGCAAAAATGAAGTGCACATTGACAAATATAGCGCCTATGCGCGAATTGATGCTCTCCTACGAATTAATCTACAAGGATTACGAGGCAAAGGGTGGCGAGTATACGAAATATCTGCACAAGCGCATCAATAACTGCTGGAAAATGATTCTCGGCTTCACATGGATATATTTAATTGTTGGCACTTCACTGATCATACATCCCATATACCAGTATGTTGTCCACAAAGAGAAGGTGGTTGTGCTGCAGTTTCTGATTCCCGGCATCAACCCCGAGACAAATAGAGGGTATGAAATGATGACGCTCGTGCACATTATACTTTTGCTCTTTGGAGCCATTGGCAACTTTGGTGCCGATATGTTTGTATTTTTTAACATTGCCAATTTGCCAGTTTTAACGGATATATTTAAAGTAAAGCTACTTGAATTCAACGAGTTGGTAGTGCAACGCAATAAGTATAAACAGATTCGCGACATGTTCTGGGAGTTACTAGCCTGGCATCAGAAGTATTCTGGGTGAGATAATTGTATTAATACTATCAAATAGTATCCTCATTATCTGTTATCTCTTAGAACTCTGCGTAAGACGGAGAAGCTCTACAATTTCGTTTTTTTCGTGCAGATTGTGACGAGCTGCATCAGCATTCTCTGCACCATTTCGTGTATTTTCCTTAAGGTCTGGCCCACAGCTATACTGTTCTTGATTTATTCCTTTATAGTTCTTTACTCATTTTGTGGACTGGGCACACAAATAGAAAATTCGGTAAGTCTACAATGAAAACATTTTTCAATTAACTAATTGTATATACTTGCTCATCTTATTAGAATGAAGATTTTATGGATGCGATCTACTCAAATTTATTGTGGTATGAACTACCGGTTACAGAACAAAAACTCGTTATCCTCATGGTGGCCAAGTCACAACAGGAAACGGCTCTAACTGCAATGAGTGTACTCCCACTGTCGATGGCAACTGCATTGCAGTTAACAAAGGGCATTTACAGTTTCAGCATGATGCTTTTCACATACCTAGAGTAGAACACAGCTTTATAATTTTTTATCGTAGACTTGCACCATATTTTATTCTAGCTGGCAAAAAGTTAATAAATAAAATCACGGAGTTTGCATTATAAAAAAATAAACGTGTATTACTGATTCTACAGTGAATCTGAAGCGTATCGAAACAATCAATATAATTGTTAAGCGCACAATCGACATTGACTTCTGAAACAGTTGGCAAATCCCAGGAAAATCAGAAATACTTTTATTGATTTAAGCGTTAAGACTACACTCATTAAGCCGTCAGTCGCTTGACATATTTTAATAATTAAAAAAAAACTATATAAGTTATTCAGTAAAATTGAGAACCCGTTCATATGCATGTGACACTATGTAATACATATTCCTGTGCTGTCACCTATAAATACAGCCGATTTCCTGACAATTTCTCAATTACCCGTCAAAAGTTCCAGCTAGTCGGAAATCGTTGCGGAAAATGGAGGATGAACTGAATTGCCTGGTGGCCTATCGGAGGGTGATTCGTAACCTAAAATTGCTCGGTAAAGTTTGCGGTGCGGATATTACGGAACCGGGCTATAAATTTAATTATATAACCTACCTTATGATTGTGTTGTTGTTCAAATATTATCTTTGTACATTATACACGATACATACAAGCGTCGCCGCTGAGGGAAACTACTACGTAATTTTGCAAATAATCAGCTTTGTGGGTGCCGCCATTCTTGTCAACACAAAACTGATCTGCTTCACAAGTCGACGCGACTTGATTACTAAATCGCAGACATTTTTAGAGGACATCTACATGGGGTTCGAGAACCTCGGGGGAGATTACAAGAAGGTTCTGCTCGATGGCATAGAATCTACTATCAAGAGCATCAAATCATTGATATTTGTTTACATTACACTATTTGTTGGCTGCACGGGATTCCCAGTGGTGTATTATGCATTCTACAATAAGCGAATTCTAATAATGCAGTTTCTCATTCCGTTTATGGATCAGAATACAACATATGGATATTATTTTCTGTACGGTGTGCATTTTGTATGCCTTGGCTTGGGCGTATTGGGAAACCTTGGAGGTGACATTTACTTTGTTATCTTTGTCGGAAGTGTACCGCTTGTCAAGAACATATTGACTTGCAAGTTTAATGAACTCAATAGACTTATGGATCGAAAAGCTCTCAAGAAGCCAACAAAAGCACAATTGCGAAATGCCATGGTGAACATTGTTTTGTGGCATAAAGAATATCTGAGGTGAATATTCCACTTAAATACCGAGCACTGTCTAGAATCTAACTTTATATCTATAGTTTTCAGTTGCGTATCAAAGTCTCATTCGATGTCATTATCGTGGTACAAATACTGTGCTCCTTTTTCAGCCTTTTGTGCAGCATGTATTGTGTACTGACTGGTGTTTGGCCCGCGGCTCCCGTCTATTTGTTCTTCTCGCTTATGACTTTGTATTTGTATTGTGGACTGGGCACTATTGTTGAAAAATCTGTAAGTTTCAGTGCATCTAATAAGTGAATAATCCCTGAATTGATGTGTGTATATTCTGCAGAATGATGATTGTGTCACAACCATCTACGGCGAATGCCGCTGGTATGACCTGCCCACATCAGAGCAGCGTTTTCTAATCCTCATGCTGCGCATGTCCCTGACTACACCATGTCTGTCTGTGGCCGGCATGATGCCACTGAGCGTGAGCACCGCGCTGCAACTGACAAAGACCGTTTATAGTATAGGCATGATGCTGATGAGAAACGAGGATTAGTGGGTATATCCAGATTTAAGTAGTGGGGCCGTCCTGCTCCGCTGATTAATTTTAGCTTTTTGTCTAATGAACTTGCCCGCAAGAATTTAATAAACAACGCACTGCTCGCTTTATTGGCCACAAAAAAAATTACCGACGTCTGCTGCAAAGTGCGAGAAATATAGTGAGAATCAAAAAAATATTATATAAATTCTCAACTACGAGATACCCTGCTAATGCCATGCTATCTGCTTTGCGCTCTAGACTGTTACCAATGCACAAAGTTGTCAAGACATAAATAAACCTGTCCTAGCTTCGTTGATAAAATTCACGTTGTTCATTTTGAAAAGTGTGTTTTTGACTTATAACATTTTTAAAGTTTGAATATACCATTTTGCACCATTTTGTGGTTACAGGGTACAAAATGAACAAGTAAGGGAAAAAATGAACTCTGGTAAGTTGTAAAAATTGTCTTTTAATGCCACAAAAATCCAGCAGATTGCCACGTAGTGCTAATAAAATAAAGTTATGCCCAAGCATAAAAAAAACCCCGGAAAATTGTGAAAAATAGTGTGCTCTGT
This sequence comes from Drosophila kambysellisi, assembly GCA_035042185.1. Classification (NCBI taxonomy): domain Eukaryota; kingdom Metazoa; phylum Arthropoda; class Insecta; order Diptera; family Drosophilidae; genus Drosophila; species Drosophila kambysellisi. The sequence goes on along the minus strand of JAWNLS010000077.1, from coordinate 13,257,643 downwards.
ATTTTTTTTTTATTTTCACTTTTTTACTTACAAAAAATGGCGTTAAAAATTATGTGCGCGCGCAAGTTGTCCCGCACTGGGGCGGTAAACGCATCATTAATCAAATGTCCGACGCCTAAGCACCGTTATTCATCATTGCCTCTGGATAAGGCGACTCCCAATGCTGCAGATACTCATGCCTATACAACAAGTGCTCAAGCGTCGCCATTTTTGTGTTTCTAACGCACTTTTCCATGAAAAAAAGTTAGAAGTTTCTACATAAGATGGTGTATAAATGACGATATTTTATACACTCATAATTTTTGTAAAAGACAAATAGCCAGAAAGCGAAACTGAATTTTGACTTAAAAGGTTTCTTCTTAATTTATAAATACTCTTCAGGAAATACTCTTTTATCGAAATATTATTGATGTGTAAGCCTTTTCCAGTATAGCAACTCATCAGTGTAGCCCATTCAAAGCTCGTTGCAACCCCACAAAAATCTTCAAGCCAAAAAAAAAAAACAACTCGAAACGTCCACGTGTGTCTAAGCCAAAGGAAAATAGGCAAAAAAAAAAAAAAGCAGGAATTCAGCCACCCTAATGGCCCTTGTCAATTTGGCTCAAACGCATACTGCTGCTGATGGTTTATTTCTTACCTTTTTTGTTGGGCGGCTATTTTATCCGTATTTTTCTAAAGTGTGCGGCTACTTTTAATGTACTAGACGACATTTGGGCAGCGGCAACTTGTTTTTGCGGCCTGCCACTGAATTTTGAGCATCATAAATCAGGCTTAAATTTCACTAAATCATCAAGCACGCGACAACTTTTTGGGTCTACAGTTACAGCTATGTTCAAATGTTTGCTGCTAATGCTGCTAATGGAGTTTTTACATTAAAGATTGCTGCGATGATGTTGATGTTTTTTTTCTTGTTTTTCCTTTTTTTTTTATCACGAGTTCGGTTATCACAACAACATCAACTGCTGCTCGAACACCCCTTCAAGTGTCAGTTACATATTGTCGAGACAACAAAATGCTTCACTTTCCATCAAACGGGAAAAAGAGTAGCAGAAAACAAAAAAAAAATAACAAAACTCGTAAAAAGGTTGCAGACAAAACGAAAATGTTTCGAGTAAAATTTGCATATGCAGCAGCCGCTGAGGCGGCAGCTGAACAGGATGCGGATGTGGTACTTTTGTTATTTCTGTTGTAGTTATTTAGTTGTTGCTGTTGTTGTCTATGCAGGAAGTGTGCGCACATTGGAAAGGCTGCAGGAATTCGGTGAAAACAACGTCAAAGAAATGGCTACAAAAATGCCGCTAAACTTTGCCAGTCATTCGACAGCTGTCCAGACCAGCAAAAAAATTAAATAAAAATACCCAAAAAAAAAAAAAAATCTCTGATTCACAACCCAACCTCCCCTCAATATGGGTGTTTTACTTTTTTTTTCCTAAATTAAATAGAAATCATATGCAAATTGAAATTGAGTTTTCGATTACCCCTAAAACGCCAGTCGAGCCGAAAGAACAGTAAAATCATATTTGGTTGCACTCTGGGAAGACCTTCGTGCCTCATTCGGTTTTCGTTTTCACATCACGTCGACGTGTTTAAGTACGCATCATTTGCTGTTTGTTGGAATTTAATTGGTTTGGCTTTTGGCAGGTAACTTGCCCTCCCAGCCTTGGCCACTGAGCTGCTGATGCCAATGAGGCAACTAATTTATGCTGCCACGAAACGATGCTAAAGGGTTGAAGATTTTCACTCTTGCCGCACGTGCAACGTTCTCGAGCAGTTTCCTTATTAATTATTATTCTAATTAATAGGCAGCAGCATACGATGCGATGGTGGAGAAATAAAAAGAAGCAGTCTGGCAGCCTGCCAATTTGCATATGAGTGACACAACAGGACATTCGCTTCCTGTCATGCAGTCTACTGCTGGATGCCACTGACAAAGACCAAGGTTGAGGACAAGGCGGCGATGAGACTCAAGTCGGGGCACGTTTTCAGTAAGAGAGGCAGCTTCCAGGAGCAGCAGGCCTCATGCATTATGCAAGTGAAGCAAAAGACGCGTGAGAAACTCCCAGGACGATAATTTTATACCCCTTCAGCCCTACAGCTCTTCAGCCGATCTATTTTTGCAGCTGCTGCCATCTGCGTGGTGAGTAGTTCTCTAATTTCTAATATCATTTCCTATAAGTTAATTATCCATGCAGCTCAACAGGTTCTAAACACCAACACTCAAAAAAACAATTTGCAATTCCAAACAACGCCCCGATAATTTGGCAAATCCTAATGCCTAATAATGAGTATTAGTTTCTATCCTCCCCATAAGTTGTGCAGTCAGCAACCCTCGTCCATTGGTGTTTGCCAATCGCTTATCGATCTCTTGCAGTTTTGCCAATTTAACCGAGTCAAATGTCAAAGCAATTAAGTCGCAAAATCGAATCCAACTCGAACTGTTGAGGGTCGCATTCCCTTAACAACTCTCTCGTGTGTTTGTTTGTCTTTTGTGTCATTTACATTGTCATGTTTGCTAATTCCTTTTGTTGTGTGTTGCCCTTTTGCGCCTAGTTTCGCCATTTCACTTTCACCACAATCCACTTTCTTTTGTTATCGACCATCGAGGGTTGGCCCTACAAAAAAAAGTGTGCCAATTTTCGGTGTGCTAATTATGAAGTGCTTATGACAGCATTTGAAAGTCGGCTCTGGTTTTGTTTGTTCGGTGTTGAATTAGAAAACAATATGCGATTTGGCCTCTTTCTTTCTGTCCAATCGAATAATAATTAACGCAATTCGCATTGAAATAAATGATAAATAGCTTAAGAGCTCTACATATTTTCCTTGTTTCTGTATCTTTTGGATAAACGTATATTTGGGTAAACACAAATGCATTTACATTTATTTAGTATTTATCTTTAGACATTATTGTTGCTCAGCTTCAACAGAAATTCTCGGAACTCTGCACAAAACAATTTCGTTTATAAGCATTTTTTTTTTTGTGCCACCTCGTTGGTCCACCCCCTCGGTAAATGTGGCAGATACTCGGCTCGTTTGTTGGGACGGCGGCGGCTCAACGAAATTGGTTTTTAAAAAAATATTCCACATTTCAATCTTTCGCTTTCACTGCTTCCCCCCAAGTGGCTTCTGTGTATAGGCCTTGGCTCCACCTTGGTGCAAGTTATGGGAGCGCATTATAATAAAAGCCACTACCACTGCCACAGCCACAGCCGTGTTCTGTGTGCTGCGTGCTGTATCCTGTGTCCTGTGCGGTGCCTCGCTGGGGCAAGCGCTTTGGCTTTTACTGTCTCCACAAATAACAATCAAAATTTCCTGGAGTTGCCTTGGCAGCCGCTTCGTAATCTTGGGCCACAGGATAAACGATGCTGTTGGCCTGGAAATTGCCATTGTCGTTGTTGTTGTTGTTGTTGCTGTTGTTGCTGTTGTGGTTCCTACTGAAATTACAGGTGCCTAATGCAAATTTGTGTGTGGCATATTTTGTGGCTGCCGTTTGAAAATTTAAATAAAAATAATTCGAAATTTTTGTGCCACGCTTGCAGAAATCAATTTTTTGTTGTTGCGCCAAAAGAAAAAAAAAATTACTGCACCGTCTGATGCTGATTCGATTTGACTCGCTGTCTCAGTCGCAGTCACAGTCGGAGTCGGAGTTGGAGTTTGAATCGTAGTCCCAAAGCTGGATCTTCCAGCTGATTGTCATCATTCAGGCTGAAAACAGATTTGCCTCCAATCAACGTGCACTTAATTTCGTTTATTTGATTGGATTTGTGTTTTCATGACTGCCTGCCTAGACACGCACACACACAAACACACACACACACACACACACACACACACACACACAAGCAAGGACCAAAATTCAAATTCAAATTTGTTTTTAGTATTTTGGTTGCTGCGGCAAATTAGAAAATCAAATCAGTTGCCAACTTGCTGGCTGCGTTTTATGCAACAAAATTTATGAATATTGAAAAATGTAATAGAAATTTTTGCAAATGGTCTTAAGCAGTCCCCCAAATCAGCTACCCACAGACTTGCCAAAAATATACAAAAAAGAAACCAAAAAAAAAAAACAAAAAACATGGCCACGAAAGTTGTGCGCACAATTTTTTCAACCATTTTTCCAATGATGGATTTTCGAAATTTTAATGGTTGCTCGCTGCTCGGCTGAGCAGGCGCTGAAGAGGCAGTCAACTTGCCAGTTCCCATTGCCCACAACCCAGTTCCCAGTTCCCCGTGTGAGTCGCAGTCGAAGTCAGAATCCCCGGCGCCTTCGCTAGCATCGTCTGGCGTTGTCAGGGGTGCGACCCTGCCTGCTGCTTGCCTCCCTGACTGCCTGCCTGTGGGTGGGTGGTGTTTTTTATATTTTATTTTTATTTTTTTAGCTTTCCTTATTTTTTGCAGCGCTTTTTTTTCATTTCCTTTGTTTGGCAGCCATTGAGGGTAACGCTGTGGCAGTGCCACCACGCTGTGGGTGTAAACTTAAGGGATGGAATCGATATTTGTTTTCTATAACAAGCATCAGCCACCCAGCAGACGTTGGCCTAATCTAATGCGCCTCGTGCGCGTCTCAGGGGCACAGGACACGGCCCACGGCTTGAGGCCTGCTGATGTTTACCGTTGTCGTTGCTAACCCTGCTCCACCCCCAACCAATAGACCGACTCATCACCCGCCACCCCCGTTCGGCGTCGTCGTGTTCCTAATCAATATGCGCAAATGATAATTTTTAATGGCTTCCGAACGCGTTTGTTTATCGGCAACATTGCTGATTTGGCCATGTTTGATTTTGCACGCCCAGCGCAAATTTAATTTTAATGCCTTCGCCGACGCCTCGGCAACTAAACGGAAATTTAATTTCCAAGCAACTTTTGATGGCAACCTTAGCACTGCTCAGCTCAGCTCATCACAGTTCAGTTTAGCTCAGGGAGTCACAGATAACTCAGACCAAAAAAAGATGCAAGAGAGAGAGAGAGAGAAAGAGAGAGAGAGGGAGCTCCACTTAATGCCGCCCATATGCCGCAGTTTTTTCCGATTCCGGGCTCCTCGTCCACCGAACCGCCTTTTGTCTTCAGTCTGCAGCCCGATATTTAAATGCTAATTGCTTTTTAATACGGTAATTTTGGCTGCTCGGCTGCTGTTCGAGACGAGCTTATTGCGGATTAATTTTACAAGCTAATTTCTTATGTAAATGCCACGTTGCATGTTATTTTTTCCAGAGGGCACAGCGGGGCTGCTTCTGATCCGGGGGGTTGGGGCACATTTCGGGCAGGTAATCCTTGCAGAAATGCTAATTCGAAGGCGTTTGTAGTAATTAGAAGGTAATTTAAGTTCTAATAAATATTTCAGTTGCAACTTAAGCTGCGCATTTCAAGTGGTGGGTGGCAGGTAGATTGTCTATAATGATATGCATGAAGGGCGTGTGCTGTGCTTTAAGATGAAGCTTGACGGCTAAATCGCTTGGCATTGATTAGAAAATTATGTGATTTGTTGCCAAGGATATAAGCCTAGGAAAAATTCAGATTTCTTAAATACAAATTACAGTTCCTTATTTGATTTACCTATTGCTTAAAACTGTTGTCTAATTGCTTTCATGCTTCTATTTATATAAAAATGATTGAAGCTCAGGGGAGTCTTAAAGTTCTCATAAAATCCGATTTATAAAATTATTTAAGAAATTATATATATATCCAGCTGAAAAATAACAAGTTTATCTGAACGATTCAAGTAATTTGACTGTCTCTTTTATTGTCCTATGATATCTGTTACCTGCAACTGCCAACCCGAATCTGAACCAAACGTCGCTGATTATAAAAGTGAAATCGTATCCATGCTAATTTCGAACCATCATTCAAAACAAAAACTGAAAGCGAGCTGACAGGCCAAACTTCGGAACAATCCTCCATATGGAAGGGACAGACAGAAACCGACAGATGCACGGCATATTAATCTCAAGCAAACAGATAGCGTCGAACCATTTCCTATCGTACAATCAAACAAACACACACAAAACGCCACTGAATACTCGTTATAAAAAAAAAAGGAAATCTCGCTATAAAATCCTTTTTTTTTGCTGCCTGTCGCTGGCTCGTTTAATGCTAAATTATATCCGTATGCAAATAAGTTTTTTTCCTTGATTTTTTCATTAAATCATGACGATTTGACAGAAAATGCGGAAAAAACAAGCGGTGAGGAGAGAAAAAAAAAGCAGAGAACTGATTGCCATGGCCTCGATACGGGCACTGTGCAAAGAAAGGGTTGTCTAGCCTTTATACCAGGGGTCATAGGGCATTAGGGGACTGGGGTAGCGCATTTAAAGCAAACTGAGACACGTTTAGTTTGTTTGTTTGCTTTGCGAGCAGGCTCGCTGGTAGTTTCGCCTGGGGGCAATTCCTTCAGCAGGAATGATGGGGAGACTGAAATGTAGATGAAGACCAGCCCGAGGACACGGTCTAATGGCTTTCGAAATCGGAACTGTTTCGCAGTGGGCTAACAGAATAATGGGCTTTAAAATGTATATAGATTTTTGTGATACCTATTTTTGTGCAAGGTTAGTGCAAGTGGCAATTCGATATGCGATTTTTATCTTACTAAAAGAGGAACATAACTATTTGGATATATAAATATTAATATTTCTATCCATGCAAACATTCAGATTTTGATGAATAAACTTAACACAAGTTAAAATCAATAATAATATTTGTTTGCTTATTTAATTTCTGTGTCGTTTCTTTTACATCTGCCCCTTTTCAAAGATATTATTGGATTCTTCCCATTCGCTGGTTTTCGATTTCCACTCGAGCTCTGTTCAGCTCTGTTCAATTCCAATACTTATTGATCTCCCAATCAACTCAAAGCAACCCCTAAATCAATATCTCATACACAACATGAGCACTGCAGCGCCGCCTAGCGTTGAGCGGCAGTCGCTACAATGGCTGTCAAACTGTAGGTACCGCCTCTGACTTGGACTACCTTTCGATAATTTTGGGCCTCTATATAGGACAACGATTGCATCGAACGATGGACTATCATTACACTCAACTACAAACTCATTAATGCAAAATAAACAACTGCAACAGGGAAAAATGTTTGCATTATAATTTGCATGAGTCTCGCTCACATCCTTGCAGTCTGTGGATCGATCCAACCATAATCAACGAACCGCCAACTGACCCATAATAAGTCCAAAATTCGACTGCGTATGCAACTGTAGCTGGTAGTCAGCCTTTGATCAGTGACACGGGTTGCAGAAGTGGCAAGTTGTGTAAGCGCAATTTACAATTTGCAGTTGCCATTGCCCAACCAGCAAGTTGACGATTGTCGGTTGCCGGTTGTCCGTTGTCGGTTGTCGGTTGCTGTTACCAAACCAGCACCACTTGCCGGTGAATGTCGCCTTGCAATTAACACAAGTGCCCAGCGACGATGTTCCAGTTCCCAGAACTGCCTCATCTCGTTGTCCTTCGCGAATTCATTGTTGCTGTTGCTGTTGTTGTTGCTGCTCAAATTTGGAGTTGGAGTCGGAGTCGGAGTCGTACTTAATGTTTGAGGCGTGCGTCACAAGCAGCGTGCGCGGCACTGTCATTAAAATAATGCATACACATGTGAAGTACGTGGGCAGTCGGGGTTGCAGGATGCGTTTGCTGGAAAGGCGAGTGAGAAACAGAGGTGGAGAGAGCCTTTGCATGTTGCTTGGTTGGTTGGTTGGTTGGTTGCATGCTTGCCTGGTTGGTTGGTTGGTTGGTTGGTAGGTGTTTATTAACAGATCGTTTGCCCAGCGTTGTCGTCTGTGCATACTCGAGTGCCGAGTGCCATTGAAATGAAGCTTCTGATGACGCTGCTGCTGGTGCTGCTCCTTCTCATCCCTGCTCCATCTTCTCCCCGTCCTCCTCTAGCTGCTGCAACTCATCAGACTTAATCAAGCATTCGAGCAGAAAATCATGCAAAGCGTCGACAAGTGCGCAATATTCTTAAAAATAATTTTAATAACATATATTATAAAATATACACTCGCACACAAGCTGACTAGGCTATTATTATTAGTAGTTAATGGCCAACAAGTGATGTGGCCCAGTTTATATGGCCCGGCTGCAGCTTTTTGCCTGATTGCTGTCTTTATGAAGACATAACGATGCACACAGCCAATGAAGCTTCTCCAGAAACGGCATCTGGCTTAGGATTCGGCTTGGAGTTCTTTCCGTGTTTGGGGTTGCCGCGTAACTAACCCAGGCATTGTAATTAAAATGCGAAACACCAAAGACTGTGCTATTAAGTATATGGCAAAATTGAATTATGTGCTTTTCATGCTAATTTTTTGGCGCTTGCAATAATTTTGTCTTGACATGAAACCACTTTATTTTAGGGGGACAGGATCTGGCCACTGAAAAATACATTGCATCGGAAAATTGCTGTTAATTATTCAAGTAAAATATTAAAAGCTGGCCAGATGCATAATCTTGATAGCGGACACTTACTTATATTTTTATACAAACTCAAAATTAAATATGCTTCGATTAAATATATACGATTCTCGCTCGAATATTATTTAAAAATTAAACTCTTTAAAGTATTTGTATTCCCATTGTCCATAATTTGAATAAAAGTTGTCAAATTTCCAAATGCAGGGTCTTTTGTCCTCTTAATAGTACTTTAAATTGTCGTCACATTTATTTTTCACTGCTTTTCACTGCTGTACGTTTCACAACCAACCCAGATTTAATCATAGTTTAACCTCTACAAAGAAACTACACTTACATTTAAGAACAAGCTTTCAGTTTATATACAAAACTCACTGGAACGAAGGCAACTATTAAACTGAATATGTTTCCTCATCTCGGCGAGGTAAGAATCTGATTCAGAATTGAGCCACACAACATTCAAAACAAGTTTTAGACCATCGCAACTTTTACTTTTTAGAGGCCCAAATGAAGCGCCAAGTATAAAAAGAATGCTCAACATGTCTTGCTATGTGCCCCAGAGAGGAACAACTGGATCTTCCCATGCGTCCAGCCCAGCACAGCTCAGCTGGAATTGATGTGCCTGGGCACCCAGCGGCTTCGTTGTTGAATGCACATATTGCATTGAGAAATAATTATATTTAATTTGATGCGAATGAATGTGAAGCGCTCTGGAGAATTTGCCCAACAATATTTAGTGAATGGCCGATGCCCCCCTGATCACCTTGCCACACCCTGGTTCTACGCATAGTGGCTTTGTTTGGTTAACAGTGCGAATCCTAACGCCGGCCAGTCAGTCAGCTACAGATCCATTGCTGGATGTCTTGTTGGCTGATTGAAGGGTTTCATATCTTGTGGCATCGGCACGCAAAGTGCTGCATGTTTACACTGGCGATTATCCTCGTGTGCTCTTGCTTGCGCCCCGAAATGGCCATAAAAAGAGGAGATAATTTGCTGGCCAAAACTGATCGATTGAACACCGATCCTGCAAGCTTTCTTGCTCAACGGCTTAAACACAACTCGATTGTTTGTTTTCCTTTCATTTCGCTTCTCGTCGATCGTTAACGCAAATTAACGAGCAATCATCAAATCGAAGACGATTGGGACCCGTTCCACTTCGTTCTCTTCTGCTGACTGCCGCCTGCTGACTGCTGCCTGCTGCCTGTTTGCCCCTCATTGACAGCGTTTCGTTTAAAAATGAATGCGCAAAGGTAGTAGCAGCTGCACCTGTGCAACGGCGTCAACTTGCGGTATTCTCATTAACCATTGCAATTACAACGGCTCTGGACAGCAGGCTGGGCCCAGACTGTCCGACCAGACCAGGTCCGCCAGAGTCCGCTTAGTATGTGCGGCATTTACAACATAATTCATAAAAGCAACGGCGCTCATCTCCGTGACCTATAATTATGAATAGACATTTATGCAACTTGTTGCTCACGTCTGCTTCTTAATTGCTTTTTGTTAATTTCTGTCTGCAAAACAATTTTCACAATTTTGCTGTGGCATCTTGTTGAAATTCATTGAAATTAATTTTTGCACTTAGCATTTGCAAGTTTGGCATCTCATCAATTCAAAATGTTAATTGTTTATTGCCGAAGATTTTGTAATATTTACGCGAGTATTTTGTTTTACATATTCTACACAGGTGCGTTCAATAAATAACTATTTCAAGATATTCATCATCAAGCGGACATAAATTATATCCATTTATTTTCATTTATTTTCATTTATTTAGCATAATTCGTGATGGTATCGCAGTAGCGCACTGCTTGCCGCGTGCAGCATCCTTTGCACTGCTTGTTACGTCTGAGGGTATCTTGTGCTTGTCAGGTTGAGCAATAGATGGCGCTAGAGCTGACTGCAAGGCAGTTGCTTGTCACGGGGGTTGTTTGCTGGGACCAAACTGGGAATTAGAAAAAAATAAATTCATAAAATAATATTTAATTTTGTTTGAAGTAAACAACTGTTATATAATTCACTTAACTTAGCTCGTTTTTGTGGTTTGAGCTACATATTTATTTATCCTGAAGCTAAGTCATCCCAAAGGTGTAGTTTTCTGTTAATGTGGTGTCTGAATTGTAATATATTAATCAACTTTAATATAAACCATATTACGCGTATTTAAAGCTTAGAATTAAGAGGCGTAGCTTTCTCCTATTCCCTTACATTATTTTTAATTTATACTGCATATGCAATTTTTTTCAGTGCATCAACCCTTCCTCCTTTGTGGGCACTAATTAAACAAAAGAAACCCCTTTCACACCTTACAAAAGAAAAACTGTTACAACTTCTTTTGTTTGTCATATAGTGAAAAATTTGCATAAATTTTGCGCAGCGCCGAGATGTGCAAAAACCCAAAACGAGCAAAAATATTAATTTTCACAGTTTGACGTGTCCCATGTCCTCTTTTTATAGCCAACATCGGCATCGCCATCGGCATTCAAATGCAAATGCAAATGAGCCAACAATGACAACAACAGCGCCGACATTTGATCGTTTTTTTTTTTGCTGAACAGCAGTTGCGATCTGTATTTAGTTTCTGATCGGAGCCTTTTCTTCTGCGAATGGTTTTGCATATAAATCATTTTTCTTTATAGTTGAAAGGATTGCAACCCCGAGTGTCAAGGAATTTGCATTAGGGCTGCCGACTGTCAACTGAGAAACTTTTCACTTGAGGCGTGTGAATTCGAAAATAATTCAATTAGCGCTGTTTGCTTTCTTTTATGGGGGGGGTCTTCGAGTAAGAATTGTTGTGCATCTAAATAAGTTGAAAGGAAACGCAGCTTTGATAATGTTTTAGCCAAAGTTTTGCACTTTGTACAACTGCTTATGTATTCCATTTTGACTGGCTGTTAACATGATTTATTGAATGTGGTAGGCGGGCACAGTGCGACCCACAATTCACCTGCCCCAAAAAGTACTCAACTACACGTGTGCCAAATTCATTCCATGTCATCGTCGGCGACTATTGATGTGAGCTGTGTGTGTGTGTGTGTATGTGTGTGTGAGGGCGTCTGTCTGTTTGCTAAAGGATAACAACAACAAGGACTGCTAATACACAATTTGCATATATTTATCCATCAAATTGATGGATGCTACTGCACACTGAGCCACGATGAGGCAAGAGACATCCAAGCGTGGCGTTGTTGCTTTGACACGTCGCAATACCCCCAAAAGGATAATGACAAAGACAGCGTCAGCCACGACAATGCCACACACAAATACACAAATACACACACACACGCACACACACACTGACACACATGGAGAAGAGAAGCGAGAGCAATTTGCAAGACGCTGGTTGAAAAGGGCAACAGAAAACTTGTGAGGCGAAAGACGCAAGCAGCAAGAAGCATCCTTTAAGTATCCTTTTTGCCTAGGTACCAGGCAAGGCAAGGCAAGGCGAGGCAGACGCAGCCAGTCAGCCAGCCAGCCAACCAACCAACCAACCGACCGACACTTCAATCGTGCGACGTTCGACGAGGACAACAACGACAACGACAACGAGCAACGAGGATGACTGCCATGAGAAAATTACATTTTCTCCGGAAAAGCACTCAACCCGAAGACATCTTCCGTTGGCAGTGGCAACGCCAACTGAGAGCGGCTGTTCCGAGGGGGAATGAAGCTGCCAAGCCAGCTGAGGGTAGCTGCTATTGCCATTTCAAGTGTCACACACACACATACACACACATGACTACAAAAGCGTACACACATGTGTGTGTGAGTGTGTGCTGCTTTATATCCTTTCGCCGTTGCTGCCTGATAACAAAATTTTCTATTTTATCTCATAAAAAAGAACATATATATGTAATATATATATATATATAATGGATATGTATGTAGAACTAAAGCCAGTGTGCTCAACAAAAATGTACATATATTTTTTATGTTGCGATTTTTTGGAGTTGCCTCGCTTCTGTTGACGCGGCTGCGGCTGTTGTTTTTTTTTTTTTTTTTTGGGAAACAATCGATATTTCTTATGCGCCCAATTAAGCAACAATGTTCGGCGCAAGGATAAAAGCTCTGCCCTAAATCAGACTCAACATAAACTGTTGCAAGCATTTGCGATTTTCCACGCTTTCATTGCCTACTTCGAGGCGTTTCTCAACTCTTTTTTTTGTCGGCCTTTAATTTGCGTTGCTTTAATGAACAGCTGCTCGGATTGCGAAAGGCGAAACTGGGAATAAAAATAAAAGTGAAGGAAGCGCGCAAAAGAAGTCGCGCAAAAATTAAAAGAAAATGAATGAACGACGACGTCATCAGCTGTTGCCCTTGCCGTTTGCCGTTGCTGCGCTGTCGTCATTAGTAAACGGGGTGCGGCGGTGGGAAAGAGCGCACCGAGTGGGCGAAATGAATGAAAATGAAAAGCGCGCAAATGAAAATGAGCGCTGAAGCACGTGTTGCCGGCTCGTAAACAGCAAAGAGACCCCCGATAGAGACAGAGTCAGAGCGAGAGAAAGACAGGGAGATGGAGATAGTAGAGCACAGAGAGCTTAGAGATGGGAGAAGCTGGACGCGACTAATTGCGATGGATGCAGTGAAAGGAGCTAATAAATATTTAAGTACGATTTCTATAATCGCACGTCCGTGCTATGAATATAAAAGACCATAATGTTTAATAATATTTCCACTCCATTGGTAATATATATTTTCTCAATTTAATAATCATACAATACTCATAATTACATATAAGTTGTATTATGAAACTATTCTTAAAACTATGTATTAATTATCTATTAAATATAGTTTAATCTGCAGTTATAATTTAACTGTGTTCTATTAATTCTTGTAATTTAAATAAATTAAACATATTATATTAAATACATACATATGAATATATCCGTATATCTTACTATGACTAAGTAATTCAACCTGGATTAACGCGAGCTCATCCGCTCTTAGTCCCCGACTCCGAGACACAATTAAAATGCGCAACATCAAAAATGGCCCGTGCCACAGCGCCCACAATTTCGCAGCAGACCATCACCATTCGCTGTGGCATCTGCTGCGCCGGCACGTCGTCGATATTGTTGTTGCTGTTGCTGTTGGCTCGTGTCCTTGAACTAGAAACCCGTTTAATTTAACTGTTGCTTAATTGCTGGCAGCGACGTCGACGCCACGTTACGTCATTAAATTTTTGTTTCCTGCGCTACCAATGGCCGTGTCTCTGCCTCTGCCTCTGTCGCTGCCGCTGCTTCTGTCGCTGCTGCTGCTGCTAGAAAACTTCATTTTGGGTAATTTTCGGTAGTCTTTGTTTTCTCATTTTCATTTTCATTCATTACACGCTGAGCGTTTCGTCGCTTCGGTTGTGAGCTCGGGGCGCAGTGTTAATTTTCATGTGCCTAATGCCAAAATGTTCCCCACAGCAATTATGCGACACGAAATGGAATGGAACGTGGCTGGTGTTGTTGTTGTTGTTATTGCTGTTGCTAGTGGTGGTAGGACTCTTCTCACACACACACATTGGCAGCGCAGTGCGAGTGAGATGAAAGCATATGCTGGCCCCTGCGTGTGACAGGGATGCACAGAGAGAGAATAACGACAGCGTCAGGACGCTTGCGCACTGGTCGCTGCTGCTGCTGCTGCCAACGCCGCCGCCGCCGCCGCCCTGTTTCCCCTGACAGACACAATGCTGGCTACGAAGCAGCGTGTGCAGTGCTAAGGGCAAATAATGGTGGTTCGGTTTTGCTGCTATTCTCACTGCCTCGGGCAAGGCGCTGACTGCGTCGGTGGCGTCGGCAGCGACGCTGCCAGCCTCAGGGGCTGTACAAAAAATTTGCATGCGCCCAAAATCGGGTTAACTTTATGTATGTGTGTGTGTGTGAATGTGTGTATGGAAAGAGAGACAGAGGCTGTGGCGCATTGCCCGTAGGTGGGACAGAGAGGTGGGCTGGGGTGAACAATACTGAAAGTGGAGTGAGAAGCCATCGTTTCAACAATATTGCTGTATTTTTGAAATTCCAATTTGCATATTTTGATGTGCGTCGTTGTCGTTCGACTGAGCCACCAACGAGGCAACTGACTAACAGACAGTCAGACAGACAGACATTCAGCCAGACAGATTTTCATGCTGAAATATCGCATTTTATAAATTGTATAAAACTGTTTGTCGAATGAGTCGCTTTAAAGCAGCCCGTGAATCCGCTCTTGTGCAGCTTAATCCGCAGCTTAAGTCAATTAGTCACAGTGGAGGAAGGATTCTGACACGATTGACATAAGAACCACCAGTTGCTGGGTGGCACAGGTTATTCACCTTCCTTCCTTCATTATCCTGTGCGTCGTCTAATCAAGAAAGCGCCAGACGCTGACGCTGACGCAGACGCAGGCGTCGCTTAATGAATGCCAAGCGAAAGCAGAAAGCAAAACAATAACTTCCAAGCAGCGGCGGCGGCGGCGGCGGCGTTGGCATCACCTTGACCTTGAAACCCACATTTAAAATAATTCACTCGTTAGCGCAGGCGGCAGCAGCAACAACTTCATCATCATTATCCTCATCATCATCGTCGAGGCAGGAGCAGAGGCTGCGTCGCAGCAGCCGGCGGAAAGGCAAAGTAAAAACACAGAGACACAGCCATTATCTCATCAACGAAAATGAAAATGAGCGAAGCACCAGCAGCAGCAGCAGCACTGGCAGCAGCAGCAGCAGCAACATCGCCCACCAGCAGCAGCAGCCACCCACCCTCTCAGCTGGCTGCTGGATACTGGATGCTCCCATGGCCGCCTCATCAGCTGCGAATGCTCTCATTATCATTTATTCATTTTCGTTTCATTCATTCCCATTCATTTGGCGGCGCTCTCTTGTGGCTTGCGCCAAAACAAACTAACGAACGGAACGCAGGAAGAGGACGAGAACGACGCAACCCGACTGCGCCACCAATAACAACAACAACAACAGCAGCGAGTGGGTTGCAAAGTAAATTTTTAATGGGCGAACGAAATTACAACGCAGACGGGCTTTGGTGGGGCAAGGAGTGGGGGCCGACGCCAACAGCCTGAAATAAATGAAATGAAACAAGCGGAGCTCAGCATCAGCAACAGCAACAGCAGCAGCAGCAAAAGAGGCAAAGTTGCTGTCGCTGTCTCCGTCGACGTCGACCGATGCTCCCTGACTAACTACGAACTTGGCTCATTTTCACAGCAGCAGCAGCAACAGCAGCAGCAACAGCAGCAGAAATGACGCTGCGACGGCTGTTGCGCCCCCGTTTTAATGCAACAGTTTTATTTTTTTCCTTTTTTTTTTAGCGCACCCATATCCGTGCCCCACACCCCCGCAACACCTCCTCTTCCATGCCCAACCAAAAACGTGGCTGCATTTGGCCTTGCAACAGAAACCTGAAAATGAAAGCGAAATTAAAATGGCAAAAATAAATTAATGTCCACAGCGTGAGGGAGAGTTCGAGTGGAGTGGGAAGTGGCAGGCGTAAGTTGCAACCCAACATGGAAATGACACTAGGGAACATGTTGAGCATGTGTGCAAATGTGGGCATATGCAAAGTATTCCGGGAATTATTACGGCAAATCACATATTAATAGATTTTTGTCAATCATATTTATGGTAATAATTGCATTTGCGAGTTTGTTTCAAAAGTTAACAAATGAAACACTTTGTAAAGAAATTACTCAAACTCATTTTATTAGTCTGCATTTTATTCCAATTCAATATCCAATTCCAGAATGCTCTCATAATTACTCAATTAACTGTTCTGCATTCTATTCTTGTTAATGGAAGGACTTCAGTAGACTTAAGTAAACCTTGACAAAGTGGACACAAATCAAGTTTAATTTGCCAAAATGGACAATGCCAGCCAGATTCAATCTGCACATGCTGCAATCAAACCATTTTTTTGGACTAATCTACCATCTTCTTATTCAACTCTTTTGTGTGGTTTAAAGAAAAGTCACTTCTGTGTTGATTCAAAGGAAAGCTGCCTCAATTCTCTGGCAAAAAAAATATCAAAATAGAGCAAAAAGCAGGAAGGCTAACAAAAAAAAGAGCAATTTACAGACAATCAAAAGGGACAGGACCTGAACTGACCTTTTCTTGTTCAGCAGGAGACTGGCCCAAAAGGAAAAATGTTTCTACCAATGAATGTCACAGATTCATTTCGCTTTTTGCTGCTTGGTCGAGTTTTGCAAATGTTTCTGGCTGGAATCAAGCGACACGCATCACTGAAACTGAATGGCTTAAAGCTGTAGATATCTCTTTGCACATGTATATATATATATATATATATATATATATATCATAAATATATGTACGATATATGATATTTGTGCTGATATTTATGCCTAATGGCTTTTATTTGGCATGCTCTTTATTGTAAATAAGATTAAAGAGCGACGGCAGCTAAACGAAAAGCGCTTTCTCTTCCAAAGGAAAATGGCAAATTTCCAGTACATTAATATGGCAGCCGATAAGGCAAGCCATGCCGGAGGTGGAGCGGCGGGGGGGCGTGGCAGGCTACAGCTACATGTGTGACATATCACATGACATTTTGCGCGTTGTATTTTCAAAGAGTTTTTTTTTTTTGCGAATTTCGCTTGCCTCGAAATTGAATAAAACAACCTGAAATGACAAACGAACGAACGGACGGACGGACGGAGTGGCAGGGACTGCTAATGGGGCTGAGGCAGAGGGTTCAAGGGTGGTGGAGACGCTTGCCAACAGGGTGGGTGGATTGTGTGTGTGTGTGTGTGTGTACTGCACGTGTGCACCCGTAATTTTCCATTTGTGAACTTTTCCCTTTGCACTGAACGCTGTAGATTTTCACGCTTCCGGCATGCGAGCAACATTGATGAAGCTGCTGCTGCCGTTTCAGCCGCAGCCTGACAGCCAGATAGACACAACAGCAACAACAACAACAACAACAGCAACTGTCAGTACTCACTAACAAGCTCTTCTCCATACATGTAAGTGAGCGTGTGTGTGTGAGGGTGTCAATTTGCAAAAAAATAAAAAAAATAAATATTACAAAAAATGTGCGTCGAGCAAAAATCGAAGTTTAAAAATAAATGGAAGACAACTGACGATGTTGTGTGTGTGTGTGTGTGGGGTACGTTCGAGCCTCGTTTGCCGTGTCCTGTTTGCCTTTGCGGCCTATACGCGTGTGCGCCAAAAAAAAATTAAAATGGCTGCCAAGCAATCCGTGTGTGTGTGTGTTCGTGTGTGTGTAATAAGATATTTTAGTGACTTGTGTCACAACGCGAGCAAATCCATCAAATGCGAATATCCGAAGTACAGTACCCAACCCAAGTACCCAACTCCGCCAAGAACTGGGCACGCAGCGTGCGCTTATTTGTAATGGGATCACAAACACACTTCAATTTCATTTGTGACGCTTTACGCACAAACACACCAACAGACAGTCAGACAGACGGACAGACAGACAGACAGACAGAGAGACAGGCAGACTGAGGGGCAGACAGCGAGGCAGATGGTAGACAGGAATGGGCATAGGGAGGTGGCAGAGCGTATCAATCACAAATTAATGAGATGTGAGTGCCGCAGCTTCTGCCGGGCTCCAAACTGTCAGTTGCCAGTTTGACGCGTTTTTTTTCCTTGTCGCTGCTCTGGTTTTTATTTCGCCTTTTTGCGCTTTTAGTGCAGACCAAACAAATTTCGCTCACTTTGGGATGCCTCGCATGCAAATGCCATTTCTCAGTCCAAATTACACAATTCATCACATTTCATTTGACTCGACTTGAGTCAAACAGTCAAAGAGTCCAACACAGGAAAAACCTCCACTTCCTCCAACTGTTACTCCTCCAACATTTCAGCATCGGTCTCATCCTTGTGCCCATTCCCTTTACGAATGTGTTTCCAATTCGGCAGTCGGACTTTTCTAATGGGTTTTTTCCTGACGAAAGCTTTCAAGTGCCGCCAACTGCAAGAAAACTGTATATTTTTTTGTGTTTGCTGTTTTTTTATTTTTTTGTAATTGAAGTTAATTTTATTTGACGATGTAAACAATTCAATTTGCTGAAGAAGAAGACGTGAAGACAATTGCAATAAATGACGAGTGTATGTTAATTAAGTTTACATAGTTTACGACTTGATGACTGTCCATCCGTCAATGCATATGTTTGACTGTCTTAAAATCAACTCTGTTGATTTATCGCATAATACGTTGACCTCATCTCTAGTGTCCAGAAATATCCAGTAAATAACCTGTCAAACCCTCCTGCCTTAACGGAGTTATTTTTAGCAAGTTCCAGCTACCTGGCCACGCTTTACCCACCAACCTGAACGAACAATTTGCCAAAGTGTGTGAGCCACCAAAAAGTTGTTCAACCAAAAATAAAAAAATAAAAGAAGGAAGTAAAATCCAACCTCGGCTACCAAATTGCGCAGCGTCATAAAATGTAAAAATTTTCAATTGTCTACAATTTGTGTGCGAACTCGAACTCCAACCAGCCAATCCAGGGACTGAGCTGCGGCAATCGCCAGCACATTTTCATAGCTGGCTTACTCGGTTTGGCAACGCGTTGGCCGCTCACATTGTTCACATGCTGCCGTTGCGACCAACTTGGCTGAAAGGCAAAGTATTAGAAATACAATAAAGTGGAGTCAAAGTGAAAAGTTTTACGCAGCGGCTGCTGCTCCTTCGTTCTTCTTCGTCCAACAAAGAAATGGTGCAAAAAACTGATGTTGCAACAAAAAAAAAGAAAGAAAACTTTGCAAACAGCAAAGTTTACTGGCGCCCAACTACCCACCTTGTAAACAGAAGCTGAGGAGGGGAGGCGCTACAAAAGCGCTACCACAAACAACTTTGTTTGCCTCCATATGCGAGCTCCTTTTCTCCCTATTTCTTCATACGTGCAACGAGTCTGAGTCTGTTTGAGGCGCGGCTTAAAAACTTTTAACAATGCACAAAGCGGCAAAGTGATTTCTTTCATATTATTAACTTGACTCGAGTGTGCGAGACTCACATGTGAAGAGCCCAAAGAGCCCAAAAGAGCCGCCATAGAATTTATGTCGTCCCACTTCCCCACCCCCTTCCGTAGGGGCCAAGTGCTACTGCCACTTGACCGTAAAGTTTACGCATGCGTGGCGCCTTCACACAATTCCATTGCGATTCCCGTTTTAATTTATAAGTTGCAACAGCGGATCGCGAGTCCAAAAACCTCAACCAACACTCACGGAATTCACGCAATAACTGAACTAGTGTCAGCCCAGCTGGGTTAGCTGGCCAGGATTTGCAGCTGTGCGAGGAGCGAACGCGTTTCACTGATGCAAATCGCAATAAATTGTAATTTATGCAGTCGAGCCCGCTGCGAGCTCATCGCCAAGGGGTTGCCAAGGTTGCCCAGGTTGCCCAGGTTGGCCCAGGTAGACAGTCCCAGACTCGTTTGCAGCTTCCGTCTGTTTGTCTCTTTTGAGGCGTTTACGCAGGCGCATAAATTACGCCAAATTGGCAAAAGGTAATAAACAAAAAAAAAAAAACAGAAACCCCTTTGACAGTATCGACT
Organism: Drosophila kambysellisi; assembly: GCA_035042185.1. NCBI lineage: Eukaryota > Metazoa > Arthropoda > Insecta > Diptera > Drosophilidae > Drosophila > Drosophila kambysellisi. The sequence continues at coordinate 13,237,729 of JAWNLS010000077.1, read as the reverse complement.
TTAACTACTGCCGCTGGCAGGTCACGTAAAGCCCACATCAATCGTTGCGTAGCGAATTTGAATGGCCAACGGAGGAGGCCTCGGAATGGTCCTGTCTGCCATCTGGAGGCGTCGTCCTTCTGGTCGGCTTATCAGCTGACAAATTTCCGTGCGTTTTGGCTAAGTCGCTGACATTTGATTGATGAGCAAACGTTTATTTTTCGGCGGCATTAGCGATAGAGCCTAAGCCATAGGACTTTACTCTGATGATGGGTTGGGCTAATGCTGTTCATTGATAGTTTTTAGATGCAAATTTCTACAATATTATATTTAAAATACACGTCCAGTCAAGAGCAACACTTTAAGTACATCTCTGGCCAGTCTACGCTCAACCCTTTAAGCACACAATACGATTGCGAACAATACCCATGACATCAAAATATATTACCACTATAATAAAACGAGTGAAAAAACTAGGATGTAAATGTTTTGTTAAATGTGCGCGGTACATAAAGAAAAATTGGCATAAAATTCAAAGTAGCGCGCATAAATCAACAATTTTTTTTTTTCAGCAATTGCAGAGAGATAACAGCGCAGGGTCTGTGGCAGTAACTGGGTTGCAACGTCTGCCCCTGAATCTATGCCGTGGCATTGGCTTAACATATGCTCGCCCATTAACAATTGTCAGTTGGCAGGGGGCATTATGAATATTCATAGTTCGATTTTTGATTCGGCATTGTTTAAAATCGGCGTAACGTAAATTAAAAGGCAAATTTACAATAATGCGATGCACAACCGCACCCCCTACCCCTACCCCTACCCCTATCTATGATTCCAGCCACAGACACGAACTGATCGCAAACCCTTTGCCTATCGATAAATGCGCACGAGGCACTTTCGATTTTCGGCACAAATCGGCAATAAATCGCCTTCGGATGGCACAGCAGACAATGGGCCAGACAAAAGGGTTTCAAGAGCATCCTTTTTGTTGTGCGTGTGTGTTTGTTGGTTTTCCCATTGACTGAGTGAGTTGCCAATGGGGGTAACATACAAGGTAGTTAGATATGGGCAAAGGGTACCTGACTTTCCACCGCTCGCTACTCACAAACAAACATTGAACATAGGGACTCGAGTGTCTGTGGTTGGACTTAATTAGAGTTTTATAAACAGCAAACGCAGAGATCGGAAGTAAATCGAAAGTTTCGATATAGATTTCATGGTCGAACTGCTGATGTGGGATGAATTCTTTGCATATGGCCAAACATCATCTGCATATCGAAATGCCCCTATTCCTATATCATATCAGACCCCTTGCTACCTGAGCCGCATTGTCTTTGTCTTCACGCATCATGAATTTGATTGAGGATTTTATGCTTTATTTTTTTATTTATAATTTGATGCAGCTTCTTCATGCCGCTTGGGCTGTCATTGAGCTGTGGCAAATAAATTTGAAACTTTACTGGTTGTCCTCTGTTGCGAAAGCGAAAGGAAAAACTTTTGCAACTTGAAAAGGAAAACTGATAGTCAGCTATGAATAAATGAAATCAAACAAAATAAAGCTTGTCGATTGGAACAATCTGAGAACAATCACAAATATCTTCTCTCGTTTGTCCCATTTATGGCTTTAAAAAAAAAAAGCCAAAATGTATTCAGCAAATGTCAGGCGGCAACCAAATTAAATTAAGCCCAACACGACTCTCATTTTGGGCACCGCTGCCCCCGTCAGTGTCGCGGTTTTTGTGTCTTATGCCACACAATCTGAAGGCAGCTACCCAAAAATTATTTAAGTGCTTTGTGTACGTGAAAATGAAAATGTGCCCCCAACTTTCTTGTACTTTCGCTCATTTTCATTTACCACTCGCTGCTGCTGCGGCTGCGGCTGCTGCTGCTGCTGTCTTTGCAACTCTGTGCGCTATATGTATGTGTGTATGTGTGTGTGTTTGTGTGTGTGTGTGTGTTGAGCGCAATTAATTAAAACTTTGTTGGGGCTGGTTATGGTCGTGTCCTTGTGCGGGCGTCGTCGTCGTCTGGCTGGCTGGGAAATTATGTCAAAGTGTCTGGCGCTGGCAGCTCCTTCTTCTTCTTCTTCTTCTTCTTCTTCTTCTTCTGGTTTGCCTGCGTCTTCATCTTCGTCCTATTGGGTGTCTGGCGTGTTCGTGGGAATTCCCTCAATTATTTCTGCTGTCGACGTCGACGCCGGCTCATTTATTTGCAGCTTAATTTGTTTTTACTTTCAGCTGAAAGTTTCGAGGGCGTCTGCCAGCCACTTGTTGCCAGTTGCTGTCAGTTCTCTCTGGGGTACGTTTAATGAAATCAATTATGACAGCAACCGTTGGCAAGGCGTGTGATGAAAATTAAATGCCACAAGCGACTGGCAACAATTTGTCAACGCACAAAAGGCACAACATCAATTGCCAAGATTGGTTCACTGCGTTCACAACCTGACCGAGGGGCCAGAGGTATGGTGGGCATTTGGGTTTTGGGTTGTGTTGGGCACATCCTGGCTCAAGTGGAGCGTTTCGTTGCGCATGCTGCCACACAATGGACGTAGCCTGCTCAGCTGCTCCTGTAGCTGTAGCTCTTGGTTGCCAAGGCATTTAAAATTCATGCAACCCACGCCGCCAGCCGCTTACTTCTGTCACATATGCAGATGATGTTTGTTGACGATCCAGCCTTGGAAATACTTGCAGACACACACACACACACACACACACACACACACACACACACACACATACACTTATAAGCGAAGCACGCATCCTGTGCGACACATTCAATTCAACATTCCCTATGCGTATTCTACAGAACTCTGCCTGCCTGCTCCCCCTGTTGGGTCTACCCCCTCTTCATTCCTACCCCCCACATCCATGTACCCCTTTCACCTTTTCAACGAGCTTCAGTCGTTGTTGTCGTTTGATTTTTATTCATTTCTCGCATGACAATGACGCTTATTATGAATTCTTTGTGATTTCGCGTGTGTTTTTTTCCTTTTCGTTTTTCTTTTTTCTTTTTTCAGTCTCTTATTTCTTTTCATATTTTCAATATCTCTTCAACGCTTCCGTTCCCCTCCCGCGTGGGGCTCCTTGCAATCGAAATAACTTGCATGCGGCATGATTGTTATTCAAATGTGATTTCTGTGTTCAGTTATTTTCTTTTATTATGATTGTCCTTGTCAAGCGTATCCTCGCATCCTTTACCCGCCTCTTGTTCGGGTTCTTGTTCCCGTTCCCGTTCCCGTTCCCGTCAACGCTCCTCCTTGCCAAAGTTTGAGTACCTGGTTCATGTTGTTTGTTTAACATTTTGTATTCAAAAATAATTATTTAGATTGTTGCATTCGGCATGCGAGGAATTCGACTTGCGATTTGAGTCGGAGTTTGAGTTGCATGTGTGTTAGCTGAGGCGTTATGTACGTGTGGGTGTGTGGCATGTTCTGGGGCCTTTGACCTTTGGACACATGAACAAAATTAATCTTTAAGAAATTGATATACATTTGCACAAATTTGTATTAGTATTTGCTGAGCAGGAATGAATTTATAAATATAATTAACATATATATTTCGTCATGATTAGTTAATTTTTTTCTCAGAACCCAGATAAAATAAAGTCCACTGAATTTCTCTCGAGTGCATTCCGCACTACAATAATATGAAACTTGTTTAAATTTTTCTCTTTAAGCAAATCTCAGACTTGCCACAGATTTATTTGTCAGGCGATTTTTAGTCATTGCCTTTTGGGGCAACTGTTGCAAATACGTCCCGCAGCTGTTTATGGGTCCCTTCACAAAATCCGTACAGCTCCGACATAAAATCCAAATTGATGACGCATCATGATGGTGTCATAAGAAAATTTTCACAATTTCCACTAAAACACATTTAAAGTGTTGCCAGGGTCCCTTCTTCCCATTACCACATCCTAGCCCCCACCGCCCCCCAACCCCATCCAAGAGGCAGCCAACTCTTGAAATGCGCGTCGATTAAACCTTTCTTTTATGCGCTGTCTTTTTGGAGTGCGCCTTTGTCGAGAGCCTGAAACCAAAGTGTGGTGGGCAGAGAGGCAGAGGGGGCAGCGGGAACGCCATAAAGAGGGCTGGCCAACATCGTTGTGTTGGCGGCTGTCATCAAAAAATATTGTATTGTTATTATTTTATTTTTATGTGCCCTCGCTGTTATTTGCATAAGGATGGCCGGGTCCGGGTCCCGCTTTGGGTTCGGGCTCGAGCTTCAGTTCGAGTTCTGTGTCCTGGGCAAGGACCAGCGGCAGCAGCAACAGCAGCAGCGGCAGCAGCAGCAGCAGCGGCAGCGGCGGCAAACAAAACGCGTTTCGCTCGCTTATTTCGCATTGTAAATTTTTATGTCAGCTTGTGTGTGCTTCTGTGTGTGTGTGTGTGTGTGTGTGTGTGTGTGTGGGCGGTTCCCCGTCTCCTGACCCTGTGCCGGCTCCAGCAATCACACACATTGTAATTGAACACACACGCTCGAACGCATTTTGTTTAGATTTCATTTCTTTCGTATTTTTTTTATATATTTTTCTTTTGCGTTCTTTCTGCAACTTCTTCTTCTTCTGCTTCTTCTGCTGCTCCGTCATTCCTGCGCTCATCATGCTCATACTGGTCCTGGTCGTGGTCCTCGTCCCGCTCCTCGTTTTGTTCATCTTTATGCTTTTGGCTTCGGAGTCGTCGACATAAAATGCAAAACAGAATTTCATTTTCGGCAGGAATGCTAAGGCGATGTTTCTCTTGTTGTTGTTGTTGTTGCTATTGTTGTTGTTGTTGTTGTTGTTGTTTTGGCTGTTGTTATTGGGAATGTGCTACAACATTGTTGAAGCATGTAATATCCTGCCAAGGATAAGGGTTGGAATACACCCCGCACACACACACACACACACACACACACACACACACACCTAGTCACATATTCGTTCTCATCATGTATGGGTTTTGTGTTGTTGACGATTTCTGCTACGTTTGGTTTTCTTTTCTTTCTTTTCTTTCTTTTTTTTATGTTTTTTTTTCCATTTTTCCATTTTTTGTTCGTTTCGTTCGTTTGCCCAACACATTTTTTCATGCGAATTTAGTTTATTGGTTTTGTGTGTGACTGTGGGAGGAGCTGAATCATGTGTGTGAGAGTGTGTGTGTGAGTGTGTGTGTGTGTGCCCGGTCTTTTTGGGGTGATTGATTGGCATTACGAGTTGCCATTTACATACACATTTCATTTATGCAAATACTCGCAATTCATATTCCACAAATACTTGCCGAATTACAATAAACATTTTGCAACAACAATGCCACACGCAGCCACTGGTGGGGTAAGTTAAGAGTGAGAGAGACAGAGAGAGAGGGAGAGAGAATACTCCTCGAATTTCGCAATTTGGCATTCGTTAAGCATTCTCGCAGCTAATTTCCCTTTAAGATTTGCGACACATAGATATCCATTCAGATTTAGATAGAGATCAGCCAACAGTTTGTCCGTCCGTCCGTCCGTCTCCATCCATCTCTACTCATCTATCTGCTTGGGTTCTAGCTGCCTGCTGTTTTTGCTTAATTTCCTGTTAAGCCATTTTCAATATTTCGTGTAATGAAGTTGAGCGCACAACAAAATGCCAGCGTCATGCATTAAAGGCGTGGCAAGTAGATGACAGACCAGTTCCAGCTACCCCGGATCAAGTATTCAATTGTAGCCAGTCAGTCAGCCAGTCACTCAGCCATTGAGTCATTCAGTCAGTCAGTCAAGTAGCCAGCCAACCAGCCAGCCAACCAGCCAACCAGCCTATGGGACATTTATAGAACATGCGCCCCAGAGTTATGCATGACGAGTTATGCTGATGAGGAGGCGTTCACTTGGCGGCACAGTGGCATGAATGCCATTATCAAGTATGTTAAACTACATGGAGTGGGTAGTCACTTCAAGACACTTGACCAAGTTAGATAAATAAAAACTTGGGAATTTTTTAGCAATATTCTCTATTTCTTGACTAGCAGTCACAATGTGCTGCTGCTTATTTAGCCACTCGCCAATAACAACAAGGACAACGTCGCTTTGCTTAGACTTGGCTTTAAATTAGCATTTTCCATAAATGTTTGGTATGTCATCATAAAAACGACACACACACACACTTAGAGGCACACACACATACACACACACACATGCTACCCTCGCTGTTAACATCAAACAGCCACAACGCAACACGCTGCGTATGCGTAATGTGGAGACAGAGTAAAGCACACTTAGCAGCCAATTCTTTATGACCTGGCTGAGCAAAAGCCTTCTCCTCTCACTCTCACTTTCTCTACCTCTCTCTCTCTCTTTGCGTGTCTTAAAAAGGATGCCACATAATCGTATTTCAACGCACTTGGTGTAAACGTTTTAAACTTTTGGCCCAAAATACTCGAGTACTTTTTTTTTGGAATTTTTGGGGAGTGGCTTCTGCAGCTGCACAGCGGTTTCATTTGTGCAATCAGCTAAAGCTATCGGGTTTGGAAAATCGCTGCCTAGGTAATATGCCTCTATCGGCAGGCAGAGGAAATTAATGTGCCCTTTTGTGGACTGGGTAGCATATCATTTCTCTCTGTAAGTGAGTCGATGCCTGACGCTGACGTCTGCGTCGAGTGTGGCAGATTAATGATACTAAAAACGCAATTTGCCTGCCATCACACACACAAACACACCAACACCCACACACACACACACACACACACTCATAGAGCAGAATTTCTGGTTGCCCAAACCACGTCTGATTAGCTTTTGCCAGCGGCTTTACGGTCATTAGTCGCTGCTCAGGAATTTGGTTTATTGGATGCCAAAGTTGAGTACACAAAATCGCCAACTAGTCGGGTTGGAGGGTTGTGGCTGCCCCACTTTATGCGCCGTGCCTTACCCCTCTCCCCTCTCCCCACCACCACCACCACCACCACCTCCTCCTCTATGTACCAGACAAATTATAATACAAAATTTTGTAAGCCAAATAACTTCAAATGCCTTTTTAATGTTGTAGAAAATCTTCATAGAGGCAACTACAACTACAAGTTTTCTGCATTCACATAAAGGAAAGAAAAGGGATCTTATAATAAATTCCACAACGGCCAACAAGATGATGATGATGATGAGAGGCTCCTCACATTCGTTTCCATATGTGCAAACCGGGTTCTGATGAGAAGTTTTCTTTCGTTTTTTTCTTATTACTTATTTTATTTTATTACTTCTTTTTTGTTGTTGGCCAAATTGTTGCATGCAAATGTTGCTGCGAAAGCAGCAGACTTTAGTGCAATATACGTAATATGTGTTGTAGTTTCATTAGGATTACAGTTAGCTCAGCTCCTACTGCTGCTGCCACTGCTGCTGCCACTGCTGCTGCCACTGCTGCTGCCACTGCTGCTGTTGCTTTTGATGGTTGCCTTTGCTGGCTGCTTATTGAGTTATGACGCATGCGAGTTGTAAGCAAGAGTTTGAGAAAGAAATAAAAATTTTCTGCTCATAAGAGTCGACAACTGCACACAGTCCGGGTATAAATAGCTATAAAGTCTATATCTGTGTGCGTGTGTGTGTGTGTGTGTGTGTTAACAACAAAAGCTTCGCCTTTGGCATTGACTGTGGCATGGGAACAAGCAGCGTTCACTGGGCAAATCAGAACTCAAAGTTAAACCTACCCCTCGGCGGGCCGGGCTTGTTTTGCATTGAAGTTGCAGCTGATCCATAAAAGTATGTTGCATGCAGCACAACAACAACAACAACAGCAGCAACACAAAAGCATTGCTCGAGTGCTACCACTTACGAGTAGTTGCCAGAGTGCCTCATAAGACGTAGGGCATACAACAAATTGTGGCACCGCCGAGTTGGTCGACATGCAACATGGAAACTTCATATGTTATGCAAGTTTTAAGCACCGAAATAGTCCAGCAAAGTCAGTTGCATGGTTGCAATTAGAAATGCTGTTCAAAGAGTTTAATAATTGAGTCTTATTCAAGGTCAAAGCAAGGTGGAGTTCTAACTGAAGGTCATATATAGATCAAATAATCGATTAGATATCGAGAAAGACAAAATATTTAACATGCCAGAGTCTGTTTTTTTTTTTTAAATTATAAAGATACTTAAATTAAAAAAATATAACATTTTAAGGCGAATTTTTAACAATTTCATTATCAAATGTTGTCTCGAATCGAGTATGTTTGAATTGCTTAAATTCCAGTTTAAACCAAACAAATCAGTTTATTAAAGCATCAACTGATTTTGCTTTACCCGCTGCAAGTATTTATTTTTGGTCCTGGACCAGCCTCCAACATCGATTTGAGGCTGTTCCTTGCTATTCCTGTTGCTGCTGCTGCTGCTCCTGCTGCTGCTTCTGGCATGTTGAATACTGTTGTCGTTGCATGTTGTTGTTGTTGTTGCTGCTGCATTTTACATTTTTACTTCGTTAACTTGATTTCCGTTGGCAAACGAATGCAGCCATCGAAAAAGTTGACAGCTTGAAGCGCCTGAAAGCCCTTAACATTTCCATAGCCCAACTTTAAATTTTAGTTTTTATTTGTGTATCTTTAATATGTACACTGTCCAAATATTTGGTAGCTCTGCTTGTAGGGATTAGGATAGCGGGGGGAGGGGGGGGTGGTTGGAAAAGCGTAAAAAAATATGCGAAATTCAATTTACGCCAAACAAAATCATAATCCATCTATCATTCATCAACGGCAGCGAACACTTGGCGCAAATGTCTGCGGCAAACGGAAGGAACTTCATAGATACGCGAGCTACACACACACACACACACACACACAGAGATACTCAATTGTGTGTGGGTGTGTATTTGTGTGTGCTCTCATGCTAGGGCTTTTCTTTATTTCTTTTTACACATTTTGTTACGCTTGTAAAGCTCAAATCCCCAGCGTATAAGCATTTCTACTTCAGCTGCTCAGTTTAGCGTCGCCTCATCCCGTGCCCATAGCCAAACCCCGTACCCATGCCGATACCCATGCCGTTACCCGTACCCGTACCCATAAGCGTGTCTCAGCCCATTGTGGCCCCGTTTTGGCCTCATCGTGGTGCCTCTGTTTGCCTTTGTTGCGTGCGCAAAACCAAAAAATGACAAAATGCGTGGCCTGGCAGCTGCCTGATAAGGCGCCAGCTCTTCTAACTATTGATGGGCCTGACTGCTCCTTAAAGCTGGCTTCGCTGGTTGCGCAACTTCAACAGCTCCAGAACGACAACGACAACGAATAGTCGCCAACTTCATTTCAATACTGTGGCACATTCGTCCAGTGGGGTAGCAAGCAGCAGGCAGCAAGCAGCACGCACCACGCACTGCGTTTTCCATGGCTTTTGGATTTTGGATTGAAGACGACGCCTGGAAGCATGCTGCAGTTTTTTATAATGCTTCTTCACAGTACAGAGGAGAAATATCCACCTGAGGGGGTAGCTGCTGCTGCTGCTGTTGCTGTCACTGCCACTGCCACTGCCACTGCTGCAAAGAGAGAGAGACCAAGAGCAGTGGCAGCAAGTGCGCCTGCGCAGAACTCAAACTTGATGGCCGACGCTGCCGGCAGCGCAGCACTTGACGGCCATTCGGGGGTGGCAATTTGACTGCTCGAGTGCTTCCAGCGGCTACGTCGCCGTCGTCGTCGTCCACGTCGAAAACAAATGCTAGGCAGCAATGCTGTGGGCAGTAGCAGTTGGGCCTTGCGCCCGACTGGTGCGTCTTGTCCTGTCCTGTCCTGTCCTGTCTTGTCCTTCTCTTGGCCTGCCCCAGTCTGGCCCGTCCTTTGCTGTCATCTATTGAGTCCGGCACCGGTTCAGACAACGGCTCAGAGTCAGAGACACTTGCTCAAGGTTTGGCGACTTTGTGTCTGCGACTACGCTTAAATTTCATCTTTGGCAGCGACGTCGCTGCCAACAACGACGACGACGACGTCGGCGTCTGCTCCATGAACGCCTGCTTCTTGCGCGATTACTCCAATTCCAATTCGTGTGCTTCTGATAAGAAAGCGAAACGCGAGACGCCCGCTAAGCTCAACAACTCAACTGAGCGCCAAAGCACTTTTTTGGAGTCAAAGTCGAAATCATTCCTTAATGCGACGCGTATCGGTTCGGTTGTGTTCGTTGTTACCAAGACAGATACTTGTGCCAAGGATAAAACAAGATACTTATTTACTACACTGTGATCCAAAGTGAACTTCAGTCAACACTAATTTTTGCAAAAAAAAAAAAAAATTAAAAATAACTATTTGGAAGTATTTAAAAAAAAAAATTCAATATTTTAAACTAAAACTTTGAATATTCTTTGGAATTTATGCCAAATCAAAAATGTAATTCAATAAATAAATAAATTTAAAACAGGTAAGTGAAAAATTTAATCGCTTAAAACTAATACCAAATAATGAAAAGTGTATAAGTGTTGATAGAAAAATTTAAAAACTTTTTAAACAAATCGCAAAACTATTTGAAAGTGAATTAAACATTTTTTTGTAACAACTTATCACAGATTATTTCTTGACATTATTAATTTGAAGTCAATTTTTTCGGTTTCACTAAATTTCAAGCTGAGTTTCCTATAAATTTAAAGTCTGTTAAGATTCACATTTTTGGTTCAATACAGTGACTGTGTTTGGTTTAAGATAGTTGATGTATCTTTGTTGATATTTAAAAGAAATTATAAAAAGTGATTTTCAATTAAATGTATTGATTTCATTAAATTCAAACTATGTGGCAAATGCATAAAATCCTTCACGTTTCTCACTCACTTTTAAATACTAATTTATGAAAGTCTTAAAAAGTTTTGTTATTATTTTTTCACTGCTTCGTTTCAATTTTAAAATCTCTGAAGAGCAATAAAACACAACCGCTCCCAACGAATCAAGGCACGAAAATAACTTCACATCCGAAAAAAATCTGGCAACAGAGATACCAAAACAAGTCTGGCCTACATTCGAGTAAAAAGGACTCACACAGCCGGCAAAATAATTGCATAAATTAAAATCTTAATTATGCGAAGGCACTCGCCGCTGCCGGCAGCAGAGACGGCGGCAGCAGCAGCGGCAGCGGCAGCGAAGTTAAGGCAGAGGCAGAGAGAGAAGCCGAGCCTCTGACAGAGATGGCAGCAGAGAAATAGAGGGAGAGCGAGAGAGTGTTGTGACGTCACCAAACGAGCGCGGTACAAAATGAAAAATGAAACGAAAATTAAACAAGAGGAGAAATTTTGTTGCGGAAATGGAGGGCAAAGCAAAAATATGCGAAAAGCGACGGCCAAATTAATGAGCGACGACGTCGTCGTCGTCGTCGTCGTCGTTGTCGGTAACAGGAGCAGGCGACGCCGCGTCGCAGTCGCGCGCTCATTAGGCAAAATGAAAAGCACAGGACGAGCAACGTTGCCGTCGTCCTTGGCCGTGATTTGAGTGCCGGCTCTCTCTCTCGGCGTTCATTAACATAATTTTAATTTGGGTTAGTGAGACAACTTGGCGCAGTTCGTTGAACTTGGCGGCTCTCAAATTGACTGCAGCAAGGATGCGAGGATGCGGGCAGCTGCTGCCAGACAGCATCAGAATTTCCCGTTTCAGATTGGTTTCGCTTTTTTTTTTCTTCTTGGTTGTTTTGTTTAATTTTATGTTAATGAGCGGCTGCTGGGTCAGGGTTCAGGGGGTAAGCTTACCCCTAGCCAGCTACCCCTTTCACTTTCTATACACTCTCAATTTTTTCTTTTTTTTACGGTTTTTATGCAAATGAGCTTTTTTGTCTACCTGAGTAGAATACGGGTCTGACTAGTATGTACACGTATATATGTATATTTTTTTTGTAGTTGTTTTTTTTTTGTTGCTTGCCCCTTGACTGACAGCACAGCTGTGCATGAATTGGGTTTTAGAGATTTAATTGCACAACAGTTTCAGCTAATTTGCATAAATTGTTTCGCATTTTTTCCTATTGCAAACCTTATGCAAATTCAAGTGCATTATTTGCAAATCATGTTCTCGGAGCGACTCTGCTGTCAATTATCGATTGCGATTTTTGCACAATGTTGGCTTGGGAACGAGGACTTGAGTGCTTGTCAAGCGAGCAAATGTCCGCTGGCAATTATGGGCTTAGTAGCTCTGCGAAGGGTTTACCAACAACAGAAAGAGATGGAGGGTTTGAAATGGTACTAAAATAAAATAAAATAGCTAACGATAATGGACATTATTGTAGATGGACAAGTCTTTCAGGCAAATAAGTATTTCGACACTTTCGCATTATGAAGATTTGAGATTGAAAGTTTGTGTAAAAAAAAAAAAACAGAAAATTATAGAGAAAATCAATAGAGTCTCGTGCATATTTCTATGCTTTTATTTGCAGCTGTCTCTTTCTCTCACTCTGTATATTTATTGCCTCTTTGTGTGGTGCCATCAATCTGCACTTGAGCCGTTTTAGATATGCGATGCAAAGCCATTTATGACAGCCATAGTTCAATCTAAAACGTTTCAACCCGCTAACTAAAGTGGAAATTGCCACCCCCCTTTTAACCGACACCCACTCGACAACAACCAACCATTTTCTTTTGACTTTTGCAAATATGTTGCACACACACACACACACACACAGAGAGATACACACACATGTACACTCACATGAGCTTACAATTTAACGTTTTTCTTGTACAAGAGACATGAGCAAATGTTTGATGGTTGCTGTACAAATACAAACAACAACCGCACGCACACACAAACATAAATATGTGTGTAAATACACACACACACACACTCGCATGGCGGGGGTGATTGCGTTGGTGAACAAAGCGAAAAGCGACGACAACAAAAAAAGAAGAAGAAGCAGAGAAAAATGCGACAAAAGCGTGGCACACACATGAAAATCCGAGACGAGCGATTGGGGGTTGGAGGGCGGGTGTGGTTCTAACTGGGTGGGTCTGCATTTCATATTGGCATGTGCAAAAATCCAAATATTCTATATACATATATATATGTATGTGTCTGTGTGTGTATTCTATCTCAGCACTGTGTCTGTCTGTCTCTGTCCCCCTGCCAGCGTCTGTCCCAGCTCCTTTTGCCCGTTTGCCGTCTCTGTCTGCGCGACTGCTTTGTGTTAAGCGTAATCCTTTTTAGCAGGCAAACGAAAAATACGAGTGCATATCAAAATGTAGAAAATGCCTGACAGGATTGCCAAGTGCTCCTCCACTCCACACCACTCCACATCCCTACCCCTGCCTCTGTCCACATCTTATGCAGCTGTCGTCTTTCTCTCTTGCATCTTGAAGCGAATTGAATTTATATCTGTGCATACATGAATTCCTCTCAAGCGTTGTCCTTGCAAAAGTCAAATAGTTATGACTGCACCACCGATGGACCCCCATTGGGGTATGCAAGTAGAGCATTCGATATTCGACTCGCTGCTGCTGCTGTGGCAAACTGTCTGTATTTGTATTTGCATGGATTTCGTTGCTGTTTTCCTTTGTCAGGTGAGCCGCCAAAACCAATTTTCAAATATTTTCACTTAGGTTTTCTTTGCCAACTGCTTGTCTGACTCTGACTGCTGCTGTCAGTTGCTGTCAGGCTACTCAATGGCAAAATATTTATCCAACCAAATGCATACACACACACATAAGCACACACACACACACATAATCACAGCAAGTCAACAATGCAATCAATTTGCTTATTAGAGAGAACTGGAGAAAGTAAAATCGTATTTTGGCAAATCCTTTAACAAGCCAGACTGCAAACAGGCAGCAAAATCCTGCGTCCTGCCGATTATGCAAATTAACATGGTATACCTTTTTTATATTTTTTTATTCCACTGCTGCTGTTGCTGCTGCTGCTGCTGCTGTTGCAAATCAATAACATGCCCCAGCCAGTTCGATCGAGGTCTGTGTCCTGTCGCGTGTGTTCGATCGCAAAAATTTGCATACATTTTTGCTAACGCCGCAGTTGTCAGTCAGAGAGAGGATATAGGATACAGGCAACAGGACACCCTGCCAGTTGCTGTGTGGCACTTTCCACAATTTTTACTGTCACCTATGTACAAATTTTTATTAGTTTTGCATTCGACATTTTGCAATGTGCGTGTTCGGAGTCCTCGCAGTGCTGGCAAATATGCAAATTAACTTCAAGTTGCGTTTTGCGTTTTATTGAAATCCAGCAAACGAGTGTGCGAACCCACTCCCTCCCCTCCCCCCCGTTCCATCCATGTATTTGTGTAGGGTTGAGGGTTGAGGGTTGCAGCTCGATAAGCAAATCGTGTTTGCGAAAAGTTCTTGTTATCGATTTTTAGTTGAGGTTAGAGCTGAGAACTTTGCGTGTTGCAAGTGTTAATAACTGTATCTGAGCCTAGCAAAACACTATTCAGAATTGTGGAAAATCCAACTGTTAATAAGTGAAAATGTAGGAAATCTTGGCAACATTCTGACAGAATTTACAATACACTTCTGAGTACCCCCAGTGCAGCTTTAACAATTGAAGAGATTCAGATACAATTAGGTTTTATCTGCATGCTCTGCTTTCATTTTGAAACTAACTACAACAAACAGTTATTGTTGGCTTGAACAAATTTTCAATTTCCGTTGCTTTCAACACACACACACACACACAACAACTACAACAACTGTGGCTGAAGTACAGTTGGCAGTTAACAGTTTCCTTTTCTCTGGATGCCATAAAGGCCGTTTGCCTTTGCCATTTTGCCATTTTGCCATGTTAGCCTTGGCATCTCCTCCATTTGCCATTTCGCCTTCGCGCATCAGCGAAATAAAATGCAAAATATTAAGCATAAAATATGTAACCCATTTCAAAGAGGCGGCCAAGCAAACGAGAGGGGATCCCTTCAACTGCTGTTTCAGCTGCTTCAGCTGCTGCTGCTGCTGCTGCTGCTGCTGCTGCTGTGTTGCCAAATCTAAAAGGCACATTCTGGCAGATTTACTGCATATTGGCCTGGCGTCAAAAGCAGCCAAAAATTGCGCGGCGCAGTCGAGTGAGTCCTGTTTGACCTCCCCACCCAGCGCCCAATTCGCGCAGCCCCATTTTCATGCCCAACTACAAGTTGCTTACAATACATATATATATATACACATATATACATATATATGTATGTGCTTCTGCGTCTGACAGTTGGCAGCTGAAAGTCAGCATTGTCATCCTCCAGCTCTGCCGCTGTCTGCCGGCAACCGTAAATTTATTTCCATCATTAGTTGCGGCACTTGAAGCCGAACATAAATGTGATTTATACATACTCATTTTAGCCACGCACTAAAAATCAATCTGAACAATTTTAAAACTTTTCTTTAGTTAAATACATCTATATATATATCTGCATATTTGCACATATGTATATATATATCTAAATGTATATAAAGTCGATGCTCCCGCATCGCAGATCCCACATCGAATATGCATTATTTAGACATTAGCATAATTTACTCTGCTTGCATCGAAACTTTGGAGCTCATCTCCTTCCATTTATCACAATCCTGCTATTCAGGATGGCATAAACCCCACACCCCATCCCTCAACAGACTCCCCCGCCTGTCATTGGCACTGGGAGCAGCGTTCGCTTTGCCATTTGCCTTGTAACAAATAGGATTCCATCATAATAATGTCTTGCTTGGCGAACACTTCAATCTAAATACGAGTCTCTATATATATATATATGTATATATACTATGTACATGTATTTAAGTGTGTGTGTGTGCGTCCTGTGACAAATACGACAGGATTCGCAATTGCGAATATTTCAAACTCAAACACACGATGTCAAAGTCTCTGGTTAAGCTTTCGGTGGGAGGATTTCATTTTTACTTGAATTTTTTATGCTTTCTGTTAAGGGTTTTTTTTTGGAGGGGATTTGGCTTCAGCTAACATCTTGCCGGGTTCAGCAAAATTGATGACTATAGTGCGTGATGTCATTTGCATTTGGCAGTTGCCCATCAAGAGCGACAACAGTACAGGAAAGTAGCTATCCTATCTATCCTATATACATATGTATTTACTTCCTTGCCTATATACTGAAGGGCTGGACAAATGCCATTTGTGTCTACACCAATTTGCTTAGATATTTGTAGCTAAATGTCACCGTTTTCTTCGTAATTCGCAATCAATTTTAAATATTACGAATAAGTCATATGACGACTAACAAACAATTGCTCTCCTTCTAACAACACCCATTAATTGTCTTAGTGGTGTTCTTCGCTCTCTGAAAAACTCTTAGTCAGAAGCAAATGAGAAATTTCAATGTCATCAGTTAAGAAAATAAACCACAACTCAATGCTGCAAATGGCAGGCGGAGTACAAGTCGCAAAGCCGGCAAAAGTTCTTGACCTAGAAACAAAGGAAGGCAGGCAAATGATGACGACACAAACCGGGGCAACCAGAAAGCATAAGATGATGCAAAAGAAGAAGAGCCAAGAACCAGCGACGACGTCACCAAATTGCCAGCAAAAGAAGCCCAAGAAGGCAGCGGCAAAAAACGAACCGTAGACCAAACAAAAATTAAAATTAAAACAAGGACACAAAAAATAAACACCACCACCACCCACCACACAAATGAGCAGAGCAGAAAGAGACAGAGGGAAAGACGGAGATAGAGAGAGCCAGCAAGACATTGCCGGCAGCATCCAAGACGAAAGACTGAAACTGGGTTAATAAGCAAACGAGGACAATGATAATGATGATAACAGTGCTCATGATGATGACGACGACGAAGTGCATAATCAACAAAGAGGCGCTCTTCAAGGCTGCCTTGGCTGGCTGCCTTGCCAGGCTTGCCTGCTGGCCTCTCCTCGTTCATCTTTCCTGTGGGTGCGAAAATCGCAAACTTTACTCATTTTCATTTAGTCCTGGAGGCGGTGGGAAGCCGCACCACCACGCAAAGTTGGAAGTTGCAGGCGGCGACCCGACGTCTGCCAGGCCATGCCTGTGTCATTGCCTGACTTTATATATATATATATATATGTGTGTGTGTGTGCAACGACACCTTGCTGTTTTTAATTTCATTGCAAGAAAATGAACGAACACCGACAAGGACGAAGGAGCAGAACAAGAGAATGCCTTGCCTCGACTTGACTTGACTTGGCTGGCAAATGAAGCCAAAACCAAATGATACTGCCTGGCAAAGTCTGTGCGCCAAGTCGAGGCACACGCCCACCCCACCCATACCAAGGATGTGGCTCCCTATGCCAACAACACCCCTCCACGTCCCGACCCGCCCCGCCAGACACCCACCCACCCATCTAACCGTCAGCTAAATTAGCTGCAGCAGCCGCGCGACATTAAAAAGTTTGCCGGCTCCGTCGTCATCGTCGACGTTGGGAGAAATAAAAGAAAACGGCAAGGAAAAGCAAAGGAAAATTTGCCGCGAAAAGTGAAATTAAAATGCGGCAAGCAATGCCAAAGGAGAACAACAACAGCAACAACAGGAAAAACGAAGCCACGTCTTAAAGAAACAATAAGAAAATTGCCGGCAAATTGGGTTACGAGGCAATGAAAATAATCAAAACAAATGAAGAAAAGTAAATAATTGGAAAAGGAATTGGATCTCAATTTGAATACAGCCTGTTGCTTGCTTTCGAAAGCGGAAAATTCTCACATTTTGCTTAACGAGTTAATTATTTTTTAGTGTAATATATTTTACTAACTCAAATCCCGCTCGGCCAACAATCAATAATTATTATTGTATAAATACCAATTAACCATTTTGTTTATGGTTTTCTTTGCAGCTCACATTTCCTTTACAAGCCAATTATTTTGTTCTCCTAAATCAACATGGGTTTCTTAATTTTACACACTCAAATCGACTTCAACAAATAATCAATAATTATTATTGTATAAAAACCGATTGCACTTTTTATTTATGCCTCTCTTTGCAGTTAATTGGCTCAGACAACGTTGCAAGCCATATGCCAAGTGTCCACTGCTTCAATAATTATTCAACTTGGTCGGCACCTAAGAGCCAAAACTCGTATCAGTATTAATTTGGTCAACATAAAACGAAAATTGATTAAAGCCATTAAACAGAACTAACGAACGGGGAGGGAGGGGTTACGGGGAGCTACAAACACACAAAATGAAAACATTTGCAAATTAAAAAATGGTGATAATTAAATATACCGTTCGTCTTTGCCTAGCTGTGGCAAGTGGCATACAAATATTTATATTTCTTGCAGCTAAACTGGGCTGAAATTTATTGGTCGACAGTTGCAGTTATGATGGCCAGGCCAAGTGTACACATAGTTGCATCAAGTAGGCTGGGACGCCAATGGGAATGACCTGTAAAAATGGCAACAGAAAAATTATATATAATCAGTTATTGGAAAATACGAGATCTGAGTATTATTTTCCAAGTGTATCAAGTCATTAAGTATTTCAGAATTTATCCAAGCACATTTCCTCCTTTGATACTATTTATAGGCAATTCATGCCACAGATACTTTTCGTAGCACACTCACATTGCAGCGCAGTTCAGTTATCCTTAGTGTGGCTTGCAACGCTTGCTTGCAAAAGCAAAAAGGCAACAGTTGTACTTACCACGAAAGCCACTTGGTAATTAAACAGGTTTCAAATTAACATAAAATAAAATTAAATAAATAAGAGTGCTGGGCTCGGAACTGAGTGCCAGGCTGTCAGTTAGCCAGGTTGCCAGCTTACCTGGTTGCCAAGTTGCCAAGTTGCCTGTAAACATGTTTCAACGCCGCGCAAAATTAGCAACTTGCAGCAAAGTGTGTGTGTGTGTGCCTCTGACTGTGTGACTGTGTGACTGTGCAACATGTTGCCTGGCAGAATGCCGACGTTTATAGATAAATTTCTGTCAAAATTGCTGATTGACTTCATTAATAACCACGCGCCAGGCTGCAAGTTTGCAGTCGCTGTTGCACGTCGCAGCCCAGCTGACAACTCAACAAGGCAACTGCTGAAAACCAACTGCCCCGCAGACGCTAGGGGGAGGGACGTGAAGCGTGGCCAAATTAATAGCAAACTTGTAGCCGACTGCTTGTAACCTGTTGGGAGGGACTCGACGTTACCTGCATCTGCATCAGCATCTGCATCTGCATCAACATCGGCATCGGCGTCGGCATCGGCATCAGCATCGGACTCAGCATCTGAATGCAGTGGCACGATTGATAAGCTGCGTGCTGCGTGGCCATGTTCAATGTCCAAATGCTGGCACAACATGTTCTGGAACTGGTCAAACACACACACACACACACACACACATGCACAATCATACACTCAAACACATTAGCAAACACACACACACACACATAGTGTTGCCCTCTGCCCACCGCACCAGCCTCCGCCGAAGGAAGGAATCAGTGCGAAAATTTATGTTGGTCCGCTGGAATTTTAATGTGCGTTGCCTGCCAATGAGGAAGCGATTTTTGCATGCACAGCTTTTCACATCCACATCCACATCGCCATCCACATCGCCATCGCCATCGCCATCATCGTTGTCGACGTTGCCGTTAAATGGCGTTTAATTGCGTTTCGAAAACCGTTTGCTTTTAATTGGCCAGCTTTTGGTATGGAATGAATGACAAGCCCGAGTCTATACTCTATACACACTATACACTATACGAGTATACTATATACTCAAATTATAAATGCCAGGCAGATAACTCAATAAATGTACAGATTAGTTACAAGTGCAATCAATCAGCGTCAAAGGCTAGCCGCACTAAATTGTCAGTGCAAAAATAATTACAAATCTATGACTTTATAACACACACATACCAATAATAATTGAGCCAATCCATACTTTCTAACTAACCATCTGCAGACTGCAAAAATGATAAATGACACCAGCTGAACAACAACAAAAATAATCCCTGCTTTCAGATATATTTGACTGTTCGATGGATACCATCTAACCATCTATCGTGGCTCCAAAAGCAGACAAAGTCTAATTTCTGAATATGACTTTCAGCTGGTATCAATGAAAGTGCAACGTATCGCATCTATAGTATGTGCGGCTACTGTTGATGTGTGCTCGTAATTTGGTTGCCTTTCACAAAAGACAAGCAACGTGGCCAGCGTGGAGTCAGTCCGGTGTTCACTCAGCGGACAGACATTGTTGACAACGGACGTGGCACATGGAAAACGGACAACTTTGTCGTCGCCACAACACCACAGAGTCTCGCCGTTGCCGTTGCCTGCGACGTTGCAGTTGCAAGACCACGTCCGACAGTTGGCAGCCCGTTGATCATCATCAAGATGACACCGCTGCGGCGCTGGCTGTGAGCTACATCCATATATCCATTTTTATTATTTTATATTTTATTTGTTTTTCTTTTTTGTGGTCGCTGGCGAAAGGCAAAAATTAAAATGCGATTATAAAGCAATAAAATTGAACGGAATAATAATAGTGACCACATAATGAAAAGGTGGAGACCTTATCGAATTAATGCATAGATACAGAAACAGCAAATACCAATAATGATGAGTAGATACAGATAAATATATATACATATATATATATTCATAGATTGTAAAGGAAATTAATTACATGAATATATTAAACTTACAGAGGGGAGTTGAATGAGTCTAATTTGAATAGAAAAATGTTGCCAAGTAAGAAACGTACCGAATCCAATCCTAAATGCTAAAGATATATCAAGCAAATCTGACCTAAGAACAGATTGGATTGAGAATATATATAATCAGATCTTTTATGCTCTTGGCGCTCCACGCTGTCAACGTCAATTTGCAATAACATAAAATTGCACGTTTACACTAATAACACTGGAATAGCACAACTACACACACACCACATACACAACACACACACACCACACACACCACACACCACACAGCAGGTGAATTAAGCTGAGCTGCCCACTCTCCATGGCCAAACCTTCACTTTTGCGTTATGACAAGCTTGGCAAGCGTCTGGCGCCGGGCATTCAACGTGTCCAACACTTTGACTAAACCATTTTAATTTAAAAAATTCAAATGTTTTTTGCTCGAATCCATCCGTTTCTAAATTTATCTCATTTTTATTTTTTTTTTACTTATTGCAGTCGAGTCGCACCTCAGCAACTTGTGGCCTGCCAAAGACAGCTCATCAAAATGGCAAGCGGCAAGCAACCGTCTACAAATGAGCGACAAACGAGAACAGAGCCTGTCCAGAAACAACATGCTACAGTAACTAAGGAATGGGGCAGTAATTAAATAATATAAACATTAAATGCCACGACGGACACGGAATAATTTGTTCTCTTTTTTTTTTCTCCCCAGAGGGCCGAATCGGAAAACGAAAAGAGCAAAAAAAAAAAAGCTAAGCAAAAAAAAAAAGAAAAAAAAAAGAAAAGAAAAAAAAACTTGATCATAATTTCAGAGCACGTTTTACCGTTTGGAGGCGTTGCACATTTGCCGCTGGCTGGGCGTGGCCGTGCATCAGGCAGCGTAGCCAAGTCTGATACATTTTAATTTACCTGGCTTAATTAATTTTTTTCAACGCTTTAAACCATGACTCTTTGGACTTTCTGCTGCTGTTGTTGTTGTTGTTGTGGCTCTTGTTGCTGCTGCTGCTGCTGTTGCTGTTGCTGCTGTTGCTGGTTGCAATTTGGCGTTTTAATTAATTATTTCTAAGTGAAAGATTGCATGACTCTCGGGTTGTCTGTCTGTCGGTTAGTCTGTCAAAGTGAAATGGGTCGCTTGTCAGCCTGATCTGCAAATGTGAGAGGCATCACATTCGAAATTGAGTTTTCTCTGCTGCCGCTTGTTGCTTGTTGCTGTTGCACACCGTTGACAAAACTAAAGCTGGCCAAAAAGCAGCTGCACAACTCTTGACCCTAACGCTTTTGGCCAGCCCATAAAGCCAGCCAGCCAGCCAGCCAGCCAGCAGCTAATCAGCAGCCCAAACGTCAACACTTAACAGCAACAGCGATAAAAACTCAAGCAGGCAACACAACTCAGCGACAGTTCGTCATTCAGTCAGTTAGTGGCAACATCTGTGAGCCATCGTCGTTGGCCAGCAGCAATTGT
Source organism: Drosophila kambysellisi (assembly GCA_035042185.1). Taxonomy (NCBI): domain Eukaryota; kingdom Metazoa; phylum Arthropoda; class Insecta; order Diptera; family Drosophilidae; genus Drosophila; species Drosophila kambysellisi. The sequence continues at coordinate 13,215,816 of JAWNLS010000077.1, read as the reverse complement.
CGTAAGCTTCTCGAGTATCTTTCGGATGAATCGCAACATGCATTCAGGCGATTTATGTGCGAATTTCGTTTTGGTTTGGTTTTGTTTGTTTTGCTTTCGGTTTTGGTATTCGTTTTGTTTTGGTTTTGGCCAGACTTTTAGCTTTGTATGCAAACTGTCAATCAAAGGCAGTCACTCAGTGGTTCAGGCTTAGCCCGATGCTAATCAGCGTCCGCCAGTTTATGTACTCAACCTGGACTTGGCTCGCCTGCCACAAGTTATGGCGCCATTATACTGCTGCTGAGCAGCTGCTTTAGAGAGCAGACTCATTGGCTGCCTCCTCCGACTCTCTCGTGACATGACACACACATGTCAACAATTGGCATGCCCCCGATGAAAAATCGGTTTGCAGCACAGCAGGCGGGCGATTTTCATAGCTACCGAATGGCAAAAATGAACCACAAATAAAATATTAAACAAAAAAAAGACAAACGACTTGCAGAAAATCCCAAAAGGCAGCAACTAAATGCAAATCACGGCATTTGAGTGGCTCAAAACGCCAGCGGTTAACACTTTAAGCGAATGTATCTAACAGATACTTGTGGTCCACAGTAACTTGGCAATAAAATGCATTTATTTTGCATATAATTGAAATGATAATTTGTGTGCAACAAAGTGTTTTTGTATTTGCAGATTGTTGTTGTAATTGTTGTTGTTGTGGTTGTTGTTGTTGTTGTTGCTGTGGGCGTTAAAGAGTTGTTGCCGCTGCTGCTGTTACTGCCTTTTCAAAATGTCAACTTGTGCAGTACTGTCAGATAAATCAATCAAATTGATTAGTTTTTTGTGTTGCAGTGGGTAATTAGCGTGCCCCGTGCACAGGCGGGTGTGAGTTGCTCCATAAGACAGTGACTGTCTGTCTGTCTGTCTGTCAGTCAGTCAGTCAGTTTAAATGTCTGTTTGTGAAGCGGGTGGAAAATTATAGAGATAATTCAAGGCTAGAAATCAACAAACGGAATTATTTTAATTTCAAGTGTGGACGTTTCGAATTGGCAATTTATTAAGTGCATTGCAGTTAGCCACAACCGGTACCACACAACATTGTGGTCTAATGCCTTAAGGCACATTTCGGTATTTTCGTGTTTTTTGTTCTCTTATTTTTTTTATTTAGCATCAGCTTAAGAGTATCTGCTGTATCTTCTACTTTCCATCTTTTTATGGCTAATGTGCATAAGACATAAGTGCTTACAGCAGTCTTTGCCTCATCCTTTCGCTCAGTTCATTTTTAACCCAGGCAGCCGGCGGCTAATGGGCAAGTATAAAATTTTAAGACCAGACCTAAAATATCCATACACGTTTACACATATGTACACACACACACACGCACACATCCACACACACACGCACACACATATCTTTAAGCTAGTGTATCTTTCATTTTTTGGAGTGCCCAGACAGACAGGCGACTTTGGCAAGTATTGAATCAATTTCGCTATGAAGCCAATACCAATATCTGGTTGGAAAGAAAAAAAAAATGCTGTCTATAATCCGTTTATGGCTTTAATTGCGGCTTAAAAATGACAAGTCAAACAACTAAGTGGGAGAAGCTTACGCATTACCGCCGGGTAAGTAGACATGTGAGCTGCATTGTGCTCAAGTGAAACTCAAATCCCAAAATCCCGAAAGATAACGAAGTCTATTTACCATCAGCGAGGTATAGAGTTCCTACGTGCAAATTGCAATAATCGTAGGAACTTAATACCGTGCTCTTGGAGGGCTGTCGACCAGCATTGAACAAAGCAATTAAGTGACAAAGTGAAGCAAAACATTACAAATGTGTCGCAAAGTGAAATATAATTATGCAATTTAAGTGATAATTTTAATTATGCTGTTAAATAAAAACTAATTTCTCATATGAGAAGAAATAAGCCTGTGCTTTTAGTCCATTAATCAAGACTTAGATGTAATGTTAAATAAATATTTAAACAGATATTTTTCATTATAGAACAATCTGTGTTTTATTACAACAGTAAAACAAATTATACATCTGTCATTGTCTCACATGTTTCATATTTCTGTTTCTGTTTTTTCCCTGTATGTTTTTGAAATTTACAGCACGCAACATATCAAATGTTGCGTGCCTGACCTATCCGTTATTTTGAGAAGGGTTCCCATTTGATTATTTTCAGCACAATCTTCAGTCAGAAGAGCACAAAGAGGAGATAAATTGATGTAAAACTTCTTGGCAGTTCATCAACGTTTGCCCACTTCTTGAGGAGGCGCCGGTTACCCTTGGCTCAGGGGCAAACACTATCGAGCTGCAACCCCTTCGCCTTCGACCCTACGCGAGTGGAATTCGATGACGAGGACTCCTATCGCATGCACTTTATCTGCTGGCATTTGCATTACAACGTTTAATTGGGAAATGGTTCGCGGGTTCGAAGGATGCGTTTCACGCACCCGTTCCTTAATTGATAACGGTTCATTTGGCCGGTGCAGCGGATTTGCGTTGCGTATTCACTTGATTAACGGTAAACTAAGCCAACGGGCTTTGTCCGGCGTTTGTTCTGCCGTTAGCAAAAAAATTACAAATGTGCCGTTCGATTTTGATGAGTTTTGTGGCACTGATCCGTTAAGTTATGAATATGCATAGGGTAGTTCTAGGGCCTTCAATGGGGTTGCTGTGTGCCCTTACAGTGCACAATATTTTCAGAAACTATTGCCTGACATTTGAGAATCGATTTTAAACTTTACACTTAAGGAATACTTCAGAGGCAGATTTTGCCTCGGAATCCTCGTTACGATTATGAAAAAATATAAAGGATAAAAGTATGATTTAAAATTAATTTTGATAGCGATATTAAAATAAGTAGATTTTCTGCTCTAAAAAATATAAACTATTGCCAGGCTAATGGATGATGATTTTAAACTTAACATTCAAAGACAGAATTTGCTTAGGATTTAGAATAACAAATTAATATTGTTAAGAAAAAAAATGTTTTGCACGAAAATTTAATATTAAATTTATTATTATTGTTATATTAATTTAAAATATATGTGTAATTGAATTTAAGTTAAAACAATTTAATAAAATGTATTTCTATACCCAAATTAATAAATGAGAATATTTAAATAAACAAGAAATTCCAAATTTTTGTACCACTGTTGCCTTAGAGAAGTTTCACACCACATTTCTAACGCCCTTCAAATAGATTTTACATACAGATTTGACCGCCAGGACTTTGAGTACTTCAACTTTCTGCCTCTAGATGGCGTCAGCTCTCAAACTAATCACTGCAAGACAGCGATTCGAATCAATGTCTGTTTTTTTTTTTCAATTTGCTGTAGCGCTCAGTACTCCTCGCCCCTTGTGGCACAGAGTCAGAGTCAGAGTGCCAGCCAGCGGAAAGCGAAAAACCCGCTGCACATAAAAATCAATTAGCATGCAATGAGGTTGCAACTTTGTTGCGTTAGCATTTTGCAGTAATGAAAAAAACTGGCCAGCATGCGATTTTTAGCGTTTATTAGATTTGGCGTTTGGCAAAACAAAAATACATAGAACGAAACAAACGGGACACGAGTAGAAGTCGGAGCTGTGACAGCATTTCCGTAGCCGTCGTCCAATGAAACGGCAAAATGGAAATCGATGGGGCTGTTCTCTGCTGCTTCTGTGTTCAACTGGCGGCCACCTGCTGCGCTGTTTGTTCGCTGACCAAAATACCAGGACGGGAGGGCAGAACAATGGTGGGGGGGCAACAGTAATCTGCGCTTTACTGGCGTCTGGCATGCGCATCAATTATGTTAATCTTTCGCAGCAATTACAAGCAGTTTTTAAATTAAACTATGCGCCCAGGCGAGACTGTCACAGCAAAGAGCATTGATTTTAAGACACTTTTATGGGGTAGCTAATGAAATTCAAGTTGTTCGACACTAATAAAGATAAATGCTTGTCTCATTTGGGAGTGTACAGCAAAATTTAATCAAGTTTCAACTAATAACATCATATATCACAATATCACGCAGACAACATCGAATTACACAAATTTCATTCAGTGGATTATTTCATTCTTAGCAAAGTCACACACCACAAAATCACAGACACTCCTTAGCCTGGTTTCGGTGCGATGTTTTCTAAGGACCTGGGAACAGTTGGCAGCGAACTCGCATAGAAAAACATCGCGAGCGCAACTCAGCCAATTCATAGCCAGTCCCCCGCCAAGAGATTTCACTCAGTGCGAGCAACTCACTCGAAGCGAGACAAAACACAAACACAATACGAAAAAAGTAGGCGGAGCGCTCGACACACGCGAGTGAGCAGCGCAGCAGCAGCTGCGGCGAGCGGCGAGCCAAGCAGAAAAACATCGAAAAACATCGCCGACGAGTGAAACGCCAGCACATTTATTTTCCCCTCACAATGGAGTGGTTTTCGCTCGGACGTTGAGTGGCATTTGGTGTATGTGGCAAAGCCACCCCTGACACACGTCACACGATGCCGAAACAAATGAAATGGGAACCCAACCCTTTGGGTAACCCTTAAACGTTGACACTTTTGTGCTGACCACACATTCCACATGCCTCAGAGAGCGGGAGATGCTCAATGAGACATATACAATGCGTTCTGTTTGTGCCGGGCCAACGTTTTTCAAAAGGATAAGCGGCCAGCAGAAAGCAGGAAAAGCGATAGCACCCAGTGCTATAACCATTTCCCTCTCCGAGTTGCCACAGCCATATTCGATAGCTGAGTTGTTTTTAGTGCGTGCGTCGTTGCGTTTGTTTGTGTTTTGTTTTTAGAACCCAACCCCCTCCCCAACACTCAATCCCCAACCCCTAATAATGCCTAACTGTGGACTCAACCCTTTCGAGTGTGTATATGTGTGTGTGTGCCCAAAATCGAACAAGGTTTGAGCGTAGCACAAACAACCAGGAGAACAACAACAACAACAACAGAAATGGGCACGCAGCTTTTGCTTTTGTCTTCTTTTCTCAAGTGCCGGTCAAATTGATGCGTTTTTCCGCGACGGCGGCAACTTTTCGACACCGCCAGTTTGCCGGCGTCGCTCGCGTCGAACAGAGAAACCCCAAAGGGTCCGGGTCCGCTGGGGCTGTCGAGTGCGTGTCGAAAGGGTTCACTCTGAAAAGAGTTCAACGGTATCGCAACCAAGTTCAGTTCATGTGTGTTTTTATATTCGTGAATAATTTCATTGACATCGCTTCAAAATAAAAGTGCGTAATTTTATTTAGCGTTAAATTGTCTGAAATATTCAATGAAAATTCAAAGAGTCGAAGGACAATTGAAATGAGCTATTCTAAACATTTTGAAGGACTTTATCATTGAATGGATATAAAGTGAGCAGTAATGTTTAATGAGCAGCTAAAGCTATGGTAAATAAAGTAATCCGATAAATGCGATTTCAATTTCACAGTTACACAATTTAATTGCATGTGTTTTTAATTAGTTACATCAAAAATGAAACATAAAATTATAAAAGCATATTTTTATATATTAAAATGCAATTATATTAATGGCATTTCAATAATAAATTGTATTTAAACTATTAATTAGAAAGAAAAAACATTTTAACATGTTGAACAAAACCACAAAGCATAGAATGAATAATATATATATAAATATATATATATTTATAGTTTCCAGTGAACCAAAAAAAATAAATAAATATGCGGCAAACGAAAACCGATTGTCGCTTTTAATGACATTTTAATGGGCCACCAAATAAGCGCCGACTTAGATTTTAATTAATTAATTTAATTAAAAATATGTTAGTGTATTTTGTTTCTAATATCGGTGTTGCTATACAAGTTGCTGTGCGGATAAATTGACGTAAATTTATCATGCGATATTAGTTTATTTTAATTGCTTTCAAGAATACGAATGCTATTTAAAATAAGACTTTTTATTTAATTTTATTTTTATTTTTTTTCTTTGAATGTGGCGCCACTAGGCGAGACTAGACTAGAACGGCTATTAAAAGAGCACCAGGCAACTATTATGAGCAGCTCTGTAAGATTAATGATCGGGCGAACAACAATCATGGCTACGAGCCGTGCTTATGAGCCCAATTTCCTCACAAATGGCTGCGGCTAATTGAATAAACGTCAACAATTAATTGGGGCCTGCAGCAGAAGATGGAACACTTGGTGACATCTGTACTTCCCCACATAAGCATTAGCTGTTCGTTCGCATTGTTGTTGTTGTTGTTGTTGTTGTTAAAGCGTTGCTGCCTATGGCAATCACTTGCTAAAATGCACACAATTACATTTTCAAAATGGCGTCAAAAGTGCAGTACACGAATAAAAAATAAAACAGAGAATTGCAGAACCGCAAAAAGAAATACGCCAACAACAACAACAGCAGCAGCAGGAGGCAAAAAACTTGCATTACGTAGTTGGCCACAGTACAGGGAGGGCTTGCATGGCTGCAAGGGGTGGGGTTGCAGTGGTGCAGAGGCGCAGAGGTGCACAGCCAGCTAGTGTGAGTTACAGGGGTTGCTGAGCTGCTGCTGCTGCTGCTGCTGCTGTTGCTGCTGGCGCTGCTTGCGTTGCACTCTCTCATCACACTCAGCGGCGAGCGCTGCAGAGTGCAAAGCAACTGAGTTTAATTATATCGAGGCTAACGAGTTTTTAGATGGCGCACAGACTCAGCGAACCGTTAATAAGCATTTAATTACTCAGAGCGTGCGTGCGAGAGCGAGCGAGAGAGCAACACCAACAGCAACAGCAACAGCTCAACGATATGGCGATGACACTCTCAGTCGCTGTCGCTGCCCTCTGCTGCTGCTATTGCTGCTGCTGCTGCTGCTGCTACTGTCGTTATTTGTGCTGCTGGCGTTGCGCCAGCGTTGCTACCTTCGCGCAGACGCTTGTCTTAAAAAAGGGGGCGGAGTTTTTTTTTTTTGCTTTCTAGATATAAATTCTGCGCGCCACTTGACGCCCACCCACCACCACCACCGCCACCAGCAGCACCACCCCTCAATGACGCGCGCCCTTCTGCTGCCATTGCCAGGGCAAATACAACTTCCATGTACAATTTTTCTCAACGTTCTCATTCTTGTTGTTGTTGTTGTTGTTGTTCTTGTTGTTGTTGTTGGTGTTGTTGTTATTATTGTGCGCGCTCTCGCGACGCCGTCGCCTTTGCTCTCGGCCGCTTTGGCAAATTGTAGCCATATTGGATTTTTAGTATATTTTGCCTGTTGTTCTTGTGTTTTCTGTTTCTTTTTTTTCATCTTTTTTTTTTCTCTTCTTTTTTTTCCTGACTGTGACTGTGACTCAAATGCCGGTGGTTTCTGTGGGTGGTTGACGGCGAGTCACCCTCAATTTGTGGCAGGGTGGCAAATATTTTTTCCCTTATATTTATTTTGTATACATTTTTTCATGGCGTTTGCACATAGATTTTTGTATATAGAGTGCGGCACGTGTATTGATGGCTGCTGCTACTGGTATTGGTGAGCGGAAAGTTTGGGTCGCTCGCTGTTGCTAGGTGAATACACACAAACACACACACACACACACACGCACACACTCACTTATTGGTATATACACTAGTAGTTGTTTCTGTGTATGGATTTTTATTCGCTTGACGCCTTCCCTTGTGGCTTTGATTTAGTTGGTGCTTAGATATGTTTGTGCTTGTGTTTGTTGCGTTTGCGTGTTTCTTTCTGTTGATGTATCTTTTGGCTCACTAGTTACATACCACTCCAGCTTACCTTTACCTTTAGCCGGACTTGACCATTTTGTATGTTTTGTTTTCTTTCGATTTTTTGCACTCATCTTGCACTTGTAGCTCTTTTTTGTGGACTTTCCCCGCTTTTGCTTTTGAGCTGTGAGTTCAACTCAAACATCGCTTCATTAGAAAAAATCGCTGGCAGCGCAGTTGACGCCAGCAGCGACCTGCGTTGTCCTGCGGTTGACTGCGCTGCCGCTGCCGCTGCTGCTAAGGCTGCTCCATTTTTATTTTCAACACCAACAAACTGCCGTTAATTTGCATATGCATGAGAGTGTGTCTGTGTGTGGCTGTATGTTTGTGTGTGTATGTGTGTGTGTGTGTGTATGATTGAGTGTTGAGCGTTGGTGTGGACTCTTTTTTATTCTGTCCTTCTTTCTTTTTGGTGGTTTGCGCAACCACCAACAACAAGGCAACCGTGGAGATGCAGGGCCATGGCCAATGCCACCCCCTTGTGGACGCTGGCCTCGACGTCGACGTCGCCGCGTTGCGTTGCGTTGCGAATCGCGCGGATCGTGGGCCGGCTACAAGTTCGGGCCCAGGCTCCGTGGTTTATCCTGCCATTTGGCCTTGTGCAGTATGACAACAGCAGCCGCTGTTGCCAGTTCCCAGTTGCCACAGAGCGCGACAAATAAATCTTAATCATAGTCAATAGCAGACTGGCCAGTTAGCCAGTCAGCCAAACAGTCAGTCAGCCAGCCAGTCAGACAGTCAGTTGCACAGTAAGCCCCCAGTAAGCCAGACCAGACGGCCAACTGACACTCGCAGCAGCCGAACCGAGCCGAATGAGCGACTTTGCAACTTGAAATTGATTTATGGCGCAAATTTTATTGTCTGGTTCTGGACTGGAACGTGAACCACTTGGCTGTCTGGTGTTTGGTGTCTGGTCAGTTTCAACTTGTTAGCCACTAGCCGTAGCTGTAACTGTAAAAAGTGCGTATGTGTTGGTGAATTGTGCGCGTGTTGTTCTTGTTGCTGCTGAAGTTGTTGCTGTTGTTGCTGTTGCTGCTGCTGCTGTTGCTGCTGTTGCTGCTGTGACATTGACAGAGTTGAGGGGATGGCGGAGGAGAGAGAGAGCAGAAGGTAGTTTGCATTTCACAAACAAACAAAATGAATATGGAGTGCAACTTTGTACAGAAAATCGTAATAAATTTTATGGCGCGCGAACTGCTAACAAAATCATAAATTTAACAAAGCAAGTGACAATTTCTTACTTGGTCAAAATACACACAAACACACACACGCACACGTCGACAACCTGTGAGAGAGCCAATTACAGAAACTGGTCAACAAGTAAGTTTTAATTAATCTGCATAATAACACGTGTAGAAATCAACTTTAAAACCCTATATATGATAATTATATTAATTTTTAATCTTACATTTGCCAATTTAAGCGCTTAAAATAATCTAATTATTACTTTTATAAATGAATTTTAATTTATGCAATTAAGTGTTTATTTTATATAAATTTAATTTACATGAGAATATTGTATTTATTTAGTTTCATAAAAAAAAAACTGAAATATTTTGACGGAAAAAATAATAATAATATATAAGAAGCTTTCCTGATTTATTATCATACATTTATTTAACAAGATTGATTTGACATGCATTTTAAATTTTGTCTTTGGTCTTTTTTTATTTATGTGACTTCATCGACTTAAAATATTTGTAATTAATTATTTGCTTTTTATTTTCATTGTTTAGAGACTAAAACATTTATTTATTGTTATGTTTTTTAGCTATACAACAATAACTAGTTTTTAAATCGCTTAAGAGTTTGCTTATAAATTTAAATCAATTTTATTAATATCGATTTGAAGCTTTTAAGATTTAAACACGTCTGTTTCGCATTTCGTGTCTTGTTTGTTGTTTGCATTTATTAATTACTTAATCCAGCCAAGACCCTTCTCAGCGGTAAATGTCAACAAGTTAGCAACTCTTTTAATTTCTTAATGGAAACTGCATATTGGCCAGCACCTGAATGCGTTCAATAAATTAAATCAGTGGCATTTTTTAACGCCATTCCCATCAAAACGGGACAACGAATAACGAATTAAATTGGTTTTATTTTTGTTTTCATTCGATTTTTTATTATTATTATCTTTTTTTTTTCTTTTTTTTGTGGTTGCCTTAATATTGATATTCCATCAGATGGGCAGAGCCAAAAGAAAACAACAACAACAACAAAAATCAGGGCAGGGCAGAGCAGAGAACACATCTTTGCTGTGTGTGTGTACTTTGGGTAAAGCGCATTAAGGCATTCGCATCACGATGGCCAGCCGCTTATCAAGGACCACTTAAAATCCGCCCCAGCTTCCCAGCCACTGGCTTGTGTAGTGGAGCTCGTTCAGTTATTTTTGGGTGGTGCTGGTGAGCCTGCAATTTCATGCTAGAGGATCGAGGGGAGGTTCCGAGCGGAAGCATTAAGAACTGGACTGACAGCAACATTTGGCGAATGCGAATGCGAATGGGAATGGGAATGGGATGAGAGGCTGGAGTCGGTGCCAGTCAATGGCAATGAAATGTTTCGTCATTAAAAGCCAGCGAGAAGAGCCCAAAAAAAAAAAAAAACACATATATTAAAAAAATATGTTCATTTCGAGAGCACAGCAAAAATAATAGCAAGTGAAATGTGTTTATATATTTATGATGATGATGATGATGATGTGGATGTGGATGTTGGCTATGGGTCTCTTCCCGGTTTATCTGGTGCTGCGTGTGTGCGATTGTTCACTGCGTAAATAAAGGTGCGTGCATTTATCATATATGTATATATATATATATAAATTATATATGTGTGTGTGTATGTGTGTATATGCGCATTAATTTATTGCATGCATCAGGTGATGGTGACCCATTTAAAATTTGATGATGCTGCCCCGCCAAGTTCTGCCGCATTTTCCCCATAAGCTGTGAGATGCTGTTGACTTTCAGCAAATAAGTAAATCGAAAAGAGAAAACGATATATGAAGGCAAATATGAGTAACTGATGTTAATTCAAGTTAACATAAATATTAATAGATTTTTTCTGGCATTAACTGATTACAAACTTAAGCTTCTTCTTATAATCAGCAGCAACTCTTCAAATTTATTTCATCTTGTCAGCGCTTTATCAATTAATTCTGGCTCCTTTCATTTCCATCCACTGTTCATCTCAATAATCCTTTGTCTTTTTTTGGTCTACATCAGCGAGTTTCCTTTACGATGTACCTTTTGCTTTTCAGCTGATTTTTTGATTAATGCTTAAGCGGCTGCTCCTTTTTTGTAGGATTTTTCTCTCTCTGGTCTCTCCCTTATGCAAATGGCCGGCACTTTAATTAGAAAAACTCCGTTTGCTGCAAGGGGAGTAAGAAAAATGCCGTTCATTTGGGAACCATTGAGCACCCCACTGGAAGTTGTCTCCAAGTTTTGCTCATTATGCCGAGTTTTTGTCGCTTTGTTTGTCATTTATAAATTGGAAAACTTTTCTTAAGCAAATTATGCCATTTTTTTTTTTTGGTTTTGTGTGTATTCTTAAGATCCAGCAGAACCCTTTTTTGGCTATATGCGTACTTTGCTTTTAATCGAGCAAATGCTTTTCCTTTAGCTGGCAATTCGTTGCGCTTTGCGCCCGCCTCAAGAATTTATCTCGAAATGCAAAGCAGCATCGCTCTGCGGCATTTGGCTTGTCCAATAACAACAATAACAACTCCAAACTCCAAACTCCGATTCCAACTTCAACTTCAACGGCTGCTTTAGACCCTTTCGTCCTTGCAGCACAGACAACCAAATTAAAGGGGGATTATCATCATTTCATCTTGTTGGCTGACGAGTGCCCCGTCCCCTGGATTCTGCCCCAAGTTGTTGTTCTTGTTGCTGTTGTTGCTGTGGTTGCTGTTGTCGTTGAACCCTTTGTGGCCATCACCATCGCTCAGCTGACGTTTCTCATCCGACGCCAGCGTCACTTGGCCGTCTGCCTACCTTGACTGCTTTTCCTGCCAACTTTTGCGTGCTCTTCTGCTTCTTCATCTTGTTGTTCTTCTTCTTCTTTAATGTTGTACTCACGTATTTCCTACTGCGTCTCAGATTTGCGTTTCAAGATTCGGACTTGGTGTCGGCATTGAGGTAGGCAAGGGTTAACATCAACTCAACATCAACATCAGCAGCATCAGCTTCAGGTTCCCAAGCGACGACTTTTGCATCCGTTCTACGTTCGCTCGCTGGTGCATTCAACTTTATGTCTTTGATTTATTGTCGCTGCCTTCTTTCCGCTGCCACCGCCGCCGCCGCCGATGAGGAGGCAATGAAAGCGAAACAATGGCCAGCACAGTCGGCATCAGGAACGAGCCCCTGTTCTTAAGCCAACAACTGTCTTCTGTATGGGTCTGGGGTCTGGGGTCTGGTCTGTAAGTAGGTCTATAGGCTACCGTGGCACTTTCGGTTTTTTTTGTTGTTGTTGTTGTTGTATTTTTTATTTTTTTATTTTCATTGAGAGCCGCGTGGGTTTAGCTGTCTGTGATTGCTTATTGCGCCTTGTGCTTCCTTTTTGGCTTCGTATGATGTAATAAATATATGCGACCCTTTGTCTGCAGATCCCTATCCCTATCGCCATCCCTATCCCTATCACTGTTGCTGTCCCTTGTTTCTTGTTTGTCGTTTGTTTTTGTGTTGTTTGTTGTTTCTTGTGTTGTGCATGTGAAAATGGGAACATGTGTGGTTGCTGCTTCCCCAGCCGCAGAAGGGAAGTGCCATAAATACTCGTTGAAAATCTGTTGATTAGTGAGCAAATAAATTCTTGTCTATTTTGTGGTCAGCTCCATCTCCATCTCCAGCTCCTTCGTCTTCGTCTTCGTCCACAAAAAGTCACAGACGTTGCCACCAAGATGATGTAATAAAGATAAGCAAAGAGGAACTGAAACTCAAACAAGTGTTGCTGCAAGGCGTGTCTCTTGTAATTAGCCGGGGAAACATTGCCTGCTGCTGCCGCTGAGAGTTATGTGGGCGAGGACACACCCCGAATATGTGAACAGTTTCAGTTTGAGTTTCAGTTTCATTCGTGCAGCAATTTGAGGTACATCAGTTTGGTTTTTGAAACCTTTTTTGTGGTCCTCGACTAAATCGGTGCCAGCCTCATAGTTTATCTGCCATGAATTCTAATGGTTTCCAGTGCTGCAAAACTTTTGCCTGTTTGCTGTTAGCTGTGAATGCGTGCTTGCAAAAGTAGACCACAAAATTGTGGGTATTACTTTCAGAGCTCCCCCCTCCCACCCGTTGTCTAACTGGGCTTGCTATGAAACCAAAAAAATTGCAAACAAATTACCACACAAATTGTGACAAGCACTCAGAAAAGTTTTCATCTTCTTTTTTTTGGCCAGGGAACGAATACGACGTGTTGTCTGCCACAGATGTAAGCAGATGTGCAGCTGTTTGTTGCCTGTGATGTTCATGAATGAGTTGAGTAATGCATAATCTACATTTATTGAATATACATTAAATGTTTTTTGAGAAACTGCTCACTATATTATTAAAGAAGAGAAAAATTACTAAAATTAACTTAATAACACAAAATGACACTAAAATAAATAATTATTTGTTGTACAGCATTAAGTTGGTATCATTAATCTATCTTGCAAGCTGTCATTGAAAATTTGTGAGTAAAGTTGGCATATTTAAATAAATTAAAAGCCAACACATTTTCAAAAACGAGTCTCAGGTCTCACATAAATCTCAAAAATCTAGAATTCTTTGTTTATTGCACTATTTGCATGCCACAGAGCTAAATCGCAGCAACACCCACAAATGATAATTGCAGTTTTTTGTTGCGGCTGCTTTTAAGTGGGAGTCGCACACCAAATGGGAAAACAATGCAATTGCCAATTGCCAATTGGCAACTGATGTGCGAAATGAGAAACACTCACTCGTGCACTCACACACTCACTCGTGCATTCACTCACACACACACTCATCGACTCATCAACTCAGCGAGCGACTCACTCGAACAGTTGCTCAACAGTTTTCCCCTCATTGTGTGCCGTCATGCGCAGAAATCGAGTCGATGTCGCTGACTTGATGGGGTTCACTTTCCGTGGCAGTTTTTGAGCTTTGAGCGCCTGGCAAATGTCACCTTCGATCAGCAGCAGCAGCAGCAGCGAGTGGAACCTGCCCGCCCCGTTGTTGCAGCGACACGTAGGTGCATCCAAGCCAAAAGGAAATGTCAGTCAGGGGACAAGCCCACAAACAGCAATAGCAACAGCAACAGTAACAAGAACAACAACAACAACTGTTGTTGCTGTGTTCTAGGGCTAATCCTGAGCCAAAACACGTGCAACAGCTACAGCAACAGCAACAGCAAGAGCAAGAGCAGCAACTGTGGTGAGTTCAGTGGGCGACAAAGCTGCAAGACAACAAAAGTTCGGGCAACATGTTGCAGTTGCTGTTTGCTGTCGCTGCTGCAGCTGCTGGCAAAATTGCAATTTCACAAACACGCACACACACACACACACACACACTGCTGAGGGGAGCTTGTATTGGTCTCGACTCGCTTCACGACGCCAGCAGCAGCAGCAGCAACAGCAACAGCAGCAGCAGAGGCAGCAGCAGCAGCGGCAGCAGCAGCGACTGCAAATTGTTCGGTACGGCCTATAAGACTAAAGCTGACGTAGCCGTTGCCGTTGCCGTTGCCGTTTGACGTCGATGCCGATTGCGAATGCGAGTCCGAGTCGCTTTTTTAGCAACCCAGTTTGTCGTTGCCGCATTCGCATTTCGGCTTTCGTGCCGCGCGGCAGCCAAAACCAGTGTTTTAAATCCAGAACATTTCAACGCGTTCTTTCACAACACACAACACAACACGACACACGATTGTGGCGTATCCTAGTCCATAAAATATTACGTACTATTCTCTGTCTATGTGTGTGTGTTGGTGTGTGTTTGTGTGTGTATGTGTGTGTGTGTGTGTGTGTGTGTTTGTTTCTGTGTTAACTGAAACAATTGTGAACTACGACCACGCTAAACTGCATAAATTGTTGTAAATGTGCCGCTTGCCAATTGGCGACGGCAAAAGTTTATTTTGTGACCTTTTTACGGAAACATTTCGAGAGGAAATTGCATTTTGCATTTTGCATTTTGCACTTTCGACTTTTGCATTGCTGCATTTTGTCGCTGTCGATTGCAAATGTCGATTCCGATGTTTGTTTTGACAATTTTTGGCTCAGCAAAACTATTCGTGTTGAACTTGAATGTAGAACTTGGCAGCGACTGGCAGTCAATTGGTGAGTTTCTCTTCGATTTAAATGTAGTGCACGCTTAATTTTAAGGGCCATGAATTTTAGTAGTTCAATTAAATAGTTTATTGAATTTAAATATGCATAGATACATTATTAACACTAATGAACAGATAAATAGAAGTCTAATAAAGTTTAATCCAAAGCAATTGAATTTTTTATATTTGCAAATTATTAAGAAAATTATGGGATTTCTCAAATTTATGAACTTTTATTATAAAAATAAAAGCTGTTGAGATTTTTCTGCAATATGAAATTTAAAGATAGTATTGAATTTTATAAAATAAGTCAGTCAGTCGAAAGTGCAAAGTTTTTGCTTAAGTTTGTATTATTTGACCATTCAAAAAACATGCCAAAGCCATTTCTGTGTTTGTCAGCTGTCTAAAAATCAGTTCCGAGCTAAATGTAAAGCGTACAAGTTCTTCCGGTTGTGTTTGCTCTTGACTTGATGCCAAGTTGCTGCACACATGCGCACAAAAGACACCACGGCCCCGACCCCGACCCCGACCAAGAGCCAGAGCCAAAGTCAGAACAAGATTCGGAGTCAGCCTCAGAGAATAGCAAGTTGGCAATAATACCTAAGCCAGTAATCACATACACATGTGTACATGGCTTATACGAGACGTAATCGCCAGCTTCCTTTTGACCAGCGCCATGGCGCTGTTTCCTGCACGACAACAGCAGCAACAGCAACAACAGCAGCAACAGCAGCAACAACAGCAGCAGCAACAACAGCAGCAGCAACAGCAACAACAACAATAACTAATGATAGAGTTGCAGTTGGCATGTCTTCATGCAGGCTGCTGTCTAATATAATTTTGAAATAACTCAACTAAGCGTCGGCTCTGTTGCTCTTGCACTGAGAATGAAGTCCGATAGTTGGCCAAGTGGCACATTGAAATGCCAAAACCAAGTTAGAAACAAAATGATTGCAATCCAACGTTGCCAGCCGCCAGGCGGTCATCTCATTCAGTCAGAGCGCCAAACAAAACTAAAAAACGAGACAGCAGAAACAACAACAGCAATAGCAACAACAACAACAACAACAGCAATAGCAACAACAACAACAACAACAGCAATAGCAACAACAACAACAACAATGTGGAAAAAAAGGGATAAGCCGGAAAGCAACACGGAACCCAAATTAATACAATAATTGAAGCCAATTTAGTATAATTTTCTTCAATTTCATTGCTGTTGTTTTCATTCTGTTGTTGTTGTTGTTGTTATTGTTGCTGCTGCTGGCAATGTTTCTGTTGTTGTTGTTGTTCTTGTTGTTGTTGTTGTTGTGTTTGCTGTTGCTGTTGGTTTAACTGTCTAGCCATTGACTTTACCAACTATTATCGCATTTGTTTGGCATTTGGCCGCTGCACCCTCCTATCTATCCCTGTTCCCTGTTCCCTGCTCCCTGTTCCTCGTTCCCGGTGTCTTGTAATCTGCTCTAAAACAACTTGAACTTAATTTTCCAGCGTGCCTTGTAAGCTCTTCCAAGCCAGACTCGGTCTCAATTGCAACTTAACCACACCCAAAGTTTATTAACCCATTTTATTGTTCGTTCTCTTTCCATGCCTGTTACTGATATTTTATTGGCCAGTCTTGCCAAGCTTTCATTACCTAATTAAATTAAGTCAAGCAAACCCAAAAGCGTTGCCTTGACCAAGAGTTTGGGCCACAACGAAGCACTGGCACTGGCACTGGCACTGGGGGTTATTCGCCAGGTGAAAGTGGCATCCCATGTGACCAACTAGGCCTTTCACAATCGGCTCAGATTGGTTATCCGAGTTGCAGCTTAAGTACTGCATACAGATGTATCTCTGGCAGCAGCATGAGACCATAAAAAGTTAAGAGGTTGCTTTCAGTTTTACGGCTATAAAAATAAAACATAATACTAATCTCATGCCAAGCTTATGGGAACATTGAAATTAATATATCTTTTATATACTTTTTTTTATAGCTTAAAAAAAAGATTATAATTAAAATATATACATGAGTATTTATAGGCAATCGAAGAATCAAAGAATATATCAAATTTAGACACATGAAAAGCTTAAAAATAACTGTATTTCAATAGCCATATGCCATATTCCATATTATGTAATCTTGTCACACTTCCAATTCAATCTTTCAGATCCATTTACATTCCAAATGCTAAACATTTTTGATAAACACTCGCAGTGCCAAAAATGTCATTGCAAATGCAAAGGTATTAATAAAAACAAAAATTAAAAATTGTGTTTTCATTATGATTCTGTTTTTTTTTTTTTTGTTTTTCTTTTTGTCGTTTTACATTTTGTGAAAATTGTTTTCATTTATCTTTGAGTTTTTCACTGCTGCTGCTGCTGCTGTTGTAAATTGTAATTTGAAAAACATCACCGCAAACTGTCAAAATGCACTGACATTTACAAATTATTTTGCTGGCAGCAGCCGTGGGGTGCCGCGGTGGTGCTAGTGGTGGTGGTGCTAGTGGTACACTCCTTCCGCTCTCCACACTCCACACACATACCCAACGATCGTATCCAAGCAGCATGCCACCATTGGCAGCAGCAGCAGCGGCAGCGGCAGTTGGGGCCGTTTGACGCTTTGAAATGCGAAATGGAAGCGGTCACCGTTAATTTGCGTCAACGGGCTAATAAAGTTTCGTGTCGCCTTTTTGGTTTTTGCTTTTGATTTTGGTTTTTGGCATTTGCTATTTGGCTATTTGCTATACGCTATTTGGCATTTGAGAAGCCAAACCGCAAAGACGGCAACAAAGTTGGCTAATGCACTAGTTGCTGTATCTGTGGCCGCATCTGGCAGGCGCTGGTCTGCAAATGTATCTGTATCTGCAAAATGGCATGCCGGCCAAATAGCAAATTAGCCAAGGCAATCACACACATATGAAAAGCTGACATTTCAATAGTACAAAAAAAAACAAAAAAAACTGAGCAAAAAAAAAGGAAAACTTACAAAAAATAGCAACAGAGGGGACATATCCGCTGCATGCAGCTAACTGGATGCTTGGGGCCCGCATCTGCATCCTCAACTTTGTATCTCCCTTTGGCTCTTTATGAAATTCCGATAGCCCATTAATTGCCTTTGATTGAGCACCTGAGTTGCTGCTGCTGCTGCTGCTGTTGCTGCTGTGGCTATGACTGTTGCTGTTGCAGTTGCTGTTGCTGTTGCCACAGAGTATCAATGAACCTTCCTTGCGCCGCGGGCGATGCAACCGAATAAGTGAGCATCGTTTGTCGCTGCTGCTTTCGTTAGGGTTTCATCTTCTCCCTCTTCTTCTTCATGTTGTTGTTGTTGTTGTTCATTTTTTATTTTATATTCATAGTAGTTGTGCAAGGTGCAAACTGGCTGCATAGATTGGCCGGCCCGGCCCGGCTTGGCCCTACCTGTGCCCACAGCTGCCTGCCTGGTTTATGGGTCTGCGTGCCTAGGAGTGGCCGTGCCTAATAGCTGAAGAATACACAGCATAAAAGCAGAGGGCAGACTCTACGCTGAAGTTGAAGTTGATGTTGAAGCTGAGGCACTGATGAAGAGGAAGTGGCAGAGGGAAAAAAAAATGAATTATGATTTGGCGGTAGGCATTTAATGGATGGCCATGGATCTTTGACTCGAACAAAAATTCTCGTTTGGCGCCAACATATTGACAGCTGTACATGTGTGAGTGAACGTGTGTCTGCCCCTGAGTGTGTGTGTGTGTGTGAAGTTATTTTGCCGGACAGGTGAATGCTATTTAGTTAGAATGCCTTTTTGTCCGTCCATCAGATCATGTCTGTTTTTTATATACATACATATGTTTCTTTCTTTTGGTTTCCTTTGTATTTTCTAATTGAATTTAGTTGGCGCAACTGCGTCGTCTTTTGTCTTTTGTCTCTTGACGTGCTGTGAAAGGCTGTGCAACGATATCGATAAGGAAATACACCGCATTCAGAGTCTAAGCAGCCACTGAAAACCATTCAAAATTGGAGCATGACAGCTCCGCTCAAGTGGAGTTGCAAGTTGTACATTTTCGGCTCGTGATGGATAGGTGTTGCATTGTGGTTGACTTTGATGCCTGCTGAGGCATGATGGCTGTTGATGGCAGCGATATGCGGGCTGTTGCTGTTGCTGTTGCTGTTGTTGCAAGTGAAAAGTGAAAGATACTTTGTTGCAAATGGTAAATGGCATGAGTGCCGGGCAATTAGTTGGTCCACAAAGCGATTTGTCTAAGCAGCTGCATGTGTTAGATCTTAAGTACTCTTTCAGCCAAAGTGTCCATAAACTCTGAGTAAAACTGCTCTTAGCTATGTCATTAAGCGTTTGCAAGATGACGACTCTGTCTTTAATGTTAAATGGCCAACTCATTGCCGAGATCCTTTCGGGCTCGACGGCAACTTGAGCCACTTGCCAACGCCTACACAGAAACTCTGAGAGCAACCGCATGGGCGTTGCATGCAACAACCAACTAGCGACAACAATAACAGCAATAACAATAACAATAACATCATTTTGCGGTATTGCTATAAAAATGCTCAAAACCCTAAGCAGTTCAAAACACATCTCGTAATTTAATAGCCTCAAAATACAATCAGCTAACTGGCAACTGGCAACTGGCAACTGGCAACAGGAAAAACCACCGCCCACCGTTCGGGCCTTATAAACAATGCAATGCATAAATTTCGAGCCACAAAAAGCGCTGAAGGAGACTAAACTGAAAAACTCATTAGGCGCATCGCCTACGAAACATAAATGCAATAATATTGTAGAAAATTACGAGCCTAATAACATAAATTTCACAGTAGACAAGTCGAAGGGAGGGAAACGGGAAAAGTCATAACCTTTTGCATAGCTTAACTATGCACATTTGGATGCCTATTTTCTATCCATGAGATACACGCATTGCGTAAAAGTTCTGTTTTATGTAAAAGGAGTTGCCGTTCTTATCGAAACTTATGGCCCAGAAATATGCGTCGAGCAGCGCCATAAACATAAAAAAGGCGAATTAATTGAGATGGCCAAGAGGGTAGATGGTATGATGATGCACACGAGACCCAGCGAACCCAGCGAACTCACCGATCCCTTTTCCCGAACGGCTCATAAAGTCAACAAATTATGCATTTTCAAGTCGAATGTTGCACCTGCAACATAGTCGCTGCAGCCGCTCACAGTCGCTGCCAGTGGCGCTGCCAGTGTCGCATTAGAGCCGCATTTGGCCAAAAGCGGCAATTCGTACATCGCTGGCCATTCAGCTTTGGCTCAGCTACCTGCTCGGCCGGGTCTAATTGAGTTTTGAGAGTCGTTACACTTCATCGGAATGGGAGTAAATTAAACTGTCATTAGTTTACCCTTTGGCACCTTTGTCGCCCGTCGCCCCCTTTTTGCTCTTTGAGTTGCGAACCCGATCCAAACGATCTCAACATGTGAAGTGGCGCGTTATTTTCTGTTTTTTCTTTGCAGCCGTAATAATTTTGTGGGTTTTACGAGTGCCGCCAAGACAATTAGGCATTTGTTGTATTGTTGTTACACACACACATACACACACACTGCCAAGTGTGGGCATTTTGTTTAGCGGCTTTTAACGCTTTGATGTGCGCAACTGAAAAACGCGCGCGCGACTCGCGATCCCGCAACGAATCTAACGCCTTTTCAAAAACTTTGTTAGCTACATGGCTTTTAACTTTTTGGGTGCTGCTGTTGTTGTTGTTGTTGCTATTGCTGTTTTTACCATGCTGAAGATTTATTTTTCCATTATAGTGTGCCGACATCGACATCATTGTGGGTGTCTGTGCCTTGACACAAGCCATTGGGCCATGACGTGCACAAAAAAAAAAACCAAAAAAAAAACCAAAAAAAAAAACAAAAAAAAAAACAAAAAACCAACAAAGTTTCGCTCTTTTACTTTGTGTTCCGAAATGATGATTTTCAAATTCGGTTTGTTTTAGTAGCGACCTTAGAATATAATTCTTAACATCATTTCATCATTTCATATTTAAATTGCCAAACAATCAATTCGTTGTGTTATTATTTTTTGTATAGTTTTCGATATGTGTCAACTTTTAACTATTATTTTTAAAAGTTAAATACACGTAACGAATGCATGCAAAAATGCATCATTTATAATCGTATTTCAATATATTTTTCAAGTATTTACATCGCGTTTCAATTAGTTTCGTCAGTCTCAAGCAGATTTGGGCGCGTTTCAAACGCGTTTTGAACCGCAGCGAATGTTGTTAGTTTTCACATCAATTAAATTTCAGTTTTTTTTGTATCCAAATCAGCTGCTAACCCAACGTGTTTTTTTGTCCAATGCATAAAATTGATTAACACCAACTGAGGGAATAGGAGAACAAAAAAAATAGCTGCCAAACTGAGAAATTGAGAAGCAAAAATCACACAAATCCGCAACAATTTATTGCACCTGTCATTAAAAAAAGAAAACAAAAAAAAACAGAGCCACTCAAAGGCGCGCACAAACTAAACCACATTGTTTTAAATGTTTGTCTATTTTTTACGACTAGCTCAAAGATATAAAAACCTCTTTTTAATTCAGAGCCGCATCAAATGTTATGGACCATAAAATAATTAGCATAAGTCGCCAGGGCACGTGTTACAAATTGTACAGCAAATTTGCCAAATACAAATCACAACAATTGACAAAACTGAACAAAAATTTTATATTTTATAAAGTTTCTTCTCTTTGTTTGCACTAAAATAAAAAGCTGACAATTTATGTGCATCCCATAAAAGAAAAATCACATGGAAAACTTTTGAAGATGCAGCTAAAAAAACTCTTGTCATAAACAAATTCAGATATTTTAGGTATTATGAAAATGTAACTATTTATGTGAGGCAGGGGCAGATAAAACAGAAAAAAAAAACACTCTTTCGCTTTATGCCTGCCTTTGTTGTTAATGATTCACTTGCCACACGATTGTTGCTATTGTTGCCGTTGTTCCTATTATTGTGGTTGTTGCCGTTAATGACTTGACAGTAAAGTAGCCTACACAATTTATGGCAAACTTGTCCGCCTACAATCAGTTTTCATTCAGTTTACATGTGTGTGTGTGTGTGTGAGTGTGTGTGTGTGTGTGTATATTTGTGTGTGTGTTTATGTGTTTATGTGTTTAGTGCCTTCGTCTAGTTTCGGTTTTTAATTGAAACATTTTTGACCATATTTTCTTAACAATCTGACAAGATGTTTGTGTGCGTGTGTGTTTATAAATTTAAGGTAATTTGGACTAATTTAATGCAGCAAACTAAAAGTCAAACTTGGCATATACATAAATATCACATACTACTTATATACTTATATAGCTTAAATATAAACGAACACATATCATTATTATAATTTGTACATTGTGTTCTCCACTCTGTTTATTGCAGTCGCCATCGCAGAAGCAACGCCAACGCCTTTGGGCCACAAGCTGCAAATGCCTGGTAAGTTTTCATCATTATTGTTGTTGTTGCTGTTGTTGTTGTTGCTGTTGTTGCCAAGCACTTTTATAGTCACTTGTCATTAAAAAAAAAAAATGTGTTGAAAATGTTTTTTTATGACACGAAATGAGCAGGGCCATAAAAATGAGCCAACTGGCGATGTTGCTTGCGGCCAGTTGAATTCTGTAAATGGCATTTGCATTGTCGGCCACTGAACTGCAATAACAGTTGACATATCCCATAAAAAAATAAGAAATAAAAAAAGGAGCTGCATATTTACTTACTTCTGGCCAATTTCAGATCAACAATTGACCGCCTGAACACATGTATCGTCTTTCATTGCGAATTGCCATCATGCGATTCTTGACCCCAACGCAGTAACATTTTAACCAGAATACTTGACATTTCCTGGTTAAAACCAATCCCCCCCCCCCCGTTAAGAGAACTCATCTTCCATCTATATACTACCAACAGAGAGGAGGGGAAAGTGGATATGATAAAGATAAAGACTAGTATAATGCCAACTAATTGAATTGATTTATTCATGTCGCGCATTTTAATGAAGTGTTTTCTCTGCTTTTGTTGCCGGGCAGCAGCGATTCGATTCCATTTGATTAATTTGAATTTATTTAGATTCGATATTTTTGTTGCCAAAGCATAATTTTCGATTTTTTGCTCTATCAATTTCAATGATGATGGCACATTATAAGTTTCGTCGGCGTTGTCTGTTTTGTGTCCACACTTGCTATTATTTATTTATTTATGCATGGCCAAAACTCTTTAGCTGTGGCCTGTTTAACTGTTGGCCGGCTGGTTAAACTGCCAGCTGAGGGCAAAGCGAGCTCATATCTAAAAAGATATGGCCACGGGTAGGGGGAAACCTGGGGTAGGGGTAGGGGGGGGGGGGGGGAGAAGCAAGGAGCGTTCGTTGCCCACGCGGCAGAGGAGGCGTCATTGATTTATGCCTGGCACTTTTTATGGCCATTTTGTTTGTAATTTATTAACAAGCTTGTTAACAAGCCGTCGTCTGGCCAATATGCAGATGCAGATACCAAAAACTTACGAACTCACTGTGCACTTCAAGCCTGCGCCTGACCACTCCAAAGAGGTTAAAGGCCATTACGGCAGCCAGACAAGCGGGCAGCTTGGAATGGCAACAGCAGGTGGCTTTCAGGTTCTCCTATCCATATTTATAGAAAGTTTTTTTTTTGCTTTTGGCCAAGAGGCGTGCATTATGCACAACCACACACTCACACACACACGGATACACGCACAAACTAAACAAAAGCTCGCGCTCTTAAATATTTAAACAAGAAATAAAACAAAAAGTGAGAAAAACTTTGACGTGTAGCTTTCCAGTTCGATCCCCACCTCCTCGAATGGCCCACGATTTGTTTGCCCAAGCGCGAGCGGTAGCCAAGTAGCCAAGTAGCCAAGTAGCCAAGTGGGCAAGTGTCGGAGCCGTTTGGAGCTGTTGCTCAAATATTCTAAATATTTGCTAAATAATAGAGAAGACAGCAGCAATCGGAGGCGAACCGGTGGCAAAAGGCTTGGCCCAGGCCCAAACCTCGAAAGCAGCCAAGCGAAGACGAATATTGGCCCAGGCCCAGACACACACACACACACACACACACACACACTTTGGCTAAGACTACATGGCTCATAGCTAATGGCAGTTGCTTTTGCCGTTTAAATAGCGGCTACTATTTGCGTAGCAAAGTGTACCCAACTGACGAATTGACGAGCTGACGGCCCAACTCATTGACTGCCTGTCAAACACACACACACACACACACACACACACATACTGTCAAGCACTTGATGTGAGTTGGCAACGTCAACTGAAGTCTTCGTCATCATCGTCATCATCGCCGTAGATTTTACGCCGGTCAGCTGAAAGCGACAGCTCCGAGAGTTTTGTTTTTTTTGGTGCCCCGTCACTGGACACTTTAATGTTTTATGAGCTTTTCATTTTGTTGGAGCCATTGATATGAGCCCTTCGACAACAGCTGGATTTGGTTTGTTCAGCAATGTACATTTTGTAAAATGTACATGGCATGTAAATAAAATCATAATTGAGGCTTACACGAGAGCAGCGCATAACAACTAGCTGAGTTAACTGATTTATCTGTGCAACAATCTAATTTCAATTGTGTGCGCGCCCCAACGACTTGAAGCCAAACAACTTCAAACAAGACTTGGACGACGTCCAACTGCTTTGGGGCCACGCTGAGCGGTTTGGAGCCGCTTCGAGCAGCTTGGTGCAGCTTGGGGCAGCACTCGAGAGCTGTGTCAGCGGCAGCGCCAAGTTGTCAACTTAATTTACAGCTAACATGTGAGTTACAAGTTCGCGGCGATTGAGCAAGCGATAAAAAGTATTAATTTCATAGCTCCATGCAATTAACATAAAATTGGACTAACGGACAGACGGAACGGAACGGATCGGATCGGATCGGTTTGGATCGGTTGGGAGCGAAGTGGATAAACGTACACTGACGTATGTATTTACAGTGCCTGCCACAAAGCACAAATACTTATAAATATGCAAATAGTTCAGATTACATACGGGGCGAGTGTTCGATGCAATGCAATTCAATGCCTCGATCAGAGCAGATATCGCCGATATAACAGATATAACACTCGGCTATCTATTGGCAATTTTTGTTATTGATATACAGTTTTATGGAGCCGGCACGAGCGACGACATTTGGCTGACAAATATGCTGACGTGTTTGGCTAAATGGCAGACCAGACACTTGCCAGAGGGCGCCACAGTGTGTGTGTGTGTGTGTGTGTGTGTGAGTGTGTGTGTGTGTGTCCATACTTGGCTTATATGATTCCCAAATCATGAGTTGGCAGGCTACTTAATTGTATGATTTGCATAATTGGAAAACATTTTCAAATGCCACGAAAGCCATAAAAACTAAAGGTTAACATATATTGGCTCTAATAAAATATATTATCATGCAATAACGTCTATGTCAACTAAAAAAAAAATTATAATATAGAACAGGAAAGCCGGTTCTGCAATCAGGTTAACAAATCGGACCAAAAATAAAAATCGATATTATCATAAATATCATGTTCACTAAACATTTATTCTAACGGCATTTCGGACGATTAACATGTCAATAAACTTCGATACAATACGATCATAAATAAGTATTTTTATATATATTCGAATTTTGTGGTCGAATGCCAAATCATTAAAAAAAACCAAGTGTCCAAATAGTTTTTAGGCCAAGACTTTAGCACAAGTCTAATTTATTTTTAAATTAAACGCATTAAGCTAAAAAGTACTCGACTTTCAAATACCCTATACTAGATATAGTATTAAATTTAAATTTAATATTTATATGCAATGGAGTCAAAATCAAGAATACCAGTTCAATGTGTTAAAAGTAAGCCTTTCTCTTTTGGTCGTACCAATAAAGGGTATTCAGTTTATGACAAGTCGCGAGTTGCACAGCAACAACAATCGATAAACAATTTCAATAAATCGTGCAACTACAATAAAAGTAAATTAAACGGTTTGTTGGGTTCGCTTCTGCCGCTTCTGTCGAGTTGTGTCTCAATTTGCCGGACCGGTCAGAGTGCCCCAAAAGCCAGTGGCCAGATCCGATGAGGTGCCGCAATATGCGTAAGTTAAGTGCGCGAACGTGGCCCAAGGAGGAACAAGCAGCCGAACAACAACTTGAGCTCTTCACGCAATTACGTGGAAGCTGCTCTGCTCAACCAAAAAAAAACAACAAAAAAACACAAAAATACCCAAAAACAAAAAGCCAACTTTCTACTTTTTGTGTTGGCTTTGGCAGCCTCAAGCTTAATAAAAAAAAGAGGAAAAAAAAACAAACCCCAGACCCTTTCTTGGGCGTCAATGAAATGCAAATGCTTGTTGTTACTTGGCGGCTTATCAGCAATCTATTGGCCAAAAATGTTGAACAGATAAGCAGCAGCGGCCACTCTCTGTCTCTCTCTCTCTCTCTCTCTCTCTGCTGTTGGCTTGCAACTATTAAGCCATAAAACGCATGCAAATGAAGGCGTTGAAATGCACAACAACAACAAGGAAAAAAAGCTTCGACTAAAAAAGGGACTGTCGGGAAAGTTGAGGCGTTTTTCGCCTGCTTAAAGGGCGCAAAAACTAACGCGCTTGCGGTGCAGATGAGCGCAGTGCGAAGGGGCAGGCAGCTGGCCACTGAGTGTGGCAGTGTGGCAGAGTGGCAGAGCCTCAGCTTTGCTGGGGGTAAGTCCCAGCTAATACGAGCACCGGCTGACTGGCAATTAATTATGGCTCTGTGTTGGGCCACTGGCTGGCATATGTTTATTTACTTAATTTACTTAATGACACACACAAACAGAGCAGACCAGAGCAGAGCAGAGCAGAGAGCGACCCAGCGAAATGTATCTCAAAGATGGGCACGAGTCGGCGCACATTTGGGTGAGGTCATCATCGTTCTAT
This sequence comes from Drosophila kambysellisi, assembly GCA_035042185.1. Lineage (NCBI taxonomy): Eukaryota > Metazoa > Arthropoda > Insecta > Diptera > Drosophilidae > Drosophila > Drosophila kambysellisi. The sequence goes on along the minus strand of JAWNLS010000077.1, from coordinate 13,188,978 downwards.
AAAAGCATTTGTCTATGTGTCCGTCTCTCTGAGTGTGTGTGTGTGTGTGTGTGTGTGTCTAATAAATAACATTATTAATTACCAGTGCAATTAACTATAAGTACGCCACACACACACACAACACAACACACACATTGAGAGGCAGATGAGCCGGGGGCGCCCACAAGGCGACACCAGCGAAGACGACGCCTCGTTTTCGATTTTGGTTAAATGAAGCTACAGATACATATATACATATACACACTGACACACACACACACACACACACATCACATAGATACAAAGGCGAAGTGCACTTTGTGACCCAATTTGAATTTTTCATAAGTTTCTTTCAGTTATTAAAGCGAATTTTGTTTGCAAGTCACTCGTTAAGAATTCAAAGTTGTTTTTTTTAATGGTTTTCGTCTTATATTGAGTGATATATGAATGCATTAATCTTAGTTTATGTTTATGTTTATTACCCATATGTTTTGGGCCGTGTGGGTATATCTAGTTTTGTACAAAATGTGCAACACGATAGCAAACCGATGAATTATAACGAGAAAAAAAATCAGTAATAGAGATTAATGTTGTCTATATACGATTTTATGTCTTTTTTATGATACAACATTAAGTTTAAGGTATCGATATGATTAGTGAAATGCGATCTATTTAAAGAATCATTCAGCTAGCAATTTTTAACAAGTGGAGAACATAAAAAAACACATTGGAAAAGTTGACAACATTTAAAAATAGGACAAATGAATTAAGCTGTAAAAAATTTAAAATTTATGTTTGAATGCTACCTTAAATGATAAATATATGAATTAGGATTTCTCCTAGAATATAGTTTATATATAAATATATATATATTTATAAATTGATTTTTTCTTCCTTTATTTATATATACTTGTGTGACTGTCTGCTAGCAACTTTGCTTCATTAATCTTCTCACTTTTCTCGTGTTGCTTGTTATGTTTTAAATATTGAAACTGTCAAGTGCATAATCATCTAGCCAAGAACACCACCACAACAACAACAACAGCAACAACAACAACAACAATAGCATCAAGTCAACGCCAAAATTACAGGGCAACTATATATAAATGTTTGAAATATTTAACCCGAACTGCAAGCAAAAACTTGGCTGCCTCTCGTCTACTTAGACTTTGTTGACTTGTCTTCCCTTCAAAGCAGCCCCGCTTCCCGTTTACTCCTCCACTGCTGCTGGTGCTGTGTCACAGCGCTTAATCTTTATTAATTACAGTGAAATAATAAGGCAACAGCAGAAACATAGCAGAGAGATAGATGGGAGCCAGAGCTGCTCATGTGCATAGCGCATAGTTTGGCAGCCAGACAGACAGGCAGGCAAGGCAAGGCCCATGTCTATGCCCAAACTGTCGACCCCAGACACCAACCCCAGCACCCAGCACCGAGCACCGAGCACACAGCCAGGGCTAGCCGGCTGATTAATGCCGCAGCCAAAGAGGCAACAAGCAAACATGCCACATGCAACACCAACACAACAACAACAACTTTTATTCAGTTTGCTTGGTTTGGAATTTAAGCAGCTCGAAGGTTTTTTGGTTTCGGTTTTTTCGGTTCTGGCTCTGGTTTGGGGATTTGGCTTACGCTTTTGGGTGTAAGTGCGTTCTAGTTGCGTTCACTGGCATTCACTGGCGGGGCATTCATCAACGCTGGCAACGTCGACAAATTCCCTCTACATGCAAAACAAGACTCGGCAACTGTGCGCTGCCAAATGCACAGCAGGCCATAGACATCGAATGGAAATGTAAATGGAAATGGAAATGGAAATAGGTAGGAAAATTGGTATGGGTAGGGAAAGCATATAAAAGGCGGCAAGGTTAAATTAGATAGTAGAGAGCATAGTAGCTATAAAAGCCATTTGATCCTTTGTGCGCACCGGCGCCGCCTCAGTGTCTTTATGAGTGTGTGTATGTGTGTGTATGTGTGTGTGTGTGTGTGAGTGTGTGAGTGTGTGTGTCGACCTTTTTTTCTGAGCTGCGCCTAATTACGCCTCTATTTCGAGCTAATCAGCAGCAGAAGCAGCAGCACTGACCCCCGACCCCAGTGAGGACAAGGGTCAGCTGCGCGACATGTAAATGAAGTTGCAGTTGGGCCTCGGACGCGGCAGCTGTGGCAAGAGGGTGAGCTGAGCGATAGTTAAATACCATTTCATTGTTGCCTGTCAATCAGTTCTGGATGTTTTTGGGTGCTCTGCAAATATTTGTCAAATTCTGCGGCCGTTTGCATATTTGCACTTCAACTTAAGGCAAATGCAACCGGGGACAACTGAGTTAACTGATTTAATGCAGTGGGACAGCAATTGAGAGACAGCAATTAAATATGCGCATAACTGTTAATAATCATCGAATCAATATGCTGACGATTTTCTCACGCACAGAGATACAAACATATTCAAATTAGAAGCCGCCGCATCATCCCATCCCATCCCCAGGACAATGACATCAGCTTCGAGATTCGAGGTTCGAGGGGTTTCAGCTCGAGCGGATGAAGTCAACGAGCAGAGCAGGCGGAGGGTTTACAGGGGGTCGATATTAAAGGGCTGTCTGCCAGATTCAGGTCCTGCTCTTATTGCCGGTCCCTATAGCTTAAGGATTTGTAATTTGAATTTTAAATAGCAGCCGCTGTCGCGACAGGAGCCTGTTTGCGTTGCTGCTTCGGTTATGGCTGTCTGTAAATTGTATTTACTGCTGAATTAATTTCAACTCTTATTTTCATTTCTTTTCCATTTTCTGTACATCGATTTGTTAAGGAAATCGCAGGACCAAACTCTCTCCTTTGCCGCTGTTTGCTTAGGTTTCTCTATTAAAAGCAAACCCTTTTTTCTTGTTGTGTTCCTTAAAAGTTTTTGACAGACGCAGTCACATGAGAAAAAGCCGAGGAAAGGGTGTGTCCCAAAGAGCAGCTGCAGTCTAGCTCAGATTTCAATTAATAATTTCTCAAGATTTCATCAAATTTACTGAAAATAAAAAAAGATAGAGAAAAAAACAGAAAGTAGTCACTTGTAATGATTATGAAACGATAGAGAACATTTTGTTGGCAGTTCTTTGCAACAGAATCAATTTGGTTCGGTTTTGTATATCCATTCAAAGAAGACAACGCCCAAGTCCTGTTACATGGAAGGCCACGCCCCTCTCCACTGTGGCAAATGTTGATTGCTTCAATGGCAAAATGCTGAATTGCAGCAATAATATTGCAACTGACATCGATATGTGCCATTTGATTTGCATAATTCTAGCATTCAGCAAAAGGACGAGGACAAAGACGGGATTGTGGCGGTCGGACGGCGGTAGGGACATAGGGACAGTTAACCCTAACCGGCAGCTCTTTTAGCCCTACCCAAAAACCAACTAGCAAAATATTGACAGGCAGGACAAGGCAAGCGTCCTGTGAGTCCTGTGACTGTGAGCCGCTTAAGCTGCCAACGGGCGCGCCCCTTTTCTGTCTGTCTGTCTGTTTGTATTTTTGCAAATTCATCGATAATTGCCAATTTGAAATGGCAACAACAGCAACAAGAGGCAACAACAACAACAAACAACAAGAACAGCAGACAACAGGCAACAGACAACAGGCAACAGACAAAGGCGCGACGTGTGTCCCGGGGTTGCTTTTGACTCCTTCACTGTTTGATTGTTTGAATGGTTGACTTTGGCACATTGCCCTCTGTCCCATTTACCCTCGTTGCGAAAACTGTATATATATATGTATATGTGTGTGTGTGCGTGTGCGTGTGTGTAAATCGGTTTATGTCAAGGGCGCATTGCATTTTGGCAACAAACCTCTCATAATGCCAACTCGATAATAACTTAATGACGTTTTAATTGCACACAACAAGTTAATTAATTCATTGTGGTTATTTTTGAACCGCCAGTCAAAACTAATTCCAATCAATGCCAAATATGATAACTTGTTGACTTCACGGTCAGCATTTGCCAAAAAAAAAACAACAGCGGTTGTTTTGTGTTTTCTATTTTGCCACATTGTTATTGTCTGCTGCACGGTGGCAGCAATTAGTGTCGACCGTTTAATGACTAAACAAAAGATTCACAGAAATCACAAAAAAAAAATGCATATCATAGACTAAGACGAATCCTATTAAGATGAGATGATCCATAAACAAAAATTCAATTTAATGCCATAAATAGTGCTTCAGAGATTCCAGATTGCAATTATGGGAAACATTTCCATTCGAATGGAGCTCGCTTGTGTCCATTAGGGAATCCAATTGAAATTTCGGACTCACATATTGAGACTTTATTGTTCATTGCTGTGGTTGTTTTGTGTTTTTTTCCGGTTCTGCGGTCCAAAAACAATAAAAAACAAAAAACAGATAAATTAATAGCCCACGTCTTGTTTGCAAATGAAATCGATTTGTCTATCATTTCATAGTGTTTATTTGTTTTTTGTTTTCTTTTTTGCTCTCTCGATAAGTTTGTTGAAGATTACTTCAATCCATCGCAGACACACGTCTATTGTATGTGTGTGTAAGTAACGGGTTAATATTGACCTCTTCATAAATAACACATTCAAAGATGAAAACACGATTGGTAAATTATTTTCATTGCCATAACTTTGTCACAAATGACACGGGGGTTTTTGATCATGGCTTGACCCACAATGAAAATTTAATTTGCAGATGAAATTCATATGAAAATTGTATCCTAAAGATTTTATTTTACAAACGAGCCTAAATTTTTCATATCCACAAATTTGTCAAAAATGATTAGACAGAAACTGCCAAAAAATTTCCATAATAAAAAATAAAGCGGTTGTAGCAATCTCTAAATAATTCCCATAGTCAATTAAAAGAATTATATAAGATTTTTAAAACCAGAAATTTTTGGTCAACAATTTTTAAATTAAAAATATTTTGTAAGACAAGTTTGTTTAAAGTCTTATTTAAAATCTGAAGTGTTCGTTCTTCCCAAAATTCGTAAAAAAAAAAATACTTTTTAACATGCATATTTTTTACAACATTTTTTCGTTTTGTTTACATTTCAGCTGACTGGCATGTCTCTGTCTGTCTCTCTCTATATATCTCTCTCTGTCGCTCTCCATTGAACATACCAAAAAGGTAAGCGAAACTACAACTTGGTAACTTGCCCAAAAAATAAAAAAGGGGCAAACGCCCCAAGTGGCAATAACATAGAGAACAAATATATCGCAAGTTTCACTTGGGCTCTTGGACGCTCCAGAGCCAAGTCACAAGACTTGGACTTGGACTCGGTCTACGTCTCGGCAAAACTCTTTCAAGTTTTTTTGACAGCTGCTGTCAAATGTTGAAAGCCAGCCAGCCAGCCCCATACAGAAATCTAAAACAAGTCAGTGTCAGCCATGGCCTAAAGTGCCCCCAAAGTTCCTCTCACCCGTCTCATATCAGCGAAACATCTCTATATATATGTACATATGTAAGTATGTATGTATGTATGTATGTACACATATTCCATTCTGTATATTTATCTACATACACATTCTTGTAGCCTCGCCTCATTCTTAAACTCTCTAAGCTAAGTTTTCAAAATGAACAAAAAAAAAAAAAAAACAAATAAAATACAAAAAAACAAAAACAAAAATACAAAAATAACAAAATCGTAAAACAATAAAAAGCATTTTATAGTTTTCATGCACGAAGTCCACGAAATGAAAAATTCTACAATTTAAACTGACATTTAAATTGATAGTTCAAGAGATGCACACCACAGATACCAGAGAGACATACGAAAAGAAGCGGCCACAGAGAGAAAACTGAAAAGTGTATATGATGCTATATAATAAAGGCGTGGCAGTTGGGGCAACACACACACACACACACACTCACACACATGTGGACTGCATGCTGCATTGGAGGCTGTTGTTATTGTTGCGGCTGCTGCGGTCTTTCGCCGGCTGATGATGATGATGATGCTGAAATGTGCTAAGATGTTGTTGTTGTTGTTGTTGTTGTTGTTATTGTTGCAGCCACAGCAGCAACACAGAAAAAAAAAAGCATAATAAATATTTCAGAAAGAATTGCAGTCGCTGGGAAACAATCGAAATCCAAAAAGAATATTCGAAAAGTTCCAACCGCATTCAACTGTTATTCAATTATGGTCGATGTGAAAGGGGGAAGAAGAGGCTTTAACGAGATTATTTTCATAACTGTTTAAATTAACCTTTAAAGCACTTGTCATTAGCCGATTGCCTTTTGTCTAAAACTAAACTGGTTAAATGGATTACTTAAAAATTAAAAGCCAAGATTAATTGCATTTTGGTAATTTAAATATAAAATCGAAAAACTTTCCGGTTTCGGGCGCAATCGATTGTTACGTAAAGTTCTATTGATCCACCATTGAAAACCTCAAAATGGCAAACTCTATAAATTATAAGTCGTCTGACAACCGCATTAGTTACTCGATAAACACACACACACACACACACAACACACACACACTCGTTTCTAGCGTGTTACCAAACATATTATCTAACACATTGCGCACATATTTCTTAAATAAACATTGCATTTCCACACCAGCCATTTTCATGCATAAAACAAAACGCGAATGCGAATTCGAATTCGAACTCGAAATAAATATTGCAAGATAAACAGAGAAAAGCGAAACAACACTCAGTGGGCAATTTTAGCCGCATAAGTACATGTATCTTTAGCGGTATCTGTATCTGTATCTGCAGCTGTTGCTGTATCTGTAGCTGTAGCTGTTGCTAATGCTGTTTGTGTTGGTGTTGCTGTGTCTGGTGAGTGGTGACTAGTGACTGGTGACTAGTGACTGGTATGCAAAGTCAAACTCAGCATTGTTGTCAACAGTTTGCCGCCGCCGCCGCCTTTGTCTCGTGTGCGTGTGCGCTATCAGCCAAGTTAGAGATGCAGAGATAGCGGCTACTTCATGCCCCACAGTTCGGTCTCTCCACTAATCTTATAATTAGCATTCTTGGCAGATAACAACGACTGCAACAACTAGCTGACTCGCTCGGACTACAAATAACAAACACATTGCAATTACGAGAACAACAGAGGCGACTTGAGGCTACTCGGGTCGCATTGAATAAATTGGAGTGGTGTGGAATGGTGTGGAGTGGAATGGTGTGGTGTGGAGTCGCCTCTTAATCGGATTGCATGATAACTGCACATTAATTAAAAAAAATCAACTAATACTTTTATGAAACGAAACACTGCTAATTGAGTTATTGCCGCGGTGCACTCGCTTCGATGGCTTTCAATTCATTTCGATTTCGCTACGTTATCTTTTCTTGTATTACAACCAGCTCGTTTAATGGACGCTCTACTCTTTCTTACTCTCCACTCTACCTCTTTCGATCCGAGCAAAAATTTAGAACCGAATCGGAATCCGCACCCGCAGCGACATATTGCTTACGCTTCCAGGAAGCCCTAAAAATGCCACAGACTTGAAAAAAAAAAACAAAAACAAAAAAAACAAAAAACAAACTCAGACAGTGAGAGAAAACTTAGGATATGCCGCCTTCTAACGGTAACCAGCTAAAGCCTGCTAGAACCAGTCGAAGTTCAATTTTTCGGGCAATCCATAAACCAGAGAAACAGCACGAAAACAACAACAGCAACAGCAGCAACAACAAACAACAACAACAACAACAAATGTCAAGCTCAGTTTTCAATTGCAACAGCGACGATCGCATGTTCTTTTTTTTCGGGATGTAATCCGAGAGCAGGCAGAACTACAATAACAACAACAACAACAACAACTTAAAGAGGTAGCCAGATAACCTAACCATTGTCGTTGTTGTTGTTGCTGTTTGGGGTCTGGGTTTGGGTCTGGGTCTGGGGTCTGGGGTCTGCGGGCTTAGTCACTTAGTTGTTTGCTCGTTACTTGGACTGATGGTGCTCCTTTCATGGCCCGGCATATTAGTTTTCAAGTCTTCACATTCACATTGTTCATTATGATGAGCCACCGAACACGAAAGAACAAAACAACAACTGGCAGCAACAGCAACAGCAGCAGCAGCAGCAACAGCAACAGCAGCAACAACAAGTTGAAATGGCTGGAAAAGACGAGCCCAAAATTTTTGACAATGGACGCTGACGCTCAAGTATCTGCAAGTGCACGCAATGTACTTTGTTTTGTATCTTCTGCTACATGCATGCAACCAACTTTGGGCAACACACAACTCACAACACAAACAGCAGAGGGCAAAGGGCCGGCTCGGGGCATAGGGGCAGATGCGGGGTGGGCAGAGAGGGCGGGTACTGAATTAAGGCAGTGCACACATTTCAACAGCATGTCGCTTCATTTAAGTTTTTTGCATCAATGCACTCGTGACAATTTGTCATCAAAAATACAGCAAAAAGAGAGAAGATAAATAAGTGAAATGCTATGTGGCAGTCCTATATATTTTAAATTAATAAAAGACCTCGCTCAGTTGCCATAGAATAAGTGGGCACAATAAATACGAAAATAAATTATATGTTGCAAATGTAAGGTTCAGTTGTGCCGTAAATATAATAATAAATCTAAAAAAAAAATAAATAATGAGATATCAACATTGAGAGAGATAAGTAATCATATGTTTTCATGACCAAAACATATGAGCCACAATAGTGCAACACACACACACACACACTGCATGTATGAGAAATCACTTCATAAATTCTCACTGCGTAATCTTTAATGCATTAACTTTTTCTGTTAACTGCTGCAGCACTTTGGTAGCTTAATGAAAGCCTAATTGCGTGAATCTAAAAAACCATCTTTGGCATTTGCCGGGCGGCAACTATGTGTGGTCTTGCGACGACCCCTTGCTGTGAGTTTGCCACTCAATTTCCGTCTGCGTCAATATATCGAGCCAAAAATGGAGAAAAAAAAGGCAACCATAATAAAAACAACAACAACAACAGCAACAACAACAACAACAACAGCAACAGCAACAACAAGCGCCAACAAGCAGCTAAATGTCAGCTGTGCCCACTTAAACTTAAACTTATGCATATTTATATAATTCATTTTTAAATATTTAAAATCACACAAGCGGTGAGTGCGGAGACAGCACTCAAAACATACTATATTAAATATCAAGATTTTATGATGCATCATGCGAGCGTTGAGTGGGCATTTTAGGGGGGTGGTGCGGCGGCGGCAGCAACGGAGGAAGGCGACCGACCCGGCAACGTCAGGCAGCCGAGAGAAGGTGGATTTTTATTACCAATAATTTTGAAATTTGTTGCGACGAGTGCAAGCAGGCAGCAGACTCGTTATAAATATAACCACAGATCGAAATACCTATATATGTGTGTGTATTTATATACACACACATACATATATATATATAGCGGCGTTGAGTGTGCAAGTGAATTGATTGTAAAGCTGCCCGACCGTCCAACGCGATTATTTACGGTTTATTTTCAACGCATCAAAAATAAACATGCGAGTAAAAAAACAAAAAAAAAGCGCAACATGAATTTCTTGTTGTTTTTCTTCTCTTCTCTTTCTTTAATTTTTTTTTGTTGAAACAAAAATATTGCATACTAATTTTAATACGTAACACGCGGGCTTTGAAGGCGCATCAATCCGAAAATAGCCGCAAAGTGAAATGAACAAGAAAGAAAGCGAACACACGAATGCAGTGAGTTGTTGTTGTTGTTGAGAAAGAAGTGTGGAGCGGGTTGTGTGGACTGTGGGCTGTGGGTTGTGGGCTGTGCGAGATGTGTGCGCGTGAACTGAGGTGAGGTGTGGTGAGGTGAGGTGAGGTGGATTGGAGAACTGATGGTGGGGATTGGTGGGGGGGGGGGGGGGGGCTGGTGTGCATGGCAAAAGTGTCAAGCGACGACGTAGCGAGTGTATTTTTGAATTTTTGGCAGGTGGAACCACGACAAGTGCCCCAAAGTCGGGCAGCGGGAACAGCGGCCCCAAAATGCATTCAAATTTCGATATTTTGTTGCTCGTTTGCTTTTATTTCTTGTTGTTATTTTTATTTATTTTCTTCTTTTTTTTCCCCATATTTATAAATAACACGGGCGAGTAGCGCTGACGGTGACGATAGGCAGCGTGCACAGAAAACACTAAAAATTAATTTCCACATAATTTTTATGAGGCAATTACTCATCGACACTATGCAGCAGCAACAAATAATTACAACAACGAACACTCTAAAAAAAAACTTATATTATATATATACATACATATATAGAATATGTTGTTTCTTTGTCTGTTATTTGTTGTATTTGATTTTGAGCTTAATGTAGTCAAAACACTTGACGTATTTTCCTGCTTTTCTTTCATTTCATATTTTGATAATTGTTTACAGATTTTTGAATATTCGAAAATGTTGTACAACTAATTAAATATATACAGTATTTTCCTATTTTCCCGCCCTTTCAACCAATTCCTCAGTGAATACGCGCTCAGTTTGTTGTGGTGCCATCCCATATGGGATGGGCACATATCGGCGGATTCATATAGTATTCATATAGTATTCATATGCCCATTACTGGGCACATAATTACGCAGTTACGCCCCACTAAATATTTGAATAAAAAATAATATGTTTTAAACTGCATATACTCTATTATCACGTGACGTGTATTGTTAGAAACGTGTTGTAATTATTTGGAAATGCTTTCTAGCGATAATTGCGGGTGCCACTTTTTTTCTGTTTCTGTTTCTATTTTTTTTTTGTGTTATTTTTTTTTTTTTTTGGTTTTTTTTTTTTAGCTCCGTTGAGTTCCACATTTTTCTTTTCAGGTTCGTTTGTTCTTCAGCTGGTGTTTTTGTCAAATTATACAACATTTATCATCAATTATCGCAGTACTGTCGTTGTTGTTACTATTGTTGTTGTTATTGTTGTTGTTGTTGTTGTTGTTGCCGCCGGCTGAGAAATTTTTGTAGTATGCTATGTGACGCACGCGAGACTAACTCGTTGTGTGTGGCGACAACATCGTGTCATGAAATTGAATAAGCAAATGACGTGCTGAATGCCAGTTGAAACAGTTCTCTGCTTGTTTTTCTTTTCTTCTTCTTTTTTTTAACATACTTGCCGTGTGGCATTCACCTCAGCCGGGAAACCGCAAAACGCAGTTTAAATGGGAATCGCTCTGCTATACATACATCATATATATACATGCATATATATATATATATATATATTTTTGTAACTATTACAATTGTATGACATTTCATGCCAAAATGCAGACAATTGTCAATTGTGGCAGCAACTATCAAACACCCCTTTTTGCAGCAGCTATCCAGCAAGTACTTGAGTACGAGTCTATATAGATAGACATACAGATGCATACATAGATTGTATATATACACAATGTATTTACGTATGTATGTATGTATGTACATACTTACATCGCTCAGACATATGAGCGACGCACATGCTAAACGAATGTTGACAAACAATTATTATTTTATTACTATTTGTTTGTCTGGCTGTTCTGTTCTGTGCTGTGCTGTGTGTTGAGCTGAGCCCTGCCCCACCCTACACCACCGCGCACCCCCCTCTCTCAGCCCTTTTCACTCGCTCTAATATAGACAGCTCTGTCCGTCCGTCTGTCTGTCTGTCTGGCAGCCCGTCAGTTTGCATGACTTTCATGTACGGCTCCATAATTCAGCGTCAGTTGTCGTCAGGTCGTCTGCCTGACTCACAAATTCTCTCTCTCTCTCACTCTCTCTGTCTATGTCTCTCTCTTTCACACACTCTCTATCTCTGTGAATTGCACTCTCTCCTATCAGTTTTTTTTTCCCCGTTTGTTTATTTGTCTAACTGCTTTTGTAATACGATTCGTTGTTTTATTTGTGTTGTTGATTATTTTTTTCTTATTATTATTTGTATCGTTGTTTGAACAAATTTTCACATGCAACGCGAACCGCAAAACAATTTTGTCTACTGGATACTCTCTCTCCCTCTCTCTCTCTCTCTCTCTGTCTCTCTCTTTCTTGCTTTTTGTCAAGGCCTGCACATTTCAATCATTTAACATTAGCTTAAATCAACACATATCTGAGTATCCAGAACCAGAATAAAATTGTCAAAAATAAAAGATAGTAAATACAAATAAACAAACTTTTGACAGTTGGAAATCAACACATTTGTTGTTGTTGCTGTTGCTGGCTCTAATGTTGTTGTTGTTATTGTTGTTGTTGTTGTTGCTGTTGTTGTTGTTGCTGTTGCCTGGCCGTACTAATTGTGGGCACTATTTTAATGAAGTTTTCAACTGTCTGTTTGTCGGCTCTGTCAAAATGACAGTCGCTTGTTGTTGACATTTGCTAGTTGTCTAACTGACTGACTGACTGACTGACTGACTGATTGACTGATTGACTGACTGACAGACAGCATGGCAAAAATTTAGAATAGAGAAGAGTTTGTTAATTTTGAGAATGAGTTACCTTTTGTGCATCGCCAACATTCTTTGCCTATTAGCGATATCAATGCAACATGTTGCAGGCGTCGTCGTGCTTGTGCCCCTTTCCTGAGATCATCTATCATTTTAACAACTTGCAGAGCACATAGCACGCATATCTATATATATGTATATATACAGATATATATATATATATATGCATAATCTCACAAATTGATTCTGTGGGCTGCCACACAGTTTTGCAGCTCAGGCGTATCTAATAACTTAATTCGTTTCGTGGAAACGCATTGAATATCACATAAGCATTTTCCTCACATTGCCACAGTTGCCACAGTTGCCTCAGTTGCCTCAGTTGCCTCAGTCTCAGGCCGAGATAGACAAACTTCGGGCGTATCTAAACAGAGAAATCTAAAGCTTAATGGCTCATTAAAAAGAATAAAATAAAAAGAAGAAGATAAAACCAAACAGCCAGCAAGTGGGCCACATACACACACACACACACCAACACACACACACCAACACACACACGCACACACACACAGTCAGTATCTGTGTTTTGATTACAAATTTATTGTTGGTAATATGAATAAAAATGAAAATGAAAATTCTTTATATCTCGCAACTCGACTGCGACTCAACTCGAGCCTGCTAATTATGCATGCCACATATGCAGAGGCAGCGAGCCAACAGGCAGCATATACCCTGTGCCCCAACCCCCTCCCCCATCCACTCATTTTGCGTTAGAAAAGACAGCAGCGGCAAACAGGCTGCCAGTTGGCTTCGCTGCTTATGCAACAACAACTACAACAACAACTGCAACAACAACAACTGCAACAACAACAACTGCAACTACAACAAAATAGAAAGGAATTATAATAATAATAACAATGCTTCAACAAACTAATGAAAAATATAAACAGCAACAATAAAATCACGCAGACGAGAGGCAACATTCGCATCGTGTGAATTTCAATTAAACCTGCAAACTGCAGCAGCCAGTGTGAGTAACTGTTGTTGTTGTAGTTGCAGTTGCAGTTGCAGTTGCAGTTGATGCTGTTACGGTTAGTGTTGCAAACAGTTAGACGCACTGAGAGTCATGAGCTTACTGCTAATTAAATGCAGCATACGCTGCTAATTAAATTTATGTGCCCGTCGCACAACTCTGATTATCAAAAATTATTTATGCAAAATCTGACAGGAAATAGCTGCAAGCAACCGACAGGCAAACCTGACAATGTGGCAATGTGGCAATGTGGCAACTGGCGATGCATGGCTGATAAACCCAAAGCCACTGCCAACAAAAGCCACTGTTCGAGGGGCAACACATACACTATCTCTCTCTCGCTCTCCACTTGCAACAAAAATACCAACGCTGTCTAATTTAATTGTACATCGTTTTTGGTTGCATATTTAATTGTGTTGTTAACAAGATGATAGTTGACTATTATTATTATTATTATTATTATTTGTTGCTGTTGTGGTTGTTGTTGTTGTGTGGTGCACATCTACACCTTGGCTAATAATCAGTCCGCAGATAATAGCTGATTATATATTATACATAGTAATCTATTTTTAGTAAATAATCAGAATGTTGAGAGTTGTTGTTGCAACGTCAACATCTTGTTGTGAGTCCAATGAATTATTTTATTGACTCAGCAATCGCTGCTGCACTTCTCAATGAGTCTCTTTCACATTTGTGGGGCAATGCGGTTTTCTATGAATGACAAGTTGCACTCAAATATATATATATGCAACTATTTACATAGTATGCCTGAACAATATGTGGCAAACACTTGGCCAAAAACCGCACAAATAGAAAAAAGTAAATGCAAAAAAAACACAAACTTTTACATACATATATCAGATAAATATATATATATATATATATGTTATATTGTGCCAAGGCGACTATCGTGCAGCACAACACACAAAGTGACTCAGCAGCAAGCCGGGAGAGTGGTACCATCTTATGGGTTGAGGGGGGGAGGATGGGTGGGTAGGAAAAATTCCAATGGTGATGTCTTTATCCAATGGTCAGCATGTGCAGCGTGTTGATTAGGGTGTATGTGTGTGTGTGTGTGAGTGTGTGAGTGTGTGAGTGTGTGCATATGTGTGTGCATGTATGTGCATGTGTGTGTGTGTTTAATTCATTAAATTAAAATTAATGTTTATTTACGCGCAATTTTACAGCGTGCCTGAAATGTTGCGTTGCTGGCCAAAAGTGCTGCCAACCAAGCATAAATTAAAATATATTACAACAAAACAAGCAACAAAACAAGCAACAAAACAACAAGTGCAGAGCACAGCAAAGAAACTTCAGTCCAAAAGTTGTTGTTGCCATTTAAAATTAGCAACTGCCAACTGCAGCAGCAGCAGCAACAGCAGCAACAACAGCAGCAACAACAGCAACAACAGCAGCAACAGCAGCAACAGCAACAGCAACAGCAGCAGCAACAACAACATTATTATTATTATTATTAGCAACATGAGCATTACAGCAACAACAACAGCAGCAGCAGCAGCAACTGTTGCTGTATCTGGCAGATACATTCACAGCGTTTCCTTTCCATGAGTGCGTGTCTGTGTGTGTGTGTGTGTGTGTGTTGTTGGTGTACTTGTGAGTTGTTATTGTATGCTTATCTGAACATTGAAAATCTCGCATTTGCTTTTCACTTCACTTTTAGCTTGGCTGCTGTTGCTGTTGCTGTTGTTGCTGCTGTTGCTGCTGTTGCTGTTGTTGCTGCTGTTGCTGTTGCTGCTGTTGCTGGTTTGCCTTTTTTGCGTAATTTAATTAGTATTCTGTGGCCAGAAATCCGATATTGTTTATGGCTCGGCTTTTGCACTGACATTGATTGACAGCAAATAGTAAAATTTCAGTATCTATAGAGTATGCTTTGGTGCCCATAATGTCTCTGCCGTCTGCATAAGCAAACAAACTGGCCGCAGTAATGTATCTTTATGCCTCCTTTTGAATAGCTGCAGTCCCTCTCTCTATTCCTCTCCCCTCCTGGCTGACATGTGCATGTTGATGACATTTAATAAAATCTGCCGCGACTAAAGGCTGCTGAATGATTGTCCGGCCTAATGGGGCAACAATATTTGTTTAAACTACATGAGGTTTGTGGCAGCTGCAACAAGCAACACATTTTCAACTGGTTTTCAATCTCTCTCTCTCTCTGTGTGTGTGTGTGTGTGTGAGTGGCCCATTTAATCAGTGGGAAAACATGAGCTCACAATTAGATAGCGATCTACAATAAAATCAATTTTGAATCACACATTGGTCCAAGCTTTGTCTCCGCAAGCACTGGACACAATAAAGTCAACTGAAAACAAAAACAAAAAAAACCCAATAAAATTCCAGAGGCTTAGTCACCAAAAGGGGGTAACTTTATAACACTCAAGAAGACGAGCCTTGAGATAAGTACGAATTCGTGCAACAAATTTATCCGTTTCCTCACTTAATCATTATTCTCTTTGTGAGTCAGCTGAGGCAGACAGGCTTCACTCGCTTTGACGGCCTTTTATTATGAGACCCGTTTGCTACGCCCTTGTGTGTGTGTGTTTGTTGCAGCTAACTAAATACGTTTCAAGCACTATAATTAAATGATTGTTGGCCAGCGATAGGAAATTAAAAACGTTTTAACAGCGATACAAACTGATAAGGCCTAGACCAACACACAAAGGCCCCCAAAACAAAGTAACACAAAAAAAACCACATTCATGCAACAACAATAAGATAGAAGACAAAAAAAAAGGCAGCAACAACAACAATAACAACAACAACAACAATAACAAATGTGTAACAAGCGCGACAACAAAACTAAATACATATTTGACGATTAGTACCATTATGTACACATGTGTGTGTGTGTGTGTGCGTGTGTGTGTGTGTGTGTGTGTGTGTAGGTGAGTTTGTCATTAGAAATGCCAATTGGACGACAAATGTTTAGTGAAATTACTTCAAATGAAATGTGTCATCAGACGAGCAAAACGAAGCACACAAAAATACTGGGACAGATACAGATACAGATACAAATAGAGATACAGATACGAACACTCACAGATACACAATGTACATTTGAGAGGGGGGCACGTCTAGCTCAGGTCGTCACTGCCTGCGATTAGCCTGTGTCCACACCCCCGCTCCCCCTCCCCTCTCCCTTTCTCTTTGCATGTTGCATGTTGGTTTGTTAATTTAGCTAAAAGTCCATTTATTGCTTGGTTCTTATTGCATTTGCTGGCCTGCAACTATTAACGTAATTGTTTATAAGACAACCGCAACGCTATCTCCCTCTCTCTCACACACTATGTGTTGCTATCTCTGTCTCTGTTTGGGCACTTTTACACCTTTTAGCCATATTTATTATGATGTGTGACATGCAGCAGTCATCATCATTAGGCGGCTGGAGCTGAACGCTAAGTTTCCGTAACTGATTTTGTCGATATGAATACGTAGTTTAATTAATTGATTAGTAAATATATATTAGGCACAAACTAAAACGCAAACAGATTTTAGTTGGTGCAATGCATCGTCTTATGAATGTGGCAGGGATTGGGTAGACATGGCTTGGCATACATTATGGCCAATGTCGTGAGCTGAAGAGTGTGAAATGCAAATGATCATAACTCTTTGACTGCCCACCACAAGTTGTCGCCTGTCAATGACAGTCGGACGGACGGACAACAGTCAACAATCAGGCATTGGCCGTAAAAGTCAAGCACTTAAAAAAAGAACTCAACACTTGCCTCGTTTTATTGCATTTAGCAACGGTTAGTTACATTTTACAATCAAAGCCGCTTGCCCCCCACCAATTGAGTCATTCAATTCAACTCAAACGAGTCTCTGTCTCCGCCAGTGAGTGTCAGTGTGAGTGTGAGTGTCAGTGTGAGTGTGAATGCGAGTGTGAATGTGAATCTGTCTCTGCTCGGTGCCTTCTTTAAATGCCTCACTTTACTTAAGCAAACAGATTTTTATCATCGTCGTTTTATGAGCATCATCAAAAACTAATAAAAACTCAATGCGTTCTTTATTTGCAGGCGACCGCAAGCAAAAGTTGAGGCAACGACTACGACGACAACAACAACAACAGCAGCAACAACAACAGCAACTTGTACAGCAGCAACATGTTGCACTCGTGCACTCGCCCAAGCAATTTGCATACAAATGTTGCCGTGTGGCACTTGAAACTGCAATCGCAATCACTGAACGAAAGCAGGCAAAGACAGCCAAAGTCCCCCCCAACGGAGACCAACAACAGCAACATCAGTAGCAACAACAACAACAGCAGCAACAACAACAACAACAACAGCAGCAGCTGGCGAGGTTGCCGTTTCATAATTTGATATTAAACATGCGTCCCCAGTATGTAGAACTTGTAAATTTGCAAATTGCTAAAACGCATGACAGCAGCTGCTCCTCACAGCTCCCCCCCTCTCTCTCTCTGGGACTCACTCACTCACTCCTTGCACCTTTCTCCGAGTCCATCTGACCATCAGTTCAAAAGGCATTTTGCCCGCCAGCGCTGCGTGAATTTGCATTTACATGCCACAGAAAAGCGAACTAAACCCAAACCCAAAACCCGCTTAATGGCTGCTGCCACAAGAGGTTCAATGCAGCCTCACCGCCCCCTCCCCCATCCCCTGTACGCCCTTCCCTTGTCATTTCCATGTCGCTCAATTGACTTTCAATTGCAAAACAAGCACAACACACAAAAGCAGCAAAGAAAACAAAAAAAACACAAAAAACAAAACAAAAGCAGCTGAATTTATTTGAAAATTGTTGTTGTTGCTTTGGTTTTGTTGCTTCTCCTGGGTATTCGATGTAGGTACATATGTATATGATATGTTGATTTCCAAGTATACATACATATACATATATATATGTATATATGATTGACATGCTCATGTTGCCTGATCAATTGATCGCCTGGGAGTGGAAGTGGAAGCTTTACGGCTGCCAAGTGTTTATTTTGCAATTTTTGTTCGCCGTTTTTTTTTTTTACGGCTCTTTCACAGATTTGCCAATAAAAAAAAACAAAAAATTTGTTAATATTGCACTTGGCAGCGATATAAAAATTATGAATGTGAAGTGTCCACACGCTTGTCTCAATGGGCGAGTGGACAAAAGGCGTGTTGGCTTCCATCTTGCCGCGTCTCAAGTTGTGGCTTGATGACTGGCTGAAAGTAACACTTGACAGACTTAAGGCATTTAAATCGATTTCAAGTCACAGCACTCAGCATCTGGACTAACTAGCTAATTTTTGTTTTTTTTTTGGCAACACTATTAAAGCAATGTTGCAAGTATTTAATCAGCCCAAAAATAAAACACGCAATTAGCCATAAATCATTTTTATGAGACATTTCCCTCCAAAAAAAATAAGCAGAGTTGAATATTTTCAAGAGTCACGCAACACAAATCGAAGAAGAAGAGAAGGGGAGGGAGGGGGAGGGTTGCCAGGCTAGAAAAGGATAACGATAAGGTCAAGGCAAGTTGGCACTTTGCTCGCTCCAACCACACCAGCTAATGGCAGACAATAATCAATAGGCCAAAACCGAACAAGAACAGCTAAAACACAATAAAAGAAAAACAAGCAAAGTAGTCAAAGAATGTGTGCGAGTGTGTGTTGTGTGTGTGTGTGTGTGTTGAGCATGTGTAATTCCCACCACCACAGGATACACATGCATATGTGGGCGTGTGTGTGTGTATGTGTGTGTGAGTGTGTGTACTTTTGTGGGTAGTTCATAACTTTTGTGACTTTTTATTGTGGCTGTTTGTGGTGGTTTCTTTTGGCCCAGAGCTGAGGACTCACTGCCTGAACTGCCATATTTGTGTTTTTGGCTCCTCACACACACACACACACGCACACACACACGTACACACACACACACACACGTACACGTATTTGTAGGCGTCACCGTATGCCCGTCTCGCTTGCACCCCGCGCACATACAGCGAAAAAT
This sequence comes from Drosophila kambysellisi, assembly GCA_035042185.1. Taxonomy (NCBI): domain Eukaryota; kingdom Metazoa; phylum Arthropoda; class Insecta; order Diptera; family Drosophilidae; genus Drosophila; species Drosophila kambysellisi. Next base: position 13,169,666 of record JAWNLS010000077.1, on the reverse strand, counting down.
AAAACTGTGCCAAAAACTTGGCCAAGAACTTGGCAACAACCACTGGCACACAAAAACTCTTTGGCCAAACAGTTAAACAGTAACAGTTACAGTTACATATGTATGTGCACATGTTCTGGGTTTATCGTAAACGCAACTTTAGCGTGTTATTTATATTTAGCCCGGTTCAGCAGAGAGCTTCAATCTTATCGGCACACCATATATACATATATATATAGATGTGTGTGTGTGTGTGTGTGTGTGTGAGTGTGTGTCCATGTGTAATCGCCTATGGTGTGGCCCGTGGTTTGACACTACGCTGCCCGATAAGCAATTGAAAAGCAATAACCAGCCGTTGCGAAATTTAAATGATGTCATCTCAGAGACGGCAATGACTGGTGCAGCTACTGATAACTGATACCCAGCCTCTGGTCCCTGCCCCAACCCCGGTTCCCACTCCTCACTACCCAGGCCAGACGATCTATCTGCATAAAGAAGCCATTAGGTTGTGTGTAGGATTCCACACAGCTGATTTATGTCGTAAGTTTCATTGAAATTCACGAGTGATCAACAAGAATTATACTCAAAGTGAAAACAAATTTTCAAAAATGAAAATTAAGTCAGTTTTAGACAAACTAAACACATACCCTGTAATAAACTATTGTCGAATTCCAAAGCATTCTTCTCAAAAATAATACTTAAAAGAAGCAGAGCATTCTTATAGCACCCTCAGCAGGTGCTACATTATTTATTGTTGTGCAACTATTACATACCCCTCAGTTGCAGCAGTTACAGGGTATTTAAAACCAGCCAAAACAGAGCGTGTTGCGACCCATGAAAATGTGTGGCCGTTTGTGGCTTTGGCTTTGGCTTTGGCTTTGGCTGCACCTACGCGTTGCTTAAGATTTATATATGTATGTATGTATATATATGTGTATGGGGGAAACAATCAACAGAGCACATATATACATACATACATGTATGTACATACATAATCACGCCCTACACTTTAACATAAAAAAAAAACAAATTAAAATTTATGTTATAAAGGTTTTTTTTCTGGGCAAGAGTCGAAAAGCAGCCATATTATGTATAAATAATAATATTAATAATAATAAATACAAACCTGTCCATAGATTATGAAAAGAACTGTTGATGTATGAATTGTATGCGACCGTTTGGGGCATAATCATAAATCTATTGGAACCCGTCAAGGTGTGCGCTGAAGTGTCAGCCATAAATTTCAAATTTATGTTCATCTTTTCGGTCAAAGCACAAAGGCACAAAGAAAATGCTCGCCATATGTACACATGTATATAAATCTATATATAATATATATATATATATATGTATATATATATATAAAGATAGAGGGGTTTTCGTTATAATCGTATAATTTCAATTAAATGGTGCCGCGATAGTTGCGTCATTTCGACTGACACATTGGCCCGCTTATGGCGTTAATTTCATTGGATTTAGAGACTTTGAAGACCCCTCGCCACCCCCTCCAGTTTTACACACTTGAACACACACACACACACACACAGTTATGACTTGGCAAAAATTGTCGCTAATCGGTGCTCTTGTAGACGTTGACAAGTCATATTTGTCTTTGTCCCTGTGTCAGAGCCAGAAAACAGACTTTTCCCCCATGCGAAAATGTTGTGTGACACCACAGATATTTCAAAGAATTAATTACTTTGTACAACGTGCAACATGTGATGAGCTTTCACAGCTAAGTCTAATACATTGGCAACATTGTGGTCTCTCAGTGAGTGTTTCAGAGTGGACAGGTATTTCAGGGTCTTCTGTGTAGGCTAAAGGTTTTCATTTGTGACCGTTACATAACCATTAACTAGTCAAGTCATCAAAGAACCCAATTCTCACACACTCAACCCACCTATCCACGCAAACGGCTCATTAAACTCACAGACAAAAACTGAAAAATAAAAAACACAACCGAAAAAAGCAAAAAAAAAATAAATAAAAAACCGAAATACAAAAAAAGTTGACCTTCAAAAAACGCACAGAAATCAAACAACAATTACAAAAACAACAAAGCAACTCAACCAAGCGAAAATCAAACCCCAACAAAAATACATTTATGAATGTGTGAGTGTGTGTGTGTGTGTGTGTGTAAGTGTGTGTGCCTACTATAGATGCTGTTCGCTCGGAAACAGGTTGTTGTCTGTGTCAGTTTTTGTGTTATTGTTAACATTTATTTCATTATGCTGTTTCACAGTTGAGAGCTACGCAAACTTTCGCACACACACACACACTCGCACACACACTCATCACTGAAACACACACACCGGCAGTGAAACAAACAAAGAGACTGAAATCCGCGCGCCAACAACTATCTCGAATATACATACATATGTATCTCAAACATGTAGAAACAAAAGATACACACAATGTGATTGCACTTTAATTTGAATTAAATTTGAATGATTATTTCAGTACAATCTTAAAAATAATTGTGCAATGTGTGTGATGTGTGTGATGTCATCAACAGATACATTTTATTTGCGTCGTTTTTTGGGGCGTGCTGAACACACAAAATACCCTTTATGAACAACCTCAAAATAGCTTCTGAAGAACTATATCTATGAGCTTAAAATGTAGAAATCGACGTCTGATGAATGGGAAAGCAATTCTCCGGGGTTCAAAAATTTCATTTCATTTTAGAGAACAATCGTCTCCACTTAAGTTGGCCATAAAAAAGACTTTGAAAAGATTACTGACTTGATGGCATTTCCAAAAGCATCGTTCACACTTTTGTTCACAAGATTTATTGCTTCAATTCTCGGGTATTAAACAAAAGCGATAAATGCAACACACACGTGCCAAATTCGCTAAATAATAGAACCAAAAATGAAAAGCACAAATTTAGAGGTGTTAATCAGTGGCAAAAGAATAAAGGCGCCAAACTATTTTTTTCTTTTTTTTTTTTGTTTATTTTTATAGAATTGTCGCGCCAAATTCTTATCAGGAATAGCTAAAGTTGCCACTTTAAGAGCCGTGGGCTTGTTCACTTTTGCAGGAGGGGCGAGAAGGGGAAGCTTTCCACACGCCAACTGCTGGCGAGAGTGCGCTTCTAACGGTAAATATCTAGATAGAAATAAATATGTAAAAATATGCACATTTTTGCAAAAGATATCTTCCGCCAATGCGGCTTAAGGAATTCAAATATATGTATTTGAAGTTTGCACACAACTGCAACACACACGTGCCAAATTTGCTAATGACCAGGCGTATATAGGAACAAAGTAACGGCTTTGAGGTGTTAATCAGCGGTAGTAGAGAAACAAAAAAGGCGCCAAAAAAAATTGTTTTTAGCGGCGGCAGCGAAACAAAATAAAGCGCCAAAAGCCACAGACAAACGCGCGCGCGTATCTAGATAAATATCTATGACTACACACACACACACACACACACACACACACACACACACACATGCACTTACACATATTCTTGAGAGGAAGTGTGTGCGTGCTTATCTGTGTGAAAATACACTGCTACTGTACATACGCAACGCTGGCAGCGAACGTTGACTGCGCAGTGAGCTTCATGTAGGCATACTCTGCTGCTGCTGCTGCGGCTGATTGTGAAGGCAATGACCAACAACAACAACAACAACTACAACAGCAGTAGCAGCAGCAGCAAGAAATCGACGATGCCGCGCAAAACAATCGTAAGCAGATCATCGAACTCCCTTTGCAAAAGCATTTTTGTTATTCCTGCTCTTTCACGGCAGCGACTGCGACTGCGGCTGCTGCTGCTGCTGCTATTGCGATTGGCCTTGAAAAGTGTGCGCTTTTTAATTTTTGGTCACCATTTCATTTTCATTAATTAAGAGTTGCTTTATTTCGTTTTTATTATTTTTTTTGCTATTAATTGAGTTGGCAAAGTGTGCGGCGCCCACGCAAAACGGCAGCAGTGGTAGCGACTGCAGCGGCAGCAGCACCAACTTCAAAACGACAACCAAAAACAGCTTTCACCGTTTGCCTTCGCTTGCGTCATATTTGCGTTTGAGTTTGCGTTTGCGTGAGCGACAAAGCTACAAAGCACACGAAGCCGCTGCATCGGCATGTTGCTGCCGCTGCAGCAGCAGCAGCAGCAAACTCAACACTCAACACACTCGCTGAGGGCAACAAACCACCACCAAGCAGCAACTGAAGCGGCAGCAACAAAAACGAGCCGCAGTCGCAGCAGCAGCAGCAGCAGCTGTAGCAGCGCAGCGACGCAGCAGTAGCAGCAACCAACCAACCAGCGGCAGCGACAAACCGACAAGCGGCTTCGGCTTCGGGTTTATTTTGTAGCTTTGTGGCCTCAGTCGCTTATTGACGGCGAATGCGTTCAGTTGTGTTAACGGTAAAACGGTACTCAGCTGCTGCACATTGTGTGTTGCTGCTTAACTGGAATTTCTTGATCGTTCGTTCGTTCGCTTGTACGTTCGTGTGTGTGTTAGTGTGTGTGATTGTGCTTGTGTGAGTGAGTTGCACTTGTAGCGCTGCTATTGCTGTTTGCTGTTTGTTGTCTGCGATTGGGGGCCCGCTGCTGCTGCTGCTACTGCTTCTGCTTACGTGCCCAACTGAACGTCGACGTTTTCTAATCTGACGATTATCGATTGATAGCGACAGCAGCAGCAGCAGCAGCACCACAGAGCCAGATAAGCAACCTCTCCGCTGCAACGGCAGCAAACACTAAACACACACACACATGGCGATCCCGCGGACATAGTAGCGACAGCGACGCCGCCGCGCAGCCGCAGTCGACGCCGTGCTGTACGAGTTATTTTCTGTGCGATTTTGTGGTGTTTCTCTCAGTTCGCTTTTGGAGCTGCCACTAAACGTTTACAAATCGCTCCGTGTTGCCGACGCGACGTTTTGTTTTGCGTGTTTTTTAATATTTCGCTTCCATATCTAACTTAAGAAATAAAATACAAATATTTCCATTGCCATTAGCAAAATCAAAATGAAATATATTTAAAAACTTTATTGCAGTGCTAAATATACTTTTAAACAAATTGACGTGTGTGCTTAAAAAAAAAAAAAATAAAAAAAATATTTAATGACAGAAAGCGAAAAGCAAACGAAAGTTAATGAAAATAATAACGACTAATTTATCCAACATACGCAGTCAAAATCAATGGAACACCTTGAACACATCTAATTAAATATTTAATGTATTTTCATAATTTCCACAAACATTTACTCAAAGCCATTAAAATCACAAGCAAAAAGAACTATTAAAATTCAAGAACAATCTATTAAAGACTCTGAAAAAGTCATAAAAATATGCTAATAAAATGATGAAATTTTTCTCTTATAAATTTATATAAATATATATTTTCCCTCAAAAATGTTTAACGAAGTTTTAACTCATAAAGTTTTTAATGTATTTTTCGAATCGAAAATATTAAATTAATTTCAATATCTCGAAGCTAAAAAAAAAATCAGGAGCAAGATCAAAAAAGGAGAAGGACGCCGAAAAGCAATGCAAAATCATCAGAAATTCCCCTATGCGCAAAAAGCAAAAAAAAAAAAAAACGCAAAAAAAAGTTGGATTTTTTTTAAGCTGTTTTTTGACTTGATGGAAAAGAGAGGAAATGCTGCTCAAAAAGAAGAATTCAAAAATATGCTACCTGGTTTTTGCCATCAGCGAGGTATAGAGTTCCTACGTTCAATTTAAATACTCGTAGGAACTTCATACCGTGCTCTTGGAAGACCAAAACACAACAAAGAAACCGGACCAAAAGCAGAGTGCGACTAACAAAAACGCACATAAAACGCTAGCGAGTTTTGCATGCAGAAAACTAAATACGTGAGCTGTGCAATATTGCCACAAATTAGCTGGCAAATCACAAAATTACGTGCCTTATGCTGGTCAATAACAAGTGCTAAACGACCATTAAAACACTTTCCAACTCGTGCAACACACATAAAATGCCCAACTTGCCACCCACCACCCAACTACCCCACAAGCAACACGAAGTGGCAAACTGAAGTTCTTAAGATGGAGATTGGCAAAAAATTATATGTTTGAGGCGTGAAAAGTATGGTGAAGAATTATCATTAATAAATGTCGACTTTTTTACAAAGTAGGAAAATAATCAAAGAAAAGCCCACCTAAAAACTGTAAAAATAAAGAAATTGTGATTTTTATAGAAAAAAAAAACTATTAAGCTAAAATTGATGATATTTTAATTCATTTGCTTAATGTTGACTTATCACAGTCAGCACAGAAAAATTACATTGCTCAACAATAAAAACCTACCTAGCAATTTAGTACAATTTTATTAATGAACAAACTAATAATAATATATATAAAAAAAATAATAAAAAAAACTTGAATATAGTTCAGGATAATAGGCAGAGATAGCTTTGAATTGAATTAAAGACAAACACTTGAGGGAATATCTATATGGAGTAGAGAACCTAATTCTAATTCTAACAAAAAAGGGATCACAACCTTAATTTTAGAGTTATTTGTGGGCTAAGTGGGCTTTTTACGCTAGAATTGTGTAATTTGTGACCGTATTTAGTTAGTACATTAAGCACTATACTTGTTGACTGGTGCCGAGCAGAGGCAACATCAGTAGCAGCAAAAAAATAACACTTAATGGGAAAGGTTAATTAACAAGAGAATTATTTAATTACACTCAACTAAGTGCAGTGAGACAGCGACAGCGACAGAGGCAGAGTTAGAGACAGGCTGAGTTAGAGGGAAAGAGAAGGAGTGAAACTAATACTAATATTAACGAGAATTGTGTGTAACGAGCTTCTTAATCTACAACGATTTTCAACTAGCCAAGCTCAAAATGAAATTTGGTATCTGATAAGCCAATACATATGTAATATAAACAAAATTACCAACCAATTGTCAACAGCTAAAACAAACAGTATATTGTTGTGGCTATCAATTGTACATTGATAAGAGGAATTACTTGAGTAGTCGACACATTTATTTTTATATCTGAACAAAAATTTGTTATGTTGCTTGTCAAACATTGAGAGCAATTAGAAACCACAATTCTCAACGATTGCTGTCTGTTGTGGTTGCTGCTGCTGTTGTTGTTTGTTGCTGTTGCTGCTGCTGTTGCTGTTACTGCTGCTGTTGCTGTTGTATACCATTCGAAAGACCTTCGAACGTTGCAATGTCAAAAACCTTTCGGCACAGCGTCGTCAGGCAGGCGGCTTGACAAAATGAAAAGGAAAAAAAAAAATGAGGAAAATAAAAATAAATTGTAGCATATAAGAAAAATGCTGCAAAAATTGCTGTATACGAGTGCGAGACTTTCAAAAAGTGCAACGCGCCAAAGCCCAAGCGCAGTTTCAAGTTAATGGCCCAACAATAAAACTGCAAAACTGAAGGCAGGCACAGGGCACAACAACAACAGCAACAACAACAACTACAGCAGCAACAGCAACAACAGCAGCAATAGCAGCAACAACAGCAGCAGCAGCAGCTTCACAAACTCCAGAAACCTCAACTTTAGCAACTGCAGCAGCCACAACAGCAACAACATCTACAACAACAACAACAACATCATCATCAAGTGGCAGAGAGACAGTCCCCTGCAATTGCACACGCACATTTTTTTTCATTTCGCAGCTTTCGGGACTTTCAATATGTAGGCTCGGAGAGCGTGCAGCATATCGCTCATGTGCTGCCGCAGAAAGCAACACAGCAACAGCAACAGCAACAAAATGCCGATAAGCGCGGCGCGGAATAAAATATAAGCAATAACAGCGAAATACACAGATACACAAACACACACACACACACAGAGACACACACACAGAGACACACACACTAACTGAGTCAAATACTCATGATACTTTATCTATACTTTACTTTATCGTATACGAAATTTGGAATGAGAATGGCCTTGTGGCACCGAAAATGTTGCCGATTGCAATTTTTGCAGCAGCCTCGTCAGCAAACGGCAAACGGCAAGAAATAATAACAATTTCTGTTGATTTCTTTTTATTTTCGTAATTTTGTCTTTTTTTTTTTGGTTTTTTTTTTCTTTTTTTTTTTCTTTTCTTGCTGTCAGCTTGGAGCAACTGGAACTGGACAACCAACTTGGACTTGAGGCATTGTATTTTGTTGTCCATTTCAACGCTTGGAAATTCTACTGGCTGCTGCTGCTGCTACTGCTGCTGTTGTTGTTGTTGGTTGTTGTTGTTGTTGTTGCTGCTGCAGTTAATTTAATTTCAGCTCATAAATCAAAACTGTGCCGCGCAAAATGTTTGCTTTTGACGCGGCGTTTTTGTCGCCAGGCCGAGACAATTTTTCGTTCTGCTGCTGCTGGTTTTTTTTTTCTCCCCCTTTTTGGAACCGATGAATACTGACTGAACTGGGGGCTGGAACTGTTAAGTTAGTCAACTTTACAGCCGCTTGACGTTTGACAAACAATGGCCACGGCAAAAGCCAAAAATAAAACAAGCTGAAACTCTGCAGCTTAAGTTGGTCAGCTGGCAAACTCACAAATTGCAGCCAGCTGCATTTCAGAGCTGAGAATATCTTTAAAAAAAATATATATAAAGAGAGAGATGTCAACTTTAAGTAACCAATTTCACCAAATATTAATTTGATACCAAATTTATTATTCAATCTATTTAAATCTGAACAAAAATTACCAGAATCTGCTGTTCTATTTTGCGCTCAGTTTGCACTCTGTTTATTGCCAAAGTAAATTCGATAAATAGAAGACTCTTTGTGGGACTAATTGCATGGCAACAGTAATTGCAAAAACAACCACCACAATGGCTAAGCAATTGATCTGGCTGCTGTGGCTGCCCAGCCCACATGTGGTCCCGGCCCAGCCCAGCTATTTGTGCCCATCGCCAGCGGGCGCTTGAAGCGCACTTGAGAGCGTGACAGTAAATAGTAAACTAAATGACAACTACTGGATAGATAGATAGATAGCTGGCCAGCAACTAACTTATATACATACACACACACACACACACACACATACACCCACAGAGTTAAACACACACATGTGTACATAAATATTTACTGGGTGTGTTCTCGATGCCAAAATGTTAACCCTTTGAATGCGCACTGGGGCGCTGGCTGGGCACAATGAGAACTGAGAGTCGATACTCGAAACTCGTTAAATGTTAATCGTTGACACGACACGAAATGCTGACTAAGTCCACTTTCAATCGTAAGTGGACAGAGTGACAGTGACTCGAAGCGGATGACGATGGTCATATTGACGATAGCGATGGCCGTCGGTAAACTTCTATAAAACAAACAAACTACATATATATATATATATATATATGTATATAATTATATGCAAATATACTATATTTGCTGACTGCTCAAATATATATGAGATATAGTTTAAAAAATAACACTGCACGAAATACATTTAAATATAGAGACTTAATTATTTTATTTATAAACTTTATTGTAATAACTTTTATTAGCATATAAAAATAAATATTGAAAATAAATATAATTTAATAAAATCAAATCAGTTGTTATTTTTGCTAAATAATATATTTCTAAAATTAAATGCTGTTTTATTAAAAAAAAAAAACAAAACGGCAAATATGGGTTAAGAATTTTAATAGTAATTTCAGGATAATTAAATACTTAATGTAATCCACTTAGGAGCATCCCATAGATACCTACATTCCAATAAAGTTTCATTTCAATGCTAAGACCCCAAAGGTATTCAGTTCTTCTTAGCTGAGTTGAGTTGAATTGAGTTCAGTTTAGTTATGTTGTGTTGTATTCAATACCCGTTCCCATTCTCCAGGCCAGGCCAGGCCAGGCCGGGCCGGGCCAGCCCAGCCCAGTTTCAGCACAAATGCTGACCCATATCAGCACAAAATATGCTAATTACCAATGGGGCCCAGTTAGTTGGGTTAGTTCACTGCGCAGTCGGCCAGTTAGTCAGTTGTTCCGTTGTTCAGTTGTTCCGTTGTTCAGTTGTTCCCGTGTTCAGTTGTTCCGTTGTTCAGTGAATGACTCTTATCAGTCGACGGTCAAGGCTATTGGGCAAAAGCTGGGCAAAAGCTGTGCAAAATGGTCACCACAAAACGATGCCGACACCCAAACACACTCACAAACACACACACACACACACACATTCGAGAGTGTGTATTGTGCATATTTTGTGTTTGGCTTATAATAAATCAGCCACGTGCAAGTGAGTGATTCAGTCCGAGCTCAAATTTAATTCCGAGCTGGCAGTCGTGCTGGTCCCACAGAGATTTTATGTAATTAACGCTGACGTCAGACACGGCAATTATATACAAGAATCAATTTCCAATCTATCAGTTTTACAAATAGTAAATACATATACTTACTTATTTACAATTATTGTATACTAGAAGCTGCTGTAAGTCGAGAGACCCTGCGGCAACTAGCCGGCTGTCACGTCGGAAGTTGACTCAGCAACAACAGCAACAGCAGCAACATCAGCGGCAGCAACAGCAGCAGCAGCGATTTGAGATTACCTAACTTTAGATTGTGGAAAAAACAAGCAAATTATCTTGGCTGCATTGTGATCTGAATGTGTCTCGAATGTATTGCGAACGCCTACGTTGTGGGCCAAAAGAAATCATTTAACTCTTTTGTAATTCATTAAAATGTGCTCATATCGAATGCTTGCCACATTGTTGCGCACGCCACAGATACATTTGTATCTTGTTGTCTCACATGTGACTTGTACTATTTCACTGTCGGATTTGGCCAGCCAAAGCTGCGCATTGTTTGGCATCGTCGACCTAAGCCGATTTTAAGCCACATACAAGAACTACACGTATGTGGCAACAACAACAACAACAACAACAAGTTTTACATATATATATGCCTAACGGTCTGCATCTATGTCTATATGTCTGCCGTACAGCGGCGACATAAGCTTTGATGGATTTTGACATAAATATGAGTTGGAATTTCGTGCCAAGTTTGGGGCACAGAGCACATGGAGAGCTTATCAGGCCGGGTCCATATATAGTCGATCGCCATCGGATCGATCCGATCGCTGGCTGAATTGGCAGCCAAACTGACGACCACTTGGCAGGTCAGCAAATGTAAAACACACACACACACACACACACACACACACCAGCAACACACAAAATCAACCCATGGCTGAACCTGGCTTCGAGTCGGGTCTCCGACTTGGCCCCAGCCTGGGCCAGTTCACAATTTATGCTAATCCGTGCGCCATAATTTGTTTTGTTGTACTGCTAGCAGGCCAGGCTGAAGAGTAGTTTGTTTTTGTTGTTTTTCTTTTCTTTTATTTATTTTATTTTTTTTATATATATAAATTTTTTTTTTTAAGTTTTTAGCGTGCAGAGCGCGTGTTGCGCATTTCCAAGCAGCCATCGAATAGTTGTCGGTCCATTTGGGTTAAATGATTAATTTACATAAATATTTTTATGATTTGCCAAGCCAGCAACAACAACAACAACAGTCGAATAAGAAAAGAAACAAAAAAAAAGAAACAAACTGTTAGCTGGCCAGCTGCCAGTCTTATGCAATCAGCCAACAAATGTGTTTGCGCCCCTTTTGGCCGACTGTGACTCTGGCTTGAAAAAGGGAACTAGTTCAAGCAACTGTAAACGCAATTGGCCAAACGCTCACCTCGTTGCTCGTTGCTCGTTGCTGGTGTCATCAACCTTTTGACAACGTCCTTTTGTCTTTAGCTGGCAACAGATGACAGCCAGCAGCAGCAGCAGCAGCTCACAGGACGTGCGCCACATGTGACCAAATTCATACTTACCAATGCCAATGAACCCAAGAATCAGCAACCCATAACCAGGAAGCAAAGTTCCACCAAATGCTATCGGATACAACAGGTGTCCGGCATTCCACTCTGCGTCTCCCATATTGATCTCGGAATGAATGCATTATTTATCAATAGACGCACTTTAGCCAGGCGCCAATGATGATTTCATTAGCTCGGAAATTTATCGCCTTTGTTGAGTGGACTTGAATGCATCTTAGCCAGCTCCGAGTGTGTCTGATTGTGTGTGTGTGTGTGTTTGTCTAACCAGTGCGATTGCAGTATAAATATTGTGTTTGCTTATTTGCATAATAATGTAAATATTAAATTTGTATGTAAATATTACACAATACAAATCGGGCACAAGCCTTTCAAGCGTGCGGAATTTATAATCAAACAGTCGCATAAATATGTGTATTGATATCAAATAAAGAACTTGAGCCAACTATTTAATTTGTTATAAATACCAAATATTTTGAATACTCGGCATATTTATATGCCATAAGCAGCTCTTTGCCATTATATCGGCTAACAATGCATTAATCTGGAAAGAGTGTGTTAACTATTGAATACAAATTGGTTGGTAAATGAATATGTTAAGGAACACTTCCACTTTTAGTGTGAGTTTATTTGTTAATTTCATCAATTGCTGATTGCTCAAATAAGCTTTAGTTCTTTATGTGCACTGGGGACTCTGGGGGCCAGCACCTGGGGCCCCACCCTATTTAAAAGAAGCCTCGCCCGAAGCTGGTTACTTCGGTTGTGTGTGTGTTTTTTGTTGTTGCTGCCAGTTAATCTTCAGTTACTCAACCCTTTTTATGCAAATGCGGCTTTCAAGCAATTTAGAAAAAATACGAGTGAAAAATATACACAAGAACAGCAACAACACCAACACCAACAACAACACCAACAACAGCAACAACAACAGCAACAACAACATGCGCCACAGAAACACGAAGCTGTATAAATTTATACATATGTGAGTCTACAATGTATGCATGTATAAATATGTATTAATATGTACATATATGTATTTATAAGTTCATATGTGAGACTTGTAGATAAATTTGCATATTTCAGTCGTTCATAATCCAAGTCTTTCCTTAAGTTGAAGTCTATCGCTCCCTCTCTCTCTCTCTCTCGCTCTCACTAGCTCTTTCTCTATCTGTCCCTAGCGGGTAACCAGCAACTTGAACTGGGACTGGGACTGGGGACTCGGTCTACTGCGGGCAAACAGCCAACAACAACAACAACAACAACAACAATAGAGACCCGCGTCACTTGCGAGGCGTCGAACCATTTGAAAAGCCACACCTAACTACAATTTTTTATTTTTTATTTTTTTATATTTCGTTTTTTTTTTTTGCGCCTACTACCAAGTTTGTCGCTTATTATTATTATTATAATTTTTTTATTTTTGTTTATTTTTTTTATCAATTTGTTAGTAGGTTTTTTTAGTCTCTACCTACTGCCTCCAATGAGCCTCTTTGACAATTTATGTAGAAGATAGTTTGGACGCTCCTCTCATCGCACAAATAACTAACATTTTTCTGACGTATTTTAAATGATTTTATTGAAATTCATTTTTGGTTGACAACTCGCTGAACCACTTAGGTCCCAAAAAGCGGGTCTTGCGGTTCTTTAATATGTTCCTAGTGGTTCTTATGTAGTTCCAACTTCTAGTTGGCTACTGCACATATCAAAATCGAAAATAAATAAATAGATGCGAATCTTGGCATATTTTTCAAACTATGATCATTTGTCCAACACTCTGAGAGTTGGCTTTGATATGATTAAGTGTCGCCTGTCCACATCATCACGCCATTTCCAATGTTTATTGCCGCTGATCGGTATCTATGCAGATTTGTATTGACTGTAATAAAGTAAGACTGTATCTTCTTATTTTTTTTTTGTCAAATCATGACAGAGCTGCAGCCGAGTCGAAATGGGGGTTTTTGTCATATACATATATATAAATTCGATACATCCACATACAAAGCCATACTAATTAATTTCTTTAATCAGATAACGTTTTATTATGAAGACATTTGAAAAATTGATATTTAAATAAATAGATTTTAAAAAACAACTGCAAGTCGCAGTCAATGTTGTTTTCATTTGTATCTGTTGACTGTGTTTGTTAATTAATTTTATTTATGTCTGTCGCTGTGCTAAACAAGATGAGTTGGCCAATTTGGTGATGCGTTCGATCTTGGCATGGGAACAGCACATATGGAGGAAGCGGCTATTGAATCTTGAATCTTTTAAATGTGAAAAGGTCCCAGCCATAAATTTAAAGAGATTATAGATTTTAGTCATCCAAAGACTAGTTAAATAATGACTTGTTAAATAATTCTATAACCGAAGAGGTTATTGGCTATTTAAAAAGAAGCAAAAAGCCAGATCATCTGATTCTTTAACACAGTTTTATTGGTTATAATTAAAAACACTACGAATTTGATAATTTCAATTAGCAGCTCTTCCATAGTTTATTTCTGTTGCTTTGCTATCTTTAGTATAAAAGTGGTGGAGCAGGCGGAAGATTTGCCATCAGAGCGCACTAAATCACCTTAGAGCGGCGCATGGAAACAACATGACAACAAAATGAACACTTCAACAAAATTAACCAGCCAAGAAATAAAACAAAAATTAAAAATAAGACAACAACAAAAAAAGAAAGAACAGAAAAAATAATTATAAAAAAAAAAACGACAGCGAAACAAACGCAAACATTATTCATTTAAATGTCTATAAAAACTGCGGAAAAATATTTTAGAAATACATATGTATACATATTGTATATTATATATTATTGTATATTATAAATAAAATAAAAAAATATTATTCACACATATCCAATGGACAAGCTGTGACTAGGGAGCAGTTGCTGTTGCTGTTTGTTGATTGTTGTTGCTGTTGCGATTGTTGTTGCTGTTGCGATTGTTGCTGTTGCTGTTGCGATTTTTAATATTGTTGCTGCTTTGCTACTTAAGTAAAAATCTGCTGGGAAAACAGATTGTAAATTATGACGGTGTGTAGAGTATCTGTGTGTGTGTGACACATTTAGTGTCACGTAGTCTATAAGTTTGCACACTAAAATAATCCTCAATTTTTTGATTCTGACCAATCGCCACAATCAGATTCCCCCTCTGTGTGTGTTTTATCAGCACACAGAGCTATAACTGTATACATATATGAAATGTTAGACATCAATCATAAACAATTGGTCATTTGGTTTCAATCTTTTTTTAGTGGCGTGTTCAAGGCATTTGCCTTGTCATCTTTCAACTGACATGTATCCAACTTTGAAAAACTTTTGATGCAACCCCCGCGAATTTACATACATATGTATGTATATGTATACATATTCATACATAACATCTACAACGTTATAATGTATATTTAATAGACCATTTTACAAGTAAGCGATGCTGAAATTATGAAGGTCAAGTTCAATTTACTTGACATTCCAAAAAATAAGAAAACATATCTAAATTTGTAAAGAAACCAGAAATTTAATGGAATATTCATTAATTATTATAACAAATATTACACAATTATAGGAGAAAACATGCGATAAAGATGTAAGTTATTTTTATAAATTTGCTTTTAGCCAACTAATTCCCCTATGCATATTTACGAGTTATTTTTTAAGATCTTTTTCTATTTAAATTTTATTTAATAGCCAAAGGTTTTTATGAGACTCTTTATTGAAAATGTCGTGTAGTCGAGAGCATTCCTCAAGTTTGACCGCTTTATGTTTTATTATAAGAATTAAAAGAAAAACGCTTGCAGCTGTTTCTTTCCATTTGCTTATATTTATGACACTTATAATACTAACATATGTATACTATACATTTATATATATAAATGGTGTATATATGTGTGTGCATATATAGAAATCAAACCTTGTGCAGCTGCTGGTGCTGATAAGCAATGAGCAACTAAACTTTTCATTTTGTTTGGTTCAACAAGCTGACCCAAAGGCCAATTTCGTCTGTTGCTGGTTAGGTGATAACGTGGTCCACGTAAAATGCGCTGGTTTCACACAACGGGAAAGATATAATCGGCAATAAATCTGGTTTAAAATGGTGTTGTGAGCGATGCCGCGAGACGGAGGCCGATATCTAGGGTTTTATGAGGCAAACTAGAGGGAGCTTCCATGATCTTCGTCTAGCTTTTAGTAGGATCAGTGCTGATTTTGATGCAATGTAGAATCAGTCTCCAAAGCTGAAACGATCTGTTGAGCCCGCTTTGCCTCGTGAATAAAACTTATCGGCCCCGGCTTTGTCATTGCCCCCTGCACCGCTAACACCTACTGTTGATAATGGTCAGCAGTTGATGCAGTTCATTTCTCCTGCACCACCACCTGCAATCAACAGTAGTGCCTCTATTGCTGGTCAGTCCATACTGTCCGTTTCGCCTCCCCCAGCTCTTTCTAGCCGTGCTCCTAAGCCTCTAATAGCGGTGGCACCTAGAAAACAAATTTTCCTTTCGCGTCTTGCCCCTGATATATCAGTGGATGACATTAAAGCCTATATACAGGCCAAGGTGACATCAACTGGTATATTAGTTGAAAAATTTAAATTTAAATATGAAAGAGAAATTTCCTCTTTTAAAATAAGTGTTTCGGCAGAGGTGTTTGGCACAATTTGCTGTGCTGATTTCTGGCCGAAGGGCTTAGTAATAAAAGAGTTTACAACTAGAAAAAGTTTACGGCCTTCTATTACATTACCTCCGAATCCCTCTGGTGCATCATCATCTTCTAATGTTGCACCAAAAAACTAACACCAAAATCCTCTCTCTCTCTAGCATATCAAAATGTTAGAGATCTTAAAACTAAACTTTCTAAACTATATGTTGACAGTCTTTCTTTTGAATTTGATATTCTAATATTTACCGAAACTTGGTTACAGCCTGATATTTTCGATCATTCAGTATTTTCCAATAAATACACCTCATATAGATGTGATCGAGTATCACGTGTAGGTGGCGGTTGCCTAATTGCTGTCGATTCTGATCTTGTGTCAGATTATTGCGCTTAATACTTTTTCATTGGTCATTACTTGTTCCTATATGCCACCTCAATCAGATGTCTCAGTCTATCTTAATCATCTATCTGCTGTTCAACTCATTTCCTCTATGCTTTCTGATAGAGACTATCTGATTGTATGTGGTGACTTTAATCTCCCAGATATTATATGGTCCGTTCCACCAAATCTATTGGTGCCACTTTGTACCGTTTCGAGTACTCTGTAATGATTATAACAAACTATATCATGTAATCAATTCAGAGTCCTCCATTTCACTAATTAAAAACTCTTATTCTTAATGTGTTATCTAAAGATGAACTTTTTTGCATGTACAGGTGGTGGATCTTAACTAAGTCTTACTAATTATTTTCTTACTAATTATTTTTGGTCTGATTGGGTTTTTCTGGGTTTTCCCCAATTCTTGCAACAAATGTTGGACCATTTTGTTTTCTACCCTAGAAATCATAGAAATCTAAAATAAAAAAAAAAATATATTAATAATTATACATTCTTATATTTCTTATAAGTAATTTATTATTGTTTAATTTTATTTTAAATTTAATTTAATTCCAATTTTTAATTTTTTGTATTTTTGGTGTCGACTGACTTTAGTTGACAAATAAATAAATAAATAAAAAACTTAAATAATAATCAAAGTGATTTATGAGCCCAGAGGTCAATGCTATGCCGTTCATAAATGTTTCGAAATTCACTGTCGTATTTTATTTAGCGAATTTGCATGACAAAAACTTGATTTATTTGAGAGACCAAACTGCCAAAAGGAGAATGCACAAAATGACAAAAAACCGAAGAAAAAAAAAAACAGAAAAAAAAACAGAAAAACTGCCTGCCAAAAATTATAAAACGCAGTCATGAATGGATTTTCATCAGCTCTATTATTAGTAACCAAAATGTTTATGTCTCTGTCATTTGGCTTCAGGTCGAACCGTTAAGAGGAGAATGTTGTAAGCCAATGCCAGTCAGTTAGCATACCAATCCATGTTATTCTGCATTTGCCGCATTTTCTTGCTAATTAAAACGGCCAAATCCAGTTAGCAGTCGGCTGAGCGCATTGCACTAGTTGGACTTGGCCGAAGGGGGATCCCCTCCCCACAGTCTCATTTGCCTGCCCTTAAGCTGATTAGCACATTGCATCCCCAATTGCTAATACCCTATACCAAGTGGTTCCATTAAATATATCACAATGTTATCATATATCAATAAAAACGGAGCAACAAACGTGGTTTGCAATTTATATTTAATTGCGGTCAAGCGACACAGATTAATGGGCCTATAGAAATGTGATCAGACAAGTAAAGTGCTGTAATTATATCATCTGATTCTCAGAGAGATCGAGGAATCAGCTAAGTAAACTAAAGGAGTGCCACTTCCATCACAAAATCAACAATTAGGTAATAACTCAAATGTCTAAACTAACCAAGACTTTGCTTAACTTATGAGAAGACAGTCTAAAATGTCTACTTAACTTAAGTTAAAAGATACCTGTTCGAAGCATACTTTAACAATTTCTTCCATCTATTTTGCCATGCCACAAACTTGAGGCGGTTGCACATTTTTCAAGTATACATATGTATATATGTATGTAGTACCAAGTGCATAATATTAACAACCGGTTGGTTAACATATGCATTACAGTCAAGTACCCACTATCTGGAGCCGAGGCCCGCTTATTAACACTTGATAGATTGCGCACTGAGGGCACGGTCACCGTTATTTGCACATTACTTTGCGTTTTAACAACACCCAAAACATTTAAGCCAAAATAAACATGTCGAGCGTGGAAAGAACAGAACTGAACAGAACAGAACAGAACTGAACAGAACGACACGGACTTGGACACGGAAATGGGCATGTTTGGTATATACTTACCCATATGTGTGTGTGTGTGTGTGTGTGTGTGTGTGTGTGTAAGTGGTACTCTGGCTGGGATTGGAACTGGAACTGGAAGTGGAATTGTAACTGGGCGATCGTTGGCACTATGAAGAAAATTTGCAACTAGTCATTTTCGCGAATGTTTCACATTTTTAGTGCGACTGCATGTTTAACATGTTTGTTTGTTTGTTTGTTTGTGTTTATGTTTGTTTTAATATTTGCATTTGTGTAAGTGTTAGTGTTAGTTTTTGCGCTTGTGCTTTTGTTTGTATTTAAATTGTTGCTGTTGTTGCTGTCGTCATCATAATGTGTGCATTATTGTTGCTATTGTTGTTGGCCCGTTTTGGCCCGTGGCTTGTGGTTTAAGTTCACTGCAATTTTCAAATCAATTTTGTTTACTTTTTACTGCACACTGCAACTGCAACAACAAGAGGCAGAGCAACAACAGCAACAACTGCGACACACGCACGGCCACTTTTCTCCCCAGCAACATAAGGAGAGTCCGGACCTGGTTGCCCGTTTACCCATTTGCCGTGTGTTTAACAACATTTTTATGGTTTGGCACACACCCTAAGCCAAAAGACAGCAACCAAAACAACAACAACAACAACAACAGCAGCAGCAAAATTGTCGATGTTGGAAAAGTGCATCGGTAGGCGACAGACAGACAGACAGACAGAGAGACCTGACTGACTGACTGACTGACAGACATGCACGCTTAAATGTGGCAGCAACTGCAGCAGCAGCAGCAGCAGTGGCAGCAGCAACTCTGTAACTGTAAATTATACATTTCATAATTTTCGCAACATATTTCGTGATAATCGCATGTAATTGCGTTTTATCTGCACCTTTCATCCGGACATGTGAGCAAACAAACGCGCTTAACGCAAAGCGCCCTTAAACAGCACATTTTGGCCAACCCCTTGGCCCAAAGTAAAAACTGACCACAGTAAACGGGTAAGGAGTAACCAGTTACTAGTTTCCAGTAAGCCCAGTGAGCAGTTCCATTGGCGGCTTTAGATTGTTGTTTTTTATTTTTATTTTCATTTTTTGTTTTTTGTTTTTTTGGCTCGAGCGCGCTTCAATGGGCTTTGGCCATGTCCAGCGATTTACGGACAGCGATAGCAAATTATGCGAACAAACGGTACATTTTCTTTATACTTCACAATAATGCAATATTTGGGTTACAACAAAAGCCAACACACACACACACAGATACACACACACGCAACTTGGCAACTTGCCGCTAATGTGTCCCAACTCAGCAACCCCTCGTCTTTTAAATTGCATTAAAATGTGGCGACGGACAGCTAATGCATTTTTTACAACATACGCTTACTGTATGTGTGTGTGTATGTGTTTGTGTGTTTGTGTGTGGACGTTGTTGTGATAACAACTCACGCGATTATCAATTTGACACCCAAACATTGTGTCGTTCGCTGGCCGTTGTTCGCTGAGTCGCCTGAGTGAATGACTATGAGTACACTCGTAACTGGCTGCCTGATCACGACATCAGCCCAATAACAACAACAACAACAACACCAGCAACAACAGCAACACCAACAGCAAAGCTGTCGGCGTGTTGACTACCAGCAACACCAACAGCAACAACACCAACAGCAGCAACAACAGCAACAACAACAATAAATTCAGTAGGGGACAGTGCGGATTAGGCAAATTTTGTACAGTCGGGTATTAAGTGCCAGTGGCGAGCGTTGCTGACAGCCACTGTTAATATAGCAATTATGCACTGGCCAAAAATGTTCAAAAAGTTAAAGGAGTCAAAAAGCCAAATACAGCAATCAGAATATTCTCGAGTGCTAAGAATCTGATTTCTATAATAAATTGCTGAAGCTAATATTTTGTATGATTTCACTATGCAAAGTTCTTATTTTATTTATAGAGTGAATTGCTTAGAGAGAAAATTCCGGCCTCCATTTGAGGCATGTCGTAATTATATTTATTTCTAAAAATATATTCAACATCGCGCCGTTAAGTTATCAATTTGTATAACCTCATAATTTTGTAGCCATTTCAATTTGTATTTACATATATTTGTTTTATGTGCGCTCGTGTTGTCAATTTTTATTTGAATGTGAATTTATAAAAGAGATTTCTCGGAAAATATTTATAGTCACATATATGTTTGAACAACTCTTTCGCTTATCAATGCCATAAAATATATACTAAGTATAATAAATGAAATGCTCGCCAATCGCAAACAAATTCCAGGAACAAAGGCAACTAATTGAAATGCTGGATTTTGTACAATTTTATATCTTTCCAGTTTAATATTAAATAATATTTTTCAGTGTAATTATCAGGCACGTGTGTTTAGTTCGTTTCGTTAAATGACGACTTGACCAGTGGACAACTTTTACTCATCTGCATAATATGGTGAAGAAATTTGTTAAAAGCATTTTCAACGTTTTAAATAGAAAATGTACCAAACGACAGCTACATCAGCAACAACAACAACAACAGCAACAACAACAACAACAACAGTATCTACAACATCGGGCTTAATTATGCTGTCAGAGTGGCCTTTAAGAGACTTTCATCTTTCACCAGCACGCAAGAAATGAGTCCCATGTTAAGAAGTAGTTGGAAAAGATATACTTTTAATCGCTTAATTACATTTGACATGACAGGTTGACGGAGGGCGAATAATCCAAATGATGGAGCAATATTCGAGTGCATTCTACAAAACAGCTTCAATCATTTAGAAACAGCTTCAATCATTTAGAAACAACATACAATTTCAGAGCTTTTTTAGCTGTTGCAAACTCTTCTTTTTATCGCGTAATGACTTTAATGAAAAGCATACGCAAAATCGTTTGAAGGCGTTTCCCAGCCGTTGGCTATGAATGTCAATTCGAATTAAAATCATTTTTTACATGTACATACATATGTATATATATGTAGATATGTACACATGTATGAGAAGCAGTCGCCCCTGGTACGAATTGCTGGCAATTCATATTAAATAATTGAAAACGATAGGATGGCAATAAAGGATTAAAACTGGGCAGAGCAATTTGCGCAGGCGCTTACAGCTGATGTCATTTATTGTATTTAAAAAAATATACAGCAAAAAAAGGAAATATATAATAAAAAATGCATAAAAGGCAGAAAAAAAAAACAAAACAAAAGGCGGCCATGCTGCGGCCGACCGCAGAGTTATTATTTAAATGTGCATTACACACACACACACACACACACAAACACAACCACACACAGAAATTAACACACAGATGCCTCTCGCTATAAAAAATCGACAGTTGGCTGGCCGTATACCCAGTCCCAGTCCCGGTCCCGGGGCCGTTCCCTGCTTCTGTCCTTGTCCCTGTCCCTCATACGACATGTTGTCATCGTCATCAACCCTTTTGCTACTAGTGGGTCCTGGGCTGCGGCGGCGTCATAATTAATAAGAGAAATCCCTTTTCAATTTGACGGAGTGCATTTGTCATTGCATTTAATTTGCAGAGTACGCGACCAAAGACGAGAAAGAGGAAGTCCGGAAGTTGTCGTTGTCGTTGTCGTTATCGTTCCTGTTGTTGAGTGTGGTTGGTCCCCGGGTCGCGTCTGCCTCTGCCTCTGCTTCAGCGTCAGCGTCTGCGTCTGGTGTCAAGTAGGGGCTGTCCTGTAACCGTTTTGGTGTTCACACGAAACATATTTAAATGCATAGCGCTTGAGTAGGCAGCAAGGTTTTCAGACAAAACGAGAGAGACTCCAACAGAAAGAGAGAGAGAGAGATAGGAGTTGAGGGAAGGAGTTGAGGCATTGGCAATGAAATGCGTTAATTGATTTTTATACATTTTTCGGGTATGGGAAACTGTCGCAGAGGTCAGGGGTTAAAACAGTTGGCTAATAGCGTCAATACCCGCCCAAGGCTGCTGTCAGTTCGCTTAATGTAATTGGCTTCTAGGGATAAGAGTAACTTAGACTTTATAATGCTTATTACTTCCACGATGTCTAAAGCCGATTAATTAAAATATTATCACTTTTAAAATGTAAGTGAAATCAGCTTGTGTATAAAATCAATTTCGTTCTCCAAGAGGTTCAATTATGTGGCAATTACGAGCTCATTTCAGTTGCTGTTTCAACTGCAGTTCGCGAATGGAAACCCCTTCTAAATTTTGCAGCAAACAGAGACACAAGTCCAAGGGCAATGGCAGCTCTAGAATCAACCAACCAACCTCAGCCCTAGTAACTGGTTTGCCGCCCACAATCGAAGCACCCACTGCTTGGAGAGTTGAAGCTTGAAGCCTTTTCGGCGGAAACGGATGCAGTCAGTCGAGAAGTCGATTCCCACTACTATTCACGCGTCTCTCTGGACCATGTTGTTTGTATTTTAAATTGGCAGCGCGCTTAGCACATCCGCCGGTGCGAAACGCCAAGCGATAGACGCATATATGCGATTGTGGATGTGGATGTAAATGTGAATGTCGATGTGGATGTGGATGTGGATGCAGTGTGAGGTCCAAGAATCGCGCTTACGGACCAATAATTGATTGCCTTACCGTTAGGCAGCTGTTCAAAATGCGCAAGCGGCAAGCGGCAGTCGGCAAACGGCAGTTGGCAATTGGCAGCAGGTGAGCGAGTGCCATTGCCCCCAATCCCCGACCGCCGGCCACTTTGCACAGATGAGATTTTCAATTTGGATAGGGCCGCCCCGAATGTTTGCGTATTAAATTTGCATGGAAATCTGTCTATATTGACCGAGAATGGCCAATGCAAATGTTTGCCGGGCCAAATGAATGGTCGAGAACGAAGAAACAGCGCCAACTGCTGCTGCTTCTTCTGCTGCTGTTGCTGCTGTTGATGCTCTTGCTGATGTTGCCGCTGGTCAGTCAATGGCCAGAGGGCATTGCACCCGGCAATGCCATCGCCACTGCGAACCGTTGATGCCTCCTCTTTGGGCATTTTTAATACGCGTTTGCATTTGCGTTTGCCAAATGTTATCAGTGGAACGACAGCGGCCTGCGCCACATTTCCACAATCCCGAGTGCCCAGTCTGCACTCCCACTCCCATTCCCAGTCCCAGTCCCATTCCCAGTCCAATGCCCCCAGTGGTCCGCAGCAGCGATTGGTGTTATCGATGAGCCTACGCTATCAGTTGAGTACAGTTGCCTCGAATGCCCATGACTGTGAATGTGAATGTACACGAACCCACACCCATACTCACACTCAAACTCATACTCATACTCGTGGCAGTGAATGTGACTGCGATGGTGCTCTGCACTTAGAATGAATGCAAAAACAAACATTTTACTTGAGTAACATTTGTTGTACTACGTTCAATTCACTTTTTTTTATTCGCAAATAGTCAGCGAATGAGTTGCTGAGTTGAGTTGATAAACTGCACAGAGCACAGAGTACGGATGGATATGTCCGATGGAGACATGTGGACATGTGTGTCCCGTGTGGACATTGGACACTGGACACTGGCAACTGGCAACTGGACACTGACAGTGAACACTGCAATGCCATCATGTCATCAAGCGACAGACGGTGGACAAACAGTTTCAAATTGATTATTTGCCGCTGCAAATTAAAATTAAGTCATTAAGTCTGACAGTCGGCAGAGGCTGGCCAGGTTAAAGATAGATCGGGCCAATTAATATGTGCATGGAGCCCTCAATTAAGTCAGACACTCAACAAACCTTTTTTTTTCCCTGCAAAACTAAGCAAGCTTCACAATTCATTTCTAGGCAGGATTTTAAAATATTCACTGCCAGTTCAACATTAACACTGCTCCTGAATTTTTTTTAAAAACTACAACATTTCTTAAACTATACTATTTTTATATGAATTAAGATATAAGTGTACATACATTAATATATACATTACATCAAAATTGACATAATATGTGGATATTTCATATGTATAATGAAATGGTGTTTATTTTTGTTGTAAATCATATGTACTCTATAACGAACTGATCGTCAGTTAAATGACAGAGATCGTCATCTTTAATGTAGCCAAACCATAGTGAATATTAAAATTAATATGCCAATTAAACAATTTTTTTTTGTATTTTATTTGTCGGCATTTGTGTTACGTAATGTTCAAGAATGTAGGCAATTTATTAAGGAATGTATTTAATTAAAATGCGCTTTTGTTATGCTTAATCTTTAACGAAATGTCATTCTTAGTTGTAGCCATTTGTCCAATCGTAGAACGTGTTTAATAATCTTTAGACTTTTATCAGCTGAATGCCATTAAACAATAGAATTAGCCGGGGGCCCCATTCGCTTCCTCGTTGACCCCAGAACTTGAACCCCAACACGTGCTTATCAATATTGCGGTGCATTGTTCGTGACACATTTGTGAATACCGAGTGGCACTCGTCGCACATAAGCACAATAGTTATTCATTATACCCTGATCCCATTAAAAATGGGAAAAAAGGGTATAATGGTTTTGTGCAAATGTATGTAACAGGCAGAAGGAAGCATCTCCGACCCCATAAAGTATATATATTCTTGATCAGGATCAATAGCCGAGTCGATCTAGCCCTGTCCGTCTGTCTGTCCGTCTGTCCGTCTGTCCGTCTGTCCGTCTGTCCGTCTGTCCGTCTGTCCGTCTGTATGAACACGCGGATCTCAGAGACTATAAGAGCTAGAGACTTCAAATTTGGAATATAAGATCTCGTATACCAGGCGCAGATCAAGTTCGCGTTATTTTTTCGATAACTGCCTCAGTTTCTGAATTATCGATACATTTAGATTTCCGATAGCAGTAAATTCCACATATCTCTCACAATTTAATGGATACAGTCACCAATTTTGGTTGGTAGGTTGTTGGCGAGGTCCTTGAAAGATCGGCATGTGCCACGCCCACCTCCGACGCCCCCATCACCCCCGCCCCTAAAATTTTCAAATGGCTATATCTTCCGCAGTTTTTGAGTAGGGAACGTCAAATTTGGTAGGTATATTACTGGTAGTCACCTTTAACAACCGATAACAAATTTGTGGTGCCACGCCCACACCTGCGCCTATAATCGACAATTCCGATTGTAAATCGATAACTCCGTATATCTCCGAACATTTTAAAGATAGAGTAACCAAACTTTAAAGCTAATTTGCTGGTAACCTCCTCCAAAGATTGGCATACCAATTTTTGGACCACGCCCATATCCGCCGCCCCCAGGAACTTCGGCCCTAGAAATTTAAAATGCGCATATCTGCCGTAATTTGCAAGCTAGAGTCGCAAAATTTTGCAGGTATGTTACTTGTAACTCCCCCAAAGATCGAAAAAAAAATTGGATGGCCACGCCCACTCCAACTACCTAAACCGATACACCTGTTGGTGTAAATCGATAAACCCATATATCTCGCGCAATTTGAAAACTTAAGTCACCAAATTTTAAAGGTGTATTGCTAGTAACACCCTTCATAA
Source organism: Drosophila kambysellisi (assembly GCA_035042185.1). Classification (NCBI taxonomy): domain Eukaryota; kingdom Metazoa; phylum Arthropoda; class Insecta; order Diptera; family Drosophilidae; genus Drosophila; species Drosophila kambysellisi. Next base: position 13,143,594 of record JAWNLS010000077.1, on the reverse strand, counting down.
ATGTGGAAAAAAAATTTTGGACCACGCCCACTCCCGCCCACAAAAAACGATAAATGCCTCTATCTCCCGCAATTCAAGAGCTAGAGTTACCAAACTTAGAAGGTATATTACTAATATCGGGCCACGCCCACTCCAGCCCACAAAACCGATAAACCTATAATGCATTTAACGCTGGGTCAGGGTATATGGTAGTCGAGCTCACTCGACTACAGCGTTCTTACTTGTTTTAATTTATATTTATTTGAATTGATGACTTAATGGCAAGCTGAAATGATTTCATTATTGTCACAATTGCAATCATTAAACAACACCAACAATAAGGAATTCTTACAACAACGCACTAAATGGGGAGCTGGAATGGTGCAGCCCACACTCTGATAAGAGTATTTCGTAATTGAGCCAACAACAACAACAACCAACAACCGCAACAACAACAACAACAACACCAAAAACAACAATAATTGAATTGCGTAAACATTTTCATTGGCCAAAATAAAAGCGTATGGAAAACAGCAGCCGTTCAATGGTTCCAAGAGCCCCACAAAATCCACAAAGCAAAACAAAAACAAACAAGCAAACAATAAATCAACAATGAAATTAGTTTTTGGTAAATGCATCAAATACAATTGGCTTAATTTTGCCTTAAATACGATATCATTTTTGTGGCTGTGGCAGTGGCAGAGAATACAAGAAACACATGCAACCAGAAATTTTCATGAACACAGTTGTGAATGGAATATTTATGCCGAAAAGTGAACACTGCACTGCACGATTCTGTTGCCAATAAATGCATGTTCGGTAAATAATATTTTACCTGAATCTAAAAATTAAATTATAATAAAAAGCCAAATTCAAACAACATAAAATTCATAAGTTATTTTAATAGGAAAGTTTATCGATTGTAAAAGCTATTGAATGCGTGTTGAGTACCCGTTTAGAGTACCGGTTTGGTGATGTTTTTAACTGGTTTCAACTGGTGTTTATCTTCGTGCCGCAAGTACAAAATTTAATAAAAGTCAGCTTATTGATATAGCTATAGATAAGATATGAGGCATAAAACTCAAAGCACTTTCTTTACGCAGCCGCATTGGAAATGCAAAACTTTTGCATCAAATTTTTGCTAGCCTGTGCAATTTACGCGAATCTATTTCTAAATTTAGCGTTAAAACCACACAATTTTGCGATGAGCAATTTAATTTTAGTGCAGAAGGGAGCGGGTGGGTGAGTGCAACAAGCGGGAGGCAAACGTAAGCATAACGAAATCATTTCGAGTGCCACAACCCAAAAACGCAGCAGCACAAATCAAGCAGCCAGTCGAAGGCAGGCTTATCACCCCATAACAGAACCCAACCCAACCCAACCCAACCCTACCCAACCACACCACAGCCCGAAAAGGGTTAACCCCAAATACAACAACAACAGATTGGGGAACGATGGGCGATGACTAACGGACGATTGGACGATTGGACGGAAGGTTGCAATTCAATTACATGTTTGTGGCAGGCCGCAATGCTCAATAATGCAGTTAATATCGACGGCCTGTCGCATCAGTGTATGAGTGGCAGAAGAGAATGAGAGAATAAGAGAATAAGAGAGAGTAAGAGAGATGGGTGAGAGTAAGAGAGATGGGAGAGCAAGGAATAATGCTGCGTGGGAGTTGGCAAGTTTGACAAGCTTGCTGAAAAGCCCAAATGACGTCTCTGTCTCCTTCAGCCTCTGTCTATCGTCCTGCCTGTCTGTCTGTCTGTCTGTCCGTCCGTCTGTGTCTCTCTCTGTCTGTTTGTCTGCCACATGGTCTGCTGCATCTAATTCAATTTTCAAAACCCAAAATTCTGTTGACCAAACTGCGTTGATGCGTTGCTGGCCGGAAGGGGTTGCTTGGCGATGGCGAGAGGAGAACAGGACGTTTCACTCTAGACCAAAGTGTTTATAAGTTTTTAACCAATGTTGTTATTGCTACCGATGTTGTTGCTGCTGTTGTTGCGGCTTTGACTGTGTCCATGTTGTGGTCCGAAATGAAATTTTGTTAGCTAATTGAATTTTAGCTGCAACTCATTTGCCATGCACAGGCCAAGCTGCCTGGCATGGCTCTAGCTCTGGCTAGCTGAAGTGCGGGCGCAACGGGGTTTGGCTTTTGGCCATTTGATTGCTGTTTTAATTTTAACAGCAATATCAACAATAACAACAACACCAGCAGCAATTCCAAACAAAGAAGGTAACCAAACAAAATAACAACAACAACATTTCGCATTTACTTGATTCGCATTAAGTTGATTAATGCAAGAAAAAAAACCCATGGGCAATGGAAAAAAATGAAACGTTGCTGCCCCATTGGGATGCGTGGGGCAGGCAACAGCAGCAGCAAGATCAAAAATACACACACACCTACACTATTAAACATTTTATTATATGTACAACTTGGACTTCCTATAAATGTATATTTGCGAATTGAGGTCGCTATTAAAATAGACTTTGCTTACCAAGTATTTTAAGTTTAAATTTTTTTTTGCAGTTTGCCAATCAAGATCCCTAAAAATAGTATATAGGTATTTCAAGATTACTTTCTTGAAACTAACCAATTTTTATTTTTGAAACTGAGAACAATGATTAATATTATTATTAAGCCACTAAAAGCGAAACTTAAAACGACTACTCCCTCTCTACAATTTGTTGGTTAAAAAGCAATTTGAATTTTTGTTCAATAATTTATTAATAATAATGTATTTTTCCATTCTAATCATATGGCATACAACAGCTCCGATTTTGCAAATAAAAATTGATTTAAATACGCGTGACATGCGCCTGACTTTTGCACTCGGCGCGCGCCGCAAGAAATATAAAAAAAAAAAAAAAATTGAAAGCAAAAATCGCGCACAACAAGGAAAATAGACGTCCGTCCCTCCCAAACACACACACACACACACATACACACACACACACACACAGTCAGTTAGTCAGTCAGTCAAAGCTTGGTTCGCCCTCTTTTGGTTTTTAGTCTTTAGAGTATTGTTGGTTGGGCACACTCCCGTTCGAGTATCGTGTGATTATTTTGGTTTTATATAAATTTTTTGCATTTTATTTTTTTTTATTTATTTCGCTGAACTCGCGCTGTGCGAATGATTCATGCTGTGATTTCCTGCACAGCCTCAAAATGCGGCCCGAGCTTTGGATTTGGCTTTGGCCAACAACTTACACAAACTGAGTTGACGTGACTATGACATGACGCGACTGTTGTTGCTGTTGTTGTTGCTGTTGCTGATGTTGTTGCTGTTGCTGATGTTGTTGCTGTTGCTGTTGCTCGCTTGGGCATTATTATGTGCAATTGCCCGTTTGCTGTTGCTGTTGTTGCTGCCGGCCGTTCTAGTTGCTATTGCTGATTGCCATTGTCTGCCGAAAAAGCAGCAGAAAAATAAATGTATATAAAAGCGGTACAGCTTCGTCCGCTTTCAGCAGCAGCAGCAGCAGCAGCAACAGCACAAGCAGCAACAGCAGCAGCAGCAGCAGCACAAGAGGCAGCAGCAATCGCTCCGTCTACGTCTCTGTCTGATTGTGTTGCTCGCTTTGATTGAAGCCTTTCACTCCATGCAAGGCAATTGTCGTTACTCTGTGTTGCAGTTGTGATTGTTGTTGTTGCTGTTACTGTTGCTGTTGCTGTCTGCTTTTCGTTTTGTAGTTTTATTATTAAAATTACCAACAGCAGCGGCAGCAAAAATAACAGCGTCAGTTCTTTAGCTACTAAACATAACTTAACGTCTATGAAACAATTAACGAAAACACTAGCAACAACAACAACAACAACAGCAACAATAGCAACAACAACAACAATAGCAACAGCAACAGAAATTGATGTCAATATAATGGAAAAATAATGGCATAGCTGCACTGTCTGTAAGCCACAGATCTCTTAAAGTACAAATGCTACAGCTCTGACTCCAAAGCTGAAGCAACTGTGCAACCTTTCATAAAAACAATGGCATGCTGACAACGAATCAATGTAACTACCACGCTGTGGAGTATCTCAGCTCCAAAGCAGCAGTTAGCAGCACTAGCAGAAAAACAAAAAAAAAAAACACAAAAAAAAAAACAAAAAAAAACAGACGGCGCATTAAACATGCATCCTGTCTGTGCCAAGGTTGCTGCCGGCTCTGGCTCAATGGCTGCCACAGCCTCAGCTTCAGCTTCAGCCACAACTTCAGCCTGGTTGGCCTAGCCACCAACGCCGACGCGAAGAAGCAGGTGTTACCAACAATTACTTTGCACACGGCTGGCTGACTGGCTGGCTGGCTGGCTGGCTGCTCCCTCACAGATGAAGACAAAAAGCAATGTTGGCCAAGTTGTTGCTGCAACGCCAGTTGTTGTTTACAACTAGACGACGTCGACGACGATGACTTCCATAGGTAGGCAGGCTGTGTTGCAGAGAGAGAGACTCCGTCTCTGGCGGATGCTGGCGCATATTAAGCGCAAACTATTAAAAATAAATCATGACACAGTATCAAGATCAACAACGAACCAACAACCAAACTGAGACTCGGATGTGGATGCTGCTTGCTGCTTGCTGTTTGTTGCCAGTTGCCAGTTGCTAGTTGCCGTTGTGTGTTGCTGGATTGGCAGCCGTGGCATGAAAAACAAGCGCCGTGTGGCGCTTTGCATGTAGCCAACTGACCAGCCAAACGGAGAGCAGTAGGAGTTGCCAATAATGTCATTGTGTTGCAATTGCAACTGCCATGCTCGACCAGCAGCAGCAGCAGCAACAGCAGCAACAACAACAACAACAACAGCAACCATGTGGAGCAGTTGTTAAGGACAAACAAAGGGACAAATGATTGCTGCTTGTGGGCAACATGTGGCCCAGCTCTGCAGATATCAGAACCGATAATGTCCAAGCAGCTGCAGCTGCGCTTGAGGGCTATCTAAAGTTCAGCCACTGTGCCACATGTCGCTGTTGCACTAGTTGCTCTCGCAACGTTGGCTAAAGACCGTTTTATGAGATTTTATGAATAGATTTTTACTAGTTGCTCACAGACAAATATATATAAGAAATATATGTATGTTGTTGCTGTAAGTTTTTAATGCTGGCAGAAATGTTGCAAGTTGCTGTAACTAAGGCTGCTGTCGTTGTACCTACAGCAACATTTGCTCATTATGAGTGGCCTCTATTTTCTAATGGCCAACACCGCCGGATATTAGTGTCACATTTAACAGTTTTGGCCGGGAGCAACATGTTGCCGCTGCATATCCGGCTGACCACAGCAGCAGCAGCAACAACAACAACAACAACAACAACAACAACAATACCAAGTAAGAGAAACAACAACGGCGGCATTTAACTGCCAAATCAGCGTTACTTATGGCCAATACGTAGCATGTTGCCAGCAAAACAACAATTGGTAATAGTTTCAGCCGCTCGGCAGCAACATGCAACAGGCTGCTACCGTCGTGCCTTGGACATTTTTAGCTGGACACAACAAAGAATTTATGGTTTCCCTATTACGGCTTTGACATGTATTGGTAGAATTATTTTTAGATTTATTGATTACGCGCGCTCGTCGCGTTCCAGGCAAAAGGCCGAGCCAATTGGTGGTGCTGCTGCTGCCGTTGAGGTTGCCTATGTTGCTGCCTGTAATCGGTTGGCTCTATTAAAAACAACAAAACGTTTATGCCTTGTGGCGCTTGCGACGGATGTGTGGGCCGAAGCGGCAACTGTGGAACACTGAACACCACATCAACATCAACATTATTTCAACTTGTTGCTTTTTGCTTTTGCCTTTACTGTTGTTGTTCACGTCCACGCAGATGCGTGGTTGCTACTGTGAGCCACTTACTCTTGTAAAACTCTATAAGGCTTTTAATATGGGCAACTGATGAGCAAGGGCAACTGATGGGCCCCAACAAGGATACGGCTACGGAGGAGGACAGGAGAGGAGTGAGACCGGTTCAGTTTGGAGACAAACAAATTTGTTATAGTCGAGAGCATTGATAAGCAGCAAAAGATCTAACATTGGCCAGGGGACAGTTAATGTCCAACAAAGAGCTTTACAAAGTTTTACGATCTCAATTAAATGTCAAATGAAATGCCAGAAAATTGCTATTTATGCGACAGGCCGCCGACCGCAGACAGACTGACAACAATTCCCAAAGCGAACCGACGCAGTCAACGATAGTTTCTAGGCAAATAAAATCAAATATAAATATACTCGATGGAAGGGGATGGGAGTGGGGAGGAGGTGGGTATCCCCTACTTTGGATCGCCACGTTTAATATCACATTTTGATCATGACAGTTTCTTAGCCATTTTTATGCAACTGGCTGCGTTCAATTGACAATCGTCGTCGCGACGGAACGACGGCTCTGAAATTCGATATTTATGCAGCAGGTTTTGCATTTTATGCTTATCAAAATTGCTGAGACCATATTAAGTTTCACGCAAGTTGCATGCGGGCAACTGGGAAATGCACCAAATGCATGATAATTAAACGATTGCCGCCGTACCAGAAGACGGTCAGACGGGCCGACGGACGGACGGTTAAATGGGGTAAGCGTACAAACATGGGTCAATCCTTAAATTGTTTGTCCCAGCACGAAGTTCCAGCCTCCCACTACTCGTCCACTTCTCTCGCACTCTCTCTATCTATCTCTCTCTGTGTCTCTGTCTCTCTCTTTTTATCTTGCAGTGGTGCTCTTCTTTCTGGAATTGTGGGCAAAACAAAAGGCTGGCCGGCTGCCTGCTGCCGGGGTGTGTCCGAGACGTACAATGTTTACTTTACAATTCAATTGATAGTTATTCAACTCACGAACTACTTAAGATCCGCGGGTTGCAAAAAAAGAAGCAACGCTACGCTGGGAAAAGCGAATGCAACACACCAAGAGCAGCGACTGCAACAGCAACAGCAACAGCCACAGCAACAGCAACAGCAATAGCAACAGCAACAGCAGCTAGCATATTGCACGCTTGCAACGTTGCTGTTGTGTGTTGTGCCTGTGGCAGTAACAGTTGCCTGTGCCGTTGCCGTTCCAGTAGCAGCCGGCCAGTCAGTCAGTATCTGTGTTGATCATTTGTAAAGCGCTCTACGACAGATATGTCGTTGCTGCAACAACAAGCCAACGAACACAAACTATATTTGGCAAGTCGAATTTCTTATTCGCTAGCCAAACTTATTAAAAAACAAAGTCTTTAAGACGATGTGACAACCAGCCAGCGTTATCTGGCAATCAACACACACAGAACATTGTATGTGGCAAGCCCAGACTTCTTAGGATATTCCTTGGATTATCGAAAGGAATCAAGTAAAAATTCTAATTAATTATTTTATGCAAGTTCAGGCAAAGGCAACTAGTTAATACTGCTGATATACCCCCGATTTATGAGGGTATATACAAGTACCAGCAACGATTGGCGACGACGCCAGCAACATGACAATCGATTTGTGCTGCTCTGTATGCGATTGTTGCGGCTACTTACGTGCCAATGCAAAGGTTCAAAAGGGCTTCAAATGCTTGCACTTGCAGAACTACTCGCACCGAGGCAAACACACACATGCGATCTACAATAGAGAAACTGCAAAACCATGGGGAAAATACAAATACAAAAAAAAATAAGAAAAAAAAAATATACTTAGGTATAGAGAAACCGCTCTGATCTTTTGGCTGGCCCCGTTTGCACTGTTGCTGGTTACTGTCCATCAGATGCATACGAAATTTTTGCAGATACTTAAAAGCAGTCAAAACACAACCTAACTAGGAAATGGCAGCAGCAACGGCTAGCAAGGAATTTAGTTGCAGGCACCACCACCAACAACAACAACAACAACAATAGTAACAACAACACCAAGAAACAAACAAATGGATAGCAAGTCTGCAGTTAGTTCGGGTTCGGGTTCGGTTTTTTACAGTTGCCGCAGCAGCAAAATGTCATTGTATGATAATGAGCTGCTCGACCAAGTCCAAGTCAGATGCAGCTGAATGAATGATAAAATATACTTTAAATGGTCGTTTCGACTGTTGTCTGTCTCAGCCAGCTAGCGGTTTCTCCACCACAGATAGCAGCCACTTTAACTGGTTCACATCATTTTACAAAGTGGCTCACAGTTTCCAACTTGCAACTTCCAACTTCCAACTCCGACTCTAAATCTAAATCTAACTCTAACTCCGACTGAGTCGTACAGATTGTCAGAGATCTCTGTTTTTTGTTTGTCAAACGTTTTGGGGTTAAAGCAAAGTTCATTTGGGTCGATGTCGCCGTTGCAGTTGTGACGTTTATCCCCGATGCGGCGCGTGTTGCGCATGCCCAAGTAACTGTGACAGTGCAACTGCAACTGCAACTGTGACTAGGACGGAGACTTTAACTTGAACTGTGGCCCGAACTGTGGCCAGACTTTTTTGTGGGCAATCTCTGGTAAGTAGCTCGCATTTGGTACTACATAATTTGGCAGCCGGCAGCAGTCAACTGAAGTGAGTGATTGGCATTGGCCAACCTAACGAGATGGTAAATACATGGAGGAAACATTTGCCTGTTGATCTTTTGGAAAAATTGAATAGATGCTGACTATAGATTAAGTTGCTTGCAGAGGTACGCTTAAAATAAAGAGATTTATTGTCAATTATTTTTGCTTTTAATTGCCATTAAACAAGACACAGAACATTTTCTTAATTTCCTCCCCAGCTTGTACAATGTACATTGGAAAGGACAGGTTTTTATCATGAAGTACTTATTGTATGGTTGGCTTACGGCATCGAAGATCAAAGCATGGACCGCCAACAAACCCAACACCCGGTACCAAGACGCTCTTCAGTTAATGAAAAACACTTGCGTACATAAATTTAACGCCCCACCAAATGCCGCCCATAAAAATATTCTAATTTGCAGTCGACCAGCCGTCTTCGTACTGGGAACAAATGCGTTTTGTATACACTTTTCCAAGGGAATAGCAACATTGTCAACAAAGCTGCACTTACTCTCAACCCACAGAAAAAGCTAATAAAGTATCAACTGTTTTTTTTGAGAATTTTTCAATGTTTTCCTAGGCCTTTTCCTACTTACGTCTAATCTAGTGTTTCAATTAGCAATCGAATTTTAAAGAGTATTTAAGTTTCGTAGACTTGTGCGTCTCTTGTTGACGTTAGTTTTTACCTTCTCTATGGCCTTTTGTGTTAGCAACTTAAAGCGCGCTTATATCCGAGGCCAAAGTACTCACAATATAGTTGCTCCGACTGGGACAAGGAATGGGAGTGGGTTTTTGGGATTGGGAATGAGAAGCGGATTGTGGAGCGGGTAACGGGTAGCGTGTAACGTGTAACACTGCTGTGGTTGGTTAGTTTGTATGAAAATTGAATTCTAAACAGGTCTCCGCCAACGCCTCTAAGTCCCCCTCCTACATTTAGCCCCCCCATCGCCCATCGCCCACCACCGACCACCACCATCTGCACCATCGCTCATTGTGCGCTGAAGCACGCACAGCAACAACATCAGCAGCAGCAGCAGCAGCAACAACAACAACAACAGCACGACAACAACACTGACACACAATCGTACATTTGGCGTTATAAAGTAGCAGCGTGACCAAATCAGATAAGAAAGTTGACACATTTTCACCATATATTTTGACATTTGACATTCCGCATTAGACGCGGCCCGCTGGTCAGTAGAACTGGTCGCTCCTCTGTGCTCCCTTCCCACTCCTACATATTGGCCATAGGCATGACATGAACGCCTGTTTTGGGCCCCGGTTGGGATTTCGCATGTTGCAAGAGAGTGGCCGGCCGGCCACATGATGAGGGTTGACCAAACGACCCTAGGCATTGGCATTACCATGGAACTGGGTCTTAAAAAACCGAGCTCACCCGCTGTGCTTGAAAGGTTACTGAACCCACAATTAAAAGCAATGAACGCCTACAACAACCAGACCAGACCGGACCAAATAACCAGTAAGCCGAAAGTCCGATCCGTGGAAGTCAAAATCCCAGCACCCTAATGAATTCTACAAATTACATTATAGAAACTTTATTTTGTTGATTTGGCGCCTAATTGCCGAAAAATATTGCATTTTGCTGTTGCTCTTATCCATTTTAGACAATGACATTTTATGAGCTATTAAACATTATTGTGAGGCGCATCGTTCCCAGCCAATGTCAATGACATGTGTAAATGTGTTTTTTTTTCAGTGTGAGTCTTCTTTTATGAAAGTGTTGAGAGAATTTACAGTCGACTCTTAATTCCATACAGCCGTCGTCTTTATGTTATCAGCTTCAGTTAGCAATTTAAAATTTGATTGGTGCGCCATCGTTAAAATGGAAAAGTCAGTTTAATGACTCGGAAACAGATGTATCCACAACGGATACTCTACAAAAATGGATTCAACTTTTGCTTGGTAAATGTATCTAAAGCGTTTAATAAGAGAAGTGGTCAATTATGAATCTGTGGCTGCAAATATCGAATAATGAATTTGAATGGTAATCTTTATTAGTGTTTATAGTGCAACATTTTGCTGTAAATAGTGCTGGTCACATTCTTATTGTCGTAGTCAAGCGACTCTATATAAGTCGAATACAGGGCACTTAAAGGGGTCAGCTAAGCGTCGCTGTCGGCGCTAATGCCGACGCCTTATTTATGCGGCTGCCGACTGTTTGGGGGGTCATCGAGTTGCCCGGTCCGGATAGGAATAGGGTGAAGCGGGGGAGGGAGGAAGGGCCATGCGACACCAGAAATTAAGTGGCGCCTAATTGCTGGGACGGTTTGTCTATTTGCTGCGTTGTTGTCTGTGCCTCATGTGGCACTAATTTGTAAATTGTTGCCGTAATCGGAACATGCTTTGCTGCTTATTAATTTGTATGAGGGTGGCAACCATAGAAGGAGACGTCGCGACTTCTGTCTCTTTAATTATGCTGATAATTGATTACGGCCAGATGAATGGTGGAGTCTGTTTGGTGTGGGTTCACTTTTGGGCAATTAGTTTGAAAGATTTATGCAACAAAGTTGTGCTCGCAACATGTACTTAACGGGTTGCCGCTACCCTACCGATTGTCATCTGCAGCCACGCATAACCAACAAAAAGTCAAAATTATGGTATTGCGAAATATGACAGATAAGGCGAGCCAAACTGTGGAACTGTGCAACTGGGTCTGACACCACCAACCAGGGCTGGGCCTATGACTACAACTACAACTACAACTACAACTACGACTACCATCATCATTCTTGGCGTGCCGGCAAGCGGAAGTGCGTAGCATGTTCATTAGAAATGCAAACGCACCTTTTTGTGCCTGCCGCTGCTGTTGTCAGTTACATTTGAGTAGTTTACATAGCAATTGAAGTCGCAATTCTTTTGCTGGGGTAGCAGAGCGGTGCAAGTAGTACAATGACTTCATGCAGCTGGCAACGCCCACAAATTATACGTTTAAATATTTGCCCGGCACTTTTGGGGTAACTAGCAATCAACGTGGCCGAGTGGCAGATTGTTGGCCTGGCTGGCTTTCATGATTGCCCGATTGGCTGCTGTTGCCACATTTCAATCCTTGATTTCCTCAATACAAATGGTGCAAAAACAAAAACACCAGCTATGCAACTATGCAGCGCTGCTGTTAATTGCATATTTGTCTAGGGTCCCCAGGAGTTGCTCAACTGTTGCTGACGCTAAGTAGCAGAAGCTTGGCCCAACTTTGGTTGCGGACTCTGTCCGCGGCAAACAATCGGACGCTTGCAATTGCAGCGAACGCGTAGAAATTGCAAAACTAATTAGAGCCTTGGCCTGTGGATGTTGCTGTTGCTGTTGTTGTTGTTGTTGCTGCTGCTGCTGCTGCTGTTGTTGTTGTTGTTGTTGTTCTTGCTATTGCTGCTGACGCTAGAAATTGCTGGTTTTATACGCAGCAGCAAATTCAACTGCAGCGGTAGAGTGGCAACGTTGCCCAGTTTGCCGCAAAATGTTGCACGTTGAATAATTGCACTTCCGCTTTATAATGCATTGTTGGATTTTATAAATATTTTCCATGCTACCATGCCACATTTGTTGGTACTGATTGCTGCCTGGGAGAGGTCAATCTGCGGCCCGCAATAAAAGAGCGAGTCGTCTGGCAACTTGACAGGTGAAATTGTTGTCTAGGCGTACTTATGTGGCAGAGATGCATCTTTCTTAATACCCTTCAACTATGTGGCAGCTGCAGTGAGTGATATATAAATAAATATGCCTCTACATTGCACAAGGATACGTTGAGGAATATTGAGCAACATGAATTATAGTGAGGTCTTCTCCCAAACACATGTTCTCCATTGTTCCGTAGAAGCCTTAGCCGCATTAATTCTGTATATATGTATGTATATATGTTGAACCTTCTAGACACAACTTTTTGCACAATGTTGTCCATAATCATAAGTTTTTTTTCTCCTGCCGCATAGTAATTATAACACCATTTGGTGCCTTTTGCCTGCTGAGGAGGCCTCCAGAATCGCATTCGTTTAATCATTTTCATTCACATTGCGTTAGATTGTTGCGCATGCCACGCACTTACATAACGCATGCAACACGCATCTAATTATGCCCAACGGAGCTGGAGTCAAAGTTTGAGTAGAAGTAGAAGTCGAGACTCCTGTCATTATCACGATGCATGCAAATTCTGCTCGATGCCTTTTTGCGTGTGGCTTAACTCCGACCCCGGCATAAATGATTTCGTCTTCTCCGTCACGGCTCCATGTAATTTGAGGGCGGAGCGCAACATTCATTGCCCAATCCCCCTACCCGTGAACGCGGTTTGTTTGCTCACCCGCCAGCTGATGGAGAACTGTCTGAGCTCTGCGCTCTTAGCTGGTCTATGGTCTATGGTTTATGGTCTATGGTCTATGGTCTATGGTCAAGTGTTGCGCATAACATACGCACTGGCTAATGGCAAACGACATGTACGTGCCAATAGCCATTTGTATCTATTTGTCATGCCTGGCCCCCTATTCCCCCTACTCCATTTCCATCTCCCTGCCCCTGATGACGTTCACTCCACGAAAGTTACACTTTGATTTAATTAACGTTATATTGACCAATTTTGGGCTGGAGCCGTGCTACAAAAAGGCACAAAGAACGACAGCTATATGTATATATATATATAAAGACAGAGAGAGAGAGAGAAAGAGAGAGAGAGAGAGAGAGGAGAAGGCAGCTAGCATGGAGCTGCCACCGATGCAGTCATTATCATCATTAAGGCAATATCATTTTCAGGCCTCTCCGGTCTCTCTGTATGGCCGGAGCGCATTTCCCAGAAACGCATTAGCCAAGCTCCAATATGGTCTAATAATTCATGCCACATAAATACAATTATGGTCCGGTGCACAGCTCCATGGCAGACGGTATGGCACGGTTGTGGCCATGGCCAACAACTGGTCCATACACACACACAGTCAGTCTGGTGTATCTAACGCTACTGTATCTCAAATATGATTGATATCTGTGCGCTGCAGGCAACTCGCATTCATCTTCACTTAGTTATGTCAGTCAGTTAAGGCTGTAGCCTGCAACGCAAAATGGAGCACATGTCTCAAAATGATGATGAAATGTGCACATTTTCCAGGAATTTCCAAGCAGCAGCAGCAAATGTTCGAAACACGCTTTGTATCGCCAATGGAGCACAGCACAACCGTAGCTATCTCTGGAGTTTTGAGTCGGACTTTCAGACCGAAACTTAGACGAAGACTGAGCCAGAGGCAGAGGCAGAGGTAGTGGCAGAGGCATAGAGGCATAGACTGACCATCGCCTGCATAGACTATGCAGCTCATTCCGTTTTCCCAAGTTGGTCATCGTCAACGGGCCATAATGAGTCGCTAGTCGAGGCTAGTGGAAGCAGCCCGATCAAAAGCTGTAACAGCATCCAAAGTTGCAAGCTGTTGCCGGCCTGTCAGCTGTTGACAGCCGTGGCATGTCAACATGCTAAAATGTAAAACATTCAGCGAGGCATTGATTAAAATTGTTTTCTTTAACAAATTGAAAAAAATAAAAAAAATAAATAAAAATCCAATCAATTAAACCCCTTCAAATGTAATCGATATTAGGAATGACTGGCAGCGGCTTTCAGTTGGCTTTGATGTTTTACCACCATCATTAGAACATTAGCACAACCGAGTTACAAAATAAAAATCAACACATAATAGAAAAACTTATGTTTCGAACAATTCTGCAGATTACACATTTGGCCTAAATGGTTGCCTGACTGTATTCAAGTGTTATTAGCAATAAGTGGAATTTGTTACTGCTAAATCTGTCTGACTGAACTTTAAAGGCAAGTGCGTATTTAGCCATCGTGAGCTCAGCTGCAACAATCACGTGACCATCTCTAGCCGCAGCTGAACTTTAAGTCGATTTAAGTGGCCCCCAGGCCACGTTTGGACTAGCATCGTGTATGTATGTGAACATACATAAATAGCTACATACATACATACTTACATACATATGTATGTACATGCATAGCTGGGCATGTATGCAAAAATTCTGGTTGCAACGGTGCGGCGTTGCAAATACTTCAATACTTGAATAGTTCGCTCAGTGCTGCCATACAGCATTCGATGGCTCGATTCGATGGCCATTAATATGCGCTCTAAGTGAAGTGAATTACTGTAATTTTTGCAGCAGCGCTTTGATGGCCATTCGGGCCGACTTCATAACGCGTCTTTGGGCAGCCTTTGGCAGCCGGTAGCCGTAATTGAAACCTCTTTAGTGTGGCTAAATGCCATGGCAAACATCGAATGAAAGACTGAGAGAGACCGAGAGAGGGAGTGAGAGTGAGACAGAGAGAGGGAGACAGAGGAAGCTAGGGGGCGTGGCAAGAGCGTCAAACATCCTCATGCTCCATTGAAGTGCGCTATGAGCCATAATTTTTGCATAGTTCTTGGCACGTTTTTGTTACGGCCCGATCTTGCAAGTGCTCACCGGGCAACCGAGCAAACCAAACCAAACTTGGTAGCCAGTTGTGCCATTTTGGCCCCCAGCCTTGAACATATTTGCCAAGCATTTTGTGTGGCCAGGCGGCAGCAGCAGCTGCAGTCGCAGTCGAAGTCGCAGTCGCCGTCGCAGCCACAGTCGCTGCCCATTGATCTGCAATGAATTATGCATGGAGAGATACGAATAGTCGGATTGTCGGATAGTCGCTTTGTGGCATAATCGGATAGTGGGGGAGTTGCTTTGGCTTTGGCTCGCTCGGGTGCGATTTATGGCGCGGCAGATCGCATGAAATGCATATATAATCATGATTATAATATATTATAAAGCAAATGTGTATATTACACGGCGCCTGAGCAAATTGCCAAGGATGTTAGTATGGGAGAAGACAGAGTCGGATAGAGAGGGAGATGAAAGGAGCGGAGTGGAGTGGAGTGGAGAGGAGGGAATGGGTGGTATTTGTTCGACTCGCAGCACCGTTATTTTGCAATTACAATGCAATTACAATGAAAGGAAGTGAAGTGCATTTAAGCGTGCGCTGCACTCCGACGCCCACCTCCTCTCATCTCCCCTCCACCCTCCACCCCTCACAGCCACCCTCGTCCGAGCACATCCGGTCGGTGGTTGGTTTAACTTTTTGCAAACCTGGCCAACAACAATAATAACAACAACAACAGTTAACTGTTGTGCTTGATGCGTTAATACGTTAATAAAGTGTGTAAATTGCGGCTAGCGCTTATCGCCCTGGCCACGAGGACGAGGCGCTTTACCTGCCCCAAGGCCCAGTTCAGGCCAACAAGCCAACTCAGCCAACTCAGCCGACTGCAGCCGGAATTAATAGAGCGTGTTAACCGTTGTGAAAATTATAAACATAATTAATATGATGGCCCATACATGTAGGCCTCGCTACCACTCGCAAGTCCAAGTCGAAGTCTTACTTTGAGATTCATTTCAGCGATAATGTTTACTTTTGGCTTGAGGTTGTTGTTATTGCCGCATTGCTGTTGTTGTTGTTGTTGTTTGTTTGTTTGTTTGCTGCGCCGACTACTTTGGCTTGTTAGCTGATTGATTTGCGCTTTGTTTGCCGTTTGGACATGACCAGAACGAGACATCAATTAGTAATGCCTGGCAGACACAATTATGCATATTGAGTTTGAGTTTCTGTCGTACTTAGACAAGTGGCAAACGGTTTTTTTATTATTTATATATATATATTCATTTTTTTTTTTTTGGAATGCGGCTAAAAGCAAAGTTGTAGCTGGCTCTTATGGCACATAGCACATCATTAGATGACAGCTATTGTAAAAGGAAAGTTCCATTAAAAGCGTGAATTTTTGCTATGCTTTTAGAATTCATAATTCTAGTGATGTTATCAATATAATTTTGCTGATAAGAATAATTAAACAGAATAAAAATAATAATATCTAAATAAATACATTATATAAATTCTGCAATAATGGTTAGCTTAATTAACATTAATTACAATTCATTATTTCTAGCTTGCAAATTAATGGCAAACTTTGATTAAGTAAAGCCGCTCTCAGTCCTAATTCCCATATACTTTTAATTGGACCACATGTCACTCATGTCAACTTTATCTGCCACAATAAGTCATTCCAATCCGTACTTTCCCACAGTCATCACATTCAACGCGACAACCATCAACGCCAACATATTGGCATTTGTCCGTTTCAAAATCACTACAGAAAAACAACAGAAACAAGAAGAAGATGGGAAAAAAACCTTTACAAATTAATGCCAATGGCAGCCACACACACAAACACACACACACAAACACACACACACAAACACACACACACAAACACACACACACACATAGACAACCCACAGTCCACAGAGAGTGGGACAGGCACATCCAGAAAATTATATTTACACCACTTACATATAAAATTAGTTTGTACAACTGCAACAGCAGATGGACGATTGGGACAGATGGACAGCTGGGAAACTGGCTAGCCACCAACTGCATTCAGCATCGGCATCGGCATCGTAAACACAACCCCACAAAGCATTTGGTGGTTGCCGATGTCCTCTGTCCGCCACATTGACTTATATAAATACATTAAGTCACAAATCACAATTTTCCGACGCTTGAAATGAGCAAACGGAAGGCATACATTTTAAATGTGTGCGCAAGCTTCTGTTGGCTGGTTGATTGGAGGGGGGGATGATCAGCAAATAGCCTGCGGGATGCTGACTGGGTATCGAGCCAATGCCAATCAATGGACCAACCTGCCTCGTCTGGGGCCCCGTATGGTCAAAGAGTGGCTGGACAGACGCGAACACGGACGCGTTGTCGCATGTTTGTTGTCGCCAAGTGGCTCTGGCTCTGGGTCTGGCTGTGGCTGTGTCTCTGGTTGTGCCTGGGGCACTCGACATGGGCGCGCCTCTCTGTGCCTCCCACCTGCATCAGACACAAGCCGCTAGCCACTGGCCACTGGAATAGCAACCTGTCTGTGGTTACCTACCCGTCTGTCGGACGGTCTGGCAGGTTGGCCGCCTTGCGTGAGATTGGATATCAATCTTTTTGCAATTTCGTATGCAATTTAAAATTCATGAAACACATTCCTTTGACTTAAAAGATGCAGGCAAATGTGTGAGCATCAGCCTGGATGGCCCCTCCTCTGGGCCCCTGTGCCTGTGTCCGCCCCTTGAACCAACACAATGTGCACCGTCGTCCTGCGCTCAAATTGCCGTTTGCATTATTTATTTGCCTCCATTGATGAGCCTCTGCATGGCTGATGTCGATGGCTGTTGACGTGATCCACACTGTCCAGTGGTTTCGTGGTTGTCTCTGCGGCTTCAGCCTCACCTAAGTCTATCTGGCACTGCTGTGGCTGCTGGTCGTGGCCGTAACCGTTAGTTGTTTAAAATATTACAAACAAGTGGACATAAAAACTTTTGACTAGTATTCAAAATGAAATCCGCAGTCGCTATTTCGCTGCCCACCACTCCCCTAACCGCTGCTACCCCCGCTGATGCTGCTGCTGCTCCTCTGGTCAAACCATCCCAATGTTCCGCTATTAGTTTAATGTTTTGTTTATTGTTAGTCATGACCACCGCTGCGCCAGTCCCTCGGCCGAGCTGTGCGCCCCATGTTTGGTGCGTCTGAATGGCACTCCATGGCCATTATGTTGAGTAGTTTCACAAATATGTTTGTATATGCGCCCAGCCAGACCGGCAGACCAGCAGACCATCGGACCAAGAGACGATCAGACCGATGCCAATGTCGATGGTTATGTACACGCCCGATTGGCTGGACTGGGGTATGGTGGTCCGAGCTGAATGTGAACAGAGACACGGACTGTGGCAACAATTGAATAGCAGCCCTCTGGCTGCTGTACTTACTCCCACTCCCACTTCAACTCCCACTCCCACTCTCAGTCCAACTGCCACAAGCCGTAAGCCAACACGCTCTTATTTCGTTCAATTGCGTTTGTCAAACCCGAAATGCATTTTAATGCCACTGACAGAACAGTGGCACAGGAAGTGAATGCCGCTGTTTCTTTTTGCCTGGGCTTTTCGAAAATATCATATGAAAATTGATTTCGCACAAAGCTTTAAAGACGAACAATGTAAAAAATGTATACATGGGGTGAGTATCAAATAAGGGTATATTTATAATAATAAATAGGTCTTGCTACTCATGCTAATTTTGCTCGGTTGTGAGTAATTGTATTTAAATTAATCAATTCATATCGGTTGAATTAATAAATTACTTCATAATGCAATAATAATTTGAGTTCGACTAATGTACATAAAAATATCAAATGCAGCTGATAAAATTTAAATAAATTAATGCTTTTTCACAAGATTACATGCATTTAATATTCAATAATTATTCCATGTTAGGTTTTTATTGCTAAAATATAAATTATATCAAATTATATTCACTTTTATTTGGCTTGTTATATGCTTGTTATTCATACAGTATTCTAATGCAATTTTAAACTTTGCCCATTACAACAGGCTTCCACAAATCCATCAGGTCCCTTTCAAATTTCACCTGCTTATTAGATTATATGCATTTCACCCTCGAGCAGTGCGCATTAATCCGCGGGAACACGCCAACTTTAAGGAACAGGAACAGGAACAAGAACAAGGAACGAGAACAAGACCTTTATTACCTGGGCACCTAACATGTGAACGTTAAACGTTGAACGTTGCATGTTGCACACAGCGGTACAACACAGGAACAACAACAGAAACAATAGGTTTCTGTTTCAGCAACAATAACTTGCGAACATTTCGCTTATCTATGAAAGCAGTGCCGACTTCTTTGGCTTGGGAAAGAAGAAGAAAGCTCTACACCCATGCAAAACTTAGCAAGTTTTCGACGGATTAAGCTGATTAATTTGTCGCGATAAGAATGCGGCGCCTACTCCACTCTCCCTGTCTTTGGGGCTAATCCATACGATTCGAAGGGTAAACAAAATATGTAATACCGTTAGCTGCCTTTAGCTATATCACAAGTCAGTGTAGTTAACAAAAAACTTAAGTTTCCTGTCTGCCAAGTTTTTTGGTTTTATTTTCTGTTTTTATTTATTTTAGCTTACGGAGTCGTGCCTTCTTTTCGCTTCTCACTGCACTCTAGCGTAGCGGTAAGCCGAAAAATTAACTGATTTTTCTGGCGCACATTTTTGTATAAAATTTCAAATTTGCTTAGCATCAAATTACGTGCATGTTCTGCCAGTCAACACACACAGAGAGCGATAGAGAGAGAGAGAGAGAGGGGTAGAGCGAGAGGGCAACTAAATAGAGGAGTTGAGTAAAGTGGGCGGCATAGGCGCCAATTAAAAGCGTTTCAAATTACGCTGAAAATATCATAATTCCATGGAACTAACATGAATTTAGGCACAAAAATGTTGCCAGACTCAATTGTAATGCGATACTTTATTGGGGAATGACCACAACCGCGAGAGAGAGAGAAAGAGAGAGGGGGAGAAAGCCAAGACCCCTGAAGTCTAAATTCCTTGCAATGGGAAACCAAAGTCAGTCGAGTGCATGCGCTTTGTATACAAACAAAAAATTAATAAACCGTCAGCTTGGAGACTCCTCTGAATCTGGGCCTAGTCCGGCCTGGTCAGAACTGGTCGTGGCTTGGTCTAAGCCACTTTACATGCCGTCAACAAGTTTTTGGGGCTGGTGCCGGGCGTCATTTACATGTCCAAGTCGCCTTCCTCGTTGTCCACATTCAGCACATACAGCATACAACATGTTTACATTTTTGCACTAATTTAATTTTTCTGCCAATAGTTTAAAGTTGTTGTTGTTGTTGTTGTTGCTGTTGTGGATGTGGCTGAGGCTGCGGCTGTTAGCTTAAATTGCTGTTGAGTTAATTTAAATTGGTATTTGATTATATTTGGCTCTGGGTGAACGTAGCGCGTTCCGCCTGCCCGCTTATGGCCAAGTCAATTAAGTCCAATCAACGGATTAGTGAGATTTTTGCATTCAATTGCATTATGTGGCTAGCCAAATATTTATGCAACTTGGCCGCTATTGCTATATGCATTTAAGCCGCAACGCCTCCCAAGACGAGACGAGAACCAGACTATGCAACAACGTATATTGTTGCGGAGGAGTGCGGGTGGAGGGTCGCCCATGTCTGGCAACGTGTTTTTGGCCCTAACCCATTGCATGTCAAATGCAAATTAATTTTGGCACTTAAACAAAAGGATTTGACTTTTAATCCCTGGCTATAAATGGCATGTGTGCACATATCTGCCACATAAATACATGGTCGACGTGTGTCTGTGTCAGTGTGTGTGAGTGTGTGTGTGTGTGTGTTTGTGTGTGTGGCTTAAGTTAAAATAATGAAATATTCTAACAAAGCAACACCTTTGCTTACCTCCAGCTCTCATCGCAGTCTGGCACAGGCAGCAATTTGCGCAGTTTTCACCTGGCAGTGAGATGAGTTACGGGGTGACAGGTGAGTTTTACCTGGAAATGTAGCGCCAAACAACATAAATTTTGGATATATGCTCTGCAGTAAAGCCTTGGTCAACTATTTGTCATTAAACGGGCTTTAAATAATGGACCGATTTAGTTTGCAGCTAAGCAATTGTAGAGTGTTCATCGTTCCTAGTTTCTTATCACTAACCACCCATCAAATATCCAAATCCAAACACTATATTTCCTGTATTTTTATGCAGTTTTGGAAAACGGTAAAAGTTGACCACCCGCGTGGCGGAGTTTACCGCAATTAGTGAAATTATTTGAGTGGGTGTGCTGAAGGAAATGTGGCCGTAAATGAAAAGTTAAAGTCAAAAGCAAATGTATCTAAAGCCATAGTTTTCCTATTTGCATGGGACAAATATGTGTAGAAATAGCGGCTGAGCTTTCTCCTGGGATTGCATATGCGATAGACGATATCAATGCGACCATTGAGTGAGCGAAATGAAAAGTGTCATAACAATCACAGCTGTGTGAGGACGCGTCGTTCGTTTTAATGACTCACTAAATTATTCATACGCCATGGATGCCATGGAGGAAGTGAAAAGCGTTTTGTTTTGAGCATGCCAAGCGCTAAAAGTAAACAAGGCGCAATGAATTTTCCAGCCAGCCAAACAAAATGAAAAGTCAACAAACTTGGCGAACGCAACGAGAGTATTGAGATGGGCTTAGTTCAGGGAGGGGGGAACTGGGTGGATGGCAGATGGAGGCTGGGTGCCAAGCTGTCATATGAATATGCAATGAATATGAATGCACTGCCAAGATGTTGTTGCTCGTGCTGGTTAAGTTGCTGGGGTGATGGGGCGCTTGGGGTACTGGGTGCAAGTGTTTGTTATTTCGGGCTAGCGCTAAAGTCACTTTCTACCCTCGCTTAAATAGAGGGATCACATGGCTTGATTGCTTGCACAGTCGCCATAGAACATCGTCAGTGGCAGCAGCAGCAGCAGCAGCAGAAGTAGCAGTTGCAGTAGCAGTAGCAGCAGCAGCAGCAGCAGCCGCAGCGCAGCAGCAGTCATGGAATATGCCATCAACAATCGCTGTCTGACGTATTAATATGAAACGCTTTTGAGCACGTAGCAACACTTATGGCCAGGGCATTACATGCTGCAAGTGCACCCCCAGCCGAAGCCTGTGACTGTGACTCTGCCAGGGATATCACGACACTCATGATGACAATGCAGCCTGGCAAGCACCAGAGAGGGAAGCGAGAGTAAGAGTGAGTGAAAGAGAGAGAGTGTGAGGGAGAGAGAGAGTGAACCTGTGCTGGCTGGCGTCATGCGTGCTTGCTGGCAGCCATTCAAGCGCCTGGCCCCATACAATTCCATTACCAAAATGTGGTGGGGATGTTGTTGTTGTTGTTGTTGCTGCTGCTGCTGCCGCTGATGATGATGTATCATGCATGAAGCAGAAATTCATTTTCAAGTGCTGCCTGCTGTACTTGTGTCTCATTCAGGCAGAAGCTGCGAGCTGCAAGCTGCGTCATCATCAGGAGGCAGGCTGCCGCCTGGTTATCCTTTTTGTGTGTGCATATTTTTACACTTTGGGTTTGGGTTTGGGTTAAGAAATATATGCAATTTTTTCTGTTTTTCATTTTTTTCATTTTTTTTTTCCTTTTGCATTTTACTTGAGCCTACACTTCATTTAGCTTGCAGCGCGCAGCGTTGCATTTATTGGTTGAAGTGTTTTTCTTTTGCCCTTCTCTTTTTCTGTTTTTTTTTCTGTTTTTTTTCTGCTTTTTTTTTTGCTTTTGTTCTGTGATGCAGCCTTCTGCCAAGCCAAGTCTTCATGCTCATTATCAAGTAGCGTTCAGTTTCTTGACTGATTGCAATGATGAGGCTGCTGCTATTTGGCTTTGGGGGCTGTGCCTTGTTGCTAATTAGCAAAATGGGCAAAAGAAGAAAACAATCGAGTGGAGGTTGCAGAAAAAACACTGGGTTGAATGAAATGGTTACCACAGATGCAAAGTTAAAGCGAAGATAGGCAGGAGGAAGCACCTTAAATTGCAGACTAGCTCATCTCTATTTTTCTCTTGATCAAAGCTGGAATGACTTAAGGCAATATTCGTGTCTACATGTTGTGTAAATGTTGAACAAGGAAACTTGAGTATAAATGTCCGATTAGTAGATTAAATTCTATTAAATTGCAAGTTTGTAACTCTTAAATAAAAACAGCCAACAATTGTTGTTGTTGTTGTTTGCACATCATTGTCAGCAATAAATATTCAATATTACCGTTTATTCCATTATCATCCGATAAGATAAAACAATAAATATACACATTTTTACGTATCCATTATGGTATATGTCACCACGGTCATGGCAAAATTGAGTCATTCGGCTCTTTCGAGGCTTGTTATTGTATCTAAACGGTGCAATTATAAAATCTATGCATTGACACAGTTATCTCTCTGCATTCATACATAGATACAATGTATAAATGTATATTTTTCGCGCGCTTAATAAAGTTATAAAATGAAAAACATGACTAGCACAATATGGTAATAAATGCCATGGCATTTAAAATGTTATTAAAAAAGTCAAGCCAAACACATAAATTGCTTGGCTGCAAATAGCAATCAATACATAAACATATAAATATATATATTTATGTTCACATACGTATTTATAAATACAGAAATATGTACTGTATGTGTGTGCTTTTAAAGTAATCAAATGGGAATGACGTCAAGTCAGTGACGACAACAACAAAAAGCACAAACAGCTGCCAAAATACCACTAGACCAAGTTTTGCGTTACAACAAAAATCACAGCACTTGCAATTTGATTGTTGTTGTAAGAATAATAAACGAGAAACAACTTCTAAAAACAACTTTCATTTCGTACTTGTCTCGAATAGAAACCGATACCGATACCAATGGCGATACCAATGCGATGCCGATGCCGATACCGATGCCGATGCCGATGCCAATGCCGAAAGCGAACAGTTGGTTAAAATAGCCAAAGGCGAACTTAGCCCAAAAGAATGTTTAATGTTTAATTTTCCAATTGCAAATGAAATTAGCTGAGACACGAGCGGAACTGGAATGAAACCGTGTTTGTAATTAAGTTAAAGTCGCATAATTAAATTAAATTATTGACTTAGAGTGCCCAGTGTGTTGGAGCAGGTCGGCAGGGCTCCCCCTTTACATTGTACTTACTAAGTGGAACTGGTCACTGATCTGGATTAGCAGCAGCTACAATAGCAACAACCAACAACAAGAATAACAGCGACAGCAACAGCAACAGCGACAGCGAACAACAACAAGCTGTAGCCGTCAACACAATCACCACACACAGAGAGCAAACCGAACCAAACCAAACCGAACCGCAGCCAGAGTCGTAGCCGGGTCTATAGGAAATGTTGTGGGGACACCGCCGCTGTACCAAAGCGTGACAGGCATGAATTAACAATTTGAATTAATGTCAGTTACTCATGGCATAGCTGCTGCTGCTCTTGTGCTGCTGCTGCTCAGTGGGAGAGCGAGACAGGGAGTGTGTGAGAGAGTGAGAGGGATAGAGGGACAGCTTGCCCCAATGCCACCATCACCACCACCACCACCAGCACTACCAGCAGCAGCACCACCAGCACCACTAGGTGAGTGGCTTGTGAGTGGGCGCCCTGGTTGCTTAGTTGCACTTACTAATTTCTGGCTATCCGAACCAACTGACTGCGACTGGCATTGATCTTTGCGTTTTACTGTTCGCTTGTGGGCACAAAATGAAAGGAAAAGTAAGTTACGACTTTGTCGAGTTACTTTACTGCTAACTAGAGGGAAAGGTAATTGCATTTTGAAGCAAGCAAAAGGGAAAGGAAAAGGTTTTTTTGATTTTTTGCTCGTGATTTGCTTGGCCAAGTGTCAAAACTGTGTTTGTCTGTGTGTGTGTGTGTGTGTGTGCCAACAACTGAGGTAGCCTGAGAGCCGCTGTCACAATCTACGTTCCCAGACCCCCCGCCAGCCACCGGCTCCAATCCCGGTCTCTGTCCCTGTCTTGATCCCGGTCCCTGTCCCGGTCCCTTTCCCGGTCACAGGCAAGAGGCAGTCCGGTCTGAGCTGGCGCCAAATTAACCGGAAATGTCACAATGGGCGACGTGCGGCCCGCTGCCCGTTTGGAAATTATACAATTTTGTCACGTGACATGCATTAGAAACACACACAAACATAAGCACACACACACACGCACACACACACAA
Source organism: Drosophila kambysellisi (assembly GCA_035042185.1). NCBI lineage: Eukaryota > Metazoa > Arthropoda > Insecta > Diptera > Drosophilidae > Drosophila > Drosophila kambysellisi. Next base: position 13,118,524 of record JAWNLS010000077.1, on the reverse strand, counting down.
TGGGAGAGGCAACCAAGACGTGCCAGACGACAGCCGCAGTCCAAACAAAAAACCTAACGAAAACACAAAACGACAAACAATTAAAGGCCGTCAAAAAGGAATAAAAAAAAATAAAAAAATAAGCTGAGAATAAGCGGCAAATAAATTTCTTATAATCAGTGGCGCAAACGTGTATTTAACCAAGATTGAAAACCCTTCCACAAATTGCCCCATTTGCGATGTAGTAACGCCATTTTTATCATCGAAGTACAAATTCTTATGTTAAACCGAAATTGGGCAACATTAAGGCAAAAACTCTGATAGCTCCTGATAAGTAATAAGCTTGTGGTTAACCATAATTACGCATATTACCTTTTTGTGTGGCATGTTGCCGAATTTCTTGAAATTCACCTGGACTTTTTCAAAGCTACTATTTATTTTGATAAGCAGTTAATGAACTCTGCCGCTCCTCTAGTGAATTACCAAAATATATACATACATATACAAGAATGCCCTATTTAATAAGGTCTTTTTCCATAATTACGGAGCACATAAAAAGGTAGCCGCCCTTAGATATGAGTGTGAACATGTCAAGCCGGCTAAATGTCAACTAAACACGCGAAATTCCACTGAATGTGTAGAACTTTCACTGTTCAATGTCGTAACTAAAATAATTCCATATCGAAACTGGTAACTGGTAAGTGGTAACTGGTAAGCGGCAACTGGCAGTGCCGCCCAACTGACGCCAAACTCACTGTCCCAGCGGTGGCAGAAGAAGTCACAAGTGACGCCGCAACAGAGAGAAGCCGCAAAAGCGCGAGAATATTGGCGAAATGTAAAACCCCGCTTTGATGTCTGGCCCAAACTAACTGAGCCGTCGAAAACCGATTTGCCTTTTCATACGAAAAACAGTTCGCTTTTGAAGTGGCGTAGTTTTGCCTCTTAACGCACTTTCTTGTGCACCATGCATGGGGCACCGCCGCCGCCGCCTCCTCCTCTCTGTGCCTCATACCATCTTCAAGATGGCGGAAATGCTTAAATATCAAAGGCAAAATGCCGCGCAACCAGCAAAACACACACATGTGATGATGATAAGGAGAGAGAGAGTGGATAAGATGGTGAGAGGGAGATGGACATAGATAGACATGCATATCATATGTGGGGTGTGTTATTTTTTCCGTTTCGGGGGTTGATTTGGATCCAAGGGGCACTTTCACTTTTCTTCGCGCCAAAGGCTTTTGTGTGTTTGTCGCATTGATTTTTTTCTCTCTTCATCTTTTTTTTTGTTGTTATTTTTTGGGAGCATTTTATTTGTGTTGTTGGCATTTGATTGGAAGTGTCGGTGAGGGTGGGCTGAGTTTCTTTCGGTCTGACTGCCCCAGGGTGGGGTTGCAAGCAATGGCGATGTATCAAAGCAAATTTGACAAAGGTTTGACTTCAACTTCAAAAGGCAGCCAAATAAAGACACAAATGGGCAGACAATTGAAAATGTTCAGAGAACTTGAAATAAAAACACACCGCATTACGTATCTGGATCTATGATATATAATAATATATACGATGTGTATTTTAAAATATATTATATTTTATATTCCCCTCATTCCTATCGCAATTTGATAAATGATCGCATCCCATCTAATTGCAATTTAAGTCAAAACATTAAGAAAAAATAACGAAATAAAAATACGTAATAAATCTCTGCCATAATGTTAAAATTTAAAATTAATTTTTTAATTATATGAAGCGGAGCCCAAGCAACCGCCACCGGAACCAGAAACCCGCTAAGACGAACCTCAAGGTCAGAACAGAACATAAAACCGAATAAAATTGTGGAGAACGGGATGGAATGGAGCCATAGCAGATTCATTTTTTGTTGTCTAGAGAAACCGTTAATGTAGTAACTCATCTTGGTTCGGAGCTTAAATCTAAGTCATACTTGTTTCTATATCTATATCATTTTAAACGTCTCATCAAAATCAAATTAGTTCCAAGCCGGTTGATTTTCTTCACTCTGTGGCTGGTTTTCTGTGTGGCGCTTCATGCTCGTTGATTTCTAGCTAATTTGGCGCAGCCACATGAAAAAGTATTTCGAAAACGAACTACACACAATGGACAGTAATTATAATGCGATGCCGGCGCATTTATCGCCACGATCAGCACACATCCGTTCAGTTCAGTTCAGTTCAGCACTACTCAGTTCTATTATAATTTGTTGTGTTCAGTTGTGTACACAGTCAGTGTGCAAGGTCTTGTAATTAGCTTGCTAATTTACATGCGATTCGAGTGAACATCCTTAGGTGCATGCTCTGACTCAGACCCAGATTCTGGGCTGTGACTCAACTGAACATTACTAAATGGACGCTGCTGTGTTGCAGAGGCACCAGCAGAAAACATTTCTCAAGAAATTTTACCGCAAATAGTTGTGTGCCAAAGTAGGCGCTGAAAAATGCGACAATGTTCGCTGAAGTTCGCCTATCAGCCAAGTGGCATCATCATCATCATTATCATCATTACCATCATCATCATCATCATAAAGGCAGTCAGGCAAGCCTGGCCATTTGGCGTGGCATGGCGTGGTCACGTCAGGGCCATGAACTTGGCCATCGTTGCTGACCATCAGCAAATGCCGGACGTGAACCGAGCCTTTTCTTTGGCTACAGCTGGAGCCAGAGCCAAGAGCCAAGAGCCTTAGCCCGATTGTCAATGATAAAAAGTCGTGGCCAACAAGTGGCGCGTCCTCATTTGCATCGGCAGCGTAGAAATTCTTGCAATGCTCAAGCGACCCAAAAGCCGCCCACACATGACATGACACGCTCGAGACCCCCTCCTCCTCGTTACTCCCTGTTGCTCCTCAGAGTACCCTTGTGGGCAATGTGGCTGACTGCCTTTTGTTGTCATTTGCCGGCTGTTTTTGTGCATTTGCTGCAAATGGTCAAATTATTTCCTTTTCCGTATTTCTTTGCCCGGCTTTCGGTACGTTTTTCGATCCATTTTTTTTTATTTTTTTTTTTATATTTTCATTCTTTTTTTTTTTTGTATTTTACCAAAGCATTCACGCGCACGAAAGGATTTCTTGTAATTTGGCTGAGACTTGAAAAGCAGCTGGAAAGGGTTGCCTGCTGCTGCTGCTGCCCCAGACTCTCAAACTCAATGCTGATGAAAGGGATTTGTGGCTGCTGCTGCTGCTGCTGCTGCTGCTGCTTTTTGGCGACTTTGCATTTTTATTTGTAATGCTTTTTTGTTGCTGACTGCAGCCGCTGCTGCTGCTGCCGCTGCTGCTGTTGCTGCTGCTGCTGCTGGCGGGTTAGCAGGCAGCTTTTGTTTTAAAAAGCAGCTCGTAGAGCACATAAATACATATGTATTTTTATTTGTATTTGTATTTGTATGTGTATGTGTGTATATGCATATGCAGAACACGGCAGATTGAATCCATTCGCGGCATTCGCCACGTTCAATGGGAATGGCTGCTACTGCTGCTGCTGCTGCTGCTGCTCCTCCTGCTGTTGCTGCTCCTCCTGCTGTTGCTGCTGCTGCTCCTGCTGCATATGCATTATGCACACTCATTACCCGCACCGCCATTCGCCATTATCCTTGTGCGCTCGTTCACTTTCATTTCGCATACTCATTCGCTTAGTTGTGCAGATTGTTGTGTGTGGTGCACACTGTACTTTTATATCGCATTTCGTTGTTGTTATCGCAATTTTTGTGCCTTACCCTTGCCACTTGAGACATTGCTTTGTTCTGCTTCAGCTCTGGTCTGCTCTGTTATTTTCCACAAAGAAGGGGTTATGGTTATGGAATATGCCAAAAGCTTTTAGCCGCTTTTTTCTTAGTGTCCTGAGTACCGAGTGAAAGACTTAATCCCATGCATGTTGAAAGTCTAGAAAAACATCCAATTGCAAATCTTAAAATGCCATATATAAAAATTTGTCTACAAAATGTTTAAGATACACTAATCAATATGTTTATGTCAATATCCGATAAGATGTTATCGATAGATTAATGTTATAATTATGTTAACGGAAAAATGATCTGCTAAATATTCGAGCTTGTCATTCTTGATTGCAGTGTTGATAAACGTTCAACTTATCAGCTGTTTGTGCACCCACGAGTTGAGATAATTATTCTGATTTGTCAAATATCATTAATTAAAATCGAACCACAGCGTTGCGGTGTCAAATTTATGTTTAAAGTTTATAATCAGCTGCACAACAATTGCACGCTTGCATTTTTTCATTTAACTTTATCAAAGTAGCCTCAGCATTATTTTTTGTTGTGAGTATTGGAACTTTTGGTGTTTCAAATCAAATATGAGCTCTGACGATGAATACTCGGATCAAGATCACGGAGATTCGCAGCGTTCCCTAATCAGCCAATCCTCTTTTATGACTTGTTCGGATAGCGATGAGGACAACTGCACGGAATTCGACTCACCCGATCGACAACTGCGCGTCGTCGAGTTGGAGGAGTTCGGCTACACAGTCCTCACAGGAGATCAGATTATGCAGGACCAGCGTAACATCATCGATCAGGTCAACAATGTGCTGCATTTATCGCCGCAACTCACACGCATCATATTGAATCATTTCAAATGGGACAAGGAGACGGTCTGCGAGAAGTACTTTGAGAGCACTCCAAAGGAGTTCTTTCAGCGCGCCCATGTCGTGAATCCGTTCTCCACTCCCTCAGCCCAAAACATTAAGTCGCCATCAACTGTGAGTGTGATCGAAAATCTCTGCGGTATTTGCTACTGCCCCTGTGATGATATGAAGGGCCTGGATTGTGGTCATACGTTTTGTTCCGACTGCTGGAAACAGTATTTGGCCAATAAGACATGCAGCGAGGGATTGGCTCACAGCATCAGTTGCCCCTCCAGCAACTGTGATATCTTGGTCGATGATGTATCGTTCGTCAAGTTGGCTGATAATCCGGAAGTGATTGCTCGCTACCAGCTGCTGATCACCAACACCTTTGTAGAGTGCAACCCACTGGTGCGCTGGTGCCCGGCCCCAAGCTGCACCAATGCCATAAAGGTTAGATACTGTGAACCGCTTGCAGTGCGATGCGCCTGTGGACATGAGTTTTGTTTTGGCTGTGGCGAAAATTGGCACGAGCCTGTCAGCTGCGCCTTTCTGAAGCGTTGGCTGAAGAAGAACGCCGAGGATTCGGATACCTCCAATTGGATAGCTCAGCATACCAAGGAGTGTCCCAAGTGTAATGCGACCATCGAGAAGGATGGCGGCTGCAATCATATGGTGTGCAAGAATGTCCATTGCCTCTATGACTTCTGCTGGGTGTGTCTGGGCTCGTGGGAGCCACACGGATCCTCCTGGTACAGCTGCAATCGCTTCGATGAGGACGAGGGCAAACAGGCAAGGCAGGCACAGGAGCAATGTCGAGCATTGATGGCCCGATATTTGCACTATTACCATCGCTATATGAATCACATGATGAGCAGGGACGCAGAACACAAACTGTATGCCAGCGTCCATGAAAAGATGACTAAAATGCAGAAGAATATGACCCCGATGGAGGTGCAGTTCCTCAAGGAGGCCGTCGATGTGTTATGCCTTTGTCGAACAACGCTTTTGTACAGCTATGTGTTTGCCTTCTATTTGCACAACAACAACCAGAAGATCATCTTCGAGGACAATCAGCGTGACATGGAGATGGCCACGGAGAAGTTATCCGAGTTTCTGGAACGCGAAATAACTGCGCAGAATCTCTACGAGGTGAAGCAAAAGGTTGTTGACTTAGCGTATTACTGTAGCAAGCGTCGCACAGTTCTCCTATGCCACGTGCGTGAGGGCTACGAAAAGGACTGGTGGGATTTCATGGCATAGACAGAATCACACTCCCGTCATCTAAGCCGCAACACCAAACAATCTTCCTATCATTGACCTGACACACAAACAATCCAACATTTCTCTGAAGACTTAAAATTTGATTGACTGTTTTTTCTACAACCTATTAAAATGGCACAAAAGCTTTTGGTTTCCTCTCTGGTGGAGTGTTGTTAATCTGCCAGAGCTATCAAAATTCTACAGTTATATAATGCAATAGGAATTACGATGTGTTTTATTTTAGCTGATGCTAGGCTTTATTGCCTACAAAAAAAAAATAAGAAGATAACGATGTGAACTTGTAAAAGAGTTGCTGAGTTCGAGAATAGCGAATACCCTATAGGGGTAAGAGTATGTACCCTATTTAACTCCATATGTATCAGTATATTGGCAAACAATTAATAAATAATCTGGCAATTTTCCGACTACAGGGTATAATCAGCCTCTCAAATCATTTACTCATTTGCTGTTTATGCCAAGGATCGACACCGAGTGGATGATTTGATGGTTCGCAACGCGTTTCGCAGTAGTCCACCCAGTTTGGCATCTTAATGACTTTTCCCCGACACTTTAGAGAGCACTGCCTCTGTCTTCAGAGCACCTAACTCACTCACCATCATTATTAGGATTGTTGTGTTTGTGTTTAGATCTGATGTTTACCCTCTGCACAACATTTGCTTCGTTTGCCATAGCGATGTACGCCAGCTTTTGTAATTATAACATAAATCAATCCAATTTCATGTTATACTTTTTGGCGCAACAAAGCGATTAATGTCGACAATTGCACAAGATATGGCATGGCTAAAGGAAAAGCATAAATAAGGCATTCGAGCCATGGCCAATAATGGAACGAAACGAAACGAAACGGAGCATTGAAACGGCGCATGCGCAACGCTTTTCATATGAAAAATATTTTTCTTATCGCGATGCGCTGCAGAGTGAGAATCGTAGTTGGATTCCAAGTCGAAGTTAAAGTCGAAGTCGAAGTCGAAGTCACCAGTCGCCGCCAGGTGCATGAGATTTACGGCAAACGGCAGCCAAGTCGTGCCCGTGGCTGCTCCCTGCCCTGGCCCAGTCTATCGTTGACTCGACTTGCCTCAGCTCAGCTCAGCTGGCCAAGTGTGAATTTTCGCACCCGTGATGAAGTTTCCAATTAAATTTTATTGGATTTCAAATTGAGGCTGCCAGGCAGCTTAGCTAGTCAGACAGTCGCTCATTGATCTCCTGACTGCAGAGTCTGGTTTCAACTCTAACTCTGACTCTGGGTTCCGCAAATATTTGCGCGCCATTGTTGTGGCAAGTGTTGAAAGTGGGCGGTACACCAGCTGGCAGACATTTTGCCTCCCAGGCCACCGCATCAGCAATTTTGAGACTGGCAGAGTGATTTCTTATGGCAGTTCAATGCGAGGTCAGCAACGTGGTGTGAATTGCATATTGGAAAAGACTGGCAGATGCAACTGAACTGTTGGTTAATGCAACACTTGTGTATATATTCGGCCATGAGAATGCCTATTTCAGGAAAAGGGCTAATTGATTGATGACCACGTTAAATGAAGTAGAGTAAAAGAACAACAGAGCTAATGGAAAATAATTAAAATTATAAAACTAGCACGAATAGTTTATTTATTGATAGAATAACGAGGCAAGCTATTCCCTTAATATGTAGAGTCTTGCATAGTACATCATAATACATATAATCTAGCGAAAGAATCTCACAACCTTAAGCTTTACAATGAGGAACTTTAAGTGAGATATTTGCCAGGCACAGCTGCATCTGCGGGGCAGCCAAGTATTATTCAACAGTTGCCATCGCTTGGCTCATTCAACAAGTCAACAAAATAATAAAAAAAAAAAAAGAAGAAGAAAGCCCTAGCAAAGCCCCAGCCAATCCTGCTCCTGCTTCTGGGACCTGCAGATGCCTGGTCAAGCTGTTCGAGTGAGTTCCTATTAATTTTATTTATTGGCCTCTTTTTCAGCCGCCGTCGCAGCCGCTGCTGCAACCACAGCTTAGCGGTCACGGTTCGTGTCATGCCTCCTCCGCCTCGAGTGTCCTGACTCGCTCTTGGGGCAGCTTATTGAATTTTTTATCTAGAGTTTGTTTTTGTGCTTATGGCAGCGTCTTGGTAGATTTAACTGTCGAGTTGCAGTTTTTTTTTTATTACGACATATTTTCGCTTGGTACTTGTGCTGCTTGTAGTCCTTGTTGGCGTTGTCAACCACTTCAAGTCCTTAAATTTGCTTTACGACTTAGTCGCGGACTTTCAATTACACGGCATTGTCCTTGACTCTGTCCAGACAGTAGCCGTTGCCCAGACGAAGGTCAGCGCCACACAACAATGACGTTGCGGAAGTGTTTTAAGCTTTGGATGAAGCTGGCTATTAATAGAAACAAACTACGTAAACTGTGTCAACCAAAAATGGAACTGTTCAAATTTAATACTTGATACAAAATATTAACAAAATGTAAATGAAGTTTTACTAATCATTGGATTTTGTCAATTTGCAGGCACTTTCTAATTGCCAAGCACTTCCCGGCTTATTATCTGCAGCACATTAGTTGGCCCATTGAGCAAATTTCGCCGCTGCCATAAACAATCTGTAGACTCGAGGTTGGAGCTGCCGTGAGACGCAGCTGCTGCTGCTGGTGCTGCTGCTACTTGCTGCTGTTGTTGCTGTTGCTACTTGCTGCTGCCACCAGCTCTGAGTCTGGCACTGACTCTGGCTCTGGCTCACTATCACTGCATCAGCGACGTGAATTTATGAGGCACTTTGCGCAGTCGCCGAGCATCGCTGGCCATAACTTGCCGCCGTCTATTGGCTAGTGCACAAATTGCGTTGATACGCTGACAGGCGGCGCACAGCGGGCCACAGTCCCCCTTCTTGCCCCCTTGCCCCCTTGCCCCTTTTTGTCGTCTTGAGTGTCTTCTAATGCGCAAACTCATTTGCCTATCGCCTCGCCAAGCAGCAGCAGCAGCCGCAAAGTGCATTTTGTTAGCTGGCAATGGATATGGCTGATGATCTTCTCCACTAAAGCAAAAACAACAACTCACAACTCGCTAACTAAATTGGAGCACGCGCGCAGGCGTTTTAAGAGGCACAAAACCCAATTGAATTTAATTGAAGGCGGTCGGACATGAGGCCAGTCGAGTAAGTGGTTAGTGCCCAAGTGTTGCAAGGAATGCGGGGGTGTGCAGAGCGAGCGGGTCATTAACTAGCTGTCACATTTTTGTGATGCGAGCGCGGAAAGAAACTCAATTTAGAAAAGCAGCAGGAAAAACACAGTATAAAGTATGAAATACACTTTCCTTATTTATGAGACATACTTAATTTTATTGACAGTAACTGAAAGTCGCATAAGTGAATTTGTCTTTATCAAGATTCAGATAAATAAAGTTGCTGTTTTTTCTTATAAGTGAGATTTACTATTGATCTTGCCGATATTTCATAGTACCCTTTGATGGTAAGTGTATCTATCTGCAACAAGCTCATCACTTAAATTAAGCGCATTCCTCTGTTTTTGCGTTTGTTATTCTCGCTTTTTGTTTTGTTTTGTTTTGTTTTTTTTGCAGTGTCTCTTGGCTGCTTATCATTTGCATCATCATCATCAGCACGGCGACAATATTTGTGGTTGCTGCTGCTACTGTTGTTGTTGTTGTTGTTGTGCAAAAGGTCGTGACAATTTAATTAAACGTCATTTTATTTAATTATTTCATATATTGATTGCAAAGTCTAAAGCTTTTAATTGCAAAATGGCTTTTGGCACAGTCCAATCGCACTTGCAACCAAACCAAAAATGCGAAATGCGTCGCTTGTTGCAGAATTTGGCAGCGTAATCGATAATTTCGATGCAACTGTGCGAAAATGCAAACTGTTTGCCAGGAAAGGCATTTAATGTATTTATTCTGTATTTTATTATGTTTATTTTATTGTTGTGATTGAATTGAATGCCAACTGGCACTGCTTCTGTTTCTGTTTCTGAATCTGATTCGGAATCTGAGTAAATGTGCGTATTTGTTTATATATATATATATATATATATATATATGTAGCTGCCAACGAATCAATTATGCGGCATATTTTTGCTGCTATCAATATTTGCGTTGAAATTAATTATTTTATATTAAAATGACCGCAATACATTTAATGGTCGAATGAAACCTAGGACATTCCGCACAGGATATGGCAGACGCACAGCACACACGCACACACGCACACACACACACACACACGCACACACTCACACACACATAGATACTCCTCTCTGAAGTGTGTCCTGTGCATTGCTGTTGATTTTTGCGGCCGGGTGACTGCGGCTGTCCTGATTGACACCGTAAATGATATGCACATTATGTGCAGGATATGTCGCTGTCAGTGTGAATGTGCCGCACTGGAAACAGGAAACGGAAATGGCAAGCATTGTGTGCGTTTGCGAGTTACATGCAGAAAGAGTACGAGATTGGCCCGAAACCATTTCACCTGTATTCTTAATGGGAAATCTCAACTATCTATTTAATCAGCTATGTGATAATTAGTCAATTGTTACAAATTTCTTAAAATCCCGATTATGATTTTTACATAATAGCATCGATATAAAAGTAACATTTTCTAAAAGTGATTCGTTACGTTTTGCCACCCTATTTAAATGCCCCATTCAATACACTTGGTACATTTGCTGTTTCAGCAGCAGTCATTCGATATACATCACATACTTAAATACATCTGGATGAGGCACATCCCAACATCATCATCATCGTCGTCATCACATCTTTGTACCCATCAGGCAGGCACTGGTTACTGGGACTGTTTCCATTCAAAATGTAGCTACACTCAAGCCCCTGGCCGGCAGCAACAACAACAACAACAACAGCAACAACAGCTACAGCAGCAACAAGAACTCGGCAGCAGAAGAAATGCTCTTTAAGGATCCACTTGTGTGCCTGGGCTCTCAAGTGTCCTTTGCATGTTAGCGAAACCACTCGAAAATATGACGCGTTTGCTGAAGTATGCAAAAATTGCACATGGAACAAATATGGGGACGCAGCTGGGCGAACAATACGAAAACACAACAACAACAACAACAGCAACATCAGCAACAACAACAAAAAATGTTTGTCGCTTTAAGTTTGCCATCAGGCAAAATTCAAATTCGTCAACAATATTTGGAAATGCACATCAAACCACGATAACAATAATAATAATAAAAGCAAAAACCTGGACATAAATCGTATCTATCTATATATATATATATATGTATATAGATATAAATATGTATATGTTGGCGGCATATCGAATGATCGTTCATTATGGGAGAAAACAGTGGCACCTTTGAACCGCAACGTCTTGACGGGGCCTGTGGGGTGGTGTATGGAGTGTGCTGTGCCGACATTAGAAGTACGTGTCGTCCAAGGGGCCGCTGCAGGCGCCGCCGTTGACGCCGGAGCCGACGCTCATTCAATCAATGCACGGCAGCAGCAGCAGCAGCAGCAGCGGCTGCGATTTTGTCGATGGCGTTGGCGGCAAACATGAAATATCACACAGCCAAACCCTTTTTCATGAACATAAAGTTTAGGCTAACGATTCCGATTTCCTGCACAAACGTGAGCGTAACCAAATTTGCTCTAGGGCTTGGCCAGCGAGACAGACAGAGAGACAGACATCCAGAAAGACTGACAGACACACAGTCAGTCAGACAGTTGAAGGTAAAACGCCGAACAGAAATCAATTCAATTGCCAAATTATGCCTGGCAAAAGCATGGCCAATATTTCCCTGTCTCAATATTTGTGGCCGCAATTGTTTTGCATGACTCGCTCAAGCTCGGACTTGGAGTGCATTAGGATTGCTAATCGATCATCTGGGCCATGTTTTTTTTTTGGCTGCATTTGTTGGCCGCCTTCGACAATAGTCTTTTCTCGACTAGATTTGGTTGTTGTTTTTTTGTGTCATTTCAGTTCGTTTTGTTTTGGTCGTCATTTTTAACTGTCTTGGCAGTTGGAGGCGGCCTAAACTACAAATATTTTTGCGCCGTGCGGCATTTGCCGTAATTATGCCCGAAAAAGTAACACGAGGCAACAAAACAGGAAAACGCGACGCGGTGATTAATTGTCGAATCGTGCACTCTGTCGGGCTATTTGTTAACTCAAGGCGTTGAAATTATAAATTGTTTCCAGTGCAACCCCATCGAACAAGAGAGAGATAAAGACCAAAGAGAGACTGACTGCCAGGCAAAGGAAACTGTACCCAACGTTGATCGGTTTTGTATTTTTATTTTTATTATATTTTGGCAATTTGATCAGGTGTGAAAGGGTTCACAAGGGGTTCAAGCACGAATATCGCTGTAAGCCTGACTGGGCTGGCGATATGGCGAAAAGGCCTGTCAGACTGCTCGTGTTGAGTTAGGGACAGTCAATTAAGATTGCATAGATAATAAATCGAGTCGGTTTCTCAAATGTTGCCAAAATACTGCATAGACCAGCTGTAAGGTTAAGTGTTAAAGATTCGAGCTTTGTAAAACTTGAAGTTTGTTTTTTTGTATACTCTTAACCCATTAAAAATGGGTAAAAAAGGGTATAATGGTTTTGTGCAAATGTATGTAACAGGCAGAAGGAAGCATCTCCGACCCCATAAAGTATATATATTCTTGATCCGGATCAACAGACGAGTCGATATAGCCCTGTCCGTCTGTCTGTCCGTCCATCCGTCTGTATGGGCAAATGAAAATAATCGATTCATCTTGGCTTAACAAAGAACATATTTTTCTTGAGAATACGAAAGTCTTAAGAAAAACGTACGTTTACTTTTATTAATTACGACAGCAATAATAAAATTTATGCATACAAATCGCATAAACTATGCGTAAAGTTTGAAAAGCGTGATTTTGAAAAGGCGATTCGCCTTTGCGATCATCTAAACCACTTTTCATAATTCTCTGCTTATGTGCATAATTCACATATCACGAATTACACATCGTGAATTCGTGTCTCGCATAACAAACTCTATAATTTTGACTAATACGAATGCAAAAACTTTTGCCCATATCTTTAAAGCTGTCAGCTCTGTTGACATTTCAAGCAGCCTTCCTCCCTTCCTCCCTTGCCTTGACAGCCTTTCAACTGATTTGGTCTTTGCGCAAGAAACGCGCTGAAGTGCGTAAATGTTAAGTATACAGAGCATGGCAGATGGGGCACATGCCCCATCGAGAGTTGGACCCCATCCCTCTCAAGGCAAAGCTCTGGCTTTGGAGCAGCTGTCAAATCAGCACGTGACATTGTGTGACATCATTGAGCTGGAAGATGACGCGTCAGAGCGCCAAAAAGCCGTGACGACTTTCGCTTTATGCAAAAGACAAAGCAACGGCTCCAGCTCTATCCCCATTCCCCAATCTCTCCATTCCCATTCCCATCTCCGAATTCCAATTTAGCTGTGGCTTCTGTTTCTGCTTTTGCAGCTGGCTCGGTGTTAGAGGTAGGTTTTTTGGGCGATGCTGTCGAGGCTGGTGCAAGTGCATACTTGAGACATGGCGACGACTCCTCCATGCTCGCAGGTAAACTGAACACCATCCGACCGAGCTGAGAGATGCATTCAGCACGTAATGCATAGATCAACATTCATGTGTTTAATGTGTGTGTGTGCGTATGTGTGTGTGTGTGAGTGTGTGTGTGAGTGTGTGTGTGCTGCTGCAATCACGTTAATTAAAAAGGTGCAAATTGTAAAACGCGCCGAATGGCGCGTCGGGAATGCCACGAACAACGACGCGGAGCCAAGTGTTGCCAAAAGCTGACAGCTGTTAATGAACGAGTTGAAATGTGGCATGATCCAAGGGGCGGGGACACGTGGAGGGGTGCTGCAAGTCACGTGCTGCACATCAGTCGACTGCTTGGTAATTAAACGTATAATCATTTCTTATAGCGGCTATGCACTGAAACAACCAACAACGCTCTCATATGCAGCTTCCCTTGCCACTCCGTCTCACCCACTCTCTCCACTCGCCATGTTAACTCCCACTTGCCACATTTGCATTTTTACATGCATTTTTATATTAACGCCCCAAAACGAGATGCGACGCGCAGCAGACAAAAGGATTTCACACAGACCAAAAGGATGCGACGTTGCTGCTGGGCATGGTCTGCGATTGCGACTGTCCTGCACCAGCACCCAGCCTCCTAACCTCATTCTCCTACTCATCCAGCGGCCTCGGGAATGGAGTATATTAAATGAAGTCTACGTCTCTCAGGCAGAGGCGGCACTACTGAAAAAAAAACATATATTTTTTTTTTGGCTTGTTGTTGTGCAATAAGAAAATATGAAAATTCATTTTGTTTGTTGCTATCGCAGACGCCGCCGCTGTCGCAGTGCAACAATGGCGTCAAAACAGCGACACAGCAACAGCAACAATAACAACAACAGCAAACAGCAACAACAAATGAAGAAACATGCATTCAAACAACTACAGCATGTGGGACAGCTGTTTTGGTTGGAGGCGCCAAAGGAAGACACATTAATAAAATAGACAACTGGAAAAATATTTCAGCCAAGTGCATTAAAATGTTGTAGAAACGAAATAATGATATTTAATTTAGTCAAGTGGAGTGGATGCCACAGCAACTTGACAACAGCTGGCATTTATATGAGCAATATAATTAAATTTATTGCGATCATCCCAAGGAAAACCTCTTAGCTTGCGTCGGAAAACTAGCCCCACTAATTTCAACTGATTTGAGTAGAACGTGCGGAAAATGGAAAAACGTATGCGTGCTCATAAAAAAAAGTAATCAAAAATTAATTGCAGATAAATACAAGTCATTGTATATAGACATGAAGCCGTTCATTTTTGACTTTGGCATTTTTATGGAGGTTATCTATTCAAAGTCATAAGCGATAACTCTTTGATAAACGCACTTAATGCCACTATCATAATGTGAGCCATTAGCCAAATGACTTCATTTAAGTAGTAAGTAGCTTAAGTAGTTTATCTGGTGGATGGAAAGAAACTACACCATTTTTCAATCCGCCATAACTCAATGCGAAAATTGGTACCCAACTGACGACTATCATCTCAGATCGCAATTGCCACACTTAATTGAATTAAGAAATGCCTTGAAATGAGCTACGACCACCTGCTGGCTGAATGCGATTTTGCGAATTTGAAATTGTTCAATTAGTGCTCAATATCGGTTGGCAATAACTCAAAGTTTGACAACTTTCAAAAATATGAACTCAAATTACCGGCGCTACTGCACTTGCACAAAAATCAAAGTATGCGATTTATAATTAACATTTCATAAATTCTCAATCGTGATAAGAGAGTTTTCCATTAAGAATCAATTAAAAAACGCAAAAGTCGATCGAAAATTGTTCGCTGTTAATATTGTTATTGCCTCGACCGACTGAGATGAAGTTATCGCGATTGAACCACTTTTCACACAAGATAAAGTCTATATAGTGTGGCAATAAAAGAAAAATGCATATTTATTGAAATAACATAATTTACATAAAAATGCCGATAAATTGTCAGGAGATTATTATTATGCCGGCCAACGCAGCGCAACAACTTTACTGCCCCATTAGCCTCAAAATTTACAAAATAACATAGAATAATTATCATTCGGTTTGCCGAACTTTAAATACACTTGCGAATCAAAATATAAACAACAAAAATAAACTCATAAACATACGAAATTTATGATTTGCCTAAACTGGTTTCAATTTTATAATCTTGTTATAAAAGTGATTTTTTTGTGGCGTTACTCAGTACGTGAGAAAACTGCAATACTCTCTGTCAGCGCATAAAATATAGATGTGGAGCGATTTAATCATTTGCTGTGCGCTGTTAATGAATTGAATTGCATTTTTTGCGCTATCGCCAGACAAAAAACAGAACCGCACAGACCCCCACAGACTCACTGTCAGTTCCAGTTTTACAGTTCTCCAGTTTCCCAGTGGGCAGCCACTGTTTTTCTGTTTTTCTGTAGGCTTTGCGCTTTTTGATCTCCTCAAGATTGTCAATGTTTGGCGTGGTCGGTCCGCGTACTCCGACCAAGCGCCACAAAAATAAAAATAAAAAATATACAAAATTTAATAAAAGTTATGCACTTGCCGGCAAACTGTAGACTCAAAATCTGCATAGACGTACGACTCTATTTTCGCTATGTCTGTTGTGTATATTTATATTTGTAATTGTTTAATCGCACTTTGGTCATCTATGTGGGTTAGATATGACTAGCGACCAAACGACCAAACGGCCAAAAGACCAAACGACGGTGCGCAATGGAATTTGTAATTGAAAATAAAGTTCTACAATTTAGATTTAGATTTTTGCATTTCAAATAAGGCGCTCACACCGGTTTCTGATAGTGGCGCCACCTGGCGCTTCGAGTGCGTAGCTGATAAGGACGCAGGGTTGTTGACTTGGCTATGCCAGCAAGGACTATAAATCTTTGAGCTTTGATTAGCATATAACAGTTAAGACTGAACTAAAATTCAAGAGATTATCCATGTTATAAATATCAGTTGAAAGATTCCAACTGTAAAATACTTTCTTTCATGAAAACTTCATTAATTAAAGAACAAAAGAAAAATTCAGTTTGCTGACACATATTTTAACTAAAGTGAAAAATACCTCAAAATATATATGTATATTTGTCTTTTGCCTGTAACGGATGCCAAGTATGCGATTAAGTGAAAACCCATTTGATTTATTGGCGGCTATTTATGTGTACTAAAAGCTTCAAAAATGTTAATGTAATATCTTTAAAAACATATTCAAATCCATCGCTTAACATCTTCGACCACATGCTGTTTTGGCTGGGTCTGCCTAATGCATTTTCTGACTGTAGGAAAAAAAAAAACTCGAAAAAAAAAATGAGCAACGCCCGCATTCCAATGAAAGCGCCAGCAGCTGCACGAAAAGCAACATCAGCAGCAAACAACAACAACAACAACAACAACAACAACACCAAACATGCAGGCACACACAAGTCAAAGAAATTTGCTGTTAATTCACGTATTAACCTCTTGACATTTGGCAGCAGCAGCGTCGCCAACCAAAAGAAAAACAAGTCGACAAAATTCCAACATGGTGGCAGGGACGGCGACACGGGGACACGGGGTGTAGGGAAGGGGCCGAACGAGAGACACATCTGCCCGGCTGTGACGCTGCATAGAAACTGTGTCAATGTGCCAGCAACAACAGCAACAACAACAACAAATGTTGGGGCGTTGTATGTCGATGTGGATGATGTTGGTGGCATGTGGGAGGGCAGCAAGCGTTATTGGCGTTGGAGTTGAAGCGTTGCCTTTGCCGATAGAGTTCGAGTTGGAGCCACGCCAAATGGAAACTTGCGCCGCAGCGTGTGTGTGTGTCGATGTGTCGCTGCGGCTTTGTGTCTATGTGTCTATGAGTACGTGCGCTTCAATGACTTTCAATTAAATCAATATTCATCGTTTTGGCTGCCTCGGGGTCTAAATGGCAACGGGCGGCCCCGGCCAGGCTAAGACTGTGACAGAGCATGGAGAATAGAGGCCGTGGCAGAGGCAGCTGCAGCAACGACTCCGCTCCTTGATTAGATGCGACTCGGTAACGACAAAAACAGCAACAACTACAACAGCAACAACAACAACAACAGCAACAACTAACAGCAGCAACAGCCACAGCCACAGCAGCATGGGAAAATGTGCAATTTTAGCCAAACAAAATAAATAGTAAGGCTCGAAGAGACCAAGCTCGGCCTGACCGAGCCTGGGCACATTCATTGCGCAAATTTTGGCGGACTATGTCTGTGCCCGTGTCTGTTTTGTGTGCAGCCAGTCTGCTGTCTGCAATCAAAGATACACCACAAAATAAACATTTGAACCACTTGCCTGAGCCTTTCACAAAAACAACAATCAACAACCAACAACCAACAACCAGCAAACAGCAACTACAACAACAATCACAGCACACAGAAGGTGGCACAGCCGAAAGCCGCGCGCGAGCAAATAATTAATGTTTGCCAATA
This sequence comes from Drosophila kambysellisi, assembly GCA_035042185.1. Lineage (NCBI taxonomy): Eukaryota > Metazoa > Arthropoda > Insecta > Diptera > Drosophilidae > Drosophila > Drosophila kambysellisi. Next base: position 13,100,708 of record JAWNLS010000077.1, on the reverse strand, counting down.
ACCGAAGACACCTTCAGCGCCGCCAGTTGGCAATTGCCAACTGCCAGTTGGCAGTTGCTGATCGCCAGGTTGACTATGGTACCGTCTAAGCCAATTTGACAAGTGCGCCATGCGCCGATGGTGGTCATGCAAATGAGGCATTTATAATTGTTGGCTACAGTTAAAGGAGTAATGTGGAAGGGAGAAGAGGGTTTACGCGAAACGGAGATCATTACGATCATTAATAAACAAAAACAGTTCACATCACTCGACTAGTTGCATGATAATTTCATTAAATACAAATTACAGTTGGAGCTAAACTAAAGTTGATTTAAAAAAAGTTGAACAAAAAGGCATTTAAGATACGGCTAAAAAACCTTAAAGCATTAGATAATCTATGTAGATGGTTGAGTTATTAATCTAAATTTATACGTAATAAAGAAGAAATGATGAGATCGACTTATATGAATAATCTTTAGAATATTATAGAGGACAAAGAGCAGATAGCTCAGCTTTAATGCTTGATTGCCGTTAGCTTATACAGCAATTGCACCTGGCCAATATAAACGCCAAGTCCACATTTGCTTTCAAGTTCAAAACGTGAATCGGCTTGGCTTGGATTGACTTGGCTTATCGCCCATCTACCAGACGCCCCTTGACCTCGACCACATATTTATTTATTGGGGCTAGCTTGGCTTGTTCTAACGTGACCGTCTTATAGCCAACTATCATAGTTATTTCTGGCTCAAAGTATTTTTGTTTTAAATAATTTATCTTATGCTAAATTGAGAGATATAGTAAGATTGCATTTTGAGCCTATTTGGAAATCAGTATAAAAACAAATAAATATTCAAAACTTAATTACGATTAATCATTTTTATTAATTATTTGTACCATTTTTATAATTGTCGACAGAATTATAATTGTCATGAAGAATTAATTCACAATTAATAAAGTTCATTGATTTTTATTCTCTATCCTGTCGGGCTATCCTTGAGCCCATCCAGCACTCGTAGCCAAAACATGCAGAAGCTAGCAACATGCCACCCAACCAAAGTGCAGCTGCCACATAATAGTACTCGAGATCATTGGAATTGACCTCGTGCAGTCTGGCGTTAATGAAATGCAATCGTCCGCTCTGTATTCCATGGCCAAATCCATCCGTTTTCATCTTAAGCAGGAGGCCGGCCTCAAACATGCGTCGCACATACCAATTGAAGATCTTCAGGTAAGGGCGACCATAAGCAGCAGGCATGGAGAAGGGCTGCTGGAAGATGATCTGCGGCAGCTTGCGAAACAAGGGAACTCGCAGAAACTTTTGCTGATACAATGTAAAGTCAATTTTATCCTCGAAAACACTGTACAGCATGCTGGTGTTGAGTTCATTGCGATAGCGCTCCACCAGCTGTTCCGGTGCGAGCACCAACCGCTTGGCCAGCTGCGGATGAAGATCTGGCATCTCGAGTAAGAACTTCAACGCGATCTCGTCTAGCGGCAACTGGTAAATAGTGCCCTCCAAGTCATCGAAATTGTTCAGCTGCTTGTCATAAAGACCCGCCGCCAAATAGCTGGAAAGAACCGCCAGGTAAAGATTAGTCAGCACCAACCCAGCAATGGTCATCATAATGTAGAGAAAAAGCCGACGCTGCGCCGATGGGGCAACCAAATCCCTCCCAGGCGGCAGAAAAAGCGATAGACGAAAAATTTCCAGAAAGGCTCCACTTAAATTTAGACGTCCCCGAGAGAGCAGAAACAGTGCTCCGCTGCAGTACATCAACATAGCCAGTAAAAGCAACCAGGTGTAACAATTGTAGGGCTTCAGCAGATACATGTATCTGGGCAGGAGTCTGGCCGATGGAGCCATCAGAAATTTGTTCTCAAGCCAGAGAACAACGCTATCCGTAAAATTCGGTGTCTTTGTCAGCAGATCGGGTAAAAAGTCGACGTCCCGAGTGCTCAGTACTTGGTGAGATTCTCTAAATGTGTCCACTCTGCGAGTTCGAATAGTACCATTGAAGTGATTAATAAAATCCAGAACCATGCGTAGCATATAGCCAGCGTATATATCTCGATTCCGATGATCTCTGAATACAAAGGCTCTCGGTGGTGCACTTGTCAGGATGCCACAAGTTATATTAAAGCCATGAAAGTCCCAGAGCATGCCGCGAGTCCGATGAAAATACTGCAACGTATCCTCCATTTTTAGCAGTCGAACTTTCGGATACGGCATATAACTAAACAGCTCCTGTGTAAACGGTTGCACAATTAAAATGTGAACCATGCCCTGACTCCAGCAATGCGAAAAGAGCTGAAACAATTTAGCCGCCGTTGCTTCAGGATATACGATCAACACTTGCAGCTGCTGTGCGCGCCACAACCAGGTGGTGAGGTAATCAACCATGCTGCTGGTATGCACATCCTCCAGATAGATGACGGTCAAAGCACGCTCACTATAATTGCCACTCATTACGAGCTGCAGCGACGAATTGCTTACCCGGAGTGTTGGTAGCGCAGTTTCCCTAGCCGGTATCAGACTATCGAATTGGGTTTGGTTGCCGAACCCAACGTAGACATTCAACTCTGTGTTGTACAAGGCATTGAGCTGATCAATACATTGGCTGACAAAGCTGCCCGGCAGCAATGTTAGATTCTGTATCACGTTCATATACAGTAAGTCCATTGGAGCTAATTAAACCAGGAATCAGTTGACGGTCTGCCTTTATACCCAATATTTTTGCGCTAGGACCCATCATTAGGACATCACACTTAAGTGCTTACACAACGTTTATTTAGATGCCATAAGTGCATAATTAACAAAACAATTGTCATTGTACAATAATCGTATGTTAAGCTTATTTGGTTTTTCTGACTATTCATCTTGGTTAATGCACAAAATACGTTTGGATTGCTTTAGCAATTACACGAAAATAATTGGATAAATTAGTTTATAGCTAAAGTTGTACTCTAAGCTGTAATTTAAATATGTGCTAAGAGATTTAACGCAAGAAACAGTCTCAAATAGGGACACTATGCCTATATTTGAGAGCAGACAATTTAGCTGATTATTATCAGTTTTAACGACAATTACGCCTACCTAGAACATTTGCCTATTTCACATTTACATCGAAGTTTTTGTCGTGCGCGACTGCAACACTCCCAGTCAGTTAAGTTGAGTTTATTAAGCTGGCACTTATCGCCCATCTACCAAGCGACCCCTTGACCACAACCACATAATGATTTGTTGGTGGGGCCGGGTCGGCATGCCTTAACGTGACCGCCCCAAAGTCAAGTGTCATAGTTATTTCTGGCTCAGAGGCAAATAAAATACAATTGATTTAATGTACGTTAACTCTGATGTGAGAAATTATGTCAGCTAGATGGCATTCTCAGATGCTTAGCAAGGTTTTACTAATATTGAACATATATATATACTTGTAAGTGAATAACAATATTAAAATAGATGTTATAACATATTCAGATTCATTATCTTATAAATTCTTTACTGTAGTTGGCCTGAGAGCCGCTCAAACTGATATAGTTTATATAAATATGCATTTTTTGACAATAGATTACTATTAATTTACAATGTTTGTCAATTGTTTTTGACTTTTATTTTGTGTCATTCGCTGTCTGAGTAACTCTAGAAGGAAACACAGTACGGACAATCCCAAGCCGATGGCCCATAAGCTAAAAACATGGTAGTAGAACTCCAAATCATATTGTTTTTGCTCCAGTCCTTCACCTCTCAATAGTTTAAGGCTGCCGCTTTCAATTGAATCTGCCCATGTGTCCATCCTCATCTTGAAGAATATGCCAGTCTCGAAAATGCGTCTCATATAAATATTTAATATATTTAGGTAGGGCAGTCCATCAGCGATTGGAATGGACATTAGACCATCTAATAAGCTCTGCTCTATCATTTTGAATCGTGGCACTTTCAGCAAGCTCTGTTGAGACATAAAACCTATAATCCGATCAACATAACCAATATACATAAAACTATTATTCAGATCTAAGCGGTGTTTTTCCACAAAATCTGAAGGCATGATCTTAATGTGCTTCCGGACTGCAGGTGGCACAGAATCCAACTGCATTAAATAATTCCCAAAGTATTCGGAAATTAACAGCTGAAATGGTGCATGAGCTAAGTCCTCGAGAACATTGTACTGTGGCTCAAACAGACCCGCTGTAAGCATACTTGATAGCTGAGCCAGATAACTGTTGGACAAAATGAGTCCACTGACCATCAGTATAAAGTGTATCGCACACTGTTGCCAATTCGAGATGTGGATCGGTGGCTGAGCCACATACAATATGTGACACCAGCTGCTCAAAAAATGCTTCCCAATCTCATGGCCCCTCCTGCCATTGGTGCCACAAAGCATAATCATTCCGTATCCCATTGTAGCAACCACTGCCAGCCAAACAGTCAAAGTGAAAGGTCGTGTGAGGTAAATATAGCTGGCAATGGGTCGAGCATATGGCACCATAATATGCATTTTGAGGATAAATAGTGGTGTGGTGCCTGTTGTAACCGAGCCCGCTTCCATTGGTTTGTAGAAAACGTCCATGGTCTTATTTTTAAAGTAGAGCAAATAATCTTTGTAAATTTCCGTATAGGTCAGCTCCTTTAGGATTTGGAGTGTACCATTGTGACGTCGAGCAAACTCCAAGAATATACGATGCATATACCCTGATTGGACCAACTGGCCCCGACGATTCACATAATGAAAAGCTCGTGGTATACTTTGATAGACAATTGTGCGAATTGGATATTGTTGAAGGTCGCGTAGCTGGTACCGTCTATTGACGTAATCTTCAACTTGCCTCATTTTTAGGATACGAATTTCAGGATAGGGATTGTAGCTATAAAGTGACAATGTCTGATTAAATTTATGGATGAGCAGCACATTGATGAATCCCTCTCGAAAACAGTAAGTATAGAGATGATGTTGCCAGGCACTGGGTTGCCGGGCCGTTATAAACACTATGTGAAGCTCATGTAGTTCAGTCAACATTGATGACAATAGATTGGCCACTAAAGCATCCAGAGGGGGCGTCCTTATATAAACAACTGTTAAAGTCTTTTTAGTAAATCTTCCAAGTAGACGAAAATTTGTAGAAAAGTTAGCTGATAGCTGAAGTTGAATTTTTGGCGTATCTATTTGTAGTATCTCTATTGCATCCGGAGAGTTATGATCCAAGTTTATAAGTATATTGAGATTTATGTTGTAGGCAGTGTTGAGTTGTCTTAGTACTTGCGATAGTCCAGAATAATTAGTTTGTTCGGAGTTGATAGCATGATGTCCAAAATATTGAAGAAGTAATAAATATCGAAATATCGAATGCATTATAATCTTATATTCCTTGAAGTATTTAATGCAAATGTGGTCTGTTGTTATTCTGCTTTTCAAAAATCACTTAACACACTCAGCTCCAATAACAACCGAAATCTGTTCGTTACAGGGCCTCCAGGAATTAAGCTGATAACAGTCTTGACTCAAAGCCCGAGCACAACAAACTACGCATGAATGAGAGGCGAGAGCTTAACTTATATGCGTTCAACCGATTATAATCAGGTGTAACGCAAATAACACTTAGCCAATATAGTCGTCAAGTCCATATTTACATCCTAGATAAAATCGTACCCTGTTGCTGCAACACACAGCCAAAGTAAACTCAAATAGAACTTATCGAACATCTACTAAATAGCACCTTGACCACGGCTCTGGCTGTGTCTGCACCAATGTATCTGCCCCATTGCCAAGTGTTTTATTTCACATATGTGGCGGTTAAAACTAAATTATCTTCCTTTCTAAAACACGTCTGTTCACTTTACTCTATTCACAATCACTTCTCTCTTCCTCTTCGTCTTCAAGTTGGTGATCAAACAATTGATATCGACCGACATCGATATCAATGTTAAATGGATAATATCATGTTAGATTACAGATGTTATGGTACAGATGTTATGTTACAGATGTTATGTTACAGATGTTATGTTAAAGTGTTAGTATTCTGTTTTAGAAAACACATTTTAATTTAAATTTTGTAGATCGATATAATTAGTCTTGAGACTATAATAAAATTTGGTGGTAAGACTATTGAATGGTTTGAGGAATGGTATGCTTGATATGATCAGAGGTTGTTTTATTGCTGCTGCTGCACTGTTTGAAACTCGTTAGCCCACAGCAGCAAACAACAGCAACAGCAGCAAACAACTTAAAATTGAAATCGCTCATAAATTCTGTCACTAATTGTAAAGAATGGCAGACCTTGAATTCAAATCAACGGTTCAGTCAGCCAATGGCTACTGCTAAGCAAATGTCTTGCAAAATTATGAAGCTACACAAATCTAACAAAATAAAAAAATATAAAAAAACAACAATAATGTGCGATTGTGTTTGAAAATGACGATAAATAAATATAAATTTCAACGGCAAACATAAAGAGCTATTGACTGTTGACTTTTATGAACAATTAGGCGGCAGCCACTTAAAGAGGCGAATATATTGAGATACAGATACGCAGATACGGATTGATAGTTGATAGTTATACAGATATCGACTGCATACATATATGGTATACAAGTGTAGCACACACACAAACACACACACATACACACACATATGGCTAATGGGCCTCTATGGGTTCTGTATGGGCCTGGCCAACAATAAACTGCAATTGATTACATCGACAAATGCAACAGCACGCAACTGCAACAGGCTGTGTAACTGGGTGTGGGGGGTGTTGGGGGAGGCGTGACGAGGGCGTTGCAAGCTTTGGACTCTAATTAATGGATTCAAAGCATTTATGCAAATGGCGGGAAATAATTTATCACCCATTCAAGACGCAACAGCCACAATTGCAGTTACTCCAATACCAATACCAGCAACAACGACAACAATCAAACCTTCCATCCAAGCATTGCAATATGCAAAAGTTTTGTTCATTAGCGTAACGCCCACGCAGTTAACATTAAGTGGGCGTGGCCACAATCCGCACACGTTCTCTCAAAGTATTTCTATTTTTTTTTTCTTCAGTTTTTCTACTCATTTATTTAATTTTATTTTTTTGAGGCGGCTTCGTTTGATTTGCTTTGGCTCAGCTGTCGAGTTGATTTTATTGTTGTTGCATTTTATATGATTAGTACTTAATTTATAATTTTTTTTTTCTTGTTTGTCAATAATGCATTTAATTGTTTAGGTTGTTGTTGTTGAGAAATCGGCGCAAGGTTAGCAGATTAGAGATTTAAATACTGCTGTGGGCTCAACTTGTATTTCTGTGTGGGTAGATATTATTCTGAGCAACATTTTGACGGACAGCACCATATAATTTAAATAATGAAGATACAATTGAAAAGTGAAATAAAAACGTCGAGCGTCGTAGAATGAATACCTTCAAATATTTCTATAATATTCTACATTAAATCACATAATAATAAGCAATTTGCTTCTTTCTTAAATAAACAATTACAATTAAACTCTTGAGATGTTTTTAACAAACTTCAGCTATTCAGTTTTTAATATGCTTAAATTCAAAAGGTTATTTTCTAACAGTTCTTCCTTGTTCCTTGTCAATTCGTTAGTGACGCCCACACAATTCGACACCCACAACCACACAAAAACTGGCCAAAACATTAAAATAACAATCATCTACCATACTTATCGTCACATCATTGTGAACACCCCTTCGCCGCTCCCAGCGGCTGGCTCGAATCATAACCCAACGATCTGTTTAAAGTCTAAGTATGCCCCAAAGCAATAGTTGAGTTATTTTGCAGTCAGAGTTGAAACTGTAGCCGTAAAATCAATTTGCCCAAACGTCTACAACTTTATCACACAGTCCACTTAGTCATAGTCAGAGTCATGGACACACTGCTCAAGATGTAGACAGTCTCCTGGTAGGCAAATGCTAAGAAATCGGGCACTCTGCACATTGGGCAGCAAACTCCATCTGCCATCGGTCAATCAGCAAGTTAGACAAACTTCGGCACCCATAGCCCAAAGGGGTATGGAAAAACACTTAAATTTCTGTTATCGCATTGGCCATATCAATTGACTTTTTGGGGGCAACATAAATTATATGGCAGCAACCATCAGACGGTGCCAAAGACAATAATTCACAATCGATCGATTGAAGGAGTGGAAGAATCAGTTGGAACATTGCAATTTTCAAATCAGGCGCACACAACTAATGCCAGAGATTTTACCAAATGGGTCAAAACAACAAGGAAAAGATTCGCAATTGGCTATTGAGAAAGTTATCGGTCAGTGGTCAAAAAGTGGCCAGTGATAATGGTTTCATCGGTGAGCCGATGGGCAAGTTATTAGCGTGACCGGGGTTAATCAAAAAATTTCTGACCCTCGCAGCACTTTGAGCAGTTTGTTGGGGCGTATCTGTGCGATGCCTGGCTATAGACAACCATATGCATTAAAATTAATTGCCTATCATAAAATTGTGTCCGCTGACCAAAAATTGGTAAAAGCAAGTAGGAGTGCTGTACTCTAGACAGCTCGACTAGGCGATACCCTCAACACAAAATCACAAATGTATTCGAACAGGCGAACTTGGCCCAATCGAATTGGCTGATACAAAATAAATATACCTTATGGGCTCGAAATTGCTCTCCATTTTAACGGTATCAGTTTATAATAAAGATCATAACTGTGTCAAAAGTCAAGCGTTTTGATGATGTGTTCGCATCTAAAGTAATATTACATTTAAGTTTGTAAATGCAATTCACATTCATTCAACTTCACGATACCCTCAAACATATTTTTAATGAATAGTTTGTATATTAAATTTCTTAATCTAAGAGTATGCAATTGCTCATATATTTTGAAAGGCGTTGGCTACTTGGCCAGGCTTGAACTCTGCGCCAGCCGAGTTAATGGGCTATAAACATTGCTACGGTAAAAGTCAAGCGATTGTGCGCCTAATTTGTCGCTTGCCAGGCCAATCAGGCCGCCAGCAGCAACATGTTGCAGCGCCAAACACAACATAAACAAGTGCAGCAGCAGCAACAATAACAACAACAACAAAAACAAATGAACTGTGCACAACAGTGTGTGTGTGTGTGTGTTTTGGCTGTCAATTGCTGACATTTGCAACAGTCCAATATGTTTGACATTCATTGGCGATCCGCATGTTGCCAAGTGGCTGACATTTGCCGCTTGCATAACAGGCAGCAACAGCAATCACAACATCAACATCATCAGCAGCAACAGCAACTGCAACTGCAACAGCAACAGCAACAGCATCAGCTAACAAGCTGGCAAATCAAATTCAGCTACGCGACTGATTGCACTTGTTGCTATGGACAGGCAGATGCAAATATCGTTAGTAACATGATGCCGCAACAAGTGCGTCAACATCTCATGTCAACTACTGACTGACTACAGCTTTTTTATATGCCTCTTTATTATTGTATTGCGTTTAATGTTTATGGTCATAAAAGCCAACAATCTGAGCGCGCCACTTAACTAACAATTGTTGATTGATTGTCGACAATCGCATACCATTGTGAGTTGCAGGTGTTGCCTTCCTTTCAATTAACTTGACTTTTACAAACTTTAGCTTTTTTATGGAATGCACAATAAAACCAGAAAGAGAGTCGACAAAGATAACATACCCTTCTATATTTATCTGTTTTCCGTTTCAACACTGACAGAAAGGATGATCCCATAACTTAAAAATCATCTATTAACCAAAGTAATGAAGCGGATGTATGCCAAGTCTTATCAAGATAGGATATGGAGTCGGAGACGTTTCCTGATCAAATTCATGATAAAACTATTATTGATTTCTTTTTTTATTTAGCCAAGTTTAGTCGTAGCTTTTAACAGCCCATTCGGGTGAGGTGTCATGACAGCTGGGCGATGTCATGTCCCAGAATTCCATCTTATCGTAAGCGCTTTGTCACTTGACTTTTAGCGCATAATTATCGGTAAACGCGATAAGCGGGCTAACACCCGCAGCAGCACCAACAATTGCTCTGGTAACAAAAACGGCAGCAAAGAGGCCAAAAGCAGCTTGTGGCTTGTGTTATTAACCATTAAACGGCAATGCAGCTCTCGCAGCCAGACCAAAAAACTCAATACGGAAAACTTAAGAAAGACAAAAAAAAAAAGCCATAAAAATATGTTTAACACACCCTCTGACAAAGCTGTTAACAGCGTAAAATGCGTAGGATAAGGCCGTAAAATGTTTATTGCTGTTGTTTTCTTTTTTTTCTTTTTTTGTTTTTGGTATTGCTGCTGCTGCTGCTGCTGCGACAACTTACGACGTGTTGTTGGCCATTTTTCTTTTTAGCACTGGCGACAAACGACAATTAAAATGCAAACAAATCGAATGCGAGTGTGTGTGTGTGTGTGTGTGTGTGTGTGTATATATATGTATGTGCAGAAGGTTTGTCTAAGTGTTTTGCTACATTAAGTCGCGCACTTAATTTGGCCAGTAAGAGCAGCAGCAACAGCAGCAGCAGCAACAGTAAGAGCAGCACTTACAACAACAATCAAAAGCCACAACAGCAATGGTTGCTGCTGCGCACGCGCGCAACATTTTTGTGCGGCTTGTAAATGTGGCGAAAGTTAGCGTGCCGTTATTTTAATTGCAACATGTTGCCCCAGCAATTTGTCTGCACTCGTAAATGTTGTGACGCTAATTGCCAAGCAAATACTTAGCAACACTCAGTTGACTACAGCAACAACAACCATAGCAACAGCAACAATTGTTGGGAGTGTGGGCTGCGAAAGGCTTTCCCAAAAAATTGATTTGAGTTTGACTAGTGTTAACGCCCTAAACAACAATTTAACTGATCATTACCCCACACTTTAACCTGTCAACGTGGCCAAGTTTGCAGCACATTTAGTGAAGCCCGTGAGGCATGTGCAACAGCAATAGCAGCGGCAGTGGCAGCGGCAGTGGCAGTGGCAGCGAATCAAAATCAAAATATAATCAATAAGTAGTAATCAAATTTGTGCTTGTAGCTAGCAAACGTCGCGTCGTCTGGACGCACATAGCCCGTAATTATGCAACACATGTTCAGTGCAACAATTGGCCATAATTTAGTCAAAGGTAATTGAGTAAGCGAGGCGCGGACTAACGCCACAGCCTGCTGGGTCTATCATTAAGCCACAATTTCGAGCCCCCTTCGCACAGTAGACGCACACAGTAGTCACCCTGATTGGAGATGCCTGAAGCAGTCGTTCCTAGTGTTGTACCGAGTCGTTCAGACTAAGCTCGATGGAACTAATCTTCAAACTACTACTCTGATGGTCGTTCATTTCAGTTCCAAGCTCGGTTAGTAAATAACATTAATAGTAAACTACTTCGCTGAACTGAACTAGAAAGTCCAACTCTAATCGCTACTGCAACCTTGCCAACTGGGCGCCTTGTTTATTTATTCCTAGTTAGATGCGCTTTACTTCTTCGTGGTTACTTAATTGTATGGCATCCCTATCCCATCCTCTACATCTCTGCTCATTCCTCTGGCTGGGTGATATGGAAGCCGAACTGCATTCCTTGGGTGTGATATGCAAGCCTAAAGATCAGTGAGCCAATGGAGAGTATCCTTGAGGTAATTGCAGTGTTTAATGATTGAAAAGTAGTCAACGTGAGCTAAGCACAGACATGGAGAATGATTGAGATTGGTCTTTAATTTGCGGAAATTGCGATTGCCAGAAGTGGTTTTTGCCATACTGGAATTTTCAAGAACAGCAAGCAGTTGAGGCAGCTACCAAGCAAATATTACAAGCCTAGTACATCTGCTTACTCTGAACTATTTGTATATGAAGAAAAGTACGATTACACCTTCCACTGACTAACTGCAACCTTCCCGTTTCTGATTCTCAAGTCCCAAAGCAGCAACAAGTTGCAACTGGCGCTCCCCAATAAGTTTTTGGTAGCAACCACAGCCCAAAGCAGCATGGGCAACATTTAAGCAACTGTTGCTATCCGATCTACTGGCCATATTTGTTGAACACTTCACTTCATTTGTGCCACTTTATACACCTACAAATGTCACTCAAAGCAAAAAACATGTTAATTTACGAAACAGACAAACTTAAATACTCCCAAAAAAAAAAACAACAAAAAAAATACGGCAGCAACAAACAGCAAAAAACAATGGCAAACTAAGTATGCCAAAAAAGGCTTAAAACTGCAGCCAAATGGAGAGCGAAAAAAATAAAGCGGCAACGAGATCACAAGTCACGATAATGATAAATCGCAGCTAAACATTTAGCCGGGTTGCGGCTGCCACAAAAGGTCGAGGGTGGATACCGACTACAACAACAACAATAATAACAACAACAACAAGTAGCCCAGTAGCTGGAAAAAAATTTATTTACTCATTGTACAATAAAGAAATAAATAATAGCAAAACAACAACAAATGGAGTAGTTAGAAAAAAAGAAGGCAACGTGTCACAGTTCGTGAAATAACAATAGTTCACAATCGGCCCCGGCGGCTGGAAGATCAGATCCAAACCAAAGCCAAAATCAATGCCTAAGCTTCATGCAACCTTAGAGAGAGAGGGAGAGAGGGAGAGAGGGAGAGAGAGAGAGAGATCGATATCACAATGAGTTGACGATTGAGCCAATGCTGCCGAAAACGAACTCCAAAATCTGGGGGCTAAGAGCCGGCTTGTCATTCGATTGGCTTCTGTGCTGTCGGTCCTGTCTGTCTGTCCACGTTGTAATCGTAGACCCGGAGAAGGGGAGGGATTGAAAGAACTTAGTTTATGTTGATAGCTGATGACAACGCCAAGACAAAACAAAAGATCAGAAATAACAACAGCAGCACGCAGTTCTTGCTTGCAATATTTTCATGTTTTAGCCAATTTTATATAAAAAATAAAAAAAATAGATTTATATATAAATAAGAATATTTTTATGGCATGCATAAATTATGAATATTTATTTTAAAGCACTTGGCTGTAAAAGGTCAACAGCAGCATTCACAGTTGATTTTTATTTGAATTTTTGATTTGTCTTTTTCGTTTTCATTTTTGAGCTCAGCATGTTTTTTGTATTTGGAGCGTTGTTTAAGTTGATGTTGTTTTTTTTTTCTAAGTTTATCGTTTGGACGCGTCACGATGTTAGCGACCTAAATTGAAATTTACTCACAGCTTTTCGCTTAGTTATGGAAAATGCCTTGAAAAAAAGCAACTATTTGTTTTTTTTTTGCATTGACAAAAGTGATTAAGATTTGATGGCTGACATTTCTGTAAGACAATCAGATGGGTTGAATGCAACTTGGCTGTGTTGCTTTGTTTAATTATTTAATTAGCTACTGAATGAGTCGCACATTTTGCTTCTAGATTGCCCTCACAATTTTTCTCTCTTCCTTGCTGATTTCTTTTATCTGCATTTATTTGACGATAATCTGATATAAAACATACTATAATCATTGTAATAAGCGCTCATGTCGTCGTCGTCACCGTTGGCATAAACTTGTAGCTAAATGAATGATGCTTATCTGCATAGCATAGCCCAGTCAGCAGTAACCCGCCAGATAGTTGGAGAACTCTTTGGAAGCTGCTGCTTAATGGTCGTATATGTGGCCAATAACTTTAGGTACGACAAAAGAGGCATTTTGCAACTACTTAAGGCCAATAAATCTAAGCAGCTGCACTTTTCAACTCATCGGCGAGATGGCAGATGCCTCCAAGACAAGCAGACCCCATGTCCTCCATGTCTATGCGATTGTCATCAGCAAACGGCTTTATCATTCTTGTTGTTGTTGGTTGGTTGGCTGACTGGCTGGCTGGCTGTCTGTCTGTCTGTCTGTCTAGCTGGATGACTTGGGTTGGCTTGGCTTTTCTGTCTTGACATGTAATAAGTTTCAAGATGATGCTGCAATTACCACACAGAGACCAGCAACATCTGAGCTATCATATTGATAAAATAGCCTTGAGTGTCGTTTTTGTTAATGTTGTTGGTGTTGTTCCATGTTGCTGTGTGATGTTAGTCTTTCTGTCGAGCTGCGTGTGGGGCAACTCATTAGTGGCATTTGACCTGCCATGCTCTTTCGCATGATTGAATTGGCAACAGGCAAAAGGCAACTGGTAACAGGGAACAGCATAAAACAAAAGCAACAACAAATTTCTGTTTGTCAAAAATTTATCAACGATTTTGCTGCCTCAAAGTTGCCAAGTAACAACAATGGCAACAACAACAACAGCAGCATCAAATGTTGCCTGCAGGCAAAAATTCAATAAGTTTGCGAGCAGCTACACATGGGCGACAGGCCAGAGAAAAGGGGGCGGATCGTTTGGCATTTTTGTAATCAACGCTATGCAAATGTCTTAGCATAAATTAACTAGCAAAATGTTGCCAGCTGTTGCTGGCCATGTTGCAAATGTTGCAGAAACATAGTTCGACAACCATCGGCAGCAGCGATTGCGTTGATTTGACACCTTCCCGGTCAGCGTCAGCGTCAGCACCACCATCAGCACCACCACCACCATCAGCACCAGCATCAGCACCAGCATCAGCATCACCGTCAGCGTCCATTGACTGCACCACTGGCGCTCCTTCTGCTAAACTTGTGAATTTGTACCGTTTTATCTGTCACATTTGATCGGTTTGCGCATTTTCGCACCACTTATTTTGAGATTAGTCGCGCTAACTGATTTTTCCTGGCAAATGTTCGCCGCGAATATTTTGTTGTCGATTTGTTGATTTTGCCAAGCGTGTTGAGCATTTGTGTATTTGTCGCTGATAAATTGTGACGATAAGTCGAATCGCAAATAGAGCTTCAAATTTGATTCTGGAAATATAAAAAACTTTAAGCAAAGTGCTTGTTTTCAGCTCAGAGGAATCGAAACAAATTCAAAAACTTTGCAATTTATCAAAAAAATACTTGCTGCTAAATTTAAAGCTTTGCTAAGCAACCAACTTTCGTTGTGATTTTCCGCCTTGCTCAACTGTCATAGAATACCTTCAACATGTTGTCATGATTGGAATGATCGCATCTTTAGAATAACGCTACAGCAACGACAACAACCAGCTGACTCTGCGAATTCCGCAGCATGCACCTGAAAAACAATTTCCATCTGTACAGCAATAACTCAACTCTTTGTCTGCGCCGCCGACCCACACACTGACCTCCCGACACAAGCGACGCATCCGAACATCGGACACGGGACGGCACCACATGTTGGTCTCGGTGGTTGTTGGTTGGCCAGGCGTTTTCAGGGTCAGCATGTAGCATTTTAGGGGCCATGCAGCGGTTGCGGCAATTTGTCAATTTCATAATTCCAGCGGCATGCAGCAAGAATTCCCAAAAAAAAAACACTGGTGATTGACCATTAGAAAAATATGTGAAATAAAAAAAACCAGTAAGAATGATGTAGTCGAGTGAGTTCGACTACGATATACCCTGAAACCGGCTGTAAAGTTTGTTTAACTTCCAAATTTAATTTTAAAAGTCAAATTTTATAAAACGAATTATATACAATTATATAAAACGTTTCGCTTTACGAACTAATTGTATTCTTTAATTGAGGGTCCACAGTAAATACATTTTTACAATTGTTTTCCAATCGTTGTTGGTTGCCCCCTTAATTTGAATTTTATACTCGCCGGTCGGCAGTGGTAAATACTTGAAAAAGGCTGGGTCAAATACCAATTGCCTCAAAATAATATCATGCTGAAATATATATAATGACATCAAAATAAACATATATAAATAATTGTATATGATTAAACACTCACCGCAAAAGGACATGTGTGATTTAGGTTCGAAGCGGAGGCTACCATATCAGCAATGATCCTTGGAAACGACAGTGCCTTCTTGGGAGTGGCCATTAACTTACAATAATCAAGAGTCTGGTTAAACATAAATGGACGGTATCCGTTAAATTTGCGAAACAGACTGAGATTTACCTATAAATAGAATATTATTTGTAATATATAAATAGATATTATGAATCACTTTAAATACCTTAGCATTATTAATGGGTCCTTTTTTTAATGTCGCGTATATATTTAAGGCCACAATGCCACGACCTAGTATTTTTAAATTGCATTCCTTAAAAGTAGCATATGAGGGATCCAACATTTCGCACTCTACATTTATAAAGCGGGTCTGCAATTGTGATGTCACTTCATTGGACAAAATTAAGAGCGTTAATAAAATCCACATCGTCAGTCAGCGAACGATTTACATCGCCTATTAACTAAGCACCCACAAAAATAATACACAATCAAAAAAATATAAACATTTAATTGCCAACAAATCGGTATTTTTAATAATGGGCAACTATTTAAACCTTATTATAGATATAAATCAATGGCAGCGGTTCATTAGCTGAACTTAATAACTTATTGTATTCAGTGAGATCATAAAATTCAGTTGATGGATACAAAACAGACGGTAACAAACACATTTAGTAGATGAGTGACATATTCAATATACTCTTTTTTACTGTTTGAAAACAGGGTGTACGAATACTTAGGAAGATGTGTTGTTGCAGCTAAATGGAGGCCAAGACACATGTGAAAGTCAAAAGCCACACTGCTCCCAAATGCATTCAGCCTTTGGTGTTCCTCCTCTCGCCTCTTTAGGCGGCTGTTCCATTGCGGATGCGGGCCCAGTTTTATTGGAGTTGGTGCAACATGTTGCCTGGCACTTGCAGTCTGCGTCGTTACATTGCATTAGAATAGGGCAACAAATCATCTCCATTAACCTAAACAAAACTGCGCAGACAATCGCGGAACGTGCATCTGCAGCACGCCAATGACAGAGGGGGACTGACTTTAAGCTTTGGCTCTGCCCTGATGGTGGTCCACAATATGCATTTGCAACAGGCAACTGGCAACTGGCAACAACAAGGCAACAAGCCACAACAGCATAAAACACATAGCAAAGGTGGTAAAATTGGTGTCACTTGTCACGTAGAACGTTAATTGTGAAACGGAAATGCTGCTACGTGCTACGTGTGGTTGCTGTTGTTGTTGTTGTTGTTGTTGCTGCGCCTGGCACGCCTTGACAACATGTTGCAACTTTAACTTGGGTGCATAATTTGCGTCTTCAGACTGTGTGTGTTGCTTCTCTTCCATTTGCCTCGAGCTCGACCTCGTTGTGAAAATTGAAAAATTAAATCAAGATACTATGAAATATGTCACGAATGCAATTCTCGAACGCCCTCCTGCCCCGCCACAACCACTCGATTCCACTACACTGAGCGAAACATAAAAAAGTGAGCAGTTTGTTTAACTTTTAAGCAATCAAATTTGTACAACCAACGAGTGGAATTCATTATTTGTTGTACATATATTATTTCTAATGAGCTGATAATATTTATAGTCGTCAGATAGTTTTTCTTAAGTCAGGGGAAATTTGGATTTTTCACAGTGTATGCAAACACTTTAGGCCCGCATTGGGCATGTGCATATATTTTGGTTGGATAATTGAATTGTTGCCCAGCAACGAGCAAACAACATTTATGCGGACACTCATGAGACCAACAGTCGCTATCGCAAATGACAATTCGAAAACGTAATAAAAATGCAAGCGGAATTCGGGGATACAACGGCAGTTATTCAACATCCAAGTCAGACTACTGGCTGTCATGTGAGGGCGCCGTAGGCAGCAGCAGCAGCAACAACAGCAGCAGCAGCAGGAGCAACAGCAACAGCAACAGCAGCAGCAGCAACAGCAGCAGCAGCAACAGCAGCAACCGCAGCAGCAGCAGCAGCAACAGCAACAGCAACAGCAGCAGCAGCCTGGCCATAAGACAAACCAAAGCAACAAACAAACAGTGAAACAGCAAAACAACAACAACAACAACAAGCAACAAAAAACAAAAAAAAAGAAAACCAATCAGAAACGCAAAAATCTCTGACAACGTAACTGCAGTTGGCGTTGCACAGTTGCGCGATTAGTCGCGTGGGCGCAGGCGCAACATGACGGCCAAACAGCGATTCGGATTTGTTGCATGATGGTGCAGTGCAGCTTGGGAAGTGAGGCGTGGGGACGCTCCACTCGATCGCTTAAACAGCGTCCTACGGCTTCCAAGTTGGACAAGTTGCGGGCTTTGTGATTGGATTTATGTTAATTTCTGACGAGATTTGTGCAACGCTTTTAGCTGCTGTTTGTTATTGTTACTGCAACTGCCGCTGCTGCTGCTGCTGTTGCTGTCAGCTGACTGTGCTGCAAGTTGCTTAAACTGTTTTGTGTGCGTAATTAAATGGTGACATTTTTGATTGCAAAGTGTTTTTAGCCAAGGAGGCAGCCACATTCAGCCTGTCGACGGTCTGCAAAAGTTTGCCGCATGGCATTTAATTATGGGCCATCGATGCAGATATCGGGTCCCCAGCTGCTACACTGGGACAACAGGCTCTTAAGTTTCTATAATTTATTAAAAACGCAAGCCAGTTTTATAAGATACATAATTTGAGATATATATATTAAGTATTTTTTTAAAAGAATTCCTATATTTAAGGAAATATTTTAATCTGTTTAATCAAAATAAGCTAAATGCCAAATTATCAAATTCTTTTTAGGTCATAGTTGTAGTATTATAAGAAAAAAAATTGTTTTTTTTTTGTGCTCATATTTTAACATTTCAGTCTTAGTATTTACTCATAGCTATTTGTACAAATCATTAAAAATCGAGCCTCAACTCATGGTATGCTTCTGACATTTCCCGCATAGTCAAGTTGGTATAGTTAACAGACTGTCTGACACCTTGCAACCAACAGTCGCACCAGATTGCAACAATCATAGTGTGGCCTCTGCAAATGCCACACACATACATCGACAGACACGCACAAGACTCAAAGCCAAACTGTCTCGCCTGTTCAAAAGCTGGAGCCGCATTCACATTGTCTGACGCACTGCCTCCAGTGCCTCAGTCTTCGTCATCGTCTCCGTCACCGATTGCTAAGTTTGCCAGCTTGTGTCTCTGGCATCGCATTACATGGCAACAATTTTGAAAACAATCAACAAATAACTTAAAATAATTTTCTAGCCATTTGTGTGCAAGTTGAAGTTTTAACGGTTGCGGCGTGCGGCTTTTTGTACCCTTGTCCCAATCCCCACACCCGCGAACCCCCCCCAAAAACCCCCTCGCTCCACATTGGCTGGATCTTTTTAAATGCCTGAGGCAGTGCCTGAAACCTCGACGGTTTTGTCAGTTCTCTGTTACTCTAATGGGTCTCATAATTTTTGAATTATGCAGTTGTTGTAAGGCTTTTTTATTTTTCTTTCAACTTTACTGATTTTGTTGGCCTGACAATACATAAATTTGTCTTTGAAGTGGGCCCAAAAGGCCGACGACAACATTTGACGGCGGCTTGGCGAGAAAATCATTGTTGTTGTTGGTGTTTGAAGCTGCTGTTGCTGTTGCTGTTGCTGCTGCTGTTGTTGTTGCTGCTGTTGTTGTTGTTGTTGTTGTAGTTGCATTACTGCAACGTGCCGATTGTAGTTGCAGTTTTTGACGTCTTGTGTCATTGCTTGATTAGTTTTTAATTGTATGATTTATGGCGAATGCCTTTTAATTCCTATTGCACAAAATGGATGCCTATGTTAACTTATGCTAATGTGGCCCAGGTTAATTGAGAAATTAGCATTATCCATTTTCTACTTTCCTATCTATATACATGTATATATATGTCCCCAAAGGCAGCCCGTTTTCCCATCTGTTGACTAAGTAGTCGTTATGTCACGCGGCTGTGGACCACGTCAATGCTCATCAATCTTTGGTTATTTATAATTTGCTGATTTATTAACCATGTTAACACGAAGCGACATTTTGCTTTTAACAAATATTAGCATAAGATATTTTTGCCCATTGCCCGGGGCTGCTGCAGCTGCTGCCCACACGCTCTTCAATATGACTGCGATCTCAGAGTCTGGCATTTGCCAAGATTTTCTCACAACGCCCACAAAAATAACCGAAAAACCAACCCAGGCTTAATTCCATTTCCAAGTGCAACATAAAGGCCAACAAAATGCAACCAAAATGCTCAGCCGGCCTCTGACTTTCGGTAATTTGAAAATTAATAAAGTCGTTTGTTATGCAAAGTGGCAGCGGGAAGCAAAAGCTGCTGCGGGGGCTTCGGTGGTTGACGTCGACGGCAGCAGCTGTTGCTGTTGCTGTTGCTGTTGCTGTTGCTGTTGGTCATGTGGGCTTTTCGGGTGTGTGGGGAGCTGTGGGAGGTGAGGCTTGGCAGCTGTTCTGCATCGTGTCTTGGTGTGCTGCAAATCGCCTACAAAAAATAAATAATAATAATAAAAATTGTGGCACCTTTGTTACACACAATAGTGCTGTTGATTTTATTTAAGTAAACAATAACGGGTGTGAAATAGGAAAAAGAGTAAACAAAAGATGACTTTAAAAATTGATCTGTCTTTATGTAATATTTTTTGTTCCTGATATTTGCTTTGCTTTTTTTATTAATTTTATTTTCCGTTGTCTATATGTAACTTATTAGCAATACTTTGGACTCTAAAAAAATGCATAATTAGTTAAGACCATTATTATCTAATGCTTCTACAATAAGTAAATATATTAAGCTAATAACATTAAAATAAATTAACGGGCAACGTTTCGCATTAAGACATCAAATGGGTCCGTACTTGTATCGAGAGTTGTAAAAATAATATTTACATATTTTTTAATTGTACAAGTGCTAGGTTGCTTAGCATTTGATTAAAGGAACATTTTTGTAAGTGCTACCACTTTTAACTCACAATCTAGATAGTTACATTCTAATAGTAGCTGTAGTTGGCCAGCACTCAAATGTCATAGCTAAATTGTCAGGTAACTAAAAGTAAATTGGACAAAAAAAAAATAAAATTGACTATTGCTTAGCCAAAACTGCAAGTGGGTCAAAGCCAATTAAGCCAAAATTGTTGGGCCCATTACAAAACAAAAAAAAATCCATGCAAGCCATCCCATTGGCCATTAGAGTCAGCCCTGTCTGGTCTCACCTGGCAGCTGCGTTGCTGTACCTGTATCTGTACCCACACCATGTTCCAATCCCAGCCACTGTCGAGTTGACAACCAAGTGCAGGCAAATGTATCATAAATTTTCATATAATTTTTAAGTCTTGTTTGGGAAAACAGCAAGAAAAAATACAAGTGCCAGACACTTGCAGCTGTTGCAGAGACAAAGCAGCAACAACAACAACAAAGATCACTTGTAGTTAATTTTTCACAACTGACGGCAAGCTTTGTGCAATATGCGCTCCACGTTTGTATATTGTGTATTTTTTCATTTTATTATTATTATTTTTTTTTATTATTTGTTGTTGTTTTTTTTTTGGCTGACCTGTCGCCAGGTGCAAGACAACACAAGACTCTAAAATGCTAAGATTTTAAGACTCTGACTTTTTCCTCAACAATTTGTATTTATTCATTTATTTTTGTTGCTGGCCGTTGCTGGGCTTTTCGACAGCCACTTAACAGAGTCAGTTGCGGCGATAATTAATTCTGACTCAAATATTGCAACGAAACAAAACGACACACAAAATCCGGTTCAATTATTGTGAAGGAATTTCTTAGAGGGGCCGCAACAGAGATTTCTGAAAAATTGGAGCAGTTCCATTTCGCACAGACAGCTGCAGGCTGCCCACTAGGGGGGATATCAAATAAACTGAACTGAACTCAACTCAACTCAACTGAATTGAACTGAAATGCCAATGCATTAAGTGTGTACCAAATTCTCAGGCTTGTTAATTCCCCTTGTCAGTTTCTGAGCTATTTATAAATAATTGTTTGACCAGGATACACGAGCAATTCATTTTTCAATATCGTTTAACGGTATGTGAGCATTGTTATAATTGTTGCAATCGATGGTGCATATAAGGCTTTAAATTGCATAAGCTTGAAAAAAAAATAATTATAATTACTATATGTATATATTTATACAGAGCTTTAGATTTTATTACTGAGCCTGGAATTTGGGTTATTTTCGGCGTAAATTAACATTTCGAGCAATTTGCAGCCATCACTTATCGTGTCCCTCAGGGCAGCTGACGCATTGGCAGCCAGCGATTAAGAGTGCCCACAGTTCACAGTTAATAACCAACTGTATTCGGGTGTTGAATTCCAAATTACACCAACAGGCGGCCCGCCAAGCTGCCGACTTGGTCAGAGAGTCTAGCTCTATAATCGTGTTGCATATATCAGCTATAAGAAAAATAAAAAAGTTGTCTCTGCTGTTGCTGTTGCTGTTGGTGTTGCTGTTGCAGTTGCAGTTGCAGTTTTAGTGGTAGGCTGACGTTTATTAAAAACAAATTAAAATGCAAGAAGCCCCGAAGGCTTATGGCCTCAACGCTGACCACCCATAAACAACTATGCGAGGCAAAGCGATCATAATAAAAAATTAAAAAACGTATGGCGTCAACTGTAAATCAAGTAAACGAGCCGCTTTTCCTTGCCGTTCCCTCGACACATTAAATACGCATTTGTTACATGTTATTAGTTGGAGCGGAGCAATTACAATTATTTGTTGGATTGGTGTGCTGGTGGGCAGTTCGTTCATATTTCAATTAAGTATTTAATTGGTAGAGTAACAAATTCATTAAACCATGTACTTAATATGTTATGAAACCATTTACAGAATATCAAATTAAGCAAAAATATATATATAGAATGTAATTAAAAAAAATAAGGAAATTCGTTCATTTGCACATAATAAATATAGTTACAGAGTATTTTGTACTCGGGTATAGTTAATTTAATACTTTGAATTGTTGTAAAATACTCGAGGCAATTTTTCACAATCGTAATTGCAATTGTTGCTACAACAACGAAATTTATTTTTAAAAGGCGCCCAGAAACAAGCGCAATGTTTTTTTTTTTATTTATTTTTTTTTTTTTTTGGGTCTCTAGTGTTTTGGGGGCTACCGTTACGTTTGGAACGGGCCCACAATGAATGACAATTGTTGTTGTTGTTGCCTCGCCTGATCTCCGTCTTGTCTGGAGTGACGCACACGAATTGACCAACTGACTGACTGACTGTCCAACTGAACAAATCCATTCGGTTTTTAACTGTGGGGGCGCACGTTTAAGATGCCGCTTCCCCTCCCACTACTCCGTGTCAAACCTCAATTCTTTGAAAATTTCATTCTATTTGGCGCACGTGCCACACGAAGCAAATTGATTTTGCCAGTAGGTGGAAAATAAAATTAACTTTGCGGTTTACTTTTGTTGCTCTATTTGCGGCAGGCATTCGACTAGCAGCCGTCGTCCAGTTAAATCAGTTTCGGCTTTGAAATTAGCTAGATTTGAATTTGTATTTGATTTGCTAAAGTTAAAGCCAGCGTGGGTCTATATCTGTCTCTCGGTTGGTCGGTTAGTCTGTTGGTCAAGATCTCGGTCCGTACGGCTGTCAGTCATAGTCACTGGCAAGTTGGAGCCGGCTCTGTGACTGGGACTCGCTTACAAGGCGCCTGCGGTCATATTGTGCTGCTTGATTTATGGCAAGAGATTGGCCAAAAAAATAAAAGAACCAACAACAATTCGCATTTGCAATTGTAAAAACATTTTTTAATTCACAGCCGGAATTCTTGCGACCAAGTTGATATTCATATATACATATATATATTTATCCATATAATTTTATAAATATATATACATTTTAAAATAGATTTTTGACCATTTATTTTGAATGTGCGATTGATTTTTTTTCTATTATTAGTTTCTTAAATATTTTTCGAGTGCTAAAGCAAAAGACTTAGGCAACAAACTTGTCGTCGCCAGCATTCGGTTCACACCATGAACAAAACAAAAAAAAAGGCTGTCTGGTAATTGGCCGTTTGGTTTCGTGTCTCTGCACAATTATCAATTACTCCAATCACTTTTATGTCACATGCAAATGCCACTGGCCGCCAAAGCCAATAATAATAATAGTAATAATAATATAGTTAGAAGTTGGCGGCGTTACGCCCACATTTTGCAAGTACTGCAGCCATTTGGCATTAATTAGCCAGCAATTTACGCCAGCGGCTTTTAATTTTTTGCCAGGTTGCCACCCACAGATAGCCGGCCGAAAGACATTGTAGACGTGGAAGGTGTTGTACAAAACAAATAACACGCCAAAGATCAATTAGACATGAGAAACAGACACAGCGTGGCACAACTGGAACTCTTGGATTGACTGCGAACATGATGTATTCACTTTAGACAACGAATACAAGTGCAAATCGCTGGCATACTAATTCCCCCAATACAGTAGCTAAATAGTACACTCAAAAAAATACATACCCCAGAAGATGTTCATTTTATGAAGACTATCAGAAATCTATAGCACATTATTTGCTGGATGTATTGAATACTCAACACATTTCAACAGCAAACTCTTTAGCTTTTCCGGATTATAGAAAACAAAATTTTGTTTAATTAATTCACAACTTGACCGCAAAGTGGTAAAAGGAAAATGCATGGAAAGCTTACAATTTTATATATTTTGAATGCATTTTTCATGAGCCTGAACTAAATATGCAGCTTTGGGTGTGCATAATTTACCATGCAATGGAAAACTGCTCACATTTACAGCATACATAAACATAAATAAAATAGAAAAGCGGGCGTATTATTCATAGTAACACTTGGAAACCTGTGCATTAGATTGCAACACACATTTAACAGTAAATATACATATTTTTATGTATATGAATAGTGTGTAACATGTGCGTTTTATATACAGCAGCCGTTGGCGATTTTATAAGTCGCTTTTGTGGAGATTTCCTGTTTGCAACGTTTGCCGCTTAGTATTAGGAAATTGCAAGTCTGCCCAAGACACGGGAAGTGCACATTAATTGAATTATGCAAGCTGCGCCGGAAATTATAAATGATGTGCCATATTTTATGCTTACACATTTGTTACCCTGTTTGCTTGACCGTTTTTCATGTTTCATATATAGCCATATTCGTTATAAGCATCTGTGTTGCCCCCAAGCCTGAGAGTTGTGCCAATCAAAAGCATTTTGCGGGCTGTTCTCAAGGTTGTTGCTGTGACTTTCCAATGAGATCTCGCGAACACACACACACACACACACACACTAACACACTTACACACACACACACACACATGTAGAAACGCACACACATATGCCTATGATTGATTTATATTGTCAGTTAGCCAGAGGGGCGACCGAGAGAGGCGTGGCTCAACGCCATGCGAGCATAAATATGCAATTTGCTAATTGTAACACATAACGGCAAACGACAACGTTCGACGTTCTGTCCGTCCGTTCGTCCGTCTATCAATCCCTTGCCTACACTCAGAAAAGTAGTAGCCTTTTAAATGCAGAAAATCGAGAAAACTTTTAAGTTGCTCTAATAATTAAAGAATTATTTTTTAACTTTAGAAATCATTTCTATTTTTACAAAATTAAGTCACTATTTTCAAATTAAAGGGAAGTGTTATTTTAAATATTATCCTTTCAATATACACTGAGAATTATGAAAGTTTTATAAATTCACAATCTAAACATTGAGATAAGCTGCACTTCTCGCCAAGAATATAGAAATTTCTCACTTGTGGGGCATATTTTTCTGTGAGTGTATCGTTTTGATGTGTCTGTTTGTGCTCGGTATCTAAATCTGCCGCTCCACTCGTTAACCGTTTGTCATTGTTGCCGTTGTCGTTGCTGTTGCTGTTGCCTGTTGTTGCTGTTGCCGCTGTGGCCTTCAGCAACATGTTGCTGTTGCTGTTGCTGTTGCTGTTGTTGGTGTTACTGTTGCTGTTGCTGTTGCGGTTCTTTCGCTCGTTTTTCGCATTGATGTTTCAAGGTTGCCCAATTAAAAGTGACATTTTGCAACATAATGTGCCTGCACTTAACATGTTTCTTGTTTTCGCCGTCTTGTTTGTTGCCGTTGTAATTCGCGTTATTTTTTTTTTTTGTTTTTTATTTTATTTTTTTTTTATACCTATCTATGTACAAGTATCTATGTGGCTATCTAAGGTTATTTTTCTCTTTTTTATTTGTTTTGCTGTGTGTTACTGCTAATTCACGCTTAAATTATATAATTGACGTAGGTTTCGTAAAAATATACATTAATTTCCAATTTACATTTTAAGTATTACAACAAAAATACAATGCAATTGAATTGCCTTAAGGCTATAATTGGCGCAATACTAAGTCATTAAAATGATTTGATTTCACTTGGTACTTATAAGTGGGAGTTGCTATAAAGAAACTCGAGAGAATTGGTTTTACCTACGGCTGTACTATATATCGTACCAATATAGCAAAATCACCGATACAATTATTAACTATTGTGCCAAATGTGTTATTAGAGAACAGTTCAAGCTAACTGACTTGATAACATTAGATAATTGCTATTAAATTGTTTAAGTAAGAACTTAAAATTACTGAAAGCTTAAAAACTCAAAAGAATCTGAAATACAATAATAAAGTAAGAGTCTTTTGTTAAGTTGTCCTTTCACATATTCAGCGGTCTGAATTACCTTTCCCACAATTAAATACAAAATATGCACTGGCAAAAACAACTGTAAATATTTAGTGTGATTTACAACATGTATTTAATTATGATCAGTTGTTTCTGTGTGTGTGTGTGTGAGTCCAATCGAAACACCGACAAAGAGACAAACAGTTGGACAGGCGAACAGCTGGCCAGGTCACCACCATCTGTACTTGGATGCCATTCGCCGCCGTTTCGAAAGTGGACTTCACTGCTCCACACTCCACTGCTGTGGTTGCTCAGTGGTAGGCCGATTGTCGACTCTCGACTCTCGAATCTCGACTGTCGACTGTCGACTGTCAGTGGAAGAGTTTTGCTTGTCATAAAAATGCGCAAAATGCAACAATTTTAAAATGCAAAATATGCGCGTATGCGTGGAATGATTACCGCTGGCTGGATGACTGCCCTGTCGAAGACGGGAACAGAGAACGTTACCAACTAGGGATGACTGTCTCACTCTGACTCTGACGCTGACTCCGGACTCTGACTCGGACTCTGAGTATGGATTGGATTTAAAAAAGTCACTGTTGTGTTGGGTAATTATGCGGGCAACACGTTCAAGGCGGCGGTAGGTTGGCAACATTGTAGCATGTTGCCATTATTGTTGTTACTGCAGTTGCAGTTGCAGTTGCTGCGGTGACTGTTGCAGCGATGTTGCGTAAGCCATTGAAAATTGCATTAGAAAAATCACTTGGCAGCAGCGGCAACAATTAAAGCGACTCGCATGTTTTTCGCTCTAAGTCGCCTGGGAACCACAAAAGCCGCACTTTGCAACTAAGCAACTCGATTCAAGTTGGCATCGCCTCCATTTGAAGCTGCACATTCGTTGGATTTGACGTTCTAAAAGTCACGCGGCATTTCGATTGTGGCCTGCACTGAGCGAAACTCAGTTTAGTTCCACATATGAGACGTTATTTTTCTAGCAATGGACTTTCGCACGCATCTTTTCTTCAGTGTATTTTAATTACGGTTACTACTTTCGAAAATCCATTGAATTATATATTATTTTTTTACAGTGCAGCTATAGATTATTTAATATTATAGCTTTGCTCGGATCGGAAATGCTTAGATGCTGTAGACCACGTTTTTTTTGCCAATTGTTGACTACCTTAATCCAGTACTAAGGCATGAAAAAGTAAGCAGCTTCTTAGGAACATATTCTAAATAAATAATCACTTGTGCAACGAGCAACTTTGTTTTTATAACTCTGCTGGTATTTGGATTTTTTTTCAGTGCAACTGCAACTGTGTGTCTCGACCGTAACCTGTGGACCGCTGATCTCTTTGTCTCCCCCCTTTCTTCCCACTGTGGCACACACTATCCCTCTCTCTCTCTCACACATACAGTGATTCGCTTTGTACTGTAATGTGTACAATTTATTAGCATTACAAATCTTGGTGGCGATGTTAATCGAGTTGAGGCAGCAAGCTGCTTTTATTGTTTGCCGTTACCCCATTCATGTTGTTGTTGTTGCTGTTGTTGGTGTTGTGGCAAGTTATACATGGTCAGATCGGGGCTACTTGCAAATACCCTTTGGGGCAAAAGCCGACAACGGAGTCGACGCAAAAATCAGCGTAGACAATTTGAGCTATTTTTCACCAATTAAAAACGGATTCTCCCTGCAATTCTTCATGGCACTGCCATAGCGACCTGGGCGCTCCTAGCTGTATACATAAAATGTGCTGTTGTTGATGTTGTTGTTGGATGTTGTTGATGTTGATGTTGTAGCTGGCACTTAAGTGAAAAATGCAATTTGCTTTGTTGCATGTTGCACTGGCCGCACTTGCGTAGGTTTCAATTTATGTATGTTGCAATGGCTGTTTCTATGTTGTATATATTTTTTTTTGTTGTTGCCAATTGCATAAATTAAGGCCAAAACGTATTTGGCCCAAAATGCAAGTTTATTTATCATATTTAAAATGCAATAAAATGCGTTTAATGTCGAAAGCAGAGCATAAATTAATTTTATGCATTTTAAGTTGTGCATTGCAAGCCCTAAGTGTCAAAATAATTCATTATAATTGCCCACAGATCATTTTTGTCAACGGTTTTTTTTTTTGTTGGCGTTTTTGTCGTCGTCTTCGCGTCGCGTGCGTTTTGCTGGCGTTTTTCGTAGGTTTTTTTTTTGTTTTTGTTTTTTTAGTTGCAACTGTTCGTTTTCGCTTACGTTTTCGTCACTCGGTTCGGCTGCGCTCGGAGAATGAGTGAATAATTGCAGGCATGCCATGTTGTTTATATTAAATTTAATTAATGATGACTTTTATTTATGTATGCGTGCACAGGCGTCATACAGCTGGCCACATAAATATGTGCTGGCCACTCCTCTACCAAAAAAAAAAAACAAAAAAAAGGGAGGCGTTCAAAACCAAATTTTTGGTATCTCAAGTTGACGGCTTAAAAAGTGTCATGGAAGCAAAGAACAAGATTCTCTAATGTTTTAGTCGTCTCAAGTTAATGCTTTAGAGTTATTGCTAAGCCACGCTGACTACCACACCTTTTATTATCCACTAAAATCATCGTCGTTACCTTCGGCTATTAGTTAAATTCTAATGGTGCAGTTAATCTGCAGGCTTTAAAAATATTTCCAACATTCCGCCGCATAACTGCATGATGGGATATATTTATTTAATTATCTGGTTAGTCGCCTGCAATTATTAGAGACTCTCAAATTTTTTAATAAGTTTTACAAATATGTGTATTCGTTGGAATGCTACGCCTCCGGTGCGTCGTTCCACTTGCGAGAGTCAAATCGCTTGGCCTCCTGTTTATGGCAGAATGCTAACCGCCAAATAGTTATTGCGTTGAACAAATTTTGTAGTTTATTTAGTTGTGAGCCATAAAATGTAAACATCATTATAAAGCCTAACACCTGCAACTGACCAACAACATCTACAACAACAACAACAACAACAACGATGCACAACACATTTTTTCGCATCTCGCGAACGGAGTTTGACCAAGAAAAAACAACAGCAGCAGAAACAACAGCAACAGAAACAACAACAGCAAACGCAACTAGGCATCTATAAAATTTGGTCGTTGTTTGCTGTTCCAGCTTACTTTGCATTCATGCCGGTTGTTTCTCACGCTCCTTATTGGATTTGGAACGCAAGTGCACGCGAGCAACGAGCAACGAGCAGCGAGAAGCGAGAAGCGATCACCGACCAGAGAGCAGAGAGCAGAGAGCGGAGATCAATGACGTTTTGGCATCGGCATCGGCAGCGGCGCTTTTCGTGCACAATAACCGCAGGGCGAATGTTTTCAGATTGCCACCGACGCAAAACGCCTGGGCATCCCAGTGCCAGCCCCAGCCCCAGTCCCAGTCCCTGCCACAATCTTCCATTCAAACAAGTAAGCGGCACATTGCAACAATGTTGCTCCTGCTGCTGCAAATACACCAACCCGTTCCGACTACACATGATTAATGATCCACAATTGTGCTGGCGCCATAATTTGCTAGTAGTTTTTTTTTTGTTTTTTGTAAAAATTAGTTAAACGTCAAAGAGATAAATCACATAATTTAAGCAACACAAGAAGGAGCAAGCCACTCCGAGCCAAAAATTCAATAATAGATGCCACATATTATAAGCAACATAATTTTAAGGTAGCCAATTGACCAATAATAATATCTAGATTTGCGTTTCTGGTTTTTTTTTTTCAATCAAGATTCATATATTTTATTCATTTGTATCAAAAAAAAAAAGAAAAAACAAAATTGCAATTCTTCTGCAATATAATTATATAATATATAAGTTTTGCAACGGAGTTTCTATAACGTAAACTTTTTCATATAATTCTTTAGAATATGTTTTCTTTTGATTTGTACCTTAATTAATAACTAAGTTATATATAGCTGATGCAGCTGCTTTTTTGGAACTTGTTCCTTAGTTATCCATTTCAAAAATAAAAATGTAATGCCTGAGTTTTCTATAGTTGTCAGACTTTAGAGACTAGGAATCGCTTTCATAGCGCTCAAATATAAGTGTATTTAATATATTTAATGATGGCGTCGATAGGTTGCCATATAATTGTCCACATAGTTGGCAATAAATTGATACTGCAATTGGAACAAATACTGCCAGCGCGTCTGGGCCAAACGCAGCTCTGCGCCGGCGACATTCACATAATTTTCAGCAGTTTCCTGCACTTCAGTATCGGATTCACTTTCAGATTCATCACCGTCATCAGTTTTCTCCGCGCCGAGTGTGCTTATGGAACTGGTGTTCGTCTCGCTCTCAATGCTCCGTCGCTCGATATTCTCATCATCAACACTCTCATCATCATCATCATCATCTTCATCTTCATCATCATCATCATCATCATCATCCTCTTCATATTCCTCTTCCTCTTCTTCGTATAATTCGTCGACCGATTGCGAGTCGAATGATCTCGAGGAATTACTGACGTAATGGGATTCATCAATTCCAGAGGATGCGCTCTCATCCGACTCAACAAAACCGCTCGAATATTCAACCTCAAAGACTTCCATGCTATTACTATCAAATGAGGATTCTGAATTTATGGAGTGGGCGTCCTCAGCATTATTATTTACAGCATTTGCTGGTAGTATATTCATCTGCTGAATCACATGGACGCTTAACTTGTTTAACGGCTGCTGTGGCTCCTCATTTCCGTTATCACCATGCTGATATGAACTTGTAGGACCCTTTATAAATTGTATTAGATTTTTGCATAGGTTGGATATTCCTGGCAAGGCTAACTTGGGCAACTTCTTTGCCTTGCCATGATCCCCATAGTACAAGCGCTGCATTGAATCACACAGCAGATCAATCCATTGATCATGCTGCAGCGTATCGAAGTTGGATTGTTTAAAATGGGCCTTCAGACGTTGTTGAATTTGTGGAATGTTGTTAAACTTTTTTAACAGACGCAAGAATTCTGTTTTCTTAGAGAACGACCTAAGCAGATTCTGCAAATAAATAAGCAAAATTAATTAGAATATGCCCAACATATAAATTCTACATATATCGGATTAGAATTTTACATTTATTTCGAGATTTCGGGGCTTCTGATTGTCTCCTTCAATCCACAGCTTTTCTTCCTTTTGCTCATCAAAAGATTTCTATGTGGAGAATATAAAAACTTTTATATATTGATAAGTAGTGACTTATTTTAATATTTACCTTTGACTGTTTTTCTTTTGAGACTCTACTGATCCCGTAGTTCAAATTTTTGTGTCGTTTCTGGGCTGTTGTTCGAATTAGGCCGCAATGACGCCAATTGAAGATGCATTTATGACGTCGAGAATTGTGCCGTTTTTCCACTTTTCGCTGAGAAAATGCACAGCGCCAGATGAGCCGTGCATCGGTCTCAGAATAGCAACTGCTATAGGAGGAATCACTATCATAATCATTCTCCATGCTGTCCGATATTATGCTACTGGCATCATCCACAGTGTTCGATATGCCCAGTGGATGCAGTGTGGTTGAACTACCCTCCGTAGGAGGCGCAACCAGGCAATAGGTTTTGGTATTTATCGAATTTGGAGCTGCTGCAGGTATTTCCTTAGAAAGTGTAAGATCA
This sequence comes from Drosophila kambysellisi, assembly GCA_035042185.1. Lineage (NCBI taxonomy): Eukaryota > Metazoa > Arthropoda > Insecta > Diptera > Drosophilidae > Drosophila > Drosophila kambysellisi. Next base: position 13,068,736 of record JAWNLS010000077.1, on the reverse strand, counting down.
TTGAGTTCTATAGAAATTTCTTGCATCGCTTGCGATTTATCGAGTTGTTTGGTTTTCAGATCAAGCGCATTTTTGGGTTTGTTTGTTATTTGTCTCTGCGACGGATGTTCGTTAAAATCATCCTTTTTAGTAACAGTGATTTGTGTAGTCTGCTCTAAAGTCTCGTTTTCAGGTTCTTGAAATTTATCTACATTCAACATTACGTCACGAGCCAATTGTGATTCTTTTAGTGCATTTGCTGCTTGAGACACGAACTGATTTACATCAATGGCTTTTATCTCCCACCTCCGTACATCGTTTTGCTTTAGCTCCTGCTCAACTAAGTTGACATTCATGTCCAAATGCTGTGCAGGTTTTCGCTTGTTCGTAATTGAGACTGTCTGCTGCAGTTGCTCATCAGTTCCTGGTGGCTTCCAGGGTTGCTTGATGCGCTTTAGTTCGTCCTCTGCTTGTTCGTGTGCCTCGGTTTTTTGGAAATAGGGAAAATCATAGTCGTCGTAGTTCCAAAAGTTGAATCCATCACGTTTCTCCAGAGGAAATCGCAGCACTGACATGCCCGTGCCAGCGTCAGCAATGATACGACTGAAATGTTGGCACTGTTGCTGCGAGGAAATAAATGTAATGGCAATGCCTTTGGAGCCAAAGCGACCAGCGCGCCCAATGCGATGCAAATAAGTAACAAGGTCTTTGGGCGGATCCAAATTAATAACCAAATTAGCATGCGAAAAGTCCACGCCGCGTGCCAACAAATCTGTGGCGACCATGTTGCGCATTTTAAAGTTTCGATAGGCCTGGACAGGTAAACAAACGATTAGAAAATATTGCCGTGAAAACTTCGAAACTCACCTGAAAGGTATCTACGCGATCGCTCTGCTTCATGGCGCCCGACATCAGATCGCATTCGATGCCATCAGATCGCAAATAGTTGCGAAATGAATCGGCACGACTCTGCGAGCTGGCAAAGAGTATGCACTGCTCATAGGGCAGCTGAGCAAAAATCTTGTGCAGAGCATCCAGCTTGTAAAGCATCTCCTGCGTGCTGTTTGGCTTCTCCTGTAGCTCATAGACAAATTGACGAATGCCCAGCAGCACTGTGGCACGCTCACTGTTGGACACCAACACTGGTTTGTGCATCAGCTGAGCCAGCCGCTCGTCCAGCGCATTTGGATATGTGGCGCTGCAGGCGATAATTTGTTTGCGGGACTGCAGCGATGAAATCAGCGACTGAACATCCTTTTGCAGCGTATCCGTGGCAAAAAGCTGATCGGCCTCGTCCAGCACAAGCAGTTTGAGGCCCGATACGTTGAACACATTGTTATGCATGAGGTGCAGCAGACGTCCAGGTGTACCGACCAGAATGCGTCCCATGGCCATGCGTAGGCGATCTCTTTTCACATCTGTGCCGCCAATGAAACTAACGCTCAAATATTCGCTTGTGTTGGGCATTTTGGAGGCAAAGCCGTTGACAGTATCTTCCACCTGAATGGCCAGTTCGCGAGTTGGCACAATAATCAACGCTTGCGGTTTGGCGAGCGATATGTCCATCAACTCCATTGCAGCAAGCACATAAATCAACGTTTTGCCTGTTCCACTTTTGGACTGCACAAGCAGATCTGTAAATGTAATAGTAAAATAAGATATATATTTGTGATATGTTAAGAGTATCTTACCCATGCCAGCCAGCGCAATCGGAATTGCAGCTGCTTGTATTTTAGTTGGTGTCACAAATTTGTGCATCTGGAGACTATTTAAAATGCTGCGTTTTAATTGGAGCTCTTCGAAGGAAATTGAGCCGGCAGCTACATCGCTGGTGCGCTGTTCGCCATTTGCAAGATCATGCGCTATTGCGCACTCCATGTTGCTGCACGTCCCAGCAAATTACTTGCAAAATATAATTAAATTGCAATGCAAAAATGAAATTCACGCTGCCAAAAAGCCGCCAAGCAACGCTTGCTTGCTAAACATATGACTTTAATCGACAGACCGCCACAGCGCATAGACTTCGATTGCGATTTCTCCACCAGTGCTGTGTAACGTGTCGCATGGCAATTGTTCATTTTTATAATGTTCTTAATATTTCTAACAAAACTTTACATAATTAAATGTATTAACAAATTTACCTATTGATTTTTCATGTACACATTACTTGGCGAGCATAGGTATGATAAAGCAACTGCGGCACAAATCATGCGATACATCGATAACTTTCTTTATTTTGCTAGCCCAAGAAGTCATAATTTGTATCAGTTTCAAGACTTTTATAGCCAATAAAATTACACGCTTTGAATCAATTTGCAAGTTCAATGCGCTGCTTAATGCGTTGAGCATTTGAAGGAAACATCAAAATGTAAGAAGAGTGGCTTAAATACATATATAAATAATTCTTAGCATTGTTGCACATCGTTACAGACCTACTTGCAAATCTGTTGTAAATTCTTCAAAGGTACAAATATTTATTGCACAAAACGTGCAGCAATAATTTATCGATATACATGTGAATAAGCGCTATTTTCGTCAAGCATCGGCATGGACAAATCCAAAATAACGGCTCTTTTGATAACTGGACAACCAGGTAAATGGAAATTTGTAAATGTACGATATTTAAACTAATAAACTAACCCATAGGAGTCGGCAAGACAACATTGGTACGTAAAATAATCGCCAAACTGGGCGACAATAGCAAACTTGACGGCTTTTACACAGAAGAAGTGCGAACGAATGGACAGCGGATTGGATTCGATGTAGTTACTGTGAGCGGTACTCGTGGCATTTTGGCTCGCGAGAATCCACTGGACAATCAGCGTCGACCAAAGGTGGGCAAATACGCAGTGTATGTACAGGATTTTGAGAATGTGACGCTGCCACTTCTGCAACTGGCATCGCAGCAGCAACAGATTCTGATTATTGATGAAATCGGAAAAATGGAGTTGCTGAGTAATCGATTTGAATCTGCCATCAATGAGCTGATGCGGCAGAAGCAGCTCATTCTAGCAACTATTCCCTCACAGACCCGCCAACCTATTCCGATTGTTGAACGGCTGAAAAACGTACCCGAAGCATTTATTTACCAGGTGACCAAAGCCAATCGCGATGCCTTGACGGACGATATTACAGAGCATATTCAAAAAATATTATTTATGAGAAAATAAATCTTGTCACTTGTATAAAACAAAGCTATCATAGATTGATCAGTAGCAGTCTGGGCCTTAGTCAGGAACAACTATAAACAAATTACAAAAGTTTGTTAAATTTCTAGTACAGTTGAAATGATTCGCAAATTTGCATATTTCTTTTTGTTTATGGGCCTTACGGTCTGGCACATCTGTGCCCACTTGAGGCCAATAATCGAGGCGAACGTCAGCATTACACCCTTCAGTCTGCCACACACCCGCAAACTGAACATATCTGTGGGCTACGAATATCACCACTCAATGCTTTGGGTTGCCATCATGAATTCAATGCTTGTGGTTTTTGGCTTATGGCGTTATCAAAACAAAGTGGACAAGGTGCTTCCTCAAGAACATAATGTTGCCGGCAACAATAACTTAAGTAAATCAGCGGCGAAGATGAAACCAAATTGTCAAAGCAAGATTCCCTCCAGCTGGCAACTGTTTCCCAGTTTGTTTGCTGTGCCTTGGCTGATCACATTTCTACTCAATTTAACATTGAACTATTCGCAAGTGAATATGGTTTTGGGACACTTCTGCGCATCTCCGTGGGAGGTGGTGGTTGTCTATAGCCAGGTTCAGATGCTCTATTTACAACGTTTGCTCGACAACATTGCAGCACCGTCTTTGTTGCACTTCAATGGCACCTTTAAGTCCATATTTGCAACACATACAAGCCACATCACCTATGAGAACAATCTGTTGATCGGAGTGGATTGAGTGGTGGGACAACAATGAAGTCCATGAATTTATTTCATATATAATTTTTTTCTTAATTTTTGGTCAAAGTTCAACTTAGTTAAGTAATAAAACAGCATAAAACAATGCAAAAAACGAACGGGTTTTTTTTTATTAACTTGTCCTTTCTTGCTGCCTGCTGGGCAGTTGATGTTGAGGAAAAGTTTTCGGTCACGTGGGAAATATGCATTTTTTTCGATGGCCACAGGATAAACTTTTTCCGTTGCATTCTGACATTTGTTTTAAACTAAAGAGCGTGTGGAGTCGAGAGTTTGCCACTACTTCAGTAAGAACAAGTTGAATAGGCAAAAAAAAAGAAGGAAATCTTTTAAAATCAGATAGTAGCAATTTTGCTCAGCCTTTGACAAATTGGAAATTGGTTAGGTTGCATATGTTATTACAATCGAAAACAGACTTTTGAAATCTTCTTAAACATAGCAGCCTTAAAATAGTTAACTTAGCTCAATGTCAACTCATTTCATATAAGGAAACTTCCAAATCAATTCACAAAAATATTCTCAAAACTCAAACAATTTCAGACAGTGGACTCTTGTTCTGATTACACAAAACCGCGAACATTTATACTGAAGAATTGAAGGATCACGCGATTAGGAAGATATCAATATTTATCCCTATAGAATACTGTGTGCGGTTTTCTAGGCTCACACAAAAAGGATTGTTCTGAACTTCTGTTTGCGTCTTGGATAGCTGGTGAGTTTGCAAATTGATCAACTGTTGCTAAAATTAAATGAAAATATATTAAATACGCATATTCCATAACAACAATCCGCCTAAAATCGATTTATTTATAAAGTTGTACATATGTATAGGAAGCATCTTCATTATGTATATGTTCTTGAAGATCGAATATCTTTCATTCCGTCTGCTTCTCCGTCCCTTACTACTTTAAATGGATGATGCAGTTAATATGCGTATGTTAATTCATTGCTGGTCAGATCTGGCTTTAAATATTTCCACATAAAAAAAATGATATCTAACAAATCAACTCTTCATTTGCTTTTCAGTTATTGTCAACGTGTCTGTTGTTGTTTTTTTTACGTTCAGGCATTCATTCGAGATTTTTTTACATCCAGATAAGAGCATATGTAAATTTGGTATTTTAGTTAAAACACTTTATTTTTATTTACGTAAATCGTCGCAACCGCGCCATTTTCAAAATCAGAAAATAAAACACAATCTTCCGTGAGCGCAGAGGAAAACATTTGAAAAAATCAATCAATCAATCAAACAATCATGAATTTAATGCGGGGACAACGTCGTGTGCTGCATTTCGTGAAGTATATTCACTTGCACAGGACCAGTTGGCATCGCTATGCATCCTGCGAGTCCTCCAAGGCGGGCGGCGGCAAGGGAATAGTATTGGGTCTGTACGAGAAGGAGAGTGGCAAGGGTCCAAGACTGACGCCCGCTGGAGAGAAATTTGATGATCGTGTGAGTGGCAAGATTTCTGAGCTGATTTGTGAAACAAAGATCACGGGTCGCTTGGGTCGTGGAAAGGTCTTCAACAATGTGGACAACGACTTTAGATCCATTTGCGTTGTGGGCCTGGGCCTCGAGGGCATTGCCTTCAATGAGCTCGAGATGCTGGATGAGGGCATGGAGAATGTGCGCGTTGCCGCCGGTATTGGTGCCCAATCATTGCAAGCGATGAATTGCGTTGAGGTGCACGTGGATCACATGGACTATCCGGAGCAAGCTGCTGAGGGAGCTGCCCTCGCCATCTGGCGCTATGATGACAATCTAAACAAGAAATATCGTCGAAATGGGCCCAAACTGGAATTGCACGGCTCACACGATTTGGATTCATGGACGCGTGGACTCTTCAAAGCGGAGGCACAGAATCTGGCTAGACGTCTGTCCGATGCACCAGCCAATTGCATGACACCAACCATATTCGCTCAAGCCGCTGTGGATGCACTTTGTCCCTGCGGCATCACTGTGGAGGTGCGCACCATGGAATGGATCGAACAGCAGCGTCTCAACTCATTCCTCATGATTGCCAAGGGCTCGTGCGAACCGCCGGTTCTGCTGGAGATTGCCTACTGTGGAACTGCACCAGAAGACAAGCCACTCCTGCTGGTGGGCCAGGGTCTCACCTTCAATTCGGGAGGCATCAATCTGCGCAAATGTAAAGGCATGGACGAGTTCCGCGGTGATCTAACCGGGGCCGCTGTTATTCTGGCTTCTATGCGAGCAGCTGCTGCTCTTTCGCTGCCAATTAACATCACGGCGATCTTGCCACTCTGCGAGAATCTGCCATCCGGCATGTCCTGCAAGCCAGGCGATGTGGTGACCCTGCTCAATGCCAAAACGATGGCTGTGCGCAATGTTAGTCGTGCCGGAGTCGTTGTCGTTGCGGATCCCATGCTATATGGCCAGATTACGTATAAGCCGCGTCTTGTGGTCGATGTAGGTTCCACGTGCGTGGGCATCAAGAAAGCCGTTGGCGGCGGAGCAACCGGTATTTGGTCGAATTCGCATTACATTTGGAAGCAATTCCAGCGTGCTGGCTCGCTAACTGGAGACCGCCTGTGGCGCTTCCCACTCTGGCGCTTCTACAAGCATCGTGTTGCTAATAATCTCAGTTTCGATTTGGCTAACGATGGCGATGGTCATGCCTCGTCCTGTTTGGCAGCTGCCGTCCTTCACGAACTGGTGCCGTGCAGTGATTGGGCGCATCTGGATACCACTGGCACCGGACTGCTGAGCACATTTGGCCTAGTTCCATATCTAAGTGCCGGCCGCATGACGGGGCGACCGACGCGCACCCTGGTCCAGTTCCTCTACCAAATGGCCTGCCCCGAGCAACCAAAGTAGTAGTTTCCATAGCAAATCACCACGACAATTTACACAAACAGATACAATTAGGAATCGTACCCAGACTTACAATTCTTTAGCATTAGGAGTTAATTATGCATATGACAGACAGAAGATAAACACACTTGTTTATGTGACATGACAAAGGTACGAGTACAGGTCATGGGTAATTTTACTATACTGATTCTACACAATCCAATGTACACTATTAAAGCACAATGTATCTACATTTAGAAGGCACATGTGCAGCAAATTTTAGTTTAACTAACAAATTGATGTAAATGTAAAATAAATTTCGAACTTGATGTATTTTAGGATAAAAAATCAATAAAGTGTTCTATCGGCTGCTTTAAAATAAATGATGTCCTGTTTCTGTTATGGTTGAGATTATGTTGGCTCACCAGGTTGTGGATCACAGGTACAGCTTTAAAGCCAAGAATATCGGCATATCAATAAAGCAAAAGCGTTGAGCTGCTTGCCAAGTTTTTGGGAACAAAATCCGGTCACGTATTTCTCTGAAGTTGACAGCCATCCCAAAATTGAAAGATTATGTAGATTATTTTTGGATAAAATGTACTCTAGTCGCTGCTGTTGGCCATGGTCCAAACGGTCGTTATGATTGACGGGCATATTTTAATCGATGTGTTAATTTATAACAAAAAATGCTTCCACAATTCAGTGCAAATGGCATAAATCATTTATCATTAGAAGTGGCACGATTTACATTATTTTTCACTTTGGAAAAATCATTTGCAACGAAGCACGTTCAAATTTGGCAAACACTTTAAATTACCAACTGTAAAAAACTTCTGAAATTAGCATTTGCATTGATTTTGAAAATTGTTTTAGATTTTGCATGAAGTGCTTGGCACATTTTGAAACTTTGTAAATTTAATTAATAAAGAGTTCAGACGCGGCACGTCTCTACCCATGACGATGTTCCATGGAAAGCGTTGTGACACCGCCATTAAAATTTTTGTGTTACGTCTGACGCTTGTCCTCGACCTCGTCCTTGTCCATGTGGCATGTGGCAAATGCTGCTGACGGCGAAACTTATTTCGTTGCCTGTCAAGTGTTTAATGATAAAGTGTTGCGCTTTAATCCCGCATGCTGCGAAATAAAGCAAAAGTGCTGACAGCCTCAGTGCCTCAGTAGAGAGTAGGCAGTGGATGTTAGGTGTGGCAAGGGCGGTGGGCGGTGGGGAGTGAGAAAATGTTGCCGGTTGTAAAAGGTGTTGGCTCATGCGAAACGTTTAATGTCTTCATTTCGAGCAACGCATTTCAGTTGGTTACAGTTGTTGCATACTTTTTGGCTTAAAACTATTAAAAGCGCTTGGCAAAATGGGTTCAGCTTTTATCCATTTGGTAATGGCCCAGCAATTATTAAGGCGCGCCAAAGGTCACCCCCAGAGCATTTTCATTTCAATTTATCTGGCTGGCTTTCGAGTTGCTGCACTGTTGTCCTGCTTGTCCTGCTTGTTTACTCGATATGATCTGTACCGTGCTTCATTCGGCCACAATTGTTATTTATGACGACCATGGCCAGGAAATAAATGCGTCCCTGTGTGCGTACGTGCGTCACGTAATGTGGCACACAAATGCCAGGCCTGTTGGTCAGAAGCGATTGGTTACACTACTACCCTGTTGTTGGCCAAACTTTTCGCGAGTTGAGTGAATGCACTGGAATGACAACTTGCAGCTCACGTGACGTGCTGGACAGGTTCAGGAAACGAAATGGTCATTGCAGCAAACTTGGACAGCACTGACAAATCGTTTCGACTCCGACGGTAACCCACTCGGTAAACAGTTGATGCAATGGCAGCCCGAACTCCACCTCCACAGTTGACATTTGTGATTCGTCAGTGAAGCAAATTGCATTAAGGTTGAATGCTGTGCACAGAATATGTTGCATGTACATATGTTGAAAGAAGTATGCTATTGCAGAGAGGATTCTGAATGTTGAATAACAAGCGACTAAATTAAATTCAACAGTAATCAGCCATTTACCATTAAATAAGTATTTTAATTTCATCATGAGAACGACTTAAATCAATAAATTAAATTATTATTGTCTAATTAATTTAATTCTGATAGCACAATAAACAATTACAATTATGCAAATGGGTTAGATTTGTCTGCTGCGGGTGATTATTTTCAGTAACAGATACAGATACACGAATAATTTCGCATTGCAGCTCAATTTGTAGCCAAGCATAATTTAAAATGCATATTAAGCGCACTTGTGTTCCTGCTGCATTTTTAGTGTTGCATGCCGCAGCACCATGTGTAATGTCCATAAATGCCAGGGCTAGTCTCGTCCACCAATCCGTGGCATGCACCCACTAAAAATGACCGCAAAATGGTCAAGCGACTGAGTCGTTTTTAATTAATGCCCAGGCATATTCATGGTGCATAAATTTGCGCTTCAGAATTCATTTCAGCAAAAAATACTAACACCCTTCGTAAATGGATCCAGAGGTCGCAGACAATTACCGCTTTTCATTGCGTGGAAATGTGGTAAAAATAAAATAAATAACATGCGGAAAACTCAAAAAGATATAAAAGAATATTCGTATTTTGGACACTGCTGAAAAAACAGCACCATAAACTGAGGGGACTGTGAGTTATGCTAAACAACAATTTATTGACAGCTGTAGTTTTTCAAAAGCAGAGCGAAACCCCAAAAGAGGGTTTTTTTCTTTCCATTTTTTCCTTTCGCATTTTCACATTTCTTTTTGGGAGTGACAGACGCAGGTGAACTTCACTCAAACTGTGAGTTGTGTGGTTTTGTTTATTTTGCAATTTCAATTGAGTTAACCTTTGACGCATTTTGGCCACACAAGCAATCTGATAAAATGCACAGTGTGGTGATTTAGCCAACAATTTAATTAAAATGAAAAGCAGGAAATGTACGCAACGAGAGCCGCAGATGAGAAAGATGATAAAATTCATATCATGATGATGGGGCATACAAATACATGGAGAACAGATGTTACTAATGTTGCTGTTGTTGCCACCAGCTACGAACGGCTTGTTTTACATACTTGTACAACGAAAGGACAGGTTTCGCACAAAGATACCCATTGAAAACAAATAAATATTCATTATAGAAAAGATTTCTAAATCAGAGTGTTTCTTTTTTTCATTTTGTGATATGTCAACTTCATTTGATTGCACTTGCTTAATAAAAGCCATATATGCATTTTGTCTGCAGGATACAATCAGAAGGATGCACACATTCCGATTCATAGCATACTCTCCAGCGGCGGTGTCAAGCGCTTGACACATGGTTGTCACTGCGAATCCACTTAAAATGGCATCCAAGCGTCCACGTGTCATCCCGTCACACCTTTGACGGGATAGCTTGTCACGCATCAGATGATCCTTGGCACAGAAAGAAAAAAAATGTTCAATGGCAACACAGACAGAAATGTCAAAATAGCTGCACGAGTTTTCGCCCGTTTTGTTAGCTGCCCCCTTTCTTTTTTTTTTGTGGCACGAGCTCTTTTTTTTCGCGCACAATTGAGTATTTATAAAAGGCGGAAGCTGCGTTTTCCGGCGAGAAAAACTTGGCTGCTGCCGTCTGACTGCTCGAATGCAAACAGAAAAAAGAACGCCGGAAACGCGGCAACTTGATTCAATTCGAAGACGCAAATAGAAAACAGAAATGCGGCGGCCAAAAGCCAAGGCAACAATTCCGGTAACAACACAATGTGCCAACAACAACAACGACAACAGCCACAGCAAGAAGAATGGCTATGTAATCAAGGCACAATGGAAACCTTGTTAAATGCAGGCCAAAAGGACCAGATGGCTAGAAGGGGCATGGTCACTGCCAAAAAAAAAGTCGCTACGGCGACGATAAATTATTTTTTCAAAAAGAAAATTATGGATTAAAGTGAGATTCTTAAAGCCCGGCCAAGTTACTTCCTTGGCACACCCTGTCGTCCTGTGCGTGCTTACCCCTATTTACAGAATATTATAAGTGTATGTGATTTTTTATGTACACGCGTGCACAACACAGCAGACACGTACACACACACACATACACACACACAGACACACACACACGCAGACACATGTAACTGATTCTGGTATTTTATTATCTGCGTTGCGCATACGCCGCATGTTCGTGTTATTGGAACTGCATTAGCAGCTCTTTGCCACAGATAGTGTAATATTCTCACTGCCTGCCACATTCTCAATTAAGTGGACATTTTGGGGCACAATTTAATTGAATGCATTCATTTATTTCCCTTCACGTAAGCGGCATAGAAATGTCACTCATGTTACAAATTAGTAATAATTGCTACTTTTATTAATTTCACAACTGCCAACAGCATTTGTAATTGAAAATGTTGCATACTTTTTGGTTTTGCTATTGCCTCATTTGTAAAACAATTTCCATTTTGCAAATTGTTATTTTCGATTTGAATTTTGTATTGCTAAGCACTAAACATATTACAATTCCACCAGCAAACTGACGTTGCTCCGATTAGAACATTAATGGGCCAATAAATTGACAGATATTTCATAAGGGTATAAAGCGTGCGGCACCAGACACAATGCGTTTCCATGTCGTTAAGCTTGATATCGAAGCTGAGACCCATCTCAAATTCTAAGGGGCCAACAATGACAAGTTGAGCCAAAACAACTCCAAAGGCAGCAGGCATTCTGAAAACTGCTCTCATTTCAGGTCCAAACAAAAACAAGTAAGAACGCTGTAGTCGAGTGAGCTCGACTACCATATACCCTGAACCAAGTTTTAAATGCATTATAGGTTTATCGTTTTTGGGGGCTGGAGTGGGCGTGGCACGATCTTAGTAATATACCTTCTAAGTTTGGTAACTGTAGCTCTTGAATTGCGGGAGATACAGGCATTTATCGTTTTTTGTGGGCGGGAGTGGGCGTGGCCCAAAATATTTTGGAGTTCGATCTTAGTAATATACCTTCTAAGTTTGGTAATTGTAGCTCTTAAATTGCGGGAGATACAGGCATTTTTCGTTTTTTGTGGGCGGGAGTGGGCGTGGTCCAAAATTTTTTTTCCACATTTATGAAGGGTGTTACTAGCAATATACCTTTCAAATTTGGTGACTTAAGTTTTCAAATTGCGTGAGATATATGGGTTTATCGATTTACACCAACAGGTGTATCGGTTTAGGTAGGTGGAGTGGGCGTGGCCATCCAATTTTTTTATCGGTCTTTGGGGGAGTTACCAGTAACATACCTGCAAAATTTTGCGACTCTAGCTTTCAAATTACGGCAGATATGCGCATTTTAAATTTCTAGGGACGATGTTCCTGGGGGCGGCGGATGTGGGCGTGGTCAAAAAATTGGTATGCCAATCTTCGGAGGAGGTTACCAGCAAATTACCTTCCAAGTTTGGTTACTCTATCTTTAAAGTTTTCGGAGATATACGGAGTTATCGATTTACAATCGGAATTGTCGATTATAGGCGCAGGTGTGGGCGTGGCACCACAAATTTGTTATCGGTTCTTAAAGGCAACTATCAGTAATATAACTACAAAATTTGACGTTCCCTACTCAAAAACTGCGGAAGATATAGCCATTTGAAAATTTTTGGGTCGGGGGTGATGGGGGCGTCGGAAGTGGGCGTGGCACATGCCGATTTTTCAAGGACCTCACCAACAACCTACCAACCAAAATTGGTGACTGTATCCATTAAATTGTGAGAGATATCTGCAATTTACTGCTATCAGAAATCTAAATGTATCGATAATTCAGAAACTGAGGCAGTTATCGAAAAAATAACGCGAACTTGATCTGCGCCTGGTATACGAGATCTTATATTCCAAATTTGAAGTCTCTAGCTCTTATAGTCTCTGAGATCCGCGTGTTCATACAGACGGACAGACGGACAGACGGACAGACGGACAGACGGACAGACGGACAGACGGACAGACAGACGGACAGGGCTAGATCGACTCGGCTATTGATCCTGATCAAGAATATATATACTTTATGGGGTCGGAGATGCTTCCTTCTGCCTGTTACATACATTTGCACAAAACCATTATACCCTTTTTTCCCATTTTTAATGGGTTCAGGGTATAAAAAATGGTCAACTCAACCACACAGTTTCAGTTAAAGGCTTTGAGCTGCAAAAGTCTTTTGCAAATCCAATTGAATTATGTTGCCAACAATGTGAGTATCGTAAGCATTGCCACCTGCCAGCAATTTGAGCCAGGTAGACAAACGTTCAAGGCTCTAACACTTAAATTCAGCGCTGCATAAATTGCTCACAGTGTGGCAATCATGTTTAGAATATTAAAGAGTTTTATTTATCAATAACTCAGGCTAATTATTCCTTTGTTCCTAATTTCAATATTCTCTGAAAGCTTTGTTAAAACTGACCCAATATTTTATTTAAGTAAAATAGCTTGATCCCTACTTTAATACTAAATTCAAATATTCACATTACCATATGTCAAAACTGAGCCGATTTTTAAATGGAAGTGCGCTTTGATCAGCTATATTTATTTAAAACACGATTTCTCGGTTGAATAAATGTGAAATCTCAAACTTACAACCTAACTTTGCTGCTATCGCAAATGTACTGGGCTTGGCATCATCTGTTCAACTGTCTAAACAAACAATTTTAAGGCCAAAGTTTTTTTTTGGTGTCGCATGGAAAAGAAATTAAAATTGATTTTATCCGCTCGGTGGCAGAGTTTGGTGATGCGTGCCTCTCCTGTTGTTGTGTGCAATGAACAAGAAAGAAATCCAAAGTTTTTGAAATAGGCTACAGCTGCAAAAAAAAACGAAAAAAAAAACGACATCAATGAAATTTAATACGTCAAGTTTTGGCCATAGTTCAAAATAATCCACAATTTTTTGGCTCAAAATAACAGTTTAATAAAATAACACGCATGTGTTTGCTTAAAAAGAAATAAACATAAAAAAATCAAGCATAAATTTAAAAGAATATTTATATTTAAGTGTTTACTGCAAACAGGAACAAAAAAGTCGCAAGGTCTTATCAAACTTTGGAACTGAGTGCAAACAGTCTCCTTCATTCTTGTGAACGGAAAGGACCTTTATTACAGCCCAGACATTAACTTCAAGGGATAGTCCCATAAGATAAGCAAAAGTCTGCAGTGCACACAACTGCCAAAAAAGAAGACCATTTTTACTTCTTCTTCAGCTTTTTCAGTGTCTAAAATACAGACACAAGCCATAAAGAGAAATTGTCTATTTAATAACGGCAAGAGAAATTACACTGCAACATTTATGTCGGTCTAGCTGTGTGTGTGTGTTTGTGTGTGTGAGTGCGTATTGTACTTCAAATGCATTAATTTATGTATGAAACTCTGTGGCACGTACAGCAAGGGGGAATTTCTATATTATGGGCAGGCTCAGTGGCAGCAACCAAAAGTCAGACGGATCTAAGGAGGATGCAAAGCCAGTGGCAGGAAGTGGTAGCGCATGTGAAATGGCTGCAGTTTGAGGCCAGTGGAATTTCTATGGGCAGGAAGTCACTGACAGAGGCTGATTATAAGTCTACACAGCCTGTCCCACTTGCCCCACTAGCTGGAGCAACTGCAACTACCGACCACGTGCGACATAATCATAATCTGCATCTGCGTCTTTAGCATTAAAGCCTGACGTGACCACAAAAGAATCTTGTTGAACTGTGACCAATCTTTGATGAGGGTTTCTCTCTTATTTTTTTTCCTTGACCCTGTTTGACAAAGTGTTCTGTGCGCATCCTAAATAAACACAAACAGAATTAAAATAGACTATTCCCCAGCCTATTACAATTTTCTTTTTTAGACCACTTCTACTTATTTCCTGAACATCTAAATTTAAATTAAATGCTTTACTCTTTAAATAAATTTATTTAATAGAAGCAAATTGCTTAAATTTGTAGCTAAATTTGTGAAAATAGTCGATGTTCAACCTATTTATAGGACTATAACATGTATGAAAATTGTTTCTACCCACTGTTAAATGCTTAAAAAGCTTCAACTGGGATTTGCATTGTGCGTTCTCATCTTGACAGGAACATGGTTAATTATTAAGCAACAGGCAGCGCACATCAATCTTTTATGAGTACCCCTCTCCATCTTTATCCCCACACCTGTACCTCTTTCACTGACTGACAATGGGTCACATAGCGCTTGTCTGCGACTGACGTTTCTGTTTTTTAGTTGGCATTGTGTGCATTGAATTTGCATTTGAATGGATGGAGAAGACTTACCTCGACACAAATAATCCAGCTCAATTTGTAAGTGCGGGGGCCTTGAATGCATCGCAGTCATCCTGGAGCACTATTTTCACAGAATTTAAGTTTGCGATGACGCTGCACCTTACTCAAAACTAAGTGGCACTTTTATCAGCGAGCAGCGCATTCTAATTCCAAAAAAAGAAAACCCCAAATTATAACCAAAAGAGAACTATTTTCATATCACAAGTGGTTTGCAGAGAAGAAGAGATATTCGCACAGCTGCCCCACTCTACGTTGACTCTTACCAAGCAGTTGGCTCTTACCAAGCAGTGGATTTTTGAAGAGTCTGTCGAGCGATTTAATAATTTTGTTAGCTATTAAAATTTTTGAATAAATTCAGAGAACATTTTGAGAGAAAATTTTAAATACGAATTATTTGTGCCAAAGATTAGTTTCAAGCATAGAGATTAAAGTAGCCACTGGACATTAAATAAACCTAATCCACCAACTAAGCTGAATTTAGCTCTACACACAGAATGAGTCCAGTTAAGCGCAGTCACATTATTCTAATGAAATTAAAATGAAATCAGTGCCTAATAAATATGCAAATACGGAATGATAAACGTGCAAAGTGGAAAACAAAAACAAAAACAACTAATCGACTCCCAGTTTGGTTGTTAGACAATCTTTCTCTCTGCCAGCTGCTCAGTAATGCAGAGCACGCTCGCACTGGCGTCCGACTAGCTGACTGACAGACAGACAGACAGACAGACTGAGACTGAGACTGAGACTGAGACTTTTACTGAGCCTGAGTGACTAGGTGAGCTGAAAGGGCGTTGCCTGCTGCTCGAGTGCTTAACTGACTGCCCTCCTCACAGCAGCAGTGGCATCAACATGCGGCAACAAGACAAAACGCTTAGTCTACTTTTGGGCGCACGTGTGTTGTTTGCATTTGGCTGACGTGTGTGAAGGTCGCTTGCGCTGACGACGTCATCGTGCGTCAAAAAAAATCACCATCTATGTGTTGAGCATAATAATGAGCAACACACACACACACACACACACACACATACAAACACACGCACAATGCGATATTATGCCCCAAATGCGTGTACTTGACTCGCTTCAGTGCCTCCTTTTTTCTTTCTTTCTTTCTCTTTCTCTTTGTCTATCTCTATCTCTACGGGTCTTGTTCCGGCTATTATTCCGACTATTTTTGTCATTTACATTCTGTTCAGTTGTTGCTTTAAATAAGTAATGTTTGGCTAGTTATTTTTCCGTTATCTTTTTTTGTACTATGCTACCGAAGGTAGAATAGTATATTGGGCATGTGCAATGTCCGTGATGCTGTCCTTTAAATGTAGGATTGATCTAGAGGCCAAACTATGATTAAAACGCCCTTGCTTTTGAAAATGCGTTGAGTTTTGACGAAGTTATGGCATTTTGAAGGTTCGACTTGTGCCCAAGTTCTGATTTCCTGACAAATGCCGATTTTCGAAAAATAATTTTGACTTATGTTCCGATCCAAAATCACGTTTTCAACTATAAATGTAGGATTGATCTAGAGGCCAAACTATGATTAAAACGCCCTTGCTTTTGAAAATGGGTTCAGTTTTGACGAAGTTATGGCATTTTGAAGGTTCGACCTATGCCCATATGCCGATTTTCGGACAATAATTTTGACTTATGTTCCGACCCAAAATCACGTTTTCAACTTTAAATGTAGGATTGATCTAGAGGCCAAACTATGATTAAAACGCCCTTGCTTTTGAAAATGCGTTGAGTTTTGACGAAGTTATGGCATTTTGAAGGTTCGACCTAAGCCCAAATGCTGATTTTCTGACATTTGTCGATTTTCGGACAATAATTTTGACTTATGTTCCGACCCAAAATCATGTTTTCAACTTTAAATGTAGGATTGATCTAGAGGCCAAACTATGATTAAAACGCCCTTGCTTTTGAAAATGCGTTGAGTTTTGACGAAGATATGGCATTTTGAATGTTCGACATATGCCCAAATTCTGATTTTCTGACAAATGCCGATTTTCGGACAATAGTTTTGACTTATGTTCCGACCCAAAATCACGTTTTCAACTTTAAATGTAGGATAGGTCTAGAGGCCAAACTATAATTAAAACGCCTTTGCATTTGAAAATGCGTTGAGTTTTGACGAAGTTATGGCATTTTGAAGGATCGACATATGCCCAAATACTGATTTTCTGACAAATG
Organism: Drosophila kambysellisi; assembly: GCA_035042185.1. Classification (NCBI taxonomy): domain Eukaryota; kingdom Metazoa; phylum Arthropoda; class Insecta; order Diptera; family Drosophilidae; genus Drosophila; species Drosophila kambysellisi. Next base: position 13,051,577 of record JAWNLS010000077.1, on the reverse strand, counting down.
CCGATTTTCGGACAATAATTTTGACTTATGTTCCGACCCAAAATCACGTTTTCAACTATAAATGTAGGATTGATCTAGAGGCCAAACTGTGATTAAAACGCCTTTGCATTTGAAAATGCGTTGAGTTTTGACGAAGTTATGGCATTTTGAAGGTTCGACCTAAGCCCAAATGCTGATTTTCTGACATTTGTCGATTTTCGGACAATAATTTTGACTTATGTTCCGACCCAAAATCACGTTTTCAACTTTAAATGTAGGATTGATCTAGAGGCCAAACTATGATTAAAACGCCCTTGCTTTTGAAAATGCGTTGAGTTTTGACGAAGTTATGGCATTTTGAAGGTTCGACATATGCCCAAATATTGATTTTCTGACAAATGCCGATTTTCGAAAAATAATTTTGATTTATGTTCCGACCCAAAATTACATTTTCAACTTTAAATGTACGATTGATCTAGAGGCCAAACTATGATTAAAACGCCCTTGCTTTTGAAAATGCGTTGAGTTTTGACGAAGATATGGCATTTTGAATGTTCGACATATGCCCAAATTCTGATTTTCTGACAAATGCCGATTTTCGGACAATAGTTTTGACTTATGTTCCGACCCAAAATCACGTTTTCAACTTTAAATGTAGGATAGGTCTAGAGGCCAAACTATAATTGAAACGCCCTTGCTTTTGAAAATGCGTTGAGTTTTGACGAAGTTATGGCATTTTGAAGGATCGACATATGCCCAAATTCTGATTTTCTGACAAATGTCGATTTTCGGACAATAATTTTGACTTATGTTCCGACCCAAAATCACGTTTTCAACTAGAGGCCAAACTATGATTATCTATCTTATGTCTACCTCAATCTGAAAGTCAAACTTGGACAGTATTTCTTGGCTGCACACAAGTTATTTTATCAGAGTATTTCGCTATCGGTTACATCCGACTGCAAGGTTCTCTCTTGTTTTATTTTTTGTTGAGACTTAACTAAATGCTATTCATTTTACATTTGTTTCTTTCTTATGGCTCTTTGCTTTCATTAGCCTTGTCTGGACACAGTTTTTTGCTGCCAATTTTCGTGATATTGCAATTCAAATTAAAAATGAAAATGCAAATTTGCTTCGGTGACAATTCTCCATTTCGTATTCCCTCAAGCAATTAGTTTACCACTTGTGTTCAATTATTTGTGTATACACTACGCCTGTGTTTGTGGGTGTGGGTGGGTGTGTGGTTTGCAGTAATAGTCACAATTAAAGATAGTGATTGTTTTAGGCAGTACGGCTTTTTGTGGGTGCTGCATAGCATTTAAATTCTACTTTATTTGCATAATCGTATACACAATATCAGAGCAGAGATTTAAATAATTTGTTAGCAGATTTACAGTCAGTCTTTAATTTACAAATAATGAAATTGTTACAACAACAAGTCCAATAATTTATTTAACAAAAATATACAAATTGAATTCATATTAATAGCTCTATGTTTGATTCTAACAGACGACCCTTTTGAAACACTAACATTAACTATGATTTGTGCTCATTGTGCACATAATTGCTGCAATTAAATTTATGACCTGGTTCGCAACTGAAAGTCTCTAATCTGGCAGTGCCATTTTACGAGCACTTAAAGATGCCATAAAGCCGAGGTGTGGCATACTCCATAAGCATAAATCAAGCAACAAGGCAATCTAAACAGAAGCTTAAACTATATATATATAAATAAAAATATATGCGTCAGCTGCCGTTAAATTGGAACGGTCCCCATAAAATATTACGCATACGCCATGTTAACACTTTATAAACGCATTAGTGTCCTTTGGGAGGAAAATATGTCCTTTTACGAACTGGCACCCACATCAAAAAACAATTTGCAAGTTGAACGACGAAAATGGAAACAGAACGTTTACGTAAACAAATATTATAAAAAATAAAATATAAAATACACACACCTATATATATATATATATATATATTTATTTATATTTATGAGCGTGATAAAACATTTGTTTTGAGTATACTGGGTCGTAAATCAAATGACTATTGCCCACAACACGTGCCCAGATAAACAAACAAATGCGAGACGTAACTAGTCAAATGGCTGCCACGCCCACAATTGGCCAATAAGAAACAGCTGGCAGCGCATTAAACTCAATGAGTTGAAATTATTTGCAGCCGAAGGTCAACAACTAAAGTCGTGGCTAATAGGACGGGAGGTAGTAGAGCGTGGAGGGGTGGCAGCAGGGCGTGGCATCTGGGGCGCTGCCGTTAAAGACAACTTCCGTAAACAATAAATTTTAGCGCAGCAAAAAAATAAGAAGAAGTCACTTCCCGGATAGCTCGTGGGGCAGCCAAGCCGAAAGCGTTTCTAGACGCCCGAGGAGAGTCACGTCTGTTTAGGGGGGTATGTACTTAAAAAGCGAAGCCAGCAATTTTTTTATTTCTTGTTGGTCTGCGTTTCTTGCTGTGTATTGGCCTGATTAGGCTCGCATGGGCATGGGGAATGGGGATCTTGCAGTTTGCGGGAGGCCCATGTCCATTGGCCTGACACATGCCACTCGGCTAACTGCTGTCGTTTTTGTGGGCTACCTTAATTTGTGAGGCTTATTCAAGGAATTTACGACCATGATGATAAATTTGACAAAAAAAAAGAGGATCCAGAAACCAGAAGCCGCAATAAAATTTTCTCGGTTAAGGTTCAGTTAAGCGGCAAGTTGGCAAAGTTGCTACTGAATTGAACGGCTTCCAAACAGAAAGTTGTGAATGAAAACTGAAGCTATTTTAAGTTAAATGTAAGTCAAATGTTTGCTAAAGAAAATCATGAAAAATCATATTAAACTATTGCATATAATCTTTACATTTTCAATTTCAATTCAATGTAGTAAGTTTGATTGTAAATTGAATTGAATACCAATTCAATTATTTAGGTTAAAAGCACTTGACTCTCTTCACAAATAGTGGCAGCCATCAAATCTTTCCTAACTGGCGCACTTAAGAGACCAAGAATGCCATTGGGGTTCATGCTACTTAAATTTGTAACAACTATCGTCCTTGATTCTGCGCCCCTCGGGCCAAGAGTCCAAGAGTCGGAGTGAATCAGTCGACTGGACGTGCAAACGGGGAATCTAATGAGGGTGTTGATGTGCATGGCACGCCCGGTAAATCGCACGGCATTCTGCGGAGGATACATACTCGATGCAGTCGGGCGTGGTCCATGTGCCTACGTAAACATCGATGATGTGCAGCAAATTGAAGGCAGCATTGCGGACTTTAGTTGCCCGGGTAAACAGCATGTGGTGCATGCCTCGTACAAGTTCATTCGATAAATGCCCAAGAGAGCGAACTGTATGATTGTCCGCTTGCTCGGATGCCAGAATCAGCCCCAAACAAGAGCAGCTCACCCATTTTAATGAGCCAAGAGTTGCCCAAACTGGACTGACGAAACAGCCTGTTTCATGCAACCAGCGATTAAGCGGCATGCCCAGCCCAAAGCTGGTTAATCATATGTTTGTTTAAACATTTAACAGTTAAGCAGCTTGTTGGTCCAAATTGATTGTTCTGCTTAACCAGCAACAAAGGCTGCAGCGAATTTAAATTGTCAATAAATATGTGAGCACCATTGAAACTGGCAGCTAATCAACCGCAGCCACACGCACTAAGCCAGGTGCACAAATAACTCACACACACACACACACACACAATCACATGGTTTACACACGTGGCATGAGTGTTGGTCTCGGACTCTGATTTATGCCAGGCTCCAACAGCATCCGCACAGCAACTGGCCTGGTTTTTGTTGTTTTTTTTTTAAACACAACTCTGGACATTCTATGGCCACATGCAAATGTGGGACGGAGGCAGCGAAGCGCTGTAAGTAATTGCTTAGAAGTCGCGCAGCATGCGGCACAGTAATAACAATAATAACAGTATCTTAATAACAGCAATGAGCCACGCACCAGAGATGCTGTCATGTGTTGCCCCGTCCAGACTTGGCCTGGTCTGGTCTGGTCTGGTCTGTTTGGCAGCGACAGTGTTTCACTTTTAGCCATGCATTTGAGTAGTTTATTTTAATGTGGCATCGTATAAAGTAATTTAATGGTTGCACATGCAACAAGCACGATAAACCGACTGCAGCTGCAGGCACAGGACACATGGGTAGTCATTTGCTTATAATAATTAAAACTGTAACTGCGACTGTAAATGGTAATTGTGGCACCACTGTGTGGCATGCATACACTGACCAGTGGGGCTCTCAATTACAGTTGAACCATGAAAAAGAAAAAAAACTTAACAATGGAAAAATTCTCTGATATTATCAAACTTTGCAATCTGTATTTTTTCAAAATAAATTGAGATAATATCTTATTCTGAATGTCGAAGCCAATTGGAAGCCAATCGATAAAATACTGTCTCTTTCTTATTATATAAATAAATAAATGTCAAGTAATAGCAAAAAGTGTTGTCAGCTCTGCTTGTTGACATTGTTGCCAACCCATTTGGTACGTATTTCCCTTGGGGCACGTAATAAAATTTAAAATGCTTGCTACAATATTTCGTAAAATCTAAATTAATTTCAAGAATTTCCATTTACCATTCCTACCTTTTGTTTTCCTTATTTTTTTTCTGTGTTGTCGTCGTGTGCGTCATTTTGCTGCTATTTCTTTTGAAATAGAAAATAGTTGATGCCGAAGGCAACCCACTCAGTGTTCAGTGGCATCGCCTCCTCCTCCTTCCCCCAAAAACAGGAACAGTTTTACAGCCGCAACTCAGCTGCAATGTCAATAAAAATTCAATTACGTTTCGTACAAAACTTGTCTGGCATGCCATTCTTATGGCCATTTCAAATTGGCTATCGGCCTTGCAGACGCACAACGATTTCAGGCATTAACTTTGTTGTCTACTTTCATGGGGCGCTGAGTGGCATTGTGAAATTTGTTTGACATTTGAATAGCAGCTTCAATTGAATTTGACAAACAAAAGTGCTTTCAAGTAGCGTGTGCTGATATCCGCTGCTATCTGGTATCTTGTATCTGCTATCTGCTATCTGGTATCTGCTATTTGGTATCTGCTATCTGGTATCTGGAGTATGAAAATGAAATCTGAACTGTGCCACTTAAGTTTAATGGCATGTTTATGTAACCCAAGAAAACAGTAAATAATCATAATCATAATTTGTGCACGCACTTAAGGCCAGATTTTCATTGGCCCAGACAGATACGTCTCTAGGTCCCATTTTTGGGCGACAATAAAAAGCCAATTGTGCGCACATCTTGCAACGCATTAGATAACTGATATGCTGAAAATGATTTTGGTTGTGGTCTTGGCCAACTATACGGCAAAAGTGTTAAGTAGTTGTTGCCAAGACAAAATACACTTTAAGCTCGAAGAAGTGCGTGTTATGGCCAAAAGGTAATTTCCTTTTTTCAGCATCATTTCAGGCAGTCAGTCACTCAGTCAGTCAGTCAGTCAGTCAGGTGTAGGGCAAGGGCTCTCATTCTGTTCGCAGCCTCCGCAGAGCACTTACAGAACACACTCTCTCTCACTTGCCACAAGCCACAGCACCAGCACTGTTATACTGTTATACGAGCCGCTTGCATACTTACAGGCGCGCTTAGACTTTAGCCTCAGTCTCCCTTTGCCAGCGCTCTCGTTCAGACCAAGAAATTTGTGTGTTGACGTGTTTTGTGTGCCACTAGAATCGCGTAAAGTGTGTGTATGAAATACGATACACACACACACACATACATACAAAGAAAACCTCAGCATTCACATTAATCAAATACACAAATATTTAGGCCTGAACAACGTTTACGATTTTCTCGGCTTCATTAGCAGCGGGGTCGAGCTGTGTCTCCTGTTGTGAGTGAGTGTGTGTGTTGCGGGTGTGCGTGTGTGTGTGTATGTGAGATTAATGAGCCAAAAAGTGTTTTATCGTGTTGTGTGTTAAATATTTAATACAATATCAAATAAATGTTGCATAAGCATTAGAGAGAATTCTCGTGAGCAGCTCTTAATATTTGTTGACCGCAAACACACAAGTTGATAGCCAATTTCCGAATTCCAGCTCTTCAAATCTACCAACGACATAGTACAAGTAAGTGGCGTCCTTTTGTTATTTCTTGTTTAATTATTGATATTAAATGGGGAAAAGTCTACAAATGATATTGAGCTTAAGTAAGCAGCTCTTAGCGTAGTTAGGTATTATTATTACCAAGAAATGTTCAGGCTACTAATGCCATTACTGAAACCCTGACAACAAACCAAATAGCAGAGTCAAGCTTTAAGTCTTAATTTAGAAAATGTTATTTGTAGCACAAGATTGTTGCCATTTTAATGGTTTGAGCGTAGATAAAAAAATAGCAGTCAAAATTTAATGATTCCCTGAAATTTTATTGCTTCCGTTTATTTTACCCAAATAGAATTTCTGAACAGGTTTTAAATTCTCTTTTAATGTTCTTGCTTGACAACATAAAAATTAAAAAAAAAATTCACTAAGAATCTAAGAATATATTCTATTTAAATTCCTTTGAATAATATTAAATGCGCACATAAATATATTTATATATATATTTATATATACTCTTACTTACAACTGAATTGTGTATTTACTGGTAATTTAAATTGTTTTTTTTTTTAAAGGTATATCTGTAGAAGCTCATACATATGTATTTACATATTTTCTCCAATTCATTTCACAGCAAGCAACCATTAACAATAGCAAAAGGACACAACCGCACACACACCCACCCCTACACACACACACACACCCATATACACACACATAAACTGAAACCCATTTGCCGTGCTAAGACTTTCAAATTAATTGTAGACCAACGTTTTGCTACTTGCAGCAACTTACTGTAATGCTAGTTCATTTGCCACACACACACACACAGACACTATGGCACTTAACGCGTAGCAGCATCCCAACTAAGTAAATAATGCGTAAAACAAGTCGAGCGTTTTACGGTTACCAACAACGCTTACCGACCACCGCCCACCGCACCCCGCCCCTTAGTCCACTAACGCTAAACACCGCCATGCATAGGGAAACAGTCAATTGTAAAATTGTGATAGCCAACTAAATGTGGCAGCAGCCCAAGGGATGATTGTTGCTGTTGTTGTTTTTGTTGTTATTGTTGTAGCCTGATGACTGGCGACTGCAGCCTGATGAAGGCAAAAGGATTGTCAGGCTGTGTCCTGGCACGCGTGTACCGTTGTAATTCATTATGCTGACTAACTGGCAGGAGCCTGGGCACATGAGGCACTACTGCAACTGTTGTCAAAAGAGTGTGGCAGATGCTGCATGGAGAGTGATGAGGCATGCTTCGCACACACAGCTACAGCTAAACATTTCTGCACATGTTGACGATGACTACTGCAAAAATGAAAGAAAACAAAAGAAAAACAAAAACAAAAAAGAAAAACTAGCTGAAGCTACAATTGTTGTTGTTAACACACAAAAATTGTCAGTCACGGGGAGACTTCCGTCATCAACACGGCAAACTGAAGCTGTGCCACTTAAACTGTGTGTGTGCGAGTGTAGGTGTGTGTGTGTGTGGGTGTGTTACGTGCCTGTTCTGCATGTATAATTGTGCTTAACAGTTTCTTTTATTATTTATGCCGTCTGCACGTTATTCAAGAGCCAGTTGACGGTTTTTATTTAAGCCAACAAGTTAAGCATATCAAAAAGATCCTTGCAAAAGCTTTAAGTTTTAACTAATTTTTTCTCTCAGTATAACATTTAAATGCCTAGAGCACTGCAAAAAAGCAACAATCAGATAAAATAATTTTTAAGAGGTGCAAACTTATTTGACACAAATAAAATTGTCGCAACCGATAAGGAATTTTAAACGTTTAATTTATAACACATACTAAATAAATAAATCACCAAATAAAAAAACAGCACAAAAACAATGCAAGTTTTTTGCTATTTTTGTTTCGTTGATCAGCGTTGAAAAAGTTTTTGTTTTGATAAACTTTAAAAAAGTGTGCACCATAAATCAATGGGGCGTTTACGTGTTATACAAATAAACACACACACACATACACACACACATACAGCTGTCATGTATTTGAAAACTGTATAACTATCAATATTTTGTGGCATAAAGAGCAATTACTTTAAAGTTCGAAGTTTGAGAGGTTTGGCACTGCAAAAGTTTATGGGTAACTATATTTCTGCTGCTCCACTTACAGTTATTTATATTGCAGACACACACACACACACACACAACACATACTGTGATTGTGTGTAGTAATTGTATCTAAGCAGGCAAGTTGCCACATGTCTGCAACATATTGAAACTGTTTTCTAATTTATTCTGCACACATTTTATAAAAATCTACAATTTTGCATCGATGAAAAAGTTATAAAAATAATAATATGCAACTTTAAAAATTTGTGATTTTTGAATACAAATCTAAATTAGCTAAATTTAAGTGACTAAAAACAATCCAATTTACTTTTATTTACATTTACTAAGCACAACAAGTAGCAGCTCTGAGGAGTATTGAATCTGCTTCTGTATTGTTATTATATGCGGACCCGTGCTTATTGCCTTAATGCTATTCATGCCACATTAGTTCTAATCCTTGGGGCATTTTCTTTTTATTTTTTTGCGTGTGTATATTTTTTTAATTTATCTAATGGCTTTTCAAAGCCATTTTCTGGGCAGTTTTGTTTGTAAAAAGTATGCAATTTATTCAGCATAAAGTTGATTAAATGCTTCGCTCCACACTTTGTGCATTACCATACAAAGGAAACTGGCCAAAAGAAAATCCAAAGTGAGCCAAATATACTTCAACTTACGAGTTTTGCCGCAACGAGCCAAACTTTCTGCTCAAGACCACATGTAAAAACAAACCAAGTTCCTGTGCCTCCTGCTGCTGCTGCTACTGCTGTTTCTGCTGCTCTTGGCAAAATCCTCTTAACGCAAAGGGGAAGAAAAAAAAATAAAACGTTCTTTTTGGGGCACTTGCTTCAAGCACATAGTAAGAAAAACCTTACGACAGCATCAACGTATTTTCCATATATTCATATCAGAAAATGGCCAGAGTTCCTGTCTCAGCATCATGCATTCAGTTTTTCTCACATTCTCACCATATTTACAGTTGTTTTTGTTGTAGTTGTTGCTGTTGTTGCTTTTCTGACTACTGTCTTTAACAGCAGACAACAATTTATCACATTTCAATCACTTGCATCATCAATCATGCCAAGCATATTTCAGCAATGCCACAACGTCCCAAAGAACAGCGAAAATATCCTGTAAATACTCATCACGTATGTAAATGGTGCACCAGCTTGAAATAATATATATAAATATACATACATATATAGCTGTCGATAGAAGAATATAAAAACTTTATTAATGAGCTGTAAAAATATATATGGAAAATAAAATAACTTCTTATGAGACCTTTAGCTAGGCAAAATCGATTTAAAACACATATGTGTACATTAAATATTTAATATTTCTGTTGGGCTAAATATAGACACTTGGATATTGGGGATTGGGATTGGAGTTGGGATTGGGTTAACAAACTCATTAAGTATTTGCCACCACCACCAGCGTTACGCACAAATACACACTCACACTGTATTGGCGCACTTCCGCCGCTGAATGGCGTCGGCAACATGCCTGCTGCTGTGGCTGCCACTGTGGCTGCCGTTGCTGCCATTGCTGCTGCTGCTGCTGCTGCTGATGTGGCTGCTCCATTAGGCAAAAGCATTTAAGCCCGAGTAAAGCCAGGCAAGTAAGCAGCCTACCAGCACCACGCCCACAAAAAAACACTCGTACTCCAATTCCCTCAGTTTTTTTTTATTTATTTTCTCTTTTTCTTTTTTTTAGTACGTGCCCGATGCTTGTTTGTTGCTGTTAGCAAAAGAGCCACATAAAAAATTGCGCTAATGGTGAAGGTCAGCCTGGTTGTTGGTTGTTACGTTTTTGGCCTTACGTGCTGGGCTGTTGCTGGCTGGTTGTTGTCGTTACTCTTGTTGTTTAAAGCGTGTATTTTTTTGTATTGGTAACCCTGCATCCGGCATATTATAACAGTTTCGCTCATTGGTCATGCGCTCTGCTCGGCTGGGCGTATAACAGTTTCAGTTTAACAATTGCAGACTTTTGGGCGCTGCTGTTGCTGCTGCTGCTGCTGATGTTGCTGCTGCTGCTGCTGCTGCTGTTGCTGCTGCTGCCATGAATATGTCGGCATTGTTAGTTGGCTTGTTCTTTGTGCAACTTTTGTGTGGTAACCACAAATGCCATAAAAATAATTCTTTTTATATTTTTCTGACTGTCTTTTGATTTAGCTATTTTCGCGAGAAGTTGCTGCTGCAACCAACCAAAAATTATGCTATATGCATGAGTAATATGTGCTCGTGTGTCTTCCACACACACAAAAACACACGCGCACACACACGCACACACACACACACACACGCACACACACTCACACACTCACTTGAATGATAAATGTAATGTAAGCATGTAGATTCAAGTATTGCCAGACAGCGGCAAGTGAAAAGACCTTAATTAAATTTCATTGCTTCGCTGGACAATAATTCTCGTTAGTTTATGAATTGTATGCTCGGAGCACACTTCTTGTGCATTTGAAGTGTTGCAAGTGTGGCACGCATCCCGAAATAAATGTAAATATATATTTCACTTGAAATAAAGTTTTAAAGTGAGTTTTGCAGAGTTTTAACTGCAATTTGATGAAGTACCTGAATCGGTTTATGTCTCGAGTGTCTTAAAGTTTATGGCCAATGTGCGTACTTTAGAGGCAAGTAAATCCAGATTTAACTCTGCCACATGCCACGTGGCAATCCTGTAAACTGCAGGCATAAGCTTTAATAACTGACTGAAGTTGCGTCGCGGCTGTCATCACTTTAATGTCATTTTCATAATATGCCTCGAGTACCTTAGTATTTTTATTATATCTTCGGCACTTTGGGTGCATCAGTGACTCAGTAATTCTCCTGGCCAACTTTTATGGCACATTTAATGCTGAGCTTTGGACGGTAGACAGGTGTTGGAGCGGGTCGAGGTGGAGGTGGTGAGGGTTTCTACATTAAATCTCTTTGTAGTGCTTTGACTTCACTCCTGACTGAAACTGACAGCGCAAATGCGTATTTAATTCCACTTGGGTTGCCAATGCCACGCCCACTCCCCCATAATGCCACCAATTGTGCTTCTTGTTGTCTTTGTTTCGCTGATGCGTTCACATTAATAAATGTCACAATTCAGCTGCAGCTGATGAAAGCAATGCGTGAAAAGGCAGGGAAAAAAGATACTTTGAACATATTGCATACTTTTCAGAGAGAGAGTCTCTGGACTGCTTAATGCCAAACTGGCAGACTGTCAGTGTGACAACAACAACAACAACAACAACAAATTGACTAGCATAAATAAAAAGCTGATTGCGAGAGCGCTCTAAATTAATTAGACGTGTTTTATTTTATCCACTTCACTTCGTTATCCCGGCCAAGCTCTGATAAGTTGCCGACAAGCAGCTTTCTCGACAATGGCAATTTTTCCGCCAAAAGAAAAATGGGAAATTGAAGTAGCGAATGAATTTTTCGGTGGCAAGCTTAAGTGCGTTGTGTCTGTTTCTGCTGCGATAATCGGCTTAGACACGGCTTATGGCGTTGCGCAAATTGATAAATGTTGCAGACACGCTAACCATTGCTTACTAATTGTTGGCACCACGATTCTATGTCTCAATTAGCCAAATGATGCAAACGACTTCGAATACGGAAGCAGTTTTCAATTGCCATCGCGCCAGTGTTTTGCCTTCTTCTGTTCTGTGCTGTTCTGTTTTGGTGAATGTTGCAAATGTGCCAATAAAAGTGTTCAATGCCGGAATCCAAAAAAAAAAAAAAGAAGAAGAAAAAACTACCATTCACAGCAGCTCAGCCATAGCTTATATTGGCCACACACTCACACATGCACACACTTGTTTACTGTATTTGGCAGATGGCTCGGTCTTGTTGGAGTCTGCTGTTGCAACTGTGTGTGTTGCTTGTACAAATTTGCTTGAGAGTTTAACATTTCAATTTGTAGCTGCACAAAACGAATGCTTTTTTGCAGTCAATACATACACACACACACACACACACGCAAACAAATATGTTACTGCTTTGAAGATAGAAGATACTTTATCGCAATAATAATACAAACATAATCAGTTAGTTGCCTTCGGCAACAACTCAATTATTTTTGTGGCCTACGTTAAATTCGATATAATATATGATGTAGGAAGGGAAATTGACCACAAATAATAAACCCAACCATAAATTTTCTGCACCAAATAAAGTTTATAATGCACAAAAAAAAAAAAAAACTATTGTGTGCACAATAATTTATAAATACAATAATTTCTGCTTCATGTAACTCGAATGGACTTCAATTGTGCAAATTAAACATAATAAATATTAATAAGTACTTATAAAATGCAATTTGTCACTGATTAATTAATTAAAACACACGCTCGCATTTAAGGGAATTTTAATAATTAACATACTCTAAAATTATCCACTACAAGATACCCTATTACGGGAATGATTTACTTATATTAAATATGATTATCAATTAAATATTTCTCAAATTATCAGCATAAACTAAAATTGTTTAGAGAATATACTGTTGTGTGTTCTCCCATATAAGTATGCTATCTATAATTTATCATGAAAGATATACTTACATATGTATTTGATATGTGTACATATTGCATTATACAATGCAAATGATGGCCAATAAAATGAATGTAAATATTAAAAGATCCCACAAAAAGGTGGGAGTTGAATAATGATGAACCCGGCAGCGATTCAATGAGTTCATGTATTTTGGCAAAATGGTCGACAAAAATGTAATATAAATTTATAAATCACTGCAATGCAGGAAAATGGCAGAGTGGTAAATTGTGTGCCAAGTTTTCAATAGAAGTTATTTGGCTGCCAAGAGAATCACGTAGAAATATATGCGATTCTTTATTTGTGGCTGTGGTGGTGCTAGAATGTGGCAGCGCGCAATTTTGCCACTTACGCTTCAATGCCCCAAATGTCCAGTCATTGATATGCGAATGGACCGAAAAAAAAAACAAGTTCAAATTAAAAACACTCGACTGTGTGTTATCCACCCACTTGAAACGAGATTGCAAAAGTCTAAGCCAAAAGCAAGCAAAAAAAAACAGAAGAAGAAAAGTTACTCAAATCAATATTGTGCAGAGGAGACATCTATTCCATCGAGCTGGGCAGATAAAGTTGGCCAGATTTAGGAACCAACTGGTAACTATTTCAACTGTTGCACGCACTTTAAAATGCTGCATGACAAATTCCAACTTGAAACTTTGTTTCGCAACTCGCCACAGAGCCATTTAAAATGGCAGAAGGGGCACACACAACACACACGTTGCTAAACTTTCTGACCAACTTGACATCCCATTTCACATGGCTAATCGTCAAGTATGTGGATTTACAACTGCTACGCCGGCAGCCTGGGCCTTACTGGAGCAGGTGTCCGCTGTCCAGGGACAAGCGATCTCAATGTCTGCTCTCATTAAAAACAAAGATAAACAAGCAAAAGTTTCGAAATCAGATGCGAGTAAAAACCAGCAGCAGCAGAAAGCATGAAGAACAAACGAAATAAAAGAAAAAAAGGAAATAGAAAAATAAAATATATATATATATACTAAGCAAATAGAAAAGCTGAAAACCACTTGAGCAAGTAGCAAAAGTTTTCCATTTATAACGAGCTCCGAGCCATGTTGCATACACAGGGGGTTGTTTTACTATGCGGGCAAAGTGGGGCTGCTGCGGGTCTCCATTGAGAAAGAATGTGTGTATCCTGCTGTCTCATTTGCTATGTGTGTGTGGGGGGGTGTGTGTGTGTGTGTGTGTGGGTGTGCTGGCAAAACTTTAAATGCGCGGTAATGAAATTGTTAGCAACAAATGTTGTCAACACTCACACACACACACACACACACACACAGACACACATGAGCAGGCCTCAGAAATAGCTGACACCATTTTATGACATGGTTCCGGTAAATGTTGTAGAATGTTGCAGATTTTCAAGACTTTCCCAAAGCCAAAAAGTTGTGCAACTCAAGTGTTACGCCCCCCAAAACAGTGTTTAGTTGCCACAGCGAGAATTGAGCAGCGGTTAGCCACCTAATACATTAACACAGGGAGTCCGCAACTTGTTTTGCAATAATCATATAAATGGCTAAAAACATTTGCAGTTGCAAAGCCAAGTTAGCAGCCATAAGATATGAGATATTAGCATAGGCCATCGTCAACAATTGCTGGCAATTTAATAGCTGAAGTTTACTCAAGTTTCTCCAACATTTGCAAAGTGCTTGTGTGTTGTTCAAATCCTATTTTCATGGATTGTGTGCATTTATCTGCGAATGGCTTAAACAAACTTTTGTGCCTCTAACAGTTTTCTATTTTCCATTTTCCATTGCATTGACTATAATTAGATGTAGATTTTGGCATGCTTAAAGCAAAATAGTTGTTGGATGCTAGCATATTTTCCCCGCCTCAAAAGTCTAATCTTTGCTAAGCTGACCCATATTTTGTGCACACTTAGCTGCAATCAGAAGCTTTCATTACTGCCTATTCAATTGGCAGCTTCCATTTCATCAAGTTAACAAAAGTGGCTAAAAGGCTTAAGCGCATATCTGATTGATTTTGAAGTGCCTACAAACTATGTATCTCTAGAATTCAAATAAGTTTTTAAGTAATTAAAAAACAGAGTGGAAAATGCATTCATTGGTTTTGTTAGCTGGTTTTCCATTAACTCACTTGTGGCTATAATTAAGGACACGCCCATCAGCATCAATTTCATTGCGGTTCACTTAATCAATGTATTAATTATGGCCACATTAAATTGCATTTGCATTTGAAGCAACAGCGTGAATTAAATCAGGGTCAAAACGAATAACCAACACCAACCAGTTGAATTGTTGAAATGAATGGCCAATAATACAATTAATGCAATCCAGCATTATATTAAAATCAAGTAGGATGCTGTAGTCGAGTTGTCTCGACTACGATATACCCTTAACCCAGTTGTTAAATATATTTGATGTATAAATTAGAAGCCTCTGCCTCTTAAATTGTGGAATTTATTGCTATCGGAAATCGAAATGTATCGATAATTCAGAAACTGAGGCAATTAATGATAAAATAAAGCAAACTTGATCTGCGCCTGGTACATGAGAAATTATATTCAAAATTTGAAGTCGCTAGCTTTTATAGTCTCTGAGATCCGCGTGTTCATACAGACGGACGGACGGACAGCCGGACAGACGGACGGACGGACAGACAGGCGGACAGGGCTATATCGACTCGGCTGTTGATCCTGATCAAGAATATATACACTTTATGGGGTCGGAGATGCTTCCTTCTGCCTGTTACATACATTTGCACAAGACCATTATACCCCCTTTTTACCCATTTTTAATGGGTTAAGGGTATAAAAAGTCTCTTTAGTCGAAGTTAAAAATTTTATTTATTTTTTAAATATTAGCAGACATGGTTATTTCTGTCAGAGATCCGAACTGTCGCAGTTGAATTTTGAGCGTTGTTCATTTGATGGCGAACATTTCTCGTTTCGTGTTGTGTTTTTTCTAGTGACGATTTTGAAACAATATTTCTTGTCTAAATTTTTGTGTTTTTGTCTCGTTTGTTTATCATTTTTTTTTGTGTGTGTATTTTTTTGTTGTCTTTTTTTTTAGTTAGTCTGAACTGTTTGTGCGTCGACATATGTCTTTGTGGTGTCGCTAGTCTAGTCTTAAAAATTTGGTGTACAATTAAATTTAGATATCCGTTCATAATGCAGAATCTCCGCCAAATCATGTTGAGGGGCAGAACGAAGAAGAGTTTGCAGGTGATAACCAAAATGTGCTACTCGTGCGGCAAGGAGGAACATGGAGGAAGCGGTCTTGTACTTGGAGTTTACAAAAAGGAGGGCAACAGGGACCTCAAGCTGACCACCAGTGGGGAGAAGTTCAACGATCGAATTGGCGGCAAACTGATGGAACTGATATGTGAGACAAAGATCGATGGACGATTGGGACGTGGCAAGGTGTTCAACAATATCGATGATGAATACCGCAGTGTCGCTGTTGTTGGCGTCGGCCTGGAGGGCATTGGCTTCAATGAGCTGGAAATGCTGGACGAGGGCATGGAGAATGTGCGTGTTGCCGCTGGCATTGGTGCTCAAGCGCTGCAGAGCGTCAACTGCTCTGAGGTATCCGTGGATAGCATGGATTATGCCGAGCAGGCTGCCGAGGGTGCAGCCCTTTCCATCTGGCAATATACCGAACAGCTCAGCGCACAATATCGTCCAACTATGCCCAAGCTGGAGATGTATGACTCTGGCGACGTGGATGGCTGGATGCGTGGCATGTGCAAGGCCAACTCACAGAATCTGGCGAGGCGCTTGAGTGATGCATCCGCCAACTGTATGACGCCCACCTTGTTCGCCCAGGCCACCGTGGATGCACTCTGTCCGTGCGGCATCACTGTGGAGATACGCACCATGGACTGGATTGAGCAGCAGCAATTGAACTCGTTCCTGATGATTGCGAAGGGTTCGTGTGAGCCCCCAGTGCTGATGGAGATCAGCTATTGCGGCACCGCACCCGAGGACAAACCCGTCCTGTTCCTTGGCAAGGGCATCACATTCAATTCGGGCGGCATCAATCTGCGTAAATGCGATGGTATGGATGAGTACCGGGGTAGCATGTCCGGAGCTGCAGCCTGTGTGGCGATGATGCGTTGCGTTGCCGCACTGTCGCTGCCCATCAATGTGGTAGCCATTATACCACTGTGCGAGAATCTGCCATCGGGCATGGCAACAAAGCCCGGTGATGTCTGCACTCTGCTCAATGCCAGATCGATGGCCATACGTGATCTGGACAAGGCGGGCGTTGTTGTTATGGCCGATCCAATGATCTATGGACAGACAACGTACAAGCCGCGACTGGTGGTCGATGTGGCAACGCTAGGCATGGGCACAAAGAAGGCCTTTGGTGGCGGCGCCACTGGTATCTTCTCCAATTCGCACTACATCTGGAAACAATTCCAGCGCGCCGGCTCCCTAACTGGTGATCGGGTGTGGCGTCTGCCCCTGTGGCAATACTATAAGAAGCAGGTGACCGACGAAACGGGCTACGATCTGAGCAACGATGGACGTGGCTTGGCCAGCTCTTGTCTGGCTGCTGCCGTCCTCCACGAGTTAGTGCCCTGCGCAGATTGGGCACATCTCGATACTCGCGGCACCGGCTTACTTACCCAGTTTGGCCTCATACCCTATCTGACCAAGTTCCGGATGACGGGACGACCGACGCGCACACTGGTTCAGTTCCTCTACCAGTTGGCATGCCCAGAGCCAAAATAACCTACATAGCAGCCACTCTTGGCTGTGAGCCATTTTTAGTTAAGGACTTCAAATTGATGTTGTTTTATGGACTTGATAAAGCTGACACAAAGAAATAAAACCCTTGCTTTTAGCTGAAAGTTTGAAAGGATCGTTGTTCTGTATTTTTCATTTATTTAAGTATGCTACATCTTCAAATCTGCCTTAACCAATTCAGGTGCCACACGACGATGCATGAGGCAATTACCTGGACGCATTTCTGAGTACTCGTATATTTTATGGGGCACTTCATTTGGAGTCCTTTATGGTGGCTGCTACAACCAATTATACAAACAAATTTGCAATTTTCACACAGGCATTTGCACGTTTGACACGTTTAGGCAATATTCCAGGGTACCGAAGCCAGGGGCGTGTCCTTGGCACTGCCAAAGGATATTCGGTTTTATATATGTATGTATATGTATATCCAGCGGCAGTTGACTTCAGCCTCTCAGCTTTTGTTGATGAAATTGCTGCAGGATATTACTTTGAATTATCATAAATAACAGCGCACGGCACACACACATATGTACACACAGGTGTGTGTGTGTGTGTGTGTGTGTGTGTGTGTGAGTTCGTGGGTATCTTGTGGGAGCAGGTGCTGGTCGGTTGTCTGGGTTGAATTTTGGTTATGATGTGCTTGCTCATGTTGATGTGTATGTTTGTGAGTGTTTGTGAGTGTGTGTGAGTGTGTGTATGAGTGTGTGTTTGCTTGTGTGTTGTGAATTCAATAATGTCGACTGAATGTGTTTATCAGGTAATCGTGTAGCTCTTACTGAACGGATGATGATGAAATGATGACTGGGCTTAAGTCATACAGTAGATTAGGCCCAACTGGTGGTGGTAACTGGCCTTAAATGAGATTGCCTTCAACCCTACTTAAATGCTGGCTATATTATTTAAGGTATCTGTAAATATTTAAATAACACCAATTACTATAAAAATGCAATTGGAATATTTAAGTTAAGCGTCTCCGTTGGAATGTTCAATGTTGCTATCGCATCGCAAACTGATTGAAGTGGATTTTAATTGGATTTTTGTGCGCCAACAGTTCCTGTTCGTGGTATTAACAATCCATGCCATGATCCACTGACCAGGCCATGCTTATGGATTCTGGTTACACACAGACACATACACACACACACACACACACACACCCACATCTGCTGTGACATTTATGAAGGCACTTCAGCTGTCAGTGTGTTGGCCACAATTTAATTTCCAATATGCCGAATGGATCAGCTGCAGGCTTATGGCCATCATTTATATGCACATGGCCATAATATCTTCTTATAGGCTTTTAATGCAATTAATGTTAAAAACCATATTTGTATCAAAAAGATGAAATTGGCAAGTGACAAAGCAGCATTCATTTTTGAGTAAATTTCTAAAGAAAGACGTAAGTTTCCTTGGAATCGAAAAATTGTTTAAGGGTATCCTCAACTCGTATATTTGCTAAGTATATATTGTGTTTGGTATATAAACGAAATTAATGTGATTACCAGACAAAGGGCATGGGTTGAGCATATTGTTGGCTTTACTGTTTTGTCAGTCAACAATAATTTGTTTCTAAACAATGAAAATTCAATTACAGTTGCCTTTCAGGCCGCCACTCAAAACCACATGAGCCACAAAAGCCACAAGAAAAGTTGGCTTTGAATACGTAGACGAGTATGTACATGTGTATGTATGTATGTATGCGTGTATGTATGTATATAAAGCCCATCAGGCACAGAACCCGACCTTTGCCTAGGACTCAACAAAGAACATCCCTTGTGCTTCACAGCAGCCATTGACTTGGGCTCAAAAATTGTTTGGCGCTGATAAAATAATGCAATGAGTATATATATATATGTATAGAAGTTGAGGGTTTATCGTAATAATTTTCATGTACCATAAATGTGTGTGGCGAGGAAAATTCTTTATAATAATTATACAATTTTCATTTTAATAACAATGCTATCAACTTGCAACAAAAGAGAATTGAGTACTCACTGAGATCTAATATCAAATCATGGAAATGTTTGAGTCAAACTGATAATTTCCCATTTTTTTTCGAATGCTTTCCCTCAATCAGTTGGATGGAATGCAAATGTGATTTCCTGGGGCCATCATTCAAGCGACGACTGTTAGCCAAAGTAAGTTTTCTGAAAATAAATCAAATTGCCAATCACATCAGTCTTTTTTTGGTTTTTTTTTTTTGTAAATTGACCCTTTAGTCATTTATCAAAGGACGGTGGGGAGGAGTTTTGCCTGTCCAGGCATGCATATGACTCAGTTTGCACAGCTCCTGGTTAATGTTTGACTTAACGAAAGCGCATTTAATTAAGCTCGACGAGTGTCGAACGAAATCCGAGTAGGAAGCTTAACAGAATCAACTAACTAAAACCAAACTCTCTCGGCGATTTACAACAGCAAAGGGAGCATAAAGAAAAGGACATAAAAAAGGACGAGGACGTGTCTGAGTTTGTGTTCGACAACAACAACAACGACGACATCGAGGAAGATGACGACACATTGCCAAAGGCAATAATCGCAATTTAATATTCATGACATTCTCGCAGTCAATGTATTTTCAAAGTGTTGCCAGGAGCTGCAACTGGGGAAATACCAAGGAATGAGTCCTGCCAGTGCTGTGTTTAGTACAGCCGACAAGTGTTTCCAGCTCAAAGTGATTTATGTGTTCATATTCGAGGAGAGACGGTTCATAAATATCAAATTAAGTGGAACATACGAAAATTAACTTAACATGGAGGCAACATTCGATTATTGAAGAATACTAATCCAAAAGATAAGTGTGGTAATGGATAGGTTGTGGAAAGGGTTAGCTTTACTTATATAGTCTGCTAAAGGAAGAAATATGTGTTCTTAAGCGGAATTTTCACAGGTTGACATTTGGGAAACTACAAAACTTGGCATATGACAATCTGTTGAGACCCATTTAGCATATTTCTCTATGTGGAATTCTTTGTCGCCTAAACTTGGAATTGCCTTGGCAATTGTTTGTTCACGTTGTCAAACAACGTACCCAATTCTCCCTTGATAGTAACATTCCTGACACTCCGTGCTCATCTGTTATTTATCATCTTGTGAGCCACCCTTATGCGATGCCCATATAGGCAGAGACCGCCTTGTTACAATACTGTTTTCACTTTTGGCATCAACTTTTTCAGACCCTTCTGTGTATGCTTTATTCATATTGTATTTTTTTTCTTCCATTTTCTTTTTCCTTTTCTATTTTTTTCTTGTTCTGTTTAACTTCCGCTTTGAGGCATACTGCCTTATGCTGTCGCAACTTAATGATTTGCTTGCTGCGATAAGCCCAAGTTCTAGCCATAGTTTTGCCCCATTTGCTATTTGCTCTGGCAGCCAGTGAAATTTATGAGGACTTTTGGCAGCCGACTTCGATTTTCATTCGACAATTGTTTTCTCAACTTCTGCGTCTTGTTCCAGTTGTGGCGCTATCGACGCATCAGCTGTTTATGCTGATTGGGGTATTAATAATAGAAATAGCATATAGCTAACTGATTACTGGTGAGAGACCAAAATGCTTGGAGACCGAAACCGGAGAATTGAGAAATGAGAAAGGAGAAAGGAGAGTGGCGAGTGGCGAGCAAGTTTATCAATTGTGGTCATATCGTTGAAGCGGAAATAAATTGGTTTTTCATAAGTCATATAACAAAAGTCTTTGTGGTTGTGAGCCAATCTCGGCATTGTTTAGGTTTTAGTCTATTGTTTGTTTGTGGCATACTTTCAGACGCTCCACACGGAGCAGAGGCTTGACTGAACACCCCCCAAAAAGTGGAAAAGGACTTGTTTGCTGGTCCAGTCACGAAACATGCAAATGATTTATGATGCCACAAATTTGAAGTCTCCCTCTTTTTGACGCCTGGCGGCCATAAGCAATTTGGCTTATTGACATAATAGCGTCGAGTTTTTAATAAAAACTAAAAGGAGCTAATAATTGCCAGCAGTCACATGATTTATGTACTTCATAATGGCCAAAACGTAATTGGCTTGTTGCGTCAACATTTGCGCAGGCCTCACTCTAAAGAAATCCATAATTAATGATGAAAAATTAAAGCAACATTTTCTTGCCCAGACTATTCAAAACTCAATCTGCACGACTCTTGTAATGCCAGCAAATCCTTTTTGTATAAGTAAAGTCTGGCACAAGAAAATCACATTTAGAGGCAGTGGCACAAAAATGTCGCATTCGCTTCCGGCGGATGAACGCCCACGTAGAGCTGTCCGGCTGTCCGGCTGTCCGGCTGTCTGCAGCTTAACTGCCAAAGCGCAGAACCCTAAAGATGCCAAGACGGAAAAATCAACTAGCTTTTTACTTATACCAATTATGTAACGCCATAAATATTTCACTTTATACTTGGACAGTTAAATACACAGCGGACTAGTTGTTAAATTGTATTAACCTATTATAGTATATTTATCTGAATAATTAATGCAGTTTGTTCACCAGAGAAAATATACAATTGTTGAAGGAATATTCAGTTATAAACAATTGTACACTCAGCAAAAAAGAAATGACAAATAAAAACCAGAAAGTTGTTAGAAATATTTTGTAAATAAATAAAAGTTTCTCAAAATTATATATGCAAATCATTCTTTTTAAAAAGATTAATAAATAATTAATAAATTAATAATTAAAAGTGTAGCAATTTCCATAAATTCGGATCTATTTTTTTCTTTCACTGCAGCTTCCATTTACTGAATTTTTCCGGTTTTCATTGTCTATTTTTGTTTTTTTTTTGTTTTTTTTTTGTTTGTTTTTGTTTTTTTTTTATTTTTTTTTTTGTTTTTTTTTTTGTTACTTGTTGTGACGCACGTAAAAATTTGTACTTTTTGCACCATTACGTTCTTGTTTTCCTTTGCTTGGGTTTTGTCGCTGCTGTGGAAATTAGCCGCACAGCTGTAAACAGAGAAAACGCGCATTGCTTGGGGACATTTTCTGGCGTTTTCTTTTTGGGAGCTGCTTTTATTTCAGCTCTGTGCCATTTATGACACTTTGACGTTGCTCTTCTATTGAAGTTGTTGTTGTTGTTGGGGCTTTCATTAGATCGCACGTGGGTGCTGTGCGCCACATTATGTGGCAAGATAAATAGAAAATCACCCTGTTTTTCCCCCTTGTCAGCAACAGCAACGCCGCCTTTCTGTAGATTATCTAATTATAAAATTTGTGACAGACACTTTGTCTTAAATTTTGGTTATTTAATACGTGGCAGGGTGGTTGTAATTATTGTTGTACGAAATTTCCCAGAACTCTGGAAATAAGTAAGTAAGAGAGACGAGCCCTTAATTTCCACTTGCCTCAGGTTCAAAAGTATGCAACATGAATTTGGCAAATTTATGCAAGCTGCAAGGGCTACAGCACAACTGTAAATTTACGCAAATTCGTAGCAGCTTCTCTCCGAAATTAGCATATTCGTTAGCCATAAAGTATGCAAAGGCTTTTTGACCTGGCCAACCACAATTTATGCGACCAAGGTGTTCATTAAAATGATTAATTTACGTTTATCGAAATTCTACGCAGCATATATCTAAATTCTACTTAATTTAATCTGATATTTTACTTTGCAATTAGTTGGAATAAAATTAAAACATATTTGAGAAAATAAAAATAAAATTAATGTTGAAATTTGTGGCTCTGGTTTTGCCATTCATCATTTAACGAGCTGGCTCTTTAGATTTTTGCTTTATGTTCTGCTGAATTTTGTGTGGTTTTTCCTACTTAACTATCAAATGCCGCAGCAGCTCAATTAAAACGGCATTTGAATTGGTCTCCGAACTGCGAACTCTCATGCATCATGGCTTTAATGACTCGGTTGCGGTTGCATTTTCCCTGACTCGCCCTGATCGATGGCGGCTTGCGACTCAGGTGCAGTTTGTAGTTGACATTCTCAACATCAATGCAAATGCAAATGTGAAAATTCAAATGAGCCAACCGAGTTGCGGCAACAACACTACATATGTGTATGTGTATGTATGTATTTCCACTCGTGCCGCCAAATTGTCGTCACTTATGTCCTTTTGGTTGCTACGCAAATGTATTTGCATATTTTTTGCAACACCCCCACACACACGCACACACAGACATCCACTCTGAGGCACTGTTGTCCTTGTTTATGCATAATAATAGCTCTGAATAGGTACGTTTTTGCCTCTACCAACAAAAAAAAAAATGTTTAAAATGCAGCTTACAAATTTTCAAGAAAAGTTTTACACAAAAATGTGACATGTGTTTTTGTCAGCTTTTGGCCAGATCCTTGATGCTATTGTTATTTTCTGCCGCATGTAAATCCTGCCCTCGCTCACATGGCTGATGCCAAAATATTTAAATCATTTTCTTTTGGCAGCAGAAAGTGCTTATCGACCATAGTGTTGTTTAGCCAAATGGTTCGACACATAAATTTGAATTAGTAAATTTGTTAATTTTAATATAATTTCCTTAATGCAAAATAGTTTAATTTGTAAAGATAACCAACTATATAAAAAGTGCGGACCAATGAAAAATCGTAATAAGCATCATAAGACCAAGATTAGTAATGGAAAAATAAAATATTTGTAAAAATAAAATATTTGATTCCATGACTTAAAAATCCTAATTGCTTTACAATTTAACCTCCTGTATAAGCGGGTAAATCTTTCCCCGTGTAGTCCTGTAAAGAGAAATACACACATTTATGTAAGTTTCTAAATACATATGTATTACTACACAAGCTAAACAAAAAAAAAAAAAAAATTAAAGGAAAATAAAGTCTCTGACAAATGTTGTCAATCTAAAAAGTCATGTCAAACAGCCTGTTGACAACAACGATTGTGTGGCAACAACACTAATTGAGTTCTCGTGTAAACAAGGACATGAGCAGGGCTGGAACACAATCAAAGTGCAAACTGCACTTAACCGAATACTTTCAATGTCAGACACCGAACAATTAAATCAAGGTCAAGAAATCGACATAAAAAACAAATTATGCACCAAAACGATAAATCTCAGCGAAATCTCCAAGCAAAATGCAACAGCAAAAAATGAATTGAATGTTTCAATGCTCGGCAAACGAGCGTGTCGCAAATGTAAACAAAGCAGACAGCAAAAAGAGAGTGAGAGAGAGAGAGAGAGAGCGCGCGAAATGTATTGGAATACAACTGTTATACGTCCCGTTGAGGACTTTGCAGTGTGTGTGTGCGAGCGTGAGAGAAATCTATAGACAAGGAAAGGGGCGAGAGAGAGAAATGAGGAGAGAGTTTTTGGCTTAGCAACGCGTTTAATTTAAAACGGAAGCAAACGCCTAATGACCAAAGTTGAGTTGCAATTGTAGAATTTGTGCGCCCTGCTGAAAAACAATTTACGAAGCCAAATATTTGTGGGTAAATGAGAAAATAACTGTCAGGTGTAAAACGAAGCGAAATTAATTGGCTAAAACAAATCAATTAACTTAGAGCTATATATGTATGTAGTTTATATACAGACATATAAACATATACAAGTCTATCTTCTTAGAGATTTTTAAGCAGCTCGGAGCTGCTTAGTGTGCTGTATTTGCCAGCACTATAAACGAGGAGCTGCACACTAAAGCCAATCACTGAATTCCCCTGAGTGTAAGTCCTAAACAAGGCAAAGCCCAAAGCAAAACAATGGGCAGAAGAAGAATAAAAAGTATCAGCAAATGACTCAGCAGCTTGATGGTTTAACTTGAACTCCTAGAAATGTTAAATTTACGATATGTTACTGATGTTTAAATAAAACAAAGACTATCTTAAGCACAAATCTAACACTAACTAAGTGCAACTTGATGGAATGAGATACATTTGTATAATTTATATAGAAAGAAAGTGTAGTAGTCAAAAGTAAATTGCATTTCTTTTATAATCACGTCTGTCTCTTTTACTTTATTCACATCGATGTATTCCCTCTTCCTTTAGTTGGTGATCACACAATTGATATCGATATCAATGTTATGTACACATGTTAAGTTACAGTATTATTTCTACGTCACTTGTGGTCTGTTACCTTCATTATTAGTTGCCTGCTACGCTGCTTAGACAATTCCCTAAGATTCTTATATTCTTATATTTATTTCATGCAACATGAAAGCTTCCAGAATTTTAATAACGATATCAGCATTTTTAGTAGCTTACTGAACCGTTCAGCAAGCGTTTAAAGCGCACATAAAAATATATAAGAACAACAGCCGCAGCATCAAAAGCAAGCAAAAATTGCCCAGCCACAGCGATAAAAATAAAAAAGTAGCAACAACAACAAGCAATACCGGGAAATATATGTATGTCTCATAAAGTGTAGAAAAATGCCAGAAAATTGCGAACTGTGCGTTGCTCAACGGGTGGGCGGCAAGTGGGTGGCTTTGTTACAATTGTGGTTGTTGTTGTTGTTGTTGTTGTTATCACGGCGAGTTGTCAATTGCACACTGCACTCACTGAGTGCGGGTGTAGGTATGCTTGTGTGTGTGTGTGTGCGCAAGTGTAAACATGAAATTGTATAATGCGTGTGTGTTTTGGCAGACAGTCAAACAAAGGGTTCCAAAAATTTTACTTAGAAAATTTATGAGCTCTGCTGTTTCCACATTAAAAATCAAAAAGCAAACACCCCGCTAAAAATCAAGGCAGATCACTTTAA
The DNA here is from genome assembly GCA_035042185.1 of Drosophila kambysellisi. Classification (NCBI taxonomy): domain Eukaryota; kingdom Metazoa; phylum Arthropoda; class Insecta; order Diptera; family Drosophilidae; genus Drosophila; species Drosophila kambysellisi. The sequence goes on along the minus strand of JAWNLS010000077.1, from coordinate 13,025,513 downwards.
GATAAAAGTCTATGGCACTCGACTAGCAGATACTCTGTATATAATTTAGCTATTCTTTATACGAGCAAAAGTCAAACTTGTAGAGCAAAGGTCAGAAAAGAACGATAGTAATAAATAATTCCTATAGTAAGTGAAAGAAAATTGAAATAGATTTACGATTCACAATATAAGAGTCTGGCATACCCTTACAGCTGAATACAGGGTAATGATTGACGGGAAACCAAACTGAAACGTGAACTTGGCGCAATTCAAACGCAAAAAGTCGTTATATATGTATGTGTATATGTTTTCATACACACACACATCTATGATGCTGTTTGTAAGTGTGTGTTTGTGTGTGTGTGTGTGTGTGAGTGTGTGTGTGAGTGTGTGTGTGTGTGTTTGTGTAGCTTTAAGTCACGTGGAATGCATACGAGAAATTCTGAGAAATATTTTACGCATGACAGCGAAACCTTTTGTTGCTACCACTTTTGCAGTGTTGTTGTTTCTGTTGTAGTTGCTGCGTTGCCTTGGGGCACCACTGAAGAGTTTTGCACAGAACAAACAACAGAAAGCAAAACAAACAAATAAACAAACAACAGAGCAAAACTTTTGTTGCGCAAAATAAACAGAGAGACGACGATGACGAAAGTTCATAAAAAAAAAAACGAACCTAGCAAATTGGTCGTCCTTGGAAGTTTCAATACCTTTCTGGTATAACTTTGCCAACTCTAGAAAATTGAGGCAGCAGTGTTGGCTAATGCCAACAATAAAATGCAGCAGTGACGCTAATGACGACAATCAAACGGAACAAAATGTAATCGGTTGAAGGCGAAACATTTCTTAGAATTCATAGTAATTTCAAAATCATAAAGTTTTCTCTGCTAATTGAATCTTTTGTTGAAAAGTATGCTACATTTTGTATAGTGAAACTACTACATAAGTTGAGAGCTAAATCTAAAGAAAACTTATTGAATTACAGAGCTGCCATCTTTTGAAGACCTAAATTCTATCTAGAAACTAGCTATTGTTGTCTAAAGCTGCAAATTCGATTTATTTTGACGATACACTTGAATTAAATGTTTTCTTTTGACATTTCGCTGTACAAGCAAACACTTGTGTGATTAAATACACAAAAATTAAGTTAAAATGCTCCAGTCAGGAAAGCTCGACTGGAAAATACCCATTAACAGGGTATTACACTATTAAAATAGACTTTTTATATCAGTTTGCTCAATATGAAAATATGTTTTAATTAATAATTCCTAGAAGGCCTCTTGTAATGCAGACAACAGTCCATTAGACTGTAAGATAACATCTGTATCCTAACATTCAACTATGAACTTAACTTGATATCGATGACTATGTTTTGAAAAAGATAATTTTGTTTTGACTGCTACAACTTATATATACATTTTAAGGTGCTATCCTTATTGTGTATTTTATTGCTATCGCAATTCGATATGTATCGATATTCACTGTGATATTTATCGATAAAATTAAATCAACAGAATTTTTATTCCAAATTTGAAGTCTCCAACTCTTATAGCGATAGATAAGTTAACGGACATGACCAGATCGACTCGCTAATCAAGAATATAAATACTTTGTGGAATTGGATCGCCTTCTTTTGCCTTTGTTATTTCTTATTTTTAATGGACAAGTCGTTTAACTAGTCAAAAATTAAGCAATTCACACGAGGCTGACTGCTTCCAAAACTGCTGCTGACACATTTGGCACATTTGCCACAGAGACGGCCTCAAAGCAACCCCATTTTTCGCTCTTCACTTCTGCACTTTGCCTTTGTCTCATCCTGTTACTGTTAGTCGGCGTTCCCCGTAGCGGCTGCAACTTGGTACATTGCTAATGTGTCCCATTTGCAATGGCAAACCACTGAAGCTTAACACGTTGTCTACGCAGACATTGGCCACACTGTCACGCCCCCGTCCCGCGGCAACAGTCACGTTGCACAGACACACACACACACACACACACACACACAGGCAAAAAGAAAGCAGCGCAAAGTTTTCACTGAAATGTCTGCTTTAGTTTTTGCCTTTCAGTGTTGGCACACATTCATCGTTGCTGCTGTATTGTGCCGGTGTATGTGTGTGTGTGGGTGTGTGTGCATCTGTGTGTGCAAAGCTGTTCAAAGATTCATGTTTGGCCAACAGCAGAGCAGTAGCAGGAGCAGCAGCATCTGCAGCAACGGGAGTTGACTACGACATCGTTCCCAGCGGTAATTGTCTCGTTACACTCGCTGCTTGCTGGCAAACAGAGCCCAAGGCAGAGGTTTCACTGTACAAGTGTATGTTGTAAAATTCATACGATTATCATGACGCATTGGACCCAGTTTACAATAGTAAAACCCAAACACAATAAATTTCAATATTTGGTTTTGCCTAACGAACTAAGCAACCCTCGCAACCCTAGGGTTAACACTAAGAAAAGGCAGAATTCTTTACGCCACCAGCTAATAATTTATTTACACTTAACGTTTTATAAGCTCCACTAGACGAATAGCAAGGGTCGAAGGGTCAGGGTGCAAATCAGACAGTTTGATTTTGCAAATATTTACTAGCTTTTCCCTCTCTCTCCCTTTCCCTCTCCCTCTCTTTTTACCTTTTTTTTGCACACCTGCCCCTTCAGCGCTGAACTATGAAATATGCACAATTTTCGTTTGCCATTTGGGCTACTCACTCGAACTGCCACCCACCCCTAACTAGCAACCCCTTCAGTGACGCACAGGCAGCCACGTTAACAAACAAAAAAAATAAAAATAAAAATAAAAATAAAAGAAAAAGGTAGAGACGCTGTTAGCAATGTGTGTAAAACACAGTTAGCTGAGTGCTGTGTGTGTGTTGCCCCATAAATGAATGCGCACCGTGCCACATGCGAAGACATTTGCAACGGCATTTGGCTAAAACTGGTAAGCGAAACTCAAACGCAAAAGTTGCCAACGGGCAACAGCCACAACAAGAACAACAACAACAACAACAACAGCAACAGCTGCTGGCAATTACCATTAAAGCCATTTGTGTGTTTGTTGTGCGATCGAATGTGGCATAAAGTACAATTGAAAATGCACTTTTAATGGCTTATTGGCTAAGACAAAGTTATGCTGTACATTTATTGCACATACCCCAGGCATGCATACCTATCTGAAGGACACTTACTCCGAGGACCATTTGGCATTGACTAGCTTCAAATACTTGTCCGCATTTCAATAGACAGCAGATTTAGAAGGGTTTCCTTGGCAAGTGGATGCGATTTGCATAGCTTGCGCATTTATTTGAAATGGAACAGTGCTCAGCTCCGACAAGTTTCCGATTCTGTGAAAATAAATCAAGTTAAACTCCCACATAAAGCACTTCAATGACATTAGTTAAATCAGATATCAATATACATATACATATATGTATATTTATATGTATCAGATTAAGTATTAAGGTGTAGTAGGCGCAAACAAGTCTAATTTTTAATTTTACCAATAATAATAATCATAATAACAATAATCATAATAATAATAATAACAGTAATAATTACCATAATAATTGTTGAAAAGATCAATACAGCATTCCGATTACTAATGCTAATAACAGGGATATCGATACTGCGCTCGATACCCAAACTACATAATACATCGAATAAAGTTCTTCTTTGCTCGACCGCCAAACCTAATAATAATAATAATTTATTATCTCTTTTTTTGTAGGCTGCTACTTTTGTATCGTTGTTAACAAGTCACTAGAGTTACTACTGTAAGATAACATCTGTAAACTAACTATCGATTGACATCGATATCAATGAAGTGATCACCAAGAAAAGCAAGAAGAAGAGTTAATCGTAAATAAAGAAAAGAGATTAGGCGTGTTTTGAAAAAGATAATTTAGTTTTGACTGTTACATTTGTTAAGTCCAACTAGTTATATTTTATTTAAAACTATTAATAGTAGAATCGCTTCGATATCGTATAATATCACACAAATGGAATATTATTCAAAGAGAATATAAATAAATGTTCTCAACATCAATATATCGCATTGAAGTTTTTAAAACGAGTTTCAGATTGAGGCTGCAAATATACAATTTGCTGCTCCAATTAGCGATACGTGATGTAAACCAAATTGGAAATTACTTTATTTTGCTTATTTTATACAGCATTTTACACATCCTTCGTATTACGTAATTACGGGCGAATTAAATGGATATGTCAAAGTTGAGTTTTCATCATTTCACTCATTGCAACTCAATTTGATTACAATTTCAATATTCTGGCAATGGAAATGACATACAAATAAACACACAAACATTCAAACATATATATATATAAATATATATACACCTATGTACATATTGAAATTTTTGTAAAAGCTTTCAGCAATCTACATGCCAATCTACTCTTAATAACTTTCACAATCCGATGCCGCATAGTGAATTCTGCACAACCATCCACAAACTCACACACACACGCCCACACACACGCCCACACACACGCCCACACACACACACACACACACACGTATCGTTGGCGTGGCAATCTGAAATAGCCACAAAATCAATTGAAATTCACTTAGAGATGCCATCAACATCCATTTGGCCAAAATGTGACAAAACTAATAGCAAATTTTGGCACTGATTTATCCCATATTGAATGAAAATACTTTTTTAATTAATACTTTGGGATATTTCCAACAATTTTTAAATCTATCTGTTGTTGGCTTAAAGATTTTTTACTGTATTAATTTATTAAAAATTTTTATTTATTATACCCTTACCCATTAAAAATGGGTAAAAGGCACGTAATGCTGTTGTGCAAATGTATGTAACAGGCAGAAGGAAGCATCTCCGACCCCATAAAGTATATATATTCTTAATCAGGATCAACAGCCGAGTCGATATAGCCAAGTCTGTGTGTTCGTCCGTCGGTCTGTATGAGTGACCTGCTCACATTTGGGTGCAAGACTTTTTAAGGGTATATCGAAGTTGGGTTCACTCGACTGCAGCATTCTTACTTGTTGTTATTATGTGCTATTTAATAATATACCTTGTTGCTGATTTTCTACTTGCAGCTCCATAAACACAATCATGATATGAAACCCACTCGGGAGCAACGAATCTGTATTAGTGACACGTACAGCTGCAACAAAAGCCACAAATTTTGACAAGGTCAGCATTTGAGAAAGTCGCAGCTCGAATTCGACAAAACGTTAAAGAAACGGACAATTTAGCTGCTCTTCTTAAAAATATAAAAAAGGCTTCCAAATGTTAAATTACATGAATATTGTGAGTGTGTACGCATAATATTATTGTGTATGACAGTGCCAATCTATAAAAACAATAAAAAGAAAAAAACATTAATCACTTATCACACGCTTTAAAAATAAACACAATTTACAAATGTCTGCCGTCGAGCTAAATGTGCCAGCCATGGAATTTCATCAGAGACAGGTGAGTTTTACGTTTTACAGCTGGACAAAACAGATGATTATCAGTTTCTTCCTTTTCCACTCTTCTTCTTTGCACCAACACCCCCACCCCCTCCCCCTAGAAACTGCTGAATAGCCAGATCAGTCGCATTTGCAATTTTGGTTTCTTCCTCTCTCTACTCTTCTCACTGAACCAAAACCCCCACAACCACCCCACCCCCGGCACCTGCTATCGCGAAAATCTTGTCTTTGTGAACCTCGGCTGGCTCCGCTGCGGATCAGTCGCATTTCAAATTTTGGTGAACGCAGTTGCGAATTGTGTTTCGTGTTTTGATTTAATATAATTTTTTTTTTTATTAGTTTCATTTGAGTGTGATTTTATTTTGCTTTTAAAACGTTATTTGTGTTGTGCCTTTAATTTACCTGTAATGGATGACGAATTGACTGCAATGTTTTCTATTTTTGGCATGTGGAAAATATTTAATCGCTGCATTAAAATGAATGAGGAGCTTAATGCGGAATGGCCTCAATTAAATGAGGATATTAGGGTATGTTAATTTTATTACAATTTTAGTTTCTATACTTTTCTATTGCGTTTGTTATGTAATATTTTGTTGAAACTGTAGTTTTCCCTTTTTCTCTTTGTGTTGTTATTTGTTGCATAATTTGGTGGATGCAGCGTCACCTGTTGCATCCTAAAAGCTTTCGAGTTCGCGTGACTTACAGTTACAGGCTCTGTTATCCCTTTTTAATGCTTAGCCGCTAGGTGGCGCTTTTGTGAAATTTGTGGCAAAGCTCTTCGTTTTCGTTTGGTGTTCGAAGCACGTTTCAGTATCCTTACGCCAGCTGGCTGAAATGAGTTTTCAGATGAAACATTGAGAACTAGAGGGCGCCACAACAGATAGTATGCTTTGTATAATTATAATAAAAAACAGCTTTTATACTAATTATGGCAAAAATGTTGTTAAAATACAAAATATATTAAATAGATAGTTGAATAATAAATACATTTTTATAGCAAGTTGGTCAAGAGTTATAAGAAATTATAATATAATAATAAATTGATAAATACAAAAAGATTAAAGCTAATGTAATTGTCTGGTTTAACAGCTAACTGCATAACTGCCAAGAACGCTGTTGGCCAAAAATCTATGCGGGCTAATTTGGTTAACGTGGCTAGGTGCATACCACAAAAATGTCCTAATATAAAATGATGGATGGCCAACTTTTTTATTGACTTCCGGCGCCCTGCGCAAAGTCCAAAGTGCAAAATTCTGTTGAGCCCACACATCTCATGCAAAGCAAAAGAGCGCCACTATTTAGCCAATCAAACAGCAGACGTGTTGCAAACCCCACTGCTGATAGAGGAATGCCTGCGAGGGTGGGGGTGAAGGGGGCTGACGCAATTGAATTGTTAACGGCGACAGCAGCCACGTCAGCGGGTACCCAAAAAACAAACATGCAACGCAACTGAGAATAGCATCAACAACGGTAACTGCTTCAGCTACCGTTCTGCGCCCATCCCACATTCTCCTCCTCGCCACCCACTAACCAAAAGCCGACACACACACACACACACACACACACACACACACACACACACACACACACACACACTCGGACATTCATGGAAAACTTTTAAAGCTAAAGCCGCGAATTAAAAAATTGCACTAAAATTGGATAAGCAGCCAACAAACTCAAAACAACAACAACAAAAAACAACAATGCGGCAGCGGTTTTAAAAAAACAAACAACAATAAGAGCAATGTTGAGGTAGACTCTAACCGACTGCAGAATACTCTGCAAAAACATTTACTTTTGTTTTCATTAGACTAAAAAAGTAGACAAACTTCATTTTAGCTGGATTATCTTAAATCGAAGGAAATCAATTTTATATAGCAAGACGGCAGTTGCACACGGATACACTTTCTTTCCGAGGGAACAGAGTATAATAACAAAAGCTAACTAGAAACACTTTCAACTGCAGTTTTTGGCAGTTTTCAGCCACTGTCCAAAATTCAATTAACGCGCAACTCGTTTCACATACTTTTCTTTATTTTCATTTTTTTTTTTTGTTTTAAGTTAGCGTTGCAACTCTGGCTGCATTGATTTTAGGCGAAAATGTTTTGTGGTCTTTTAATTTCGTTCAGTGTCGGCTTAAATTTCAATTAGCTGCGGCAAGCAACTAAGTGGTTCAAGGATGTAAGTAATTTAATAATGCTAAAAACTGAATATAAATTGAGAGAACTTAAGCAAACATTTCTGAGTGTGCACATTAAAATTATTATTATTTTAGAAACAAGTTTTTACTGTATAATTTATATTTAAATATTTATTTTTATGGCTTACTCTGCCTTTCTCTTTACTTTTTTGTGAGTTTCCCCGAATCCTTGTGCAGCCATTTTACATTTGATTACACACAGATTTATTGTTTCCTCTATTTTATTTATATATATTTTTTTTTATTTTTCATTTGAAATTTTTAAGCAGAAAATTTTACTTTTGTTTTTTTACTTTTGTTTTAACTTTTTGTATATTGATCGCTTGCATAAGCGACGCTGGTCAGCTAAGGACATGGTCCATCTCGCTGCTTAGCCGCATCTGAATGAAGCATTGCTTTTGGCCACTGGCCAAAACGTCAAAGCCAATTCGCATTTCACACGCGACACACAGTTGCGTTTCCTGTGTTTCTCGTGCTTAAAATAAAACTCGGCCATCAAATGAAGCATGCAACTGCATTTGTTTTATATAATACAGCATCTACGGAAATTATCATAGCAAAAGCGAAAGCCATCCCAAAGAGAAAAATCAAACTTATAAATTGTAGCAGCAGCAGCAGCAGCAGATGCAGCTGCAGCAGGCAATCAAGATTTTCACACACACACACACACACACGATGGCTGCGATGCACAGCCTCCATTTTGTTGAACTAGAGGCAGACATGCATGGCGGCGTTTCCGGTTGCTTGGCACCATTAGTGCAGCAGCCACACCCCCTCCCTTCTGCCGCCCACCTTACATTTTGCCTTCTTGTCGAGATAAGCAGTATTCCTTTTTAGTTTACTTCCCATTTCTTTTCTTTATTTTTTTTTTTTTTGTATATAGATATTTTTGGGTCGTACTGCAACTTTGCGCTAGAAGGAAAAACTTGTTTTTGAAAAGCGCATTTGACATGTGTTTGCTGCAGGGGCTGCCCTGCCCCAACCGCCGCTTTAAGTGCAACACCACCTCTCAGTTAGTAACTGTATTTTCTTATGACCAAAAAAGTCTGGCCAAAAGTTGTTGCCAAGTTCCTTGGCGTCCTACTCACGCTGATGGTCTGCGTATGAGAAGTAGATAATCATTATGTTGTTTTCATTTGCTCTGCAGCCCGAACAAAGTTTGCAATTGAATTTTATTGCGTCTCTTTGGATTTTAGTCAAATGGAAGACGTTTTGCACCAAACCAAAACCACGTCTGAGATCTTCTTTCCTCCTTGCCACTGCCAGTGCCAAAAGCAACCACACTTTGTGGCATCTTAACGCAACTTTGGCACTGTCTTCTTCTTTTATTGACTTTGGCTTCGGTAATTATGTGACAAGATGACTTTTTTGGCACACTGCAAAACAGCTTCAAATTCAAATCAAATTTATTGAAAATATATTTTTCAATTTGTGACGTGCAAGAACCACAATCAAAATGTATAAAAACAAAACAATTGCAGTTTAAATTGAGTTGTTTTTTTTTTTTGTACACAAAAGTTAAATTCAAAAGTTGGTTTTGAAAATGGTCTTAAAATCTTCAGGCTTAAATTGAAAGTATTTTAGTCCATTACACTTAAAAGGCATTGAGAGAAACCGAAGAAACCGCAAACAAGTATGCGAAATGAAATCACAGAAACTAAATGAGTTGAGATGAGTGAAAAGCAGTTTCAGTGAATAGAGTTGTGGCCTCCTGTGGGATGCGTGTGGAAAACATGGAAATTGTTGGGGAAAATGTGTGCCTGATAAGCCGACAAATGCTTTTAACTTTTGCAAATGTTGCACACTTTTCGGTGTACTCCCATTGAATCAGTCTCACATTCAGCCATATTTATATATATATATATATACACACACACATCCATACACACACAACCACACACACACACACGCACATATTTATATGAGGCTGTTGCTCTTTACTAATGGCTTGACGAGAACGCAGAGCCTCCCCGGAGGCTTCAATCGGGGACCGTGTGTTGCTGCAGCACTCTGTGCGGTAAGAAAGGGGGGGGGGGTGTATGAGGTAGTAGTGGAGGGGGGTAGTGTTATGGATCCTGTTTGTCTGTCTGCACAAATTATAATTGAGTGCGGGATGAGCGCATTGAACTGGCGCATCCCAAAATCAGACACTCCCCCAAAACAACTATTTTGCCAGCCTGAAATTTGCCTTTAAAATCAAATTTTAGCAGCATATCGAAATGTTGGTTAAAGCAACAATATTGAAATTGATAATCAGAATTAATTATGCCGAGATTATTCATAAATAATTGTATAGTCGAATCTAATAAAGATGAAAAAAAAAAAATTTAAGGAAGTTTTGCAGAAAAATCATGTCGGACAGCATATAGTATAAATATTCTTGGTCATCAAAGACCAGTCAAGGGTAAATATCGATATAAATAGCTCTGATAGCAACAAAAGACTCATATTGTAAACATTTAGGGTTCCAATTAATATATAACATAGCTTGATTTATTATGGATCAACTGCACAAATTAAGCTCGGCTAAGAAACACACAAATCGGTATCGATAAGTATCGATACGGGCAAGTAGTTTGAATATACAGATTTTCTTTTCAAACTAAAACTGACAGACCCAATTGAACAAACTGAAGTCGAGCTTTTGGCCAGAATAATAAGCCATCAAAAAGCAATTGATGAGCAATCGGTGCTGGCTGGGCAAATGCCAGTCTATTTGGATTAGGATTAGGGTTAATCCCAATTTTGAGGCCATTACTTAAGGCACTTGAAGTAAGTTAAAGACACTTCAGTTTCAGCACTCACCTGTCAGCCTGTGTGGCAGTTGTGCTGTCGTCGTTGCGGCTGCTCTCCGTGTGGCAAGTTCCCAGCAAATGCGCTGCCACTTGAGACGACGACGACCGTTTTGCTTGGCCAGCAAACAGGGACAGGGACAGGGGTCGGGGAGTTCGCAGGGGGGACCCATAAATATTGTGCCACGTTTTGCCGTTTTTAATGAATGGATTTTTTAATGCAATGTTTTTGGAGCTCGTTATGGAACGCAGCAATGCTCCAGGCTTTAGCTGACTGTTGGCTGTTGCCTGCTGGCTGCCGGTTGCCGGCTGCCGGCGGCTTCTTTTGGCTCCTTTCGCATTCAGCGCGCTTTAATTTATTGACTAATTTAGCCCCGGCAGCAGTCGGGCTAATAGATACTTTTAGGCACGCTAATGGCCAACTTTTGCTGCTCCAAGAATATTTTTTTTTATTTTTCTTTGCTTTTTGTTTTTAAATTTTCATTTGCTGTGTGTATTTTTCTTCGTTTCTTTTTTTTCTTTTTTGGTTTTCCATTGAGTTTTGGGTTTTCATTAGGGACACGCAGCTATCGGCAGAATATTATGAAATTTAATTAATGTACATTTTATGCTCGAAACACACGCATCATTTGAGCCCAGGACGGAGTCACACCTGAGCTATGGCTACATATATGGGTCCATATATGCTTCCGATTAGGCTGCTCATGTGGCAGGCAACAAAAGCAGTGGCAACAATTTGGCTACAAATGAATGAACACATGTTTGCTGTGCGTTTTATGAGACTCGTGCCCAAAAAAGTATGCTTTGCTTTTTCGCATGCCCAGATTTTATCTCCGTTACGCGCCATTGCCAAGCAGCCGTTACACACACCCACACACACACGCACACGACTCCCTTTTGTGTGTGTGCGTGTGCGTGTGTGTGTGTGTATTTCTGAATTCGTGTATTCTGTTTTTGCTTTTGGCCACCTTTTGTCATCGTTTGCCTCGCGTTGCGTCGCCTCGTTCCGGCTGTGCGATAACAAGCATCATAAATCCTTTTTGCCTCCGAATGGCACAGCACGACCCTTACACCCACCCACGCATCCTGCCCCACCTCTGGCAACCTGCTTGTGCTGCGTCTTTGTGGCCATTTTGTAGACGTCATCAGCAGCAGACAGCGGAGGCTGTTTCGGTTTTAGTGTTTGTGTTTCGCCTTGGCCATCGTTTGTTATTGTTTGCGGTCTGTTAGCCACTCAACCCCCGCCCCCATCCCACCGCACATATATCAACTGAATGCCGCCTTCGGGGGCAGCAGCAGCAGCAACAACTACAAAACTCAGTAGTTTTCTCAGTTTTTCTGCGGTTCACTGCGGCTATCTTAAGCCAAAGGAAAAACAGATTGAATTTGCTACAAATTCCACAAATAGTTTCTTATTTCGAGGACAAACAGATAAAAATATGGCATATTAGGTGCGTGCTCATTTCCCGGGGCTATCCACCTTTTTACAGCATAAAAAACGATTTTCTTTTCTTTTCTTTTCTTGTTTTTTCGTTAAATCATAAAAATATTTTAACATCTTTTTATCGACCGTTTAGGGGGATAAATGAAATGGAATTTTTATTGTAAAGTTCTGAAAAATAAATGTTTATGTTTGATGTGGCAATATAGGTTCTTATAAAATATATATATTAATTATATAATCGATCGAAAATCATGTTCTCATTGCTTATTCATTTTGGGTATTCAATTTAGAAGCAGTCGGAAATTTATTGCACAACTTCTTCCGATTTATATAAATATAAATGACTGTTGTGGCAATATTTGTATACATAAATATATATATTTATATACCTATTGGGATCCTCTCGACTTTCGCTTACTAAATGTTTGTACATATAAAATTCAGCTACTCGAACTGAGCTCAGTCTGGGAATTCAATGTGGCGCTATATGGAGTTGTCTGCCCCACACCTCTCAGCTGCTGCAAGCGAATCCGCTTAGCTAAGCAGCAGCTGAGGCAAAACTATTCACATTGCTCATCGTTTCAATTTTTTTTTTGCCACAGTTGAGGCGACAATTTGCTGGCCAGCAAGGATTAAAAAAAGTTGCGTCCCAGTCTCCATGGGATTTGCATTTATGCAAGCAAAACAACCAAAACAAGGGGTTGGTATAGCTGGTAATCGAGGAGTGGGAGTGGAGTGGAGGATAAAGGGGTTGTTTGTGTGGTGGGGAGTGCAGATGACTTTGGAATGTTTTGCAGGATACGCTCGGATGCAGGACGTGCAGGAATTGCTACTTTTGGGCTGCGAGGAGCGCTGTGAACTTGTTAGGCTATTTGCATTTTAGATCCACGCTCGCTGTTTAATAAGCCTAGCACGGTTCCTGTCGCAGGATACGTACCCGGACACGAGCAGCTGTGGTCCTGGCGAGGTCCTGTTTGATGGTTCACATACGGTTAATGCAATCTTGACTGGCAGCGTCTGACCGAAAATGAGCCATGTCGCTTCAGAATCTGATTTCTGTTTTCCAAGTGCCAAGTGACGAAGGCAGGCAGAGCTTTGTTTTTGCCACACGACGTTGCTTGTTGAGCCGCCTGACAACATGATATGTGCAAGTGTGTGTGTGGGTGTGGGTATGTTTTTTGGGGCTACAATTTTTGATGGCATTAAGAATGCGTCCGAAATTGCCTGCGTGTTGCTTGTTGTTTTCCTCTTTTGCACGAGAACCATGAAAAGCAGCAACAAATAGAAGAATTTCTTGTGGTAGGCAACCAAATTACTTTGGTTCTCGTAGGTGCTGATGCATGTGCTGCAACAGTGTAGCGTTATTTTTATATTTAATTTTACTTTTTATATTTATAATTTTAAATTCGATTGTTAACGGGCTCAATTAATATGTTATCGATAAGAGTATGTAAGTAGCAGCACTGTAACAGAGCAGCGCTGTTAATGTAAAAGCAATGTTAATCACTGCAGTTTGTGGCCGATTCAAGTTATTTGGCCTTACATGCACAACTTTAGTTTTCCTTATAAGCAACTAAAATAAAATGTTTTAAAGCATATTTCAAATTTAGAGCTGATTACGAAGAAAACATATAACATCTTCGATATTTGAATTGGCCGCCAATTGAAAACAATGTTAACACAGCAACAGTGCTGCAAAACATCTAAAGCTTGTGCTTCTCTCGCTCTCTCTCAGCCACGCTCTGCCTCTCATTTTGCGCAACGCAGAAAACATTCTGTCTGCCGCTCACCAGCGCTCGCATCCTCTGCGGTTTCGCTCTCTTCGCTTTCATCTCTCATTCGCATTTCAATTCTCGTTGCGAGTGGACGTCTTCGATTGTTGCTGCGGTAAATTGAAGCGTTGCGCGCGTATTTCCCTAGCAATTGTGTGATTATTGTTCGGTTCTCGCTCTTCTCAACAAGTCGCATCGCAAGTGAAAAACTAACAGCTGAATTAAATAATCAAACATAATCAAAAACAAAACGAAATAAATCGAAATCAAGTGTTTTCAATTTAGAATTCAGAGTGCAGTGCAACCAACAAAACACACATACAAATTGGAATCATACAGATACAAAATGAAATGAAAAGTTAAAAATAAATACATATATGTATATGCCATCTCGCTCTTTCTCTCTCTCTCACACACACACATCAGTGTAGGTAACGTCACAGGCGCGAGGGACGTGATTTCTCTTGTGCCTGTCTGTTCTGTTCTGTCTGCTCCCCCATTCCCCTGTTCCCCTTCGTTGGACGACCGAGGCCAGCATCATTGCTCATACAACAACAAAAAAAAAGAAGAAAAAAATATGTATAAATTCATTGAATGCGCCACATGTTTTTGGCCGCCTTTCCTTCGTCTCCTTCCTTCGCAATTTATTTTGCGCACATTTTTCGCTCGCTACTTTTTGCTGCTGCTGCTGCTGTGTCTCCTTGTTTATCCTTTGATCCTTTTCGCACTGCCATTCGCTCTTTTTCTGATTCGATTTTCCATCGTTCTCTGTCTCACTTGCGGCAGCAGCATCACACACACAGACTCACACAGGCACACAGACAGACACTCAGCTGCTTTTGTCGGTGTTTGCGCTTTGTCTTGTCTTTCTCACATATTCCCATTCAATCAACGAAAACTAAAAATGTGTGTGCCAGATGGGTGGGAGAGAGAGAGTGAATAAGAATGTGTCGTTGCCGTTGCCATCGCGTAACCAAAAAGTGCATCCAAGCTACAAAAGCAACAAAAACAACGACAACAACAACAGCAGCATCAGCGGCAACAACGCGCCACAAATATTCGAATTGAGAGACAAAGCGTTGCCTTTGTGGGGCCGCCTTCAACTCGAAAATGCTGCAAAGAGCAAAAATAAAAATAAAAAAGAAATCGAAATCGAAACAACAACAACGCGAAGACTTATCGCAAAATAAAGCAACCAATAATAACAGCAACACCAACAATAATAATGTTCACACAGTGACAACAAAAAACGCAATAGTTTTAGTTGTTGTTCTTTTTTTTATAAACACATCACTTCATTCAACTGGAAACTCATCCAGCACCCCCTGCCGCGGCTCCCTTCACTCTCTCAAACATTTTGCCTGGTCTCTTTTTGTATCGCGTTTGCGCTGTGTTTTCGTTCTTCGTCTTTTTGCGCATTTTCTGTTTTCGTTTCGTTTCGCTTGCCACAGCAGCCGCCACCATGCAACATCCTTTTTAGACCAGACTTAGCCAGCGGCAGGACGAGAGAACAACCCTTAAACAAAAAACAATTAGTTTTACAAAATATTCATTCGTTCAAATTGCGGTTCAAAAATAATATTCAGATCTCAAAAAAAATATACGTATAGAAAACTGCGCATATAATATTTCTGAAAATATACTTGACTAAATGTGCTTTTTTATTGTGCAGTTTTTATAAATTAATAATTCTCAAATAAATTTTGATTACCTCGTAGACTGTATGATTGGGAAATTTAAACACTCTTAAATTTGCTTTTTTTTCGAAAGTTCTGAAATAATTTTGAAAAATATAAACTTTTATGTAATTTTGTGGAAATCCCAAGTCATCTCTAAATTAAGAGCCAGCACTGTACAAATATTTATATATTTTTTATGTCTTTAAATTTTGTTTTTGTGTCTTTGGAAACTAAACCGTAATACAATTCAAACTTATTATTGCTTAGCAGATTTATTCAAACGAATCGTGATTTGCAACAAACATCCAAGTGAAATTATCCAAATTATAAATTGTGCCAAAAAATAAAGAAAAAAATACAAATAAGTAATAAATCAAAAGGAAAATTGATGAATATTCAAATTAAATATAAAACAAATGCGACGTCTGCAAATTCAGTGTTAATTTTATCATTCAACAACAAGTGCAACCAGAAGCCAAGTGAGACAAACCACATTTAGAGGAGTTGTGGACTAGCCCAAAATTAAACTAAAATAAAACAATTAAACGGGGCCAGCTGTGCATATAATTTGCGACGCAACTGTAATCACAAAAAGCCGTCAAACTGTGGGGCCCCGGGGCATATTTTCTTCCTCCGCAAGGAATGTATTATCCGGTAAGCAAAAAATACATACACATTAACGACTAAACCTTTTGAGTGGACATTATGGCGTCAGTGGCGCTGTCAAGGCACAGGTCAAGCAACAACAACAAGTAAACAAACAAACATGAGCACAGTGCTCACTATAAATATTGGGACAAGACAAACGGAGGACAGCTCAATTCGTTGTTTGCTTTTTTAGTGCTGCCGTTTTTCGTTTTTGTTTTCTCTGCCTCATTCTCTTTGTCTATCTCCTTTAATTGTTGTCTAAGCGCAGCTTTTACTATTTTTACCAACTACCGTTGTTTTCACTCTCAATTGATGTCGAATTCTTTGGAATTGTTGTTGTAGTCGTCGCTTATTAGTCGTGCTTGCTCTCACTCTCACTCTTTCTGCGTCTTTTCGGATTTGTTTACCTATTTACATAGCCAGCAACAAATATGTGTGTCCGTGTGTGTATTTGTATGTGTGTTAAACGCTGTGTTCACACGTGCGCCGAAAACTCTTATTCCCCCCTCCCCCCCACTCTCCTTTGCTTGTTGACTTTGCTTCTACTTGTATTTTTTCGACAATGCGCGTAAATTGTTTACATAGTCTTCAGCTGTCTTTCTTTCCCTCTCTTCCCTCTCTCTCCGATTCACTGTCTGGATCTATGTCTCGTGGAAGAGTGTTGGAGAGGGAGGGAGTAAAGTTGGGGTTTTTTTTCGGTAATTTGATAGCTTAAAATGCGGGTCGACTTGCGGCTTTTCATTTGTTGTTGATACTTAATCGAGCCACCGCCGTCTGTTGTCATATTTATTTACTCGGCTCACTTTGTGCACAATTTTGGATATAATGTTGTGCATATTCTTCCCCTCCCTCCGATATCGGATTTGATACCACACACACACACACAAATTCATGTGTCAACTTTTGGCGCCCGTTTCTCGCTTTCAAAATTTTCCCACGTAATTTAAGAGCATTCATGAATAAAAAAACAAAATAAAAAGCAACGCAGAGGTTAAAAATACATAACAATTTTTGTTATGCGTCTTTTATGCAAATTTTGATACAAACATTTTTCATATTATTAATTTTTTATATGTTTTTTTCTTCATTTTTTTGCAGGTACGTTGCTTATTCTAATGCAAATCGCTTGGGTAAAATGTAAATGTTTTTATGATTGATAAGGAAGTCAGTCGGCCAACCACAGCCGCGATTTGAATGTTGATAAATGGAATTTAAAGTATGCCTCTAAAGATTAGCATCTTGTCCAGTTTTGCATGATGTCAGCCATAAAACGAACGTTGGCTTTGATCTCGAGCGGGTGACATGAATAAAGAGAAGCGCCACAATTTGATGTTGGCCTAGTTAATCAGATGCTGTCACAGATATGTTTTTAACGCCCAACTGGTATTCATTCCTCAAAAAATTAGTTTTATTTTCCAAAAACCGTCCATACGAATAGCTGTTGAAGTGCTAATGGCTAACACGAATGACTAGACGCATAAACTTTTACTGCGATATAATCATAAAATGAATAAATAGCTGGCTTCAATTTAATGAAAACATTATCTATTTTATTGGGGGATATTTCCACTTGTTTTTGTATAGGCTTATAATCAATTCTTGTTGTTGTTCAGTTATTTCCTCGGTTACTTACTCCGTTGCAGCACAGCGCTTCTGTTAATTACATTTCATAATTCCAACTATAATCTGACCATAACTTGTGATCGTTCAAAATGTAGCGCCCCGTCGACAACAACATATTTCAAATGTCATTCTAATTAATTGCAACTAAAAGTTTATTAACGACAGCAACAACATTTTCCACATGTAACATAAACTTTTGTGACACAAAAAATATATATATATAAAAATATATATATATACAATTATATATTATAAAGTCGAGTCTCATCAAACGAAATCTTCCGGTTTGCCGTTTGTCGGAGACGCAATTGAAATATTGCACATAAATTGCATAAACTGCCTGCGCTGTCCGTAAATTGTTATTGTAAAACTGAGCGCAAAGGTTAGAAGCAGCGAGTCTGTTTCAGGAGGACAGCGGAGTGGAGTGGAGGGAGTGTTAGTTAAGTATAGTAAAATATAGCATAGTATAGTCGGTTATATATAGGAGCTAGTTGTAGGTGGATCCATTGTGCGTGCGCAGTTAAGCGCAAAGTTGGTTCACTTTTTTTATGCTCAACAGATTTTGATATCGCTCGACCTCATCGTTGTTGTTGTTGTAGTTTTATGACTAACTTTTATGATATATGTCTATATCCCGCTTATGCAATTCGGTTGTGTTTTTAGTGGCTGTTGCATTGCAACTAGTACTAAATATACATTTTACGAACTGCCAACGAAAGAGACTTTCACTTAATTAGCCATTTGCGTCTATTATTAGATTTCAATCAGGCCTGTCTTACAGACAACAGCTGCGGCCTTTTTAGACTTTTACTTTTATTTTGGCCATTTCATTTGAGACAGTTGATCAATTTATCTAATGTGTGGGATGATGGAAATTCTGTCATAATGCAAGCATATTTCAATATTTTCAATTTGCTTGATTGATGGCTTTAATTTATGGGCATTTTTAAGTAGCACTCAAGCGGTACGAGAGCCAATAAGAGGCCCGCAGATAACAGATACCAGCCTAGCCCACATATTTTTCAACATTTTTTTTTTTTTTATAATAATATTTTTTTTTCGTTTTGTTGTAAATTGCTGGTGAGTCCATTTTCATTTCCATTTCCAGGGCAAATGATATGACAATTTATTTCAATTAAAGTTGATTTACGAATTTTGCTGCGGCCGCCTCTCATTCTCCCATTCTCCCATGCTCTCACGCTCTCATGCGGCACGGCATGCTGATTGATGAAAATAAGTGCCACAGCAGAGGAGGAGGCACAATTCAAAATGTAACAGTAGCAAAGCCAAAGAAAGCCTCTTTGCTTATTCAAATTATGTTGTTGTTTCAAGTGATGACTTTATCATTGGAGGCGGCCATAAAAATGTAATCAAAATAATTAAATAATTGCGCGTAGCAGCTAAGCAAACTAAAAGCTCTTATTTTGTCGAAAGCGAAGCTTTCTTTGAAATTCTAGCGGAACTTGAAATTTGATTTATATTCGAAAAATGGGGCAAATAGAAAAGTTTATATTTGCTTTTGTTCTTCTTGAGATATTCTATTGGAAGCTCTTTAAATATTTATAAAAGATTGTAGTGATTTAGTCCTCCAATTGATATATGATATAACCAGACATATAATTTATGAACTGTGAACACATTATTAAGATCGAATAAGAAATAAATGAGTGTTTCAAAATAGGTATTTTCCTATTGAAAATGTCTACTATAAATTTTGAATTTGTATTTGTATCTGTATTCTTGACAAGAGCATTCCGAGTAATTCTTTAATGTGTTACCTTTACTTAAATATTCCATTCCATTCGCATCTGGATTGATTGCCTTTTATTTGTAGCTTGAAGAATGCTTTCGTACACTTTTTGAATGCCTAATAACTGTAATTTCAATCACAGCTTCGCCTCGGAATCTGAACTCGCATCGCTGTGCTTGGCATATTTTATGTGTGTGTACTTATAAAATGGCGTTTTACTTTTGCATATCTACGTTGTGTGTGTATGTGTGTGTGTGTGTGTGTGTGCGTATAGTAAATAAAGATTTGCTACTTGATATTGGCGAATGGCGAACACAAAACATTCGAATTGAACTGAAGGCTGCTGCTGCTGCTGCTGCTGCTACTGATAAGAAGCAGCACTTGATTTAATTATAATTAGATTGTACAATCCGCTTACTTGTGACTTTCATTTGTGGGCTTTTTTATATTTGTGCCAATTGCTGCAATCACTCACAAGTCATTAAATTGAAGTTCAACAAAAATGCAAATTTAATTCACATAAATCTGTGAGCCTTTTGCCTTTTTGTGAATGTGAATGTGAAGCAATTAATTCGACTGCTTGAAATTATACCACATCAAATAAAACGATCAAACAAATAAATTTGTTTTTTGCGCAATGAAAAATAAATAAATATGAAACAAATTATTCACGAATTTGCGCGACGCGCTGACAAGTGCAAAAGCTTGCCCCACAGGCGTAGGCATCGAAGGGGGGCGCGCGCAAGATCGCTAAACAAATCGGAACCTACGACAGTGTGAACGACCCCCCGAACAGCAACAACAACAGTAAAGTTGAAGCCAATATCTTCATGCAAATTATACGGTTCAACGCAACAGCGAAGTAGACGCTAATCGCTAGTGTCACTCACACGAGTCGCAGTCACCGTTGGCAATTAGCAGAGCGCCGCACGCCTGCGCAATGACTCAGCAACTGTGGCTAAGCAGACGCAAACGCAATCGAACTGTAACAGGTTTGCTTGCTGCTGCTGCCGCTGCTGCTCTTGTTGTTATTGTTGAAACGGTAATTGCAGCAGCATTAGCTGCTCGTTCCATTCCATTTCGTTTCATTGCTCGTTTCGCTCTCCATTTCACGCCCACGTGCTTTCCCAACATTCCACGCTCCCCTCAACGTTAGCATTTTTTGTTGCGGTTGTTTTTGTTTTACTGCCTCAGTTTGATGTTGTTTGTTTGTTGTTGTTTTTATGTTTGTTGTTTTTTTTTTTAATTTATGCGGCCGGCTTTTTTTGTTTTCGGCTTAGTTTATTTGCATTTCTGTTCAGTTGCCGCTGCAAATATTGTTGTTGTTTCGTTGGCAACTAAATTAACATTTTATTGGCGTGTCAAAAATGCGTGTTTTTTTAAATTTTATTTGTTTAATATTTTTATTTTCATTGCTTACACGTATCTTTGCTGTTGTCATTTTTTGACCTGCTTGTACAAAATATTTCTGTGTTGAGTAACACAGCAATGTTGACAAGTTTAAAATAAATTCCGGTTTTAATATTTAATAATACGATTCGAATTGAGATTCTATATTTAAACATGTATCTTCAAAAGTTAGAAAATATATAAGATACGTTATTATACATTTGCTGATCTAACTTCACCAGCTGAAAGATTTTCATTATTATTAGTTAGTTATATTTAGAACATATGTCATGTATGTTTTCTAATACCTACAACCCCATTCATTATTTTGTTTTCTATCGCCTGACTCATTCTCTCTAACCGGAAGTTGAAATTAATCGTGCTCGTTCGCTTGATATAATCAAAAGTTAATTTGAGCGCACTGGAATTTCTTTATAATTCAATTCCATTCTGAATTTATGCAAATACAATTAAACAGCGATTAATTATGGAAAAACAAAAACAGCAACTGCTGCACGAAAACAGCAACAATTTAGCGCCCTTATGCATATTTACACGATTTTTTGCCATTAATTTCGCAAATATTTAAGGAAACATTTGTAGAACGAAAATAACAACAACAAAAAAATGTAGAAAACGACTCGCGAGCGTTTTTAAAAAACGCATAAAAGTCGCGCGCGACTTGACGCGATTCGATGATTTTAATTTATTGCCCATTTAAAATGTGCAAATTTGGTTGGCTTTGTTGTTGCAGTGCTGCTGCGCTATGCTAAGGAAAATGCTGTTTACTTTGCATTTATTGTTGCCAATTAGCATTAAACGGCAGCTAACAACGACCAACAACAACAACATTAACAATACAAATCGCAAGGTAAACCAGGCGAATTGCAATTTAAAGATAAATGAAGATGCATAGTGAACGAACGAACTTGCGGCGGCGCCTCGCCATTGTTTGTTAACTTGTTAACTTGCAGGCCATAAAAAGCTGTGACAACATCACCTGGCTGACACTTTGACCTTTATGGTCATTTGTTGGCGACCTTCGCCAGGCTCCCTTTATGGGTTTTTAATTACTTACAATGTGGCAGCAAAGAAAAACATTCATTTAAATCAGGCAGGCATCTGTTCAACATATAAATGTGCACATAGTTGTGAGGCAATATTCTAAATGCAACATATGATGATATCACAGCATGCTGTACGCCATACAACTTGATTATGCCATAAATCCTGAATGCCACGTGCTACAAATGAATACTAGATATATGCAATCGTTTACCTAAAACTATGTGCTGACAGGTATTTCCAGTGATTGCGAACATTAAAACGAAACCATCAAAATGGCTAAAAAGAAGGGTATAATGGTTTTGTGCAAAAGTATGTAACAGTCAGAAGTTGGCATCACTTCATCATCATTTTTAATTAATCAAAAAATATTTGCATATGGAACAAACCAATAACATTAGGCATACATTTTGTAACAACTACATTTGGATTATCTGCTAGTCGATCTCTTCCGACTATAGCATTCTTATTACTTTTTTTACTTATTAAACAAATAATACGACCGCAAATACTATTTTAAAGACACAAATTTAATACGGTTCTGAAAGGGTTAATAATGTCAAACAACGTTAAAATTTTTTGCTCACTTGCTGATAGTGTTATAGAATGACTATTTTTAAGTAGCATATATACATATTTTTACATTTTGTCGTATTATCAGGGTATTTAAGTAACATTATCCATAAAATATTAAAAACACTTTTGCTGTTTTCAGGCTCACGGAAAATTGTTGTTTAATTTTTGCGCTATTGCCAATAATGTTTTATGTTGATTTTAATGGCCGTCAGACTTTTGCAAATATATATATAAATTTGCGTAGTTTTACATTGTTTTATTATTTTGCATATATATGTGTATATTTATTTATATGTTTGTTTATGGACATGTATTTGCTTGGACCTGTTTTTATCATACTGTCATACGACCTTCAACTTAGCAGGCATCACGATTTAGCCATCAATTTAAACTTCTCTCTCTTTTGCTTTTCATCTTGATTTTTTTTTGTTGTGCACACATTAAATTGCAATTAACAGGTGTATGGCGTATGTGTGTGTGTGTGTAATTCAATTAAGGCCTTAAGCTGAGTTTAGTGCACTTGAAGACACGTTGCAAGGTGTGTTAATTTCTGTATTTGCAACACCTCAACGTCGTTGTTCGTTGCTTGATGCTCGTTTCGAGCATCACTTAAGAAAAACTAATGAGAATACCAATCACGTCAAGATGTGTTTTGTGCTTCAGCATTTGGCTCAACTAATTCCCTTTGAATCGAGTCCTGACTGTCTGTCCGTCTGTCTGTCAGTCTGGCTGCCTTTCTGCCTGACTGCTGTCTAAAATAGACAATTTCCTTTTCGTATTAAATGCTATTTGTATTTCACTCACAGACCGAATGCCGTTTGACTATTTATTTGTTTTTAGCTTTCCATCTATATGCGGCTGATGATGCTGCTGCTGCTGTTGCTGCTGTTGCCACTGCCTCTGCTTCTGCTTCTGCCTCTGCTTTTGGTTTGGGCATCATCCAATTACAAACGAAAACACGACCATTTGCTGGCTGCCGGGTCTTTTGGTCCCGGTCTCGGTGTCCGGTTATTTGGTACGGGTCTCGGCTCATTTCAAGCCGCGCCCCGACACGTGGCCAGCATCTGTTACAGTTTTGGATTCGGCATTAGGAATAAGAAACGGCAACGGCATCGATTGTGTGAAGTTTGGCAACAACGTTTAACAGCGACACACACACACACAGTGCCAACAAATTGTATACGTGTGCCCATTTATGGGATATGCTTAAAACAAATCAAATTCAAAAAAAGAAAAACAGAAAAATGAGAGAGACATATTCAACTGATGAAAGGAAGCGTAGGAAATGAATATACACAAAGGCAAACGGGATTCGGAATGTTGCTGCTGCGACTACTTGGGGTCAGGGTCGTGTGTAGTCGTGGCATGGCTTCTGCATAGATTATATATAGTACACACAACATTTATGATGTGTATGTACTTGTCGCTAACACACACAAATACGCATACACACACACACGCACACACACACCTAACCACCATTCATCGCACTCGACTCGGGTCGACTGCAGCTGAGGGCGCATGAGGGTTGACCCAAGAGCCAACCCCAGAGCAGCAGCATTGTGACATTTAAGAGGCTCACGAGAGCAACAGCAACAGCAGCAGCATGAGTGGGGCAGGGTGCATGACAAAGTGTTGAGCTAAAAACAAAACACGCACAACCCACCCCCGCTCACACCAACACCCACACCCACACCTACACCCATCCACACCCACACGCTACTCATGCTATTTTCGCAGCAACCCTCGCGTTTGTGAAGAAGGTGCGAGACGCCTCTCAGTGTGCAGCCTCTCAAAAGCGCTGTATGAGAGCTCTGCGTGTGTGTGTGTGTGCCTCACGAGAGTTGCATACTTTGTGGCGTTGTTGGCTGCTTAAAATAATTAAAAATCAATATTTAAACGCTGCCTACAATCAAGCATTGCTGCACGAACCTTTTTAAAATGGTTTCATTAAAAAGCGCACACTTCACAAATATACCAAACAAAATTAAATATACAACATGAAGTTGCAAGCGGAAGAAAGGGGGCGGTTGCAAGGCGGAAGTCACGGTTGGCAAGAAAAGATCAGCAAAAGTTAATGAAAGCAAACATAAATGTGAAATATAAGAACTTAAAATATTATTATCATAACAATAAATTTTATTGCTCCGAAAGCTTAAGCAAACCACATTTAACAATTTAACTTCTTTATCTCATGAATTCCAATAAATGTCAACTATCAACGCTTACAATAATATTAACATAATTTTAAATAATTATTATTCGAAGGTTTCGCCAAACCACCTTTAACAATTCAGGCTCTTTATCACCAAAATTTATTTATGTGCCCCGACAGATTTTAATAATTTGCATAATATTTTGTTAAAGAATTTAATTATACCTTGTTGTGCCCAACATAGTTGACACAATTTGCATTAAATTTCACTTGAATTTGAAATTGTGTGCTCCCCCACTACCATTTAAGAGCGTGCCACGCCCACATTATGCCACTTCCGCTTTGAAAATTGTTTGGGCCTTGGGAATGTTTCCTGGCGTGCTTATTTTAATTGTGTGAAAACTTTAGGCTTTTTGCTTTGAGCCGTGTTTAATTTAATTGGCCGTCCAAGATCAGAAATGATTTTAAGTAATTAAAAGGTAAAATATTTGAATACAATTTTAATATTTAGTGCGTAGATGCAAATCAATTTCAGAAATAGCCTGTCAAAATTAAAATATATAAATATATATATGTACAGATAGTATTTATGTGTTCACGTCGGATATAAATAAAGTGAGTCAATGAAAGGTAAACACCGACGGGCAACTGTGCATAAATCACAAAGCACTGAATTGAACCCAAAATTATAGTATATGGAATTAAATATCAGGTAAACAATATTTCATGGCAAATGAAATTGATTTATAATCCAAAACCGAAAATGCTGATATGAGATTTATGCAAATTCGCGAGTGAAAAAATCAAGGACTGCAAACACCATTTGCTGATGATGATAATGTGTGTTGATGGAGTCAATATATTATTAACCAATTTAGTTCGCTATCTTTAGTTGACTTTACAGTTTAAATGTGTTGTGATTACGTTAAATAAATCAATAGCCCAGAGTGTTGAGCTTATCACGTAGACGCCGTTGGCATTTTATAAACCGAATGTTAATTAACGCATTTCTTGCCAATCAAAAGCCCGGCGCTTGAGTCCGCCGTAAACTCTCCGCGTTAACTTTATCCATAGCCGTGCAGTTCATTAAAAGCTCGTCACAAAATAAAGAATATAAAAAACTTTTCATTCAGCTCGGAACTCATTAGAGAAGTAACATATGAAAATTGGGCAACTTTGGCATTAAATGTCAGTTAGACAAGCTCTCTACTGGTTGTTGTTGTCTGTTAACTGTTATTGGTTGTTGGTTGGTGGCATACAGCCAATGGCAATTATGGCTCTGATAAGATAAGCGCCCAAAGCTGGCTGCCTAAACCAATTAAGTGTTCGGGTGGCGCCTCTGAGGAACAGCCCTTTTAATCGCGCGTTGCGGTGGCATATCACAAAATGAAATGGCGGCAACTGTCACACACACACACACACAAACACACACATGGAAAAGTGTGTGCGTGTGTGCTTCAATCAGAAAAGTTGTATTTTGTAAACGGCTTTTGTATCGCAGTTTGGTAACTTTTTACGTTTAGCCCAGAACAACAATTTGACTGCTTATCTTGATGTATGTTACTGTCACTTGCCATCACTTTATGTGTATGTGTGTATGCGTGTGTGTGTGTGTGTTGATATCTATGGCAGTTTATGCTTTGTTTTCCTTTTGCCTTTTTATTTGCTGCCAATCACAGCCACAAGAACAGAATTGTGGTTAAAGTGCGCGTCTTTCTCCCCACAAGCCATAAAGTATCTTGAAGATACATTGAATTTAATTGGCCATCTCTGCATGCCATGTGGTGCAATGTTTAATCAATCGATTGCCAACTAAAAGCTACATGCATGACACCATCTCTCCTCTCCCCACTTGACCAAGTCCATTGCTCATGTTTGTGTTCCTTTGTTTTATGCATGGTGCCAAATATGAATTCAATTTTCATGTTGTACCAAATGTGCACATAAATTTACATTAGCTCTCGGTCCAAGCTATACACATGAGCTAGCTTTAATGAATGTATGTGTGTGTGAGAGTGTTTGCTACTTGCCTCGGGCGTCAGTGGCACAGTGGCAAGCAGAAAAGTCAAATGTTGTCCAGGCTTGCGTTGCGTCATGTGTGCAAACATTTTAGTGACGCAGCCGGGGCATATAACCAAACCACACCCTGGGCATCTGAGCGCCATGCGCCATGCCACATGCCCCATGCCCCTTGCCTTCTCCCTGGCTATGTACTACGTGCGTTGATATTTATTTTTTTTTTTGAAAATCCGAAAACTGTTTGTTAATTATGCGCCTTGGCCGACAGTTGCGGCCAATAAAGGTTTTTGACCTGACAGCCCATGAATGAAATATTAATTAAAGAACCTTGGCGATGAGCTGCGGCCGGGCAGCTTTGACAGGCGTCGCTGGGCGGATAAGCGAAAATGCTTTTGCCTGAAAATTTATTAAATGTCAACATCAAACTGAACAAAAAAAAATAAAATAAAAAGAAATAAGGAAAAATAAAATGGTCGCCAAACAAGAAATCCGACAAGCTGATAATAAAAGACCGAAAATTGTTGTGTGTCAATTTCGAGCAACGAACATTAATTAATTTCAACTGCGTAAGCCCAGATAAAAGCACAAAGACAGCTCTGCGGTTGTGGAAGACAAACACCAAAACAAATAGCTGCTTTAAAGGCGGGAAAATTGCTACAATATTTGCGCATTTTATAATTTACAAGCTGTTAAAGAGCAGTTTAACTTCGAAAAGTTGCATTACCAAAAAATTAACAGTAAGCTCAGAAACCCGTTCAGCTTCTCAATGTGCAACTCCATTTAAGGCTCTGTAGAATGTAGGCCAAATCATCATCAGCAGCAGCTGCTGTTGGCAAACGACAAAATCAGCTAATCTAATCTGATGCCACATCTGCAAGTGCTAAACTTGGGGAGTTTTATTCAGTTGCATGCCGCATGGATGCTTGCAGCCTGCCTGACTGAATCTTTCACATCCGTTTGGTATTAGCATCTGTCCGCAGTTCATAAAAACTGATTGCGTTGCACTTCAGACGTCATTCGCACTTTGAGAAGTAGCCGACTCTCGTCTGTGGCACACACAACATTTTGTGCATAATTCATGTGATGTGCCGGGCACATAACTCTGCAATTTGCCAGTCGTTTATTTGTCCATTTGGGATTATGTTTGTCATAGGCTTGTCGTCTCTCTGCTAGCAGGCAAATAATAAAAACTTGAATTTGTCCATGATTGTCCATGACTGCAATTGGGCAACTGACCAACCAACAGTTGACGTAAAGTAAATAAATATCATGTTGATTTGCTGACAATTTTTTAGCCAGGTGTGGCCCCGGTGAAGGTGTTAAAATCTATTGATAAAACTCAAGCTGAAGTTGTGTGTAAATTACTCATTTGTAATTTTAATTACTTGGCATTCACTTAACTGACATCTCATTTTTGGCTTACTTATTTTATCGACTCATCGGCAGAGCTCTTTATTTTAATCTTGCTTTATCTTTTAATATTGGTTTTGAATACAAAGCCGTGAAATTACTTTGGCATTTACGAGTTGAAGTTTGAGTTTGAACAGAAATCAAAGAAAAGCTAAAAGCAATATTTGAGCTGTGCGTTCATCGGGTTAATTAAAATAATAACTGTGGGCTTCCTGCTGTCTGTCAGTAAAAGCCAACGTCGAGAACCCACCATTAAAACGCAAAATAAAGGCGTAAAACGAAACCAGAATGAGAAATAGATCGAAATGTATAAATATAAAAAGATGAAGATATCGAAACCCGACACACAACATAACAACATAACAACATAACAACATAACAACAACAACTAATTAGAGCCTACAAAGCGTATTTAGTTACAATCGCTAAACGCTGTGATTATTAATTATAATTTTATACGCTTTTCGTGCATATTTCGTATCCAATTCATAATAAGTCAATCAGCACACAAAATAATTAATCAGCAAAAGTATTTCAAGACTGCTTTTGGACTCTGAGATGCGCCGTATTTGATTTCAATGTTATATTTAATGATGCTGGCTAAAATAATTAAAATGGGTGCAAAGTGCAAAAAGGGAAAATGAGATAAATAATTACTATAATGAACTCGACGGCACCCTTAACTGATGATTCACGTTTAATATTGGTTTTAAGCTGGGTATTTAAAATAAATTGGATTTGCTTTGATTTAAACACGGTTCTGTTGAAATATATCGAATAGAATTGCTGCCATTCACAATCTTAGAGAATCTACAACGTTGAATATTTTTGCACGCTTGAAGCGATTTGTCCTTGAGTCGAGGCTGACTTGCTGAAGTCATCGCCATCAACAACCATCAACCATCAGCAGCGTAGTCGTCGTCGTCGTCATTCGAGTCATCGTCCAACAAAACACTTGAGCTCAAAGCCCAAAGCCAGCGTTGTGGCTTACATAAAGCCAGCGGCGTCTGCTGGGCTGCGGTCTTGTTGGCCAGCTTTAACCAGTCCAACAGTTGACAGGCGGCGTCGGCTGCGAGGGGGTTGCTGCTGTCTCTAGTTTTTGTTGTTGTTGTTGCTGTTGCTGTCTGTGTGTCTGGTCTGATTATGACACCGATGCCACCACAAGGGGAGGGGGGGGAGCACACTACAGTCGTCACAGACCGGCGGGCATTAGAGGAACCGGATTAACCAGTGGAAAAGCGATTACTGCAAATAGCGAGTGCAATAACCCGGTCAACGACAGTGAAAGTGGTTTAGCTCACAACTGCAAAACTGGCCAACAGCCGCATGTGCACCGTTATGTCAAGGATTTTAAGCTAGTCTCATTTTTGATGTCACCTGCTAAAATGTGTACATAAAATCCACATAACAATATGGGGACATCGGACAATAAATATGGCGTTGTGTTGCGATCATAAATAGCAATTTCCGGTGGGGCGGACAACAACCAAAAAATATATATATTTAAATACGTATATATGGATATAGGAGCAGATGCAGGTGGGCCTTACAACAGAGCTAGCTATATATATACGTATAGATATATATATTTGCTTGAAATGAAGAAAAGTTGTCGCCTGTTTAAATATGCACGCGCGAGTGGCTATAATTTATTCAATCATTGCTAAGGCGGCATGAAAAAATAAAATACCACAACAACGTCGACGCCTAAATTGTCTAATGATGCCATCATTTGAGGCGCTGTGCCCCCACCTCCCACTCAACACCCCACATAGAGGGTCCGGTGGGGGAGGCGCTCGAGGCTAATAAAAATTTACGTATTGTGAGCACAGGAAACGCGCCACCGGCAGGAAGCGACACTTGACAGCTATGAAATATGGAATTTAATAAAAAAATATAAAGAAGCACAGATATGAGTTGAAGAGTGTGTGTAGCACGTGCAACAATAGACAGCTGCAAGTTAAGTGGCTCTAGAAACATTGAAACTCACTTAAAGATACAACAAATGCAGACTCGAGTACAACACACACGCAGTACGCAGATCTAAGTGAATGTTGTCAGAATAAAAAGGTTCAGAGATGTAGATGCAAAGAATATACATATATATATGTATATATGTATATATATAGATATTGATGTAGATATATGTATGCAGCTGCCTATCTCATTTGTGTGTTAGCCCAATTCATGGCATTTCAGCAGCCATCAAAAACTGTGCACATGGCTAATTGCGAATGAAGCGCCTCGCCTTTTGGCACCTGATGGGGCATACAACTATATACATACTATATACACACACTAACCGCCGCAACAAGGAAAATAATAATAAAAATAGCCGAAAACTCAAACAAATTTGTAATGACAGATAGACACAAAGAGTACACCACGAGGCAGGCAGGCAGCTGCTGCGGTTAAAGCGATCATCATCAACGTGTCGCTGCAAACATGATAATGATGTTGCACCAATACAAACCAAATGTATCTTTCAATGACATATGTATATGTAGAAAAATATATACATATATAGTTTATTCATAGACTCGGTTTCCTTATGCGAACTGATGAACAAAGAACAAGTCGTAATTGTGTAGACAAGTGTTGTGAAACTGAGCAAAATAATAAAAAAAAAACCAAAAAAATTGAGAGAATACATTCAATGGTACTTAATAGAATTTAATTATCCCAAAAGCTGATCGCCAAAGTCTAACAATAGAAATAGCTGAAGGCTGGCCGACCAATCGATAGTTGAGCTTAACGATTCCTATCGCTAGTTTGGCTAAGCGGAATGACAAAGAACTAATGCCACAATACATTACAGGTTCAAACAGCTATTAGCTAACACCCATGGCTTATGTAAGCTTAGCTGACTTAAGCGCTTAATGTCCAGCTGCCAAAGCTGCCAAGCTGCTTGTTGTTGATCAAGACATGCCCACATCATTAAGAGGAGCACATCCCCAAGTGAGCAAGAGAAAGAGCCCCAGAACGGTCGTTGCTCCTCCGTTCTGTTGTCAGAAAACTTATGTGCACACATTTTTTTTGTGTCGTCTTTGGACAAAAACAAATCCAAAAACACACACAGAAAAACAAAAAACACATCATCCAAAAAAGATCTTTCGTACATTTTTCCTGCTTAGCTCTCGCTGTGCCGCCTTGTCGCTAATTCAGAATCATCAATCAAAGCCAAGCAGGCGAGGCCCAAACCTAGAAACGACGACAAACTGAAGTTCGGTGAGGCATCATTGAGTCATTGAGTCACTCAGTCAGTCGCTTGGGGGAGTTTGCACTGCTCACACAAGACAGATGCACTGTCGCTTAGACTCCCTAGACGTTGTTGTTGCTCTTGATGTGGGTGTTTGCAACAACAGCAGCAGCAAAAACAACAACAGCAGCAGCAGCTGAGAAAGACGAAAACAAAAAACAGTCAAGACAACAATTGCAGCAGCAGCTCACAAACTTTTCAACTCTTTTGTCTGATGATAAAAGTTTTTTGTAGGCGCTGCTCCTGCTGCGCTGCTGCTGCTGCTGCCTCTGCCGCTGCTGTTGCGACTTTGACAATGAATTTAGCCTTAAGGCGCACAAGGAGAAATACAAGCGCAAAATCCTGTTTTGTTCGAAGGAAGGGAAAACTGGTTTTCTGTTGTGGGAGTTGTCGCCACAGTAGCAGCCTCAACCAGCCAGCCAGCAGAGAGTCGACGTCATCAAGCCAACTTTTGTGGATCAAAAAAACGCCAAAATGAAAAAATAGCAACGACAATGGAAACAACTTGACTGGGCGCGCTGACAACAGGAGAGATTGATGCCCATCTAGAGCGACATCAAGTGTTGTGGTGCATTGCGTCCGTAGGCTGGTCGGATTGTGGGCATGTTACAGTGCTGATGATGATGCTATTGATGGACTGGAAGTCGTAGAATGCTTCACCAGGTAGCAAGTGAAGAAGAAATTGCGAAATTAATGGATCTGTCGGATCTAAGCGGCTAATTGGCCAACCGGCAAGATGGGTGTCACAAGATCCGACTTAACCAGCTTAAAACACGGCGAAAACTCTTAAAATTTCTGACATTCTCTCCATTAGAACAAATAGCAGTGTAAACTTTATGGTGTTGATGGTTTTCTCTAGCTATCTTTTCTTTTGGTTGCCATTAGTTCAAGTATGGTAAAAAGTCTACATTATAGTTCAGTTACTTAACAGTTGTTTCTTGTTGGGGACTTTCCCAAGCTACCCGGTCGCACTTTCTTATAAGCCACGCTCCTCATAAGCATTCTGACTAACACGCTAATTACTTATTTTTCTCATTCTTTTTTTTTTTTCATTACAGGTAAGTTCAACAGCTCCAACGAATTGGCTCATAAAACTCAGCGGGTCTCAAACATTAAAAATCTTCAACAACCCCTCGCCCCCAAACGCCACCACATCGAAGTGGTTGGTTGGCCCGAAGGCGCCTTAATTAAGCAGAAATCTTCACGCCGCTGGCGGGGCCCATAAATCTGTCAGGTAAACAGCTAAACAACAGGTGGAGTCCAACTTGAAGTCAAAGTCAAAGTCGAAGTCTCAGCTGCAAGTTAATTGAATTGATGACAACAACAACAATAGGTTAGATGAAAGAGGCCTAGACAAAGCGACTGGCGAATGTCGCACAGTGAAAAATGGACAGCTGAATTTTCAATGTCTTTGAAATATTTATGTTCTCCCAAAAAAAAAGCTACGATGTATTTTTTTGTTACCTGTAAAAAAAAGCAACAAAAAAATGAAGGAAAGAAAGAAAAAATAGCTGCTGCGCAGATTTCCAGCAATGATAAGTGGTCAGAAAGAGAGAGGCAGACAGAGAGTGAAAGATGGTGGTGGGGTGTGGCCATTTAAAGAGAGAGGGGGAGGAAGAGGAGGCAGCTCCCTTTGGCGGACATTTCCATGCTTAACAAGATAAAAATCTCTACGGATTATTTCATACACTTTTGGTTGAGCGTAAAATTTTTATAACTTTTCTTACCTTTTTTTGGTGGTTGTTTTTGTTGTTGTTGCCGCAACCACGCCCAGTTCAACGCCCAGCTTAGCACTCAAGGCGCTTTGCGGTTGCCTCTGTTTCACTTTTGGTCAAGACACATATTTTTTTTTTTTCATTTTTTTTTTGTGTTGCGCCTTTTCTCATTTTGTTTTCTTAGTCAAAAAGTTTGTTCTGTGTAAATTATTCGCAGCGTCGGTTTTTGTGTAAAAACAACTCAAAGCCAAAGGCACTTGCAACACGGGAGGGGAATAGAATTGCTTCCATGTGACATGTTTTGGCAGGTTGTATTTTTTTGTTTTTTTTTTTTTTTTTGTAGATATCTTATTTTTGTTCTTATTTTGTTGAACAGAGATTAGAAAGTCGTACAACTTGTAACTTTTGAAGTAGCAGAAGATTGGCAAACAGTGCCACAAAGTTTTTGTACTTCGACAAGCAAGTTGCTAGGTCTTAAGCGCTTCTTGCCACATATTTTAGTTGAAATTGTGAATTTTAACAATTTCCTCACATAAGCAAACTCCTCCTAACTCTGAGCTCTGCGCACAGAGGCAGTCCAATAAAATGTAATGAAAATAATGCAAATGACAAGCTCAAGCTCATAAAAAGATATAAAGATACACATATTTGGCATGTTGATTATGATGCTGGAGCTGGAGCTGATGATGATGATGAAGATGACGTCAACGATGATGCAGCTGACTGTCATCTCTCGCATAAAATGTTGCATAAAATCTCTGTTGTTGTCTTGGCAGTTCACCTCCCTTCCGCTGTGGACCTTCTGTTCTATCGTTATCTCTATACTCTTTTCATGCCACTTGAAGCGTGCAACAACAGAGCAACAACAAAAGTTGTCATTGTAACTGCATAAAAACGAAATGCAATGAAAATACCCGCAAAATACTCAAACCAAAAACACACAGAGAAATAGCAGACGCAACAGCAGCAAAAACAGCAAAACAACAGCATATAAAAATAATTTTAAATGAGCAGCCAAAGGGGGATGGGGAGTGGGGAGGGGGGCTAGGGTTGAGGTGGAGTATTGGCTTGGGGCTGCCGTTGTTGTTGCTTGCCACAGAGATGAAAACTATTGAATGTCAAACAAAACGTGGATTCGCAATCGACAGACGCAGGGCAGAGGAGAGAAAAATCACAAGAGAGACAGAGAGAGAGAGAAAGGGAGAGAGAGACAAAGACAGAGAGAGTGGGAGAGAGAGACAAAGACAGAGAGAGAGAGAGAGAGAGAGGTAGAGACATAGAAAGACAAAGATAGATATAGGGGAGGGGCAGGGGAATTCCGAAATACAAGGGGTATACTTAACCAAAATATTTACTCGCATAAAATTGTGGAATGTGAAATGTGTGTAACTGTGTGTGTGTGTGTGTCTGTGTGTAAGTGTGTGTGTGTGTACGAGTGTGTAAATTGCGGTGTGGCTACTCTGCTATTTGCAGTGAAGATTAAATGGCTTTTATATGTATTTCTGAAATAGTTGTTGTGGCTGTTTGCGGCTTTTGAATGGATAACCAAGTGGTGCACGAACCAATTTATTAGATTAAGTTTGAAGTACTCGATCCGATATGGAAATGCAACCAAGTGAAATCTAAAGCCCAAGTTTAGCGAAGGAAGGCCATGAAAATAAAGCCGATTCTCATGTTTTTCAATATGCTTCAATTCAATTCATCATTATTTCAAATTTACACTTTTTAAGAGGTTTTTAAGTGCTTCTATTGTGATAGCGTCAATCTTTAAGATCTTATCAAAAGAGTAGGCACTCGAAATAATTGTTATAATTTATTTAGCCCAATGACTGACTGTTTTACATCTAATTCATAGCCTTTAGTTGAAAACGGTAATAGCCGTTTTGGCCCTTTAACAATTTCGAGTACAATTTAATGGCCGTGACAAATGTGTTTTACAAATTTTAGGCAAAGTCTTTTATTATAGATGTCTGCACATTTTTTATTTGCCATACTGCCACACTGTGTGCACCCATATGCTTTTCTTGTGCCACAGATAAATCACTTCCCAAACCGTTTGTTGGCTATTTTTAGGCCACAGGGCCGTGAAAATGGCCAACTCAAAGCCATCGATCAATGTAAATGCAAATTCACAGCTGATTCAAAGGAAGACCTTGTGTCTGTGCCACTTCCCCCCCTCTGCCCAATCGCCATGCTTTATCTGGTGCTCCTTTGTTCAATGGGGGGATACAAATGCCAAATTTTGTGTTTTATTTCATTTGCTTTAATTAGTTGCCCGTCATTTGTATTCGCAACTCAGAAATTGGCTTGTCTGCTCAGGTCTTCAATTGAATTAAATAAGAAGAAAATAAAGCAATCTAACAAATGCAATTTGGCAAAGCAAATAGAAAAATTGCGCTCATTTGGTGGCAGCCAAATAGTTTTTCTTCTTGCTAGTTTGGTTAAATAGACAAAGCACTGAGATAATCCGCTGAGGTTGTCCATTAGACAAATCGTTGTGGAGCTTGTGTCGCTGGCACTTTTCTCTAAGCTCTGTCATACTCAAATTAATTGACAGCTGGCTTAAATTGCATTGCATTAGGCCATCAAATTGTGGCGCCACAAGCGCTCAAAAAAAAAAAAAAATAACTAAATTGATGGGAAAACTTTAAGAAAATTACTTTGGCCTGGCCCTCGGCCAATGGGATAACAATCCACTTTGGCATAATTTTAGATCAAAAATTGTGTGCATAATCAAGTGAGCTATTAAAACGGTTATCGCAGATGCTCCGCTGCTCGGCTCTGCTCCGTTCTGCTCTGCTCTGCTCCTACGGGCACTCAGAACTTCCTAGACCCTTGGAAAACTTATTGATTAAACTCCCAGTAAAGTTTTCATGCAGCAGTCAGTGCCTTGATCGTGGGAGGGGGGGGACTGGGGAAATGGGTGGCACTAAAATGCGACCCGACACGCGAGCCAGCAATTTTGTAGTTTAGTTTTAGCACCCAAGGCGTAGTTGATAGTGTGTGTGTGTGTGTGTGTGTGTGTGTGGCAAAAGGGGCGTCGAAGTGGGGCGTGTGTGCTAATAAGCCGAGGCATTGATTATTGTTGTTGTTGTTGGTCGTAGCTATTGTTGTTATTGTTGCTGTTGTTGCTGCTATCGCTGTGACTACAAATTGCTTAGTTCGCATTGTTGTCGTTGTTTATTATTACCTAATGGCAAATGTAAACAATTTAGGAATTTAACGCCGCATTTATGTGGCATAATACATTTTTTGTGTGTACTTCTGTGATTGCTGACCATAATAATGAAGCAATTAAATTTATTAGACAAATTGCTTGTGATAAAAATTACAGAAAATTACGAATAAAATATCGAGTTTTGTTTGAAATACTGAATTAATTGTTGGGCTCAATGAAATCATAAATTGATTATTGAATTGAAATCGAATGCTGTCTACGACAGCTTATTGCAACTTTAATGGATTCATGCAACACATTTTAATTAATATGTGCGATGTTTTTTTTTTTGAAAGTGCACCGCAAAAGAATCACTTTTGCTGCAGTGGCACACAAAAAATGCGCTTCCATTCGTAAAAGATTTAAAGCCGCGTCCGTCGACGCCGTCGTCGTGTCTGGCGCTGATTTAAAATGATTATACAGAGAGTGGTGCCAACAAACGGTTGCACACCAAACGAACAGTGCCACACACTGACTGCCACGAAGCGGCGGACACGCCCCCACCATGTTGTGTGCATGGACAGCATTTTTATTTGCAACTTTTTTTTTTTGCCACACAGTTATTTCTTTTATGTTCTTTTATGCCACGTTGCTCGTTTTTAAAAATGTCGGGAATAATTGTTGAGAGGCCAACAGTGCACGAAATTTGTAGCACTTGCTAACGTTGCTGTTATTATTGTATCCTTTTGTGGCACATATGCAAATTTCAGATATATTTACTTGGTATATTTTAAATAATAACATAAATCACCTTGACATGGTGGCGTGGCATGTGGCGGCGTGTGGCAATCGGCTGCATTTTGCGCTTATGCCGCAAAAATGCACTCTGGCAAAATTATTATCTAATTATTGTTGCATCTAAGTGACTTGTCAAATCTTTTTATGGACATAAATTTAATTTTGCCACAACAAGCAGAGAGTGGGCGATAAAATAAATTCATTTTTATTCAATTTATAAATTATGCATTTATTAATAGACATTTGTATTTATATTTGGCAAATTATTTTGACAGAAATGAAACTGTTTTAAATTATTGAAAGCTTAATTTATTTACTGTTGATTAAGTGGCATTTTATGTAAATTGTGTGCACAGAAAAAAGTACTTTAAAGTAAACGTTTGCAGGCTTCTCAAATTTACATCTAATCTTCTTTCCACGAACCGATTGCCACCTTTTGGGCTTTCAGCGATTTCCTTGAAAATGTTTTTCAATTTTAAAATTCTTGTAGCACTTTCCCCGCTGACAGTCACAAATTTGGTGTTGCGACATAACAATTTTTTTTTTCCTATATCGACAGACAATTCTTTTCAATTTTGCCTGTCGATACTCAAATTTCTTCAATGCCGTGTTGCGCATAATTCTATATATATATATAGATGTCGATATATGTACAGACTTTATAAGCATATGGTACATGTATAATATATCGATATGAACTGTCAATAATGCAGCCGGCTGAGCCAAATGGTAAGAGGACGACAACGATGCCGACTCATGCATAAACTCTTTGACAATTTCCACGATAAAAATGTGTCAGAAAATATTCAAATTTCGCCACCAACGACGGGATGGGATGGAGGAGGAGAGAATATAGATGAAGAAGAGTGGGTCGGGTCTTGTACAGCTTACACTTTTCAATTTTCATAAAATTCTTTGGCACAGAGCCAGTCAACAACCCAACTGATTTACGGCAACAAAGACGCGAGTTTTTCGTCTGACTCAATGTGGCTCTGATGTTCCAATTGATGGATGCTGCTCTGACGTGGCGCTGACGTTGCGTCTCCTCTGCCAGCTGGTGTACTCCTCAGTAGCAGCAGCGGAAGTGCCCGACTCAATTATTTATTTAGCTCTCAACAATAACAAAAATTAGTTGCCTTTTGTTATGCAATACAAATATTTGTACCATGTCCTGGCCGGGATGGCCAGCTATGGCACGACTATTGTTGGTTGGCTATTGTAGTTTTTGGCATTAGCCAGCTCGATGCTCCATCCACCTTGTGTTCTCGATGGTGGTTGCTGGTGGTAGCTGGACAATTGCAATTGTTGCTTCCAAAAGCAAACGAAACCCACACGCCCTTCACCTCATCCTCATCCTCACCATCATCCTCGCACTCCCCTCTCACTCTCTCTATGCACAATTGTTTGCATGTCAATCTGTAGCGCAGGTTGGCAGTGGCTTTGAAGACCCCAACGCCCAACGCAAACCTCATATGGTCATGCTTGCTTTGGGTTCTGTCATTTAAGTGCCTCATAAAAGTGTCAACTTGTTGTTGCCTCTATGGCACTCGTACTGTCATGCCCTTTGGCACCGCCCCTCCCTCCCTCCTGCCTTTTTCTCCGGCATTCTTCAACAGTGGCTGGCATTTTATTCATTTTATTCATTCGCAGGGTGTGCCTGCTTTTGTTTGTTCCCCCCACACCCCCCTCACAACTATTACATACATGTATGTGTGTTGTGTGTGTGTGTGTGTGTGTGCTGTGTCCAGTTATTTGTGTGTGTCCTATGTCTGTCTGCTACTTGTTTGTTTGTTTGTATGCATGTGTGAAAGGATTTCATTTCATTTCTTTGGTAGTGCTTCTTCTTCTTTTCCTCTTTGTTGTTGTTGTCGACATCGTTTTGTTCGCTTTTCATACCTTTTGATAGTCGCTCGGACGTAGTTCGTCCGTCCAAGCACTTAATACATATTTTTGTCACTCTTATCTGGTCAGGGACGTCACATGCTTCACGATAACATTCTCTCTGTGTGTGTGTTTATGTGTGTGTGTGTGTGTGTTTGGGTGTGTGTCTGTGAAGCAGCCCGAGGACCTGTTATGATTGTCAGCTTGATGGCTTGCCAGTGGCACTTTGTCTGCCTGTGTTCGTTGTGTGTGTGTGTGTGTGTGTATGACTGTCCTTAGTTACTTGTGAACGGGCTTATACAGCTGGCAACTAGATGGTTTCTACATATATACATATTCGTAATGATTGGTTTATCCCTTATCTGCTGCACTCTGAAAAAAAATAGTGTATTTTGGGTCTTTCGAAAATGACTATCATGAAATGTGACCGGTAATCCCAAAAAGTTCCTTTCACAGGTTCTACATTTAGAATGTTAAAAGTATCGTCCCCGGCCCCCAATTTTGCTTTAGTTTTCCTATAGTTATGTCTGTTTTATCGCTTGGAAATATGCATATCTGAAGACTTGGCCTTTATGCATGTGAAAATATATAAATTTATGAATGGGAGTCGGAAACTGCATTTGAATTCACATTCATTTTTATAAAGTTTTCATTGTTTTAAGCACTTAAGCTGATTTCTTATTATTGTTTTGTTGTTAAGATTTGTTTCCTTAAACTTTTCATGATTTTTCTCGCCAAGTTTCCTTAACTTTCAGTGCAACGTGCAAAGTCGGATTTCCCGTCACCCCCCACCCCCCATCTGCTGTTGGCAATTTTCCGTTTACCCGTTACCCGTTACCCGTTGCCCGTTACCCGTTTTCTGTGTTCTGTTTTCCAATTATAATTTACACATGAAAACCATTTGTCTTTTGCCTGCTGCCTGTTTGGGGCTGCCGCTTACGCGACATTCTCATAATTTAGCCACTTGGCCATAATTTAAAGCAGCGTCGCCAGCTTCGGTTTTACTACTGGTTTTTTTCCTCTTCTCTTTTCTTTGTTTCTTTGGCAAAGTTATAAAAAAGCCCACGAGACAGTGTCAGTTTCTGTCTCGCTTGCACTACTTCATTTCCGCGTTCTGTCACCCACACCCAACACACACATACACACACAGCCACATGTGGCGGGACTTTCGCAGACAGTACGTGACTTCCGGCCAAAACAAAACGGTTTCTCAACATTTTATGATAATTTATTTGATTATTTTCTTGTTAAAGTGCAAACTTTGTCATCTTTTTTTTTGGTTCTCATTTTGTATTTTTTTTTTCGTTGTTATTTTTCGCACTCAATTTGCGATCCGCTTTAGTTTCATAAGCTGACAAAAGTTTATATTTTATTTGTATGAGCTATGAGCATTTTTGGTGTGGGCGCCGGAAACGGAAATGTTACACAACATATGCGACACAAAAAGTTCTCTGGCTGCGCAATGCTTGTATCTGTGTGTGTAGACTGTGTTTGTGTGGTGTGAGTTTGTCGCACATTTGTTTGTGTGCACAAATAAATTTTATTGCATATTTTTCGGCAACACAATATGACATCCCCTCCGAACACATCGCCAGGGCCGTATATTTATAGTGTACGCTTGCAGCCCTGGCGGTCCGAAAGTTTCTTTTTTCCCTGTTGTGCTGCTTTTCAATCGAGCTAGTAGAAAAATCAAGCGTGAAATAAACAACAAAGCGACTCAAAACTGCAGCCAACATTTGTTTTTTGAACAATATTTTTTTTTAACTTTTTCGTTTTTTCGTTTTTTTTTTTTGTGGTTAGATTTTTGCAGGCTAGTCAAAGTTTCTTTGGCATTGGCAATATCCTGACTGTGGCAGCTGCTGTTTAACCTTCGCTTTGCGTATTTGCTAGGTGAGAAACGAACCGAAAACTGAAAAAAATTCTAAAATTTATTGAGCACTAAAATCTCGAGTGTGTGTCGAATATTTGCTTTGTTTCTATGTGTGAGTGTGTTTTTGGCTGACATAGACATAGCCACTGCCATTTGTTTAATTAATTTTCAGTATATGGAATTATAAATTAATTTTTTTTTTCCATTTTTTGAGTGCACCAAATGTCGCCACAATTTCCTTCCGTCGCTGCGCATTTTATTTGATGTTTATTTCAGCACGTTTTATAATTGGAATGCATAAATTTTGTCAGCGATACTGTTGTAAAGTCTGAAAGCCGCATTTTATATTTACCATATTATAGTAATATTTTCTGTTTGCCACATTTGCATTAATCCCAATTCCTCCCACCGCCTGGCAACCGCCCGCCGGAATCCGGCTCTTCCTGCACTCGACCTTATTTTGTGCGCTCCATTTGCGGACGGCGGGGCATCAACACAAAAGCGAATTAAATGCGCATTTTACGCTAAACAATTGCCTCGAGAGTCTCTGTAAGAGTGCCCCAAGTTTTTTTTCGCTGTGACGACGTTACAGCCATTTCATCATCGTTTGTTACAATTCGCGCCTTGGTCGAAAAGAAAAAAAATATGAATATATATGTACTTATATATTCTCATTGCGGTTTACGCCGACATCCGACAGCGTTTCCTATTTTCCTTGCTCACTGTCTGTTTGCCAGTTGTTGTTGCTACCTTTTGGGGCATGCATAAAATACACATTTGGCGCAGCTTCCTCTTCCGCCAGCTAACAGTCACAGCCGTCGTCGTCGTCGTCGTTGTTATCTTCCTTGGCATTGTTTCCTTTACTTCCTTCCCATTTTAATTCCAAAATTAAGGCATACAAATGCAATAAAGCATAAAAATGCGGACAGCAGTGACCCAAAGGCAGCCTGGAGATTTCGCCTCCTTACGGGAGGAGCGAGCAGAGACAGTGCCGAAAGTCTACGTAACACTTTGGGCCAATTTGGCCCGAGATGTAGGCCCAGAATCCTTGGCTCCGGCTTGCTTCACTAATTACTTGCTCTTTGCATAATTGCGCCTTTCATTAAAAGCGCCAAACAAAAGAAACATTCGACGCTCTCCAGCATTTTGTAAATCTTAAAGCAAACGTTTTGTATTTTGTATTTTTTTTTTGTTCCTTGTGCCTCATGCCTCATGCATATGCAAATAATATGCAAATTTCTTATTGCATATGCGCAGGCGCCTCTGCTGTAAAATTGTTAACATGACTGCGAACTGTTGTGTGTGTGTGTTGTGTGTGTGTTTTGTGTGTTGTGTGTGTGACTTGGTGGCTGCCTGGTATAAATTTGCACATGACCATCATCAAAGTCGAACAAACTTCTGCTGGGCATTCGATAAAAGTCGACAACAAAAGCGATTTCCTTTTGTTGTTCTTTCTATTTGCGAGTGTGTGTGTTGGTGTGTGTGGTGTGGTGTGTGTATTTTTATTGAAAAAAAAGTTA
The DNA here is from genome assembly GCA_035042185.1 of Drosophila kambysellisi. Classification (NCBI taxonomy): domain Eukaryota; kingdom Metazoa; phylum Arthropoda; class Insecta; order Diptera; family Drosophilidae; genus Drosophila; species Drosophila kambysellisi. The sequence continues at coordinate 12,983,363 of JAWNLS010000077.1, read as the reverse complement.
GCTGACAACATTTTTTGCTGTCGGTTGATTTTAATTAAAATACGCAAATTTCATGCATTTTACTGTTTAGCAAGTTGAATGATTGCTTTGATAGTTAGCAACCCCTCATTTATTCTTATAATAGTTTTTAAATAAATTTGAATTTTCCAAAGGCAACAATTTATCGCCATAGATTTGATGCTGCTCTCATATTTTCCAAAGTTGTGTATACAAGTTTTTCAGCCTGATCACTCATAGCCAACTGAGTTAACCAACATTATAAGTTTTGATACTGTCAAGAAAATTAATTTGAGCTCAAAGAGTTCTCCTATTGCTCTCTCTCTCTCTCTCTCTCTCTCTCTCTCTTTTCTCTCTCTCTCTCTCTCTCTCTGTAAAAAGTGTCCCGAATTTGGGAATTCTTTGGCACGCAAAAATGACTCAATTTTCACTTTGCCTGTCACAATTGACACAACAAAACAACTGGTGGAAAAGTTTTCAGTGAAATGAACACCGCCTCCTCCAATCCCAACTCCTCATCCCATCCCTACCGTCCAATTTTGTGTGTTTTTCGTTTTTTGGTATATTTCCTCTTTTGCGTTTGCTCGGGCTTTAGAAATTAATTAAGCATGGTTGGAAGCGTGCTATACAAATTTTCATTTGAAACGACAGTTGCCCAAGTTTCGTTGCTCTCAATGTTTCGTTGCGCTGAAGCGTAAATCTCATTTTAATGCCAAGAGAGTTCTTAATTTAGTTTAATTACAGCAAACACCACACACATACATACTTATCCATTTACATATATACAAATACATATACAAATACATATACAAATACATATACATACTTATGCGTATAATATATAGACACCAGTCAACAAGTTTGCTGGCTCGCCTCAAAGGCAGACTCTGGCCTAACTGTCGGTTGTCGTGGTTCCTTCCAGCTCCTTGCAGCTCCTCCTCCTCCCCTCCATCAGTGGCAGCCTGGCTGGATGTGCTTCAATGCGATTTTAATTACAAGAAATATATATGCAGTGAGCTTTGCTGATGCAGCGTCAGCCAAAGTTGCGACTCTGCGGCAGCTCTTCTCGTACAACATGACTTATGCGTCATCAGTGAGTGCTCCAGACACAGACACAGAGTAACAGCAACAAAAACAATGACAACAAATTGTTACGCTGATGAGCTGCCAGCTAAGTACGTACATGACTGTGTGTTTCCCCTGTTGGCATGCAACGTTTTGGTGCCTGCCACGTAATTATGCGCTCGCGAAATAGTTACAAAATTTGCAGGTGCAAAGCAACAACAACAACAACAACAGCAACATTGAAGACAATGGCAGTGGATGCGCCCTGCATCCAGTTTGACTGCCATGTTGATTATGTATCCCGTGTCCTCTGATCGTTTTAGGTGTGTGTGTGTGTGTGTGTGTTTATGTTCGTGTGTGTGTGTGACACTTTTGCTGGCAGATTTTCACAAGCGGCAACACTTTCAAATTTCGTGTGCCCCTTTTGCAATTAGCAACGCTGCTGCCTGCAAATTGTTTGTGAAAATATCGTTTGCAAAGAGTTGTGCAGCAGCGGCGAGGACATCATTTAAATACTTTCATTTGATAAGGAACAAGTGGCCTATCCGGGGCTGGTTTTCGCTGAGTGCAGCATCCTTCGAGCAGCGAAACGTGACAATGTAGACAAGCGGACTGGCGAACAGACGGACAGACAGACGGACAGAAAGCAAGCCAAGGCAACACTTTATCATGTCAGTTAGCAAAGTAGAAGGCTGCAACAATGTGTCGCACACTTTATGCCCCGCTACCACAGGCAACTGCTGCAATGCCGAATATTATTTTTAATTTCATGCGACTCGACCAACGATGCCAAAATATACAAAACAAACTAAGCAACAAACTAACAAAGTGAACAGGGCAAAGAGCACACAAATCTCAACGAACTTGCCATGCTCTGGAAAACACCAACAGAACAGATCTAAATATATATGAAGGTATAGGATAGGATATAGGAACAACTTGATTGTTTTTTAAGCCCAATTCAAATTGTGGCAAATCATTTTGTTGAGGATTAAAACTGATACACCTGAAACTGCAGCCAGCAGATGGGCAGATGGCGTGTTAGTGCATTATAAGAATGGAATAGTCTCTGGTTAACATGGCGTAAGTAGAGCTCACAATATTACACTGTGCAACCTGTTTCCAATGTTGCCAAACTTGTGTGACAGTTGTGTGTGTGTGTGTTCGAGCTGTCTCCCCTGGGTAAGAACAACCGAAGGAGCAGGCCATGTGGCTTGGCAAAAGTTAAAAACCCCCAACGAGAGCTGTGCGAGGACACCGTTGAATATGCAAATGAAAATGCCACAATACGAGAGGCAAGCAATAGCAGAGGCAAGCAACAGCAGAGGCAAGCAACAGCGCAGAGGCAGCAATGGGAGGGGGGGACGAATGAGGTTAAGTTGAGCAGCGTCAATTGTAGCTGACGGAAATGAAAACAAGATGTGAATATGTGTGTAAGGTGTGTGTAGATGTGTGTGTGTGTGCGTGTGTGTCTGTATGTGCGAACAGGGCGTATGCGTTACGTTTGTAACTTACTTACTTGGTGAGTGTGGTGCGCTCTTGGGCATAAAATTCAAATGAAAATGTCGCGTGTGTTGTATAAAAAAATAAAAAAAAAAAACTGCAACAATGAAACGACTTCTGAGACGTGCTGAGGATTTTGAAGTATGAGCCCGGCTAAATTATTTTCGTTAACCTTTTGTTTTTTTCCTTTTCTTTTACTTTTTTAATTTGATTGTTAATAACTGGATGTGCTGGCACGTCTAGGCACAAACAATTTTGTTGTTGTTGTTCCTTTTTTTGTTGTTATGTTTTAATTAAAATTGTCCCATGGGAAATACGTAGAAACGAGAATTCTAAAAATGTCGTCATCCTTCACGTTTGAAAGGGAATCAATTTTGAACGCAGGCATTGATTGCCACAACAATCCAAATGGGAAATGGGGAATAGTTAAAACTTTGTTTGCAGTTTGCTCTTTGCAGTCGTGCGTGTCGCATAGCAGTAGAGTAAAATACAAACACACACACACATACACATATGCAACAATATTGAAAACTCATTTGGACAGGGCAACAAAAACAATTTGCAAAATGAAAAACGAAAAAAGTCGATTGCCTCTTTTTTTAGTTTCTTGTCGTTGCGTACTCTCAGATACACTTGACAGCCGTAATGAAACTTTCAACTTGGTTGCCACCAAAAAAAGCGTACAAATTGTAAAAATGAAATATGGCTCTGGTAGATGAGAAGCTGCATTAGCGATGACCTTCAGTGTTCAGGGTCTGGACTGGATGCTGCTGGAGAGTTGGTCAATGGGGCACGCTGATGATTCTCACTGTCATTAGCGGCACAGTTGAGTAACTGAAGCAAGCGCACGTGAACAAAAAACAAAAAAAAAAAAAAACAACTTATGAAATTATAAAGCAAACAACGCATATTTTCCGCACTTTGTGTTTCTCTTCTTCTTCCTCTTGTTTTTTTCTTCTCTTTTTATTTATCTGCTAGTCTTTTAATTATGTGGCTGGGTTTTTGTTAACAGCTTATGCGTGGCCAAAAAGATCGTAATGCGGCCCCGGCTCGAATAATAATAAGTGTTGTGATCAACGTTCGCCGCTCATTAAAAACTAACAACTCATCGCATTTGCGGCAGCGCTTAACGAGTCTCAAAACTGCCTGCTATTGTAGTTGGCCAAAAGCAAGCGTTTCATTTATTTACCTCGTTTGTTTTCCCCAGTATCTGAAAAGTGCCCAGTAATGTTTAAATATTTACCCCGACCCTTCAGTTCTGTGAGTTAAACATGCCCCCAACATGTGTTTGTACAATCAACGTATAAATAACTAACAATTGATTAAACAACATAATTTTCAAATGTTTTGATCGATGCCGTGTGTGTGTGATGTGTGTGTGTGTGATGTGTGATGTGTGTGTGTGTGATGTGTGTGATGTGTGTGTGTGTGTGTGTGTTTACTGAACGCAATTTGTCTTGGTTATATTTGCAGGTATGTATCAAATGACAGCTTCGAGTGCCTCCTTCTGTGGAACGTTGCCAAAGATTGATGCAGTGTTAACTAGAAATTGATTATAACATAAGCAACACGTCAGGTTTTTGGGTGTGTTTGTAATAAATTGTTGATATTACAACGCGAATTCCACAATTTAAAACATTTCACTTATGAATATTAAGTATGGTAAAACTTCTGCCTTACAAGGTCATATAAGGCTTAAGGCATTGCCATTGGCATTGGCATTTAACTTATTAGCCAAATATGTAGTCATATTTTTTTTTATATCGTTATTTTCTGCTTTCATCTATTTTCCATTTGTTTACATCATATCTTACTATATTATTTGATTTTAGTCAACCATTGGAAAATTCTTGTAGTGTAAAATGTTGAGCAAGCTTTTCAAAAGCGCTAGATAATTCAACTTTGCCATGTTTCTAAGCCAAAGTGGACATAGCCATTTATCGTTCATTTAATGGGGTTTCATATTTTTTATCTGCTAAGAGCAGAGAGAAGCTAAGAGAGCTGCGTCTCATCTATTGAAAACAAATTTCCCCTTACAATCATCAAGTTGAAGCTGCACTTCTTCCATGTTGACACTCAACGAGCAGCGGGCTTTGAGTTGCCTCTAAACATCTCTCGCCCCCCCTGATTTTCTCTCCCTTTCTCTCTGCATCCTTTGCCACTGCCAGCGTCTAACGTGCCATTTCGCCTCAATCATTTCAATCAGCTTTGGCTCACTTATAGCCTCAGTTACATTGACTTGGCTTTTGGCTTCTGACTGGGTAGCTGACTGGGTGGCTGCCTTTCAAGAACGATAGCTTGATGGTTGCCTGCTGAGCGGCCCTAAGTGTTTATGTGTATCCTACGGATGTATCTTTGAGCGCGTCTCCAACTATGTGTGTGTGCATGTGTGTGTGTGTGTGTGTTTTGTGCCTTAAGTTCGAACTTTAATCAAAGTCAACTTTTATGCGAGCTTTTTAAAGGGCTTTTCTGCCCTGCTCTGCTCCTCTTTGATGGATTTTAAGGAGGCATCACTTAACTCCCTCAACACTCCACAACCTGTTTTTTTAAACCCATCAAGTCCTCATCCTGCGTTGTGCGTTTACCAAGGATCCGATCCGGGTGATGGCATATAAAAGTACAACTAAAAATGTAAAAATGTAACAAGTTGCTGGGCGACAGACGACTACCTCTCTGAGAGAGAGACAGACAGACAGACAGAGTGTGAGGGAGATATACAGAGAGTGGCGATATAAGAAAACGCAAAACTTTAAATTGAAAATTGTATTCAAGCGTTAAATTGGCTTTTTCGGCATTGCTCTCCAGCAAACTGAACTCTACAGCAAAAAAAAAAAAAGGAGAAAAAAAAACCGCACGCAGCACACATAAATACTCACCTCTGGGCGCCCCTTTTGCACTCCTTGCTCAGTGTCGTTGCAACATGTGCTGCTGCAGTTTTTCATTTTTTCCATTATTTTAAATGTTTTTTGTCCCTTTTTCTGCTTTGGGCACTTTACGTTATGTTTTAAATTCCATATCTTAAATCAGCTGTGGTGCCTGTCATTGCCCCTTGGCTGTTATTGTTTTGTTGTTTTGCCACATGTGACCTCATGTTAATAATTGCATCAAGATTTTCGTGTTTCCTGCACGCAGCTGTGCCCAATCCCTCCACCCACACACACCCCCTCTTTATCATTTGCCCCTTTCTCATTGGCCAAAATACATTTCTGTAATCGTCGCATGTTTTGCATGTTAATTATGCATTGTGTGGTATTCTGATTCTCTCTCTCTCTCTCTCTCTGTTTTTCTCTCTCTTTCTCTACTCTTTGTGTAGGCTTTATTCTAGTTTTGAGGATTTTGCGTATTCAATAAACGCACCAGCAACGGCCTACACATGCCGAATCACTGCCCAACCCGATCCAACCTCACTTCCCCCTTTCGCAACCCCTCCCTGCCTCCCTACCTCCCTCCCTCCATCCCATTGTCTGCCACACCATTTTGATAGTCGATTCTATGATTTTGACATTTGTTTTCGGCTGCCTCTCTGCATGCAAATGACACTGGCGTTGATGGGAGATTAAAGGGGGGGAGGCGGGGATGGGGTGCGAATGGCTTATATACTATGCGGTGCTTGCAAATGGCAGGCGTAAATGATAGGGAAACGACTGCTTTGGCATTGCTCAAACACACTCGCACACACACACACTCTAATACACACTCACTCACACACACATTTAGATAAGCTCGCTGGTGTCATTTGTTTTAGGCCCGCTCTGACAGCTGTGCCTGAACCTGAACGTACCATGTTATATAATGAAGTGTGCGGCATTTGGTACTGTGCGTTCAAGCCAAATGAGTTACGCTTGTATTTCTGACCAGGTCTGCAACTCGTAAGCCTTCTAACGAGATACAAACCATAGCTGTTAACTGCAGAATGAACTCGTTGCCAAGTTTAGTCTCCTTATACAGATTTAAAATTACATTACACATCTTGTATAATAATCAATGTTGACAACCACAAATTTAGCAAATTTATGTTTTTCTGTATTTTGAGCAGATCTTTTAATACAAGCTTTGTTCTTTGGGGGAGTTTCCTATTATACTTCCGCCGAGATTTAATCAACTTATAAGAAGACAGCATTGGATGTGATTGTGGCAAACAGTAGCTGCATCCTGCAGGCATTCAAAACACACTTCAAATTATCGTTGCATGATAAGAATGTAAATTAATGTTGTTGCCAAATCGGTTGCGTGCCAGATAGTCATCAATATGCTGGCGATATTTATGAGGCGCGCCCGCAGGATACAGGCTTTAATGATACCCTAAAATAGGGCACTTAATTTCAGCTTCATTGAGGAGCTGCTTCTCTCCTCCTGTTCAGCTGTTCATGTTGTTGCGCCACACAATCAATAACGATTTGATGAGGGCCGCCACACAGTATCTCACATATCCACCTAGCCGAAAACCACTTAATTGTGTATATATATATATATATATATATGTGTGTGTGTGTGTGTGTGTGTGTGTGTGTGTGTGTGTGTAAGAGAGAGCGAAACGAAAGGGAAATAATAATGAGGGTAATATTAAAGCAGCAAAAAAAAACAAAATTGAAGAAAAAATAGGGAGAAAAAACCAAAGAAATTGGTCAGCAAAAACTACAGAAACGTGAACGTGAACTGTGTGTTGCTGTGTGTACTGTGTGTGTTGTTGTGTGTTGTTGTGTGTTGCTGTCAAGTATGAGTTTATTTCAGTAGATTGTTCCAAACAAAAGCGAAAACTAAAAGTAGCCAAGTTTTTGCCTCATTTCTGGTTGTTGTTTCACTTGTTTTTGCTGGCCGTGTCCTGGCAGCCATTTAATGCGCGACTAACACGCAATCCTTCCAACTGCTAAGCAAGCAATTTGTTGTTGTTTATTCCACCGTGGAAAAAAATTCTTTTATTATTGTTTTTTCTTCAGCTTTGTGTTTTTTTTTTGTTTTTTTTTTTAGTGTGTGTGAAAAAACTAATAAAGGGGCAATTTAGGCAATTCTCGTTGATCGTTCGTTGTTGCTGTGGGGGCTGTGGAAATTTGTGATATCTGTTCGTTTTGCCGCCCAACAATGGAATTTATAATGCCAATTATGAGAATTTATTTCAACTGCACATTTTATAACCCAATTGCTTGTTAAAGCCGCTTTTGTGGAGGCAAATAAAAATCGCATTGCAATCATATCAGTTACGAACAGTAGTTAAACTGAAACTTTATTATCCTTTAATTATAAAATTATGTAAATGAACATTAAGCCCGTGATAGGCCGGAATGTGCTTAAGAACGGGAAATGTAATATTGTGTCTATATGTGGAATATTTGTATCTACTTAAAGCTTATTATTTTCAGTAAATTTTGTGGCAATTTTAAAATGATGACAAAAAGCTGTCGGATTGTTTTGATTGGAATTATTATTTAATTGTCGAATTACAATTGTCGAAAACAAATTTAAATATGTTTATTGCGTCATTTTTGTCAAATGCGTAAAAGTGGTTTGCAATAATTCGTTGAATTGCAAAATACACAACACACAAAATGTGAATTAATTTATATTATTATTATTAATCTATTTTATTGTGTGTGAAGAGATATGCTTATAAAATTCTTTAAAACATTTTCTTCAAGTGTACGTCTTGAATATTTGAAGCATTTTACAATTGCGCATCTGCTTACTTGGAAGCATCTATTTCCATTACACTTTATTCTTGTACAAGCACATATGTGCACTTCATCAACGCCTACACACTCAGTCACACACACACACACACACACACACGCACACACTCACACACCCACACACACACTCATATGACATCTCATGCGATACATCTTTGTTAAGTCAGCGCTTTGGAAATCAAAATAATACACAACTTTTGCCACGCCCCAAGCTAAGATCAAAATAAATAAAATAAATGTTGGCGATTTTTTGCTGTTGTTGTTCACTTGTTGTTGTTGTGGTTGTTGTCTCGGTTGCAAATGCCATTAGATTTATTTATATATGTGCGGCGTTGGCGCTGCGCACTTGAATACCAGCGCCTTTTGCGTTGTTGCCACGTTTGCGTTTGCCTTGCCACAAAGACGGCGTGTAGCAATCGCCCCGTTTGCCACTGAGCAGTACATTTATATTTTGTTTAATTTCCATGCAAGTCACGCATATCCTGACGTGATGCGCAACTCGACCCACCGCTTGTCATTTACTTTAAAAGTTATTTATGTATTTTCGCGTTCGTTGTAATGTTTCTATCTCTGTTTCCCTCCCTCTCTCTCACTCTCTCTTTCTCTCTCTCTCTGTCTCTCTGTCAATCTATGTTATCTCATTCGCGTTGTTAATTTAGTTTGGTTTTGAGCATTCGCCTGGCTTACGGGCAACTTGAGCATTTCCTGTTGCCGTCTCTATCATTTTCCGGAAAACGCGATAATTAGTTGGCCTAGGTACGTCAAGTCAAAGACGACCAGCACATGGCACATTTTGAAATGCAAATGCTGCCAATGCTTGATCGAATGGAAAATGCCTGCAGCTTATCTATTTTAGAAATTTATGATTTTAAAATGACGTCGTAAAGAGCCAACGCCCTTGCGACGCAGCTCTGAGTGCTGACTGAATGAGTGCCTCGTCTCGGTGGCAGAAACAATAACGAAACAAACGAAATATTTCCATCTTAATGAATTTGACCCCCAGTGTCAATTTAGACTGATTAAACGGCCAGACTGGGCCTGAGAGCTGCGAGTACACAAAATGTGTAGTTTTTTTCTTCTTTTTTTTTCGTTTTCGAGTACATAACGAAGCGGAGGTCTTCTCTTTCTTTGAGAGTAAGAGAACTCTCTCTCACTCTCTCTCTTTCCCAAATTCTCTGTCTCTCTGATGCGTCAAGCTGCGTAAGCTGCTATGTCAACAGTTTATATAATTGAAATATTTGCCCAAGACTTCATTTATTTACACTTTTATGATTTTCTGTGTGTTTTAATCACTTAAAAACAATGCCTGTTTCTATTGTATATTTATAATTTTAGCCTTAGTTGAGTAAACATGTTTTTGCATTATTTTTAATGAGTGTTTTCAATTACTGAAATTCACTTTATTTTGGGGTTTTATATTTGATTACAAAATTAGCGTAGTTCATTAAAATATGTACGTATGACAAAATATTGACAAATATTGTTTGTTGGATTCCATTTGTTTGAAAATGTCTTTTAAATGGGAATTGATTTGGTTCCCTCTAATTATGCAAATTAATTTGTTATGTATATGACTAAGCAACAAACTGTGGCAATTATTAGTCAAATATCAAACATAAATTTTAATTATTTTCGAGTTGCGTGAAAAATGCAATTTGTAAAATTCACAAACACAAAAAGTTTTGATTGTGTTTTTCAATACCCACGGGGCAATGCTTTTGTATTTTTTTGTGTTTTACGATTTAATGTGGGAAAAATAGAAAATAACAAAAGTATTTTAGTTTTAATTAACATAAAATATTCTAATTGAGTTGTTGAAACAATTTGATTTTATTTTGAAAAACTTTAAATTGAGCAATGTTAATTTGATTTACATGATTTTGACATGAACTAATTATATTTCTCTTTAATTCTCTCTTTTCAGGTATGTACCATGTCAACACTAAATAACAGGGTATAGGTATAAAGTAATACAATTTGTTGTACTTAAGTCTTTAGCTGCCACACGTCTTCCACCAACAGTATATATAGCCTCATTCAACGAAATCCACTTTCATTTACCTCCAAAATCCAGTTGTATAAACCTAAGGCTCAGTCATAAGTGCTATTATGCCTATTTTAAGCCCCATAATTATTATACGCTCCCTTTTGGGAAGCATACCACACTACACTGGTGTGCTGTGTGTAAGCGCACACTTACGACTCACTGTACGTCTATTTATGGGCGTGCATGTATGGTCATGGTTCCCCCCCATATCCATTCCACCTTATTTACTAAGCATTAATGCCACAAATTAAAATGCTGTGCCGTATGTCGTTGCCATTGCCATTGGTGCTTAATGAGTGGAGCTCCTACAACTTGCAGTGTTGTCCCTCGGATGTCTGGAGTCTAATTTTAGCTATAGCTGACTGCCAGCCTGTATGCGGCTGCTTACTTGCCCGGGTCCGGGGTCGCCACTCAGACAGTAGTCCACATTGGAATATACACAGCATGGGGTGACCGTTCTCAAATCTCAACAGCGTTGAAAAGAAAAAAGATACAAAATACACACTCACACACACACACTCGGAGGTAGCAAAGACGAAATGAAAGAAAACAAAAAGAGCTGAAAAACTTTATTAAAGACCTGAGCTGACTGCTCCGACTGGCTGCCCGGCTGCCTGCCTGGTTGCCTGCCTCTCCGCTTGCCTGCCTCACCGACTGACTGACTGACGACGACGAGCTCTCCATACGCAATTACGACAAAATCCAGTGCGCTGTATGTGCGCCGGGTGATAATGTGAACCAGCGCCAGAGCAGGGATAAAAATAGACAAGCACACACACAAACACACACACAGAGTTACTCAGAGATGTTTTCAAAAAAAAAAAAAACAAAAATGGAAAACAGAAGAGAAAACAAAAACGTTGCTGCAGCCAGAAAGGATATTGCAGCAAATGGCTGCAAACGGACAAAGGGGCAAAGCCAAGACTGCGAGAAAGTGCAAATAGCAGAGGAAAAAGAGAAACACCATCTCCGTGCAGTTGCCGCCATGTGTTGCATTTCAAAGTGTGTGAGTTATGGGGCAAACAAAGCGACTGCCAGATGAGTCAACAAAATGAGCTGACGGCAAAGAACGCTAAGCAACAAGAAATTGCATTCGCTACAATTACAATACCTACTCGCAATTACTCCCCTTATATGCATACATATGTATAGATATACATATATATATTTATATATACAGATATATATATATATATATATATGTTGCAACGTGCAATGTTACTCCGAAATGCAACTAGAATTTGTAAGCTACCATTTCAAATCCGATCAAATCAGAGATTCGAACATAGAAATTTACCAACATTAAATTCAATGGGTTGTGAGAACATTCCATTGAGCTGCTGCTGCTGCTGCTGTGTTGTTTTGCATGTTGCATGTTCGCAGTGAGCAGTAAGCAGACTATAGTCTTCACGCTGCTTAGCATTCCATATTCCTTAAGCACACACACTCCCACACCCACACACTCACACACCTACACATCGCGGTAAGGATTTCCGTTGCCTTGGAGCCTGTATGCAAATGAAATACGTTTAATTAATGCCACGAGACCGTTCGCTTAATATTGCATTTGCCACAAAATGCGGTTTCTGCTGGTTGCATATTGCAAATATTTTTATAAATAGCAAAAATATTTGGCATAGCATGAAATGTGTATTAATATAGCCTAGTTGGCAGAGGAGGCCAAAAGTTGCAGCGCCCGCAGCTGAAGTTTGTTAGTGGAAAATTGGGGAAAAGGTGAAAATTTGCAGCTCGCAAAAACGCTAATATGCATTATACAATCGGAGCTTTTATAATAATGTGAATGAGTTGCAGTTGAAAAGGTCAAAATGTGAAGTGTGCCACATAACTTCCAAGTCACTGATTCGGAAAGTTATATGTTCTTTGAAATGGATGATTTATTTTCTAAAAATATATTTTACTATTCGCTTTAAATTGTCGTTCCTTGCAGAGCTATAATTTGCTCTTGCAATTCAAATTTTCTAAATGCATTTTCATTTTCCCTCTCTGGTTGTTTTCTAAGCAATTAACTTGTCTGTGTTTCTAAACTTTCTGCATGCATGTTCTGCAAATTTATAACCTTTCAATTTGAAGTAAGTAAGTAACTGGCCGCACATTTATCACAAGAGGCCTAGAAACTCTACACCTCATAAGCTCTCATATGAAAAGACTCAGCCTGGCCATGTGTCTCCGTGTCTCCACCCCCCGCCCTTTTGTGGCACAGCCTACTTTCAACAGCCGAAATTTTAATTAACGCAGCACAAGGAATAGGTGAGAGCCCATTAAGTCCCAAGTGTCAATGAGTTGAGGTCACAATTTCAGCCTGCACTTAACCCATAAGTTATGCCGAAATAGGAGGAGAGAGGTGCCCAAAAATGTGCCAACGTCAGGTGCCGTTGCCACAAAAAGTGGCAAGCCAGGCAACCCCATTTGCCGTACTCCAAAGTTGTTGGTGTAAAAATGATAAATTATCTGAAAAATGTGCAAAGTTCTGAAAATTACACATTAAATCATGCGGAAAACACTGGGACCACATTTTTAGCTATGGCTACGGGGATGTTATGAAAAGTCATTGTTAAGTTTATGACTCTGATTGCGGCAGCATTCAGTGATCACAGGGAAAGGGTGAAGCATAGTGCGTTTCGGGTTATGGGGCAGCAACAATTTTATCGCTCGCATGAGCAAGAAGACCTTGGATTGCATTTTATAATGCTTGAACCTGTTTATTTGATTCTTCTTTTTTTATATATTTTGTTGGTCACGTTTTTTTCCAACGACCTCTTTTGTGTGTGTGTGTCGTAAATTTTGGGGCAAACAAACAGCGCAACAAGATGGCAACAAAAGGTAGCAACGATTTTCGTTTCATAGTTTACACTTTAAGCAGCCTGTTTGTCTATTTTGTATTTTCATTATTATTACTATCCATGCTTAGCGTAGATGTTGTATTATTGTTATTGTTGCTGTTTTCTGTTGCTGTTGCTGTTGTCGGTTACGGTTTTCCTTAGTCTGGCACATATTTCATGGCTATGATTTACTCGTTGTTCAGGGCCGTTGCTTGCTGAATATCCAACGACTCAAGCAGAACCAACTGCCCAGTTCAGAGTGGCCAGCCCCTCATAACCCCAAACTTCCACCTTGCCACCCGCACCGCCCATCGCCCGCCTACTAACCGAGTGGACTGTTTGTTTATTTTGGGCTGACTTGGGTCAACTAGTTGAGACATGAACCTAATTTACTGGCTGAGTGCCTTTCATGCTCAGCTCTCTCTCTCTCTCTGTCTCTCTCTCTCTCTCTCTCACTGTCTTTCTCTTACCTCCATTTTATCTCTCTTAGTGCGCATTTGAAATGTCTTATTTAGTCTTGTTGGTTTTTCAAGTTATACACATCGCAGTTTATGCACGTGCTGACAGCCACATTAAAGTTGGCTAAGCCATCTATGGCCTTAACTTTAAGTAGTTGCCCAATTACTCCAAAAATGGCAAAGAAATACATTATTTTCTATGAACAATTTAGCCATAGAAGCAGCTAATAGGAAAACAAGTATGAGAGATTTAATAAATAAAAGAAACTTGTATTAGCAGAAACGGGAATTAATTGTGTTCAATTTAAATATGATTGTATCAAAGACTTAATTTATTTTACCTGTCTTAATTTCCTTATTTGTTTATTTTTATAAATCATGCTTAAATGTATCATATATCATTCATGCTAGAGCAACTATTGGCCACATCATTTGTAAATGGGTAAAGTCAAGCAAATTAAATATACCAAAACCGTGTTCATTAACTTAACGTCAAAAAATCAGACTAGCGATGCGTGATTGACAAACCACCAGGCAAACTCATCAGTTGGCCAGGCTTGTTGAGCGTCAGTGTTTGCCAATTTGGTCGCGACGTTAACAAAGTTCTGCTCAACGATGTCATTTCACGCTGAACAGTATGCAATAAAAATTGTGTGCGTTTTTTTTTTGTTGTATTTTACGGTAAATTTTCCCCTTTTTAATTGTTTTTACGTCTCAAATTACGCATGTGAGTGGCAGTTTGGTTAATGGCTGACATCCTTTTAAGTGGAAAATCAGCAAAGTCGCGTCAATAATTGCCAGTCAGCTGGCTGAATGTACGTGCCCGTGCCCCGCACGCCAACAGGCAACACATGCAACCATCTTTTGTCGGTTTGAGATTTCGCTTTTAATGTGCTGCATGTTGCGAGTGTGCTTAAACGTAGTCTGTCTGCCCCTGCGTGCATTCTACAAGCACTTAATAAGCTTTACATGTGTTAAGAGCCGGCTCAGTGGGACAACCAGAGACAAACACACACACACACACACACACGCACACACACAGCAACATAGAGTGTGTTAGCCGAGTGCTCAGTTTTTAATGAAAGCTCATCAACATGAGAAGCAACAGCAGGTAACTGTGGCGGGTAGCAGCAACTGCAATTGCAACTGGCAACCTGGGCTTAGGGTCTGTAGGATCTGGTCGCATATGTTGCAATTAGTAGTCATTGTAGCTATTACACCCACTTTATACTCGTTGGGCTTGCTTAATTGGCAAGCCCATCGTCTCATGCCACAGCAGCCACTCACTTAGCAACGGCAGCATCTACAGCCTCTGCTTCTGCCTCTGCCTCCGCAATTATCCCGAATGCATCTCAACCACGCTTTGAGCATAACAACAATTGCAAACAAATGCTCAGCCCTAACTTAACTTGAGTGGCAAAAGAACCACGAGCCCAGTACAGTCACAGTCACCAATAGCAGCTCAGTAGAATGTGGCAGTTGCAACGGCAGGCAATCATCCTTTACGTCTCAGTGCTCTTAATAATCATATTTACTTTATGATTCCTTGCTCTTAATAATCTGGTGTTATTTATGATTGCTTGAATCTTGAGTTTGCACACACAATTGATTAAATTGATATTTGTATAAAATAATTTGTAGCTTGTGTCTTAATTTTAAAGTGCTGCGATTCATAAACAACTTGACCACAGAATGGATTTGTTGTCCAAACTTTTAAGAGTGTGTTTTAATTATAAAATTTTGCAATGCTCAAAATGCACAGCAAAATTTCCATTTTTTCTTGTATTTTTGAAAGCCTTCAACATGCTCAATGTGGTTGCCGCATGTTGCTTGTTTATTTGCCAAACAAATCCAATCAGAATCTAACCAACAATAATAACATTTCATATTCCATTTAACTAACTTTGCACACTTCTATCCACACACACACACGCACACTCACAAGCAGAAGCAGAGGCACACATTGTGCCACACGCAATTGACCCACTTATAAAGCTTCAAAAGCCTGAGTATTAATTACATTACCAGCAATTCAACAGTCACTCAAGCGAATCCCAAATGCCTATACACAAAACTAACCGACAATTTGCCAGCAACTACAACAACAACTTGAACGGCAAAATAAACCCAACAGAAATAATTCCCACACTGTTGGGGCTTCCACAATCCTTGCGGCAGTCGAGCGTTGCAAGCTTAGCCGGCGCTTAAGCCAAATGGCCAACATCAGGTGACGACCAACAGGAGTAACAGCAACACCAACATAAAGCTGTAAAATTAATTGATTTACAAGTGTGAAAAGCGTGAAAAGCGCAGAGAGCCACTACAGTCATAACAATAATGTTGAAATGAAAACGGAAACAGCAACTGAAATGGAAATGGAAAAACAAACAGAAATAAAGCCAAAGAATGCAAAGCAAAAGAGGGTATTTAGTTTTAGCTTAGCTTGTGTGCGTCTTTATGAAATACAATCCGCTTAACGGTAATTGCCAGCTGCAGGTGTATTAGTTCCAGTATTCATTACTATATGCCATATATGTATATATATATATATATATATATTTGTATATCGTGTATACGTCGTGTAGTTCCTCCCCATCTAGAATGAAATAGTTTGTTGTCGCGTGCTCTTTAAAGCGTCCCTAACGCGCATTTAATGGCACTTTTTATACATATTTGTATACATACATATATATACATATATATATATATAAATATATATACTTATTGCCACGTCGTCCACGCTTCCATAAGTTGCGTGTAATGATTCAACTCTTCGGGCCCAATAACATAAAACTAGCGCTTGTTTATTTTTCATAGCTTGTGCGTCAGGAAGTGAGCTTTTGTTTTAAGCCGTCAGTTCCTTCCGTTTTTGGGCGTTGTTTGTTTATGTTTTTCTAACCGACCCCCCCCACCTTCGTCGACCATTTAATAAGCCATAACAATCAAGTCAGTGCCTTGCGTG
Source organism: Drosophila kambysellisi (assembly GCA_035042185.1). Classification (NCBI taxonomy): domain Eukaryota; kingdom Metazoa; phylum Arthropoda; class Insecta; order Diptera; family Drosophilidae; genus Drosophila; species Drosophila kambysellisi. The sequence continues at coordinate 12,966,807 of JAWNLS010000077.1, read as the reverse complement.
CTTAAGCATTTTCAATATGCAACAAAACTTATTGCCTTAAGGTTAAGGGCTGTCAGGTGTTTGTATTGATTGGCGCACGGCTTGATTTATAGCCAGGCGAAGATGGGCGTGGCCAGCTGATTGCATTTAATGCCAATCCAAATCAATCACACCAATGAAGCCAATGTCTTCTGGGCTGCCCTGATTTGTTAGTCGAGCTTCTTCGTTCTTACCCACTCACTCAGTCACTTTCTTTCTCCCTCTCTCTCTCTCTTTCTCTATAGTTGTTGCAATTGTGTAAAAAAGTAAAAAAAAAATAATAAAAAACTGCAATCACAATCATCGCTGTCGTTTATTTGTTTTGTGTTTTGTGCTTGCCCCTCTTTGTTGCCTTCGCTGTTGTTCAATTGCAGTCGCTTAACGGGTAATTCAAGTGCCACGCAGACAACCAGCTTGAAGTCCCCTTTTCTTTGTGTGTGTGTGTGAGTGTGTGTGTGTGTGTGAATATGTGCTTGTAATGCGATATTTGTGGCTTCATTGCGCACAACACATTGCGTCAAGAGTGAAATGAAATCGCAAATTGTCATATCAACTGGTTATTCCAGTTGTCCAACTTTCAGTTTTTGTTCGTGTAATTTAATTACTCCTCTCTATTGCTGTCGAAGAAATCTACTAACTCCCAGGAAATCTACTTCTGGATGGTTCCAAATCTTTCACTATCATAACTTTGTCAAAACTGAGTCGATTTTCATGAAAACGCAGTTTGAAATTCAAGTCAATATTTTACAGTCAAAAAGTGTTTTTAGGAATGGATCAATTCTTTCCACTGAGTCGATTTTACAACTATACAACTTCTAAATTATTACTATAAATTAGCAAAAAAAAAATCAATTTTAAGTTTGAATTCCTGCAAAAATAGTTTCCAAGCAGCGTAAAAACTAAACCACTTCTTAAAAGCAATTTTCTTGTGTCACGTAAATTACTTAATTGAAAACTGTGCATATGAATAATGAGTGTCAAGATTTATAGATTTTCAAAACATCAAACAACATATATATTGCTATATGCAATATATGTGAAAATACTGTTTATATATTTAAGTGGCATGAACCAGGCCAAATATCAGCGCAAACTGTCACCAACTCATAAGTTTTCCATGTGACCGCTCGTTCCTATTTAAGCAGCTGGTGGGGAAGGGGTTAGGTTAAGATGAGGACAGGCATATATCTTATGTATATATAATATATACTTATAAGCCCTTTCGACGACGTTCGACACGCTTTCGTGAGCTTATCAAACCTCAAGAAAACAGTTTTAAATACAAGCAAAACGCTTTCAAATAAATGTCTCTCGAATATGGGATGCTCTCCAAGAACCAATAATATTAAGAAATTTTTTAATTTATAAAAATGATTTACTCTAGAGTATTGGAGAAATGATTTAGTTTTGACAATGGATTTGTCGTGTATTTTTGACCTCGATCTATATAGGGCATCCAAATGTGCCAAAAATAAAATACCAATTTAATGTTTTTAATTTTTTATGTACAATTGGACAGCACCTTTAAAGATGTGGTCATAATTCGTTGTGGTCTTTTATACTTAATACTCTTCAGCTTCTGTCAACGCATCTTTTGGCTGCCATAATTCAAGTCTGACAGCCTGGCCGACAACTGGCACACCATTTGCATAGCCAAACATTTTCTCCTAAATACAAATTTCAATGATTTTTTTATGTACTCTCGTATTTGCACGCGTTTCAGTTTGATGTTTTGCTCTGTGTGTGTTTTTTATTTTCTTTTTGTTTTATTTTTTATTTTTGTGCCTGCCTCTACGTTATTGACATGGCAAAGAACGTGAAGATTTTGGTAGTGTGTACTTTTGATATTTGTCTTCATTTATTTTTATTGACTTTGCTGCTGCTGACGTTACTGCTTTGGCTGATTTACTCTATATATATATATATATATACGAGTAATGTATGTATACCTATATAGTATATATATACACAGGGAGTGCCCAATGGCCAATTTCATTTTCATTTGCTAAGCCATTGAATAATCACAATGCAATTTTTTTACAATTTTTTTTTTTTGTATATTTGGTTTGCCTTTGCCAGCTTCCATTTTGGCCTGGCATTTTACGACCTCTGGCAATTTTCGCACACTCTCTTTGGTTGTTGAACGATTTCAATTATTTAATTTTCCACTCACGTTCGTTAGGTCGACAAAAATTTCTGCGATATAAATCCGAAAAGTGCATCTTCAGGGTGCACTCGACGGCGACATTCTCACGTTTTCATTGGCATTAAGGTTTAGTTGATCGCCTCCGCTGCTTTTTGCAGCATGCACCTCCGCAGCACTCCCCCGTGCCTAACCTTCATTTGGCCCACTCCTGCTGCTGGTGCTGGTGCTGCTTCTGCTGCTGCTGAAGGCGATTGATGGCACAGTGTTAAAGTCAGAGCTAAAGCCAAAGCTAGTCGAGAGTTGCAGTCACAGACAAGAGTTGAAGTTGAAGTCGAAGTTGGAATGGGGCACTTGTCGGGCTTGGCTGCATAAATTCCATTTAAATGGCAAGCCAGGCAACCGCTTGTATCATCATCATCATCATCATCTTCATCATTAGCTTCATTATCGTTCTCGTCATCATCGTCGAGACATCTTCGGCTTTAGTTGTCCCATTAATAACAACTACCGCAATGTGGGCAGCCCAGTGACACACAAAAGTGGTAACTTACAAAAAAAAGAAAAAAAAAAAAGAGAGACGGAAAAATCAGTTCTGGAGAGACCGCATTTGAATGCTAGGCCAGTTCAGTTCTCTGTCTTGTTTGGCTATACGTTTTTGCAGATGCGCATCTAACGTTTTAGCAACCTGCCCCTCAAACTACTCCGCCAACCCACCGATCCATTAAGCCGACCGGTTTGTGGCCTAAGCCAAGTTGCAGGCCCGTTTGCCGTTTAGGGCCAACTCTTGCTTTTTCTCTCTATCTCTATCTCTTTATTTGTTCCGTTGTTGTTTTTCGTGTTGTTGTAGCTGTTGTTGTTGTTGTGCACACCTGCAACTGACGTCAGGGTTTACCGCAACTTAAGTTCACTTACAGTGTTTGGTTCAGTTATTGCCTAGAAAACAACTGCTACTTCAGCAGCTTGAGCCATGAACCATACGATGTTCGTAGAGAAAACATGATGCACCCTTCGAGATTAACAAATGGTGAAAACTTTTCCAAGAAAACCACCAGGCTGATTTTCTTTATGCATTTTTATCGAATATCTCGTGTTAAACACTCTTAAAAAATATAGTCTATAAAACTTCAGCATTGTAAAGTCCATTGCTGTTTTTTTATAGAAATAGTTTAGCATATTATGTAAAGAATGCTGAATGTTTTTATTGCTGGGTTCCCCTTGAAAATTGCGTACATCGAAATGCTTTTCAAAACAATTTCCTTTGTTATATTTACACTTATATTGAGCATCGAAATTCCACATTGATTAAGAAAATTTTGAACTATATTCCGTTCGAGCCTTTTAATTAGGTTGCTTTGCTGCTGTAACATTCCAATTCAATTATTTGAATGTATGCCGAATGCTGTTGTGCTTGTTATTGTTGTTGTTGTTGCTGCTTTTGGCATTTGTTGCACGATGGCAACTTCAATTATAGCTGAATACCAATTTATTGCATTGCACAGTCGGCCCAGCTGAAAATTACGTGTTCGCCGTGTTGTGTGCTCTGCTCACTAATTTGTGCCCGTTTTTCATTCACTTTCTCATGACACTATTTCAGACTCTGTCTTTTTCTCTCTCTCTCTCTCTCTCTTTGTATCTCTATCTGTCGTGTTGTGTGTTCGCCTTATTAAGGATGGAGAACGTGTGATGGCATTTCATGCAAAACACGGTACATTTTGTATTTTGAAAATAAATTTCCGGCTCAGCCGTTGATTTGCAAAACAGAGACCTCTTCACTGAAGCACACACTCGTATCTGGTATCTGACACCTACACGCTACATTTGCAGCGCAACCAGTTGTAGGCGGGGGGTGCAGATAGGTAGGGGGGAGGGACAGTTGTGGCAGTAGCAGCAATAACGCCAGCAATTTCTGTAGTCATATTACATGTCATGTCGGTGCAACCATCTGAACAGTACAGTACACACACACACACCACACACACACATCACGCACACACACATAGTGTTACCTGCTGTAGATGCTAGACACATCCTTTCACACTTCAACACATTTTCGCTTTAATTTCCTGTGCGCCGAGAGCTAAATTGTAATCCAATACACAGAACTGGTTTACTAGTTTCGTTGCCTGCCAACACTAATTCAAAATAACTTTGCAGTTATCAAATTCTTTTGATAGTTGGTAGCAAGAGGGCTTATTTTCAGAACGTTGCCTAGTTAATTGCATTGACGGCTAACTGTAATGGAATTGGATTGGGAAGTGGAAGTGACCTTCATCCGGTCAATTGAGCAGTTGAGCAAATTGACTTAAACATTCAGTAAGAATTCACCGAAAATGCTGGGCGGCGTTTGCCCAAATGGAAATTGAAAGGCAATCGTGATTAGCTTCGACCTAGAAAACTTTCTAGCCACGCCAATTGGGTAATCGAGGCGCACAAATTTGGCCAAGATAACAACAACAACAAAAACAATGTTAAAAACAATCGACGCGTGTTGTACAAATTTCAATTTCAATTCGAATTTGAATTTGTGTTTGAATTTCAATTCACTGACTATTTTAATTGGCATGCAGGTCGTCGTGCTGTTGTTGGCCAACAGCAACTGTCCACTGGCTCTTGGCCCGGCTTTTTGAACGAGTGTCGCGCCAGCGCCCCAAATTTGCCATTGCATTGACCAAAATGGGCGCTTCGTTGGCGTCTATTGCGTCAGCAACAAATCAACGGCAACTATTGAGCAATTGGTCAAATGCTTTTCACTGTGTCAGGTTCAAACTTGGAGCATGTTTAGTTGGCAATCGACATCAACATCGCCGTCGCCGTCGACGTCGCAGCTGACGCACAACGCCTGGTCTGGGAAAGCACAAATTATTTTGGCCTGACAAAATATATATGTATATATATATGTGCTGTTCGCGTCATTGTTTATTAATATTCAGTTGATGTAATGGAACTATATATTTTCGGCACCATATGCAAATATTTGTGCCAGCTTATTATTGTTTGCGTTTGCCTACAAATAATAATTTCAAATTATCAAAAAGTTTATTTCTTGACTGATTTTCGAATGATTTCCGTTTACATTGTTGAAAATTTGGCTTGAAATAAATTTACAAATTATTTTATTTTGAATGATTTCCGTTTACATTGTTGAAAATTTGGCTTAAAATAAATTTACAGATTATTTGAGATACTTTTATTTGGCAATGTTAATCATAATTATAGCTTCAATTATTTTTACTTTTTTTAATGTATTTTTTTAAATAAATATTATGCAATTTTCAACTTCATTAGCAAGAGCCTTGTGCGATGATTTTATTAACCTATTTATTCGTTGTCGCCTGTCACATGTTTTCAAATAACAAATTTCACACGATTTTTCCTCATTTTGGGCCATCAATCAGCTTGGCTGTATGTGACATACTTAAGAATTAAGTATACGCAGCGTATTTCAGCGAGTGTAACACATACATTAAGCGAAAATTGCGTCTCTAATATATACATTTAACTTAATGGCAGAGGTAAATATGTACTCTCTGCAGGATGGCTGCTGCATTGATGAAATTTTGCGGCAACACTCAAGACAAATACTTCAAATGCCACTAGAAAGTGCAGCGCGCAATTGTTGCAAAAATGAAAAGCGTAAAGTGTTTTGTTGAAAATGTTCCAAAAACAACATACAAATGCGCCGCCAGCCGACAAATGTAAACAAACTGTGTGCACCCGAAAAACGACGCCGTCGACGCAGTCAATAAAACTGCGCCAGCTGCTGCCGCCAAGTGGTGCCACGAGGTTAGGAGGAGGGAGGGAGGGAGGCCGTTAGAATTGGGGAAGTTCGGGATGCGCTGGGAAACGCCAAATATAAATTGCTATAGCAGGCTGGCTGCACTACAAAATATTTACCATGCAAATAGTGCACGAAAATAAAGGAGGCGCCTCCACTCTAAAAATATTCGAGTGCAATTAAATGCAAAATACACAACAATGCAGTAATGCATAAAAGCGCTAGAATCGTTCACCAATTTGACGTTTTTAAAATAATAAAAGTGCTGCTGCCCACAATCAATGGTCAATTTAATTGCTCGTAATAAATGTAGAATATAAGTGTGGGAGTGTCTGTGTGTGCGAGTGTGTGTGTGTGTGTGTGTGTGTGTGTGTGTGTGTGTGTGTGTGTGTGTGTGTGTGTGTGTGTGTGTGTGTGTGTGTGTGTGTGTGTGTGTGTGTGTGTGTGTGTGTGTGTGTGTGTGTGCTTTGTTTTAAGTGGCACTCGGTCTGCACAATTTAAAGAGCTTGTGCAGCAGCCCTAGACGAGATCATGCTGAGAGACCCATTGAGAGGCACACAATGGCAACAGCGACGACGATGACACATCTGAACATGTTCAACGTCGAGTGCATTTATTTGATGGCACGCAGCAGAGACGCACTCTCTCTTTCTCTCACATTCTCGCTCTCTCTCTCTCTCTCTCTCCCAGCTTTGCCTCTGCCAAGTGCATAATTTGCTGGCGCAAGTAACGTTTGCCCTCTCGTCGCATCCTGTCACATTTTGCTAGAGGAAAAACAAAAATAAAAATATATATTTAAACATGTTTTTTTTGTCGCTTTCGAACATCAAAATGAATTTACGAAGAAGAATTTTATGTAAACTTAAAATGACAATTTTCATTTTAGTGACATAGAAATATATGTATAATATGTATATAAATAATTTATATATCTTGCCGCACAACGCGGCGTATGCGCAACGTGTGCGCCAATTTGCACCGCGGATTACATCACAGCCAGGGGAGGATGCAGTGACAAAAGTAGCCGGATGATGGGAGGGGGAGTTGAAGAGGAGGAACTCAACATGTCATATGGCTTGCATTTAATTAACAAGCTAATTTTTCAAAACACAAATCGCTGGGCGCTGCAATACGCAAGAAGAAGAGGCACGAAGAAGAAGAAGATAAGCAGCAGTCGGATGAGACACAGCTTAATGAGGGAAAGGAAGGGCAAGAATCGTTGGCGACGCCGGCGCCGCCTGTGTGGTTGGTGGTGCCACAAGAGATGGGGGCGGTGCCAAGAATCCAAACATCAGCACTGACATCTTCTGTGTGCATTCACAGTGCTACATGGCGACATGGTTTGCCTAATGAGATGAGATACGAACGGCAGCGAATGCAAAAGATACGGTTTATTATTGGAAAGCGAATGCAAGAAGCGTTTCTGTGCACTAATCTTCTGTTCAGTTCACATTTCTTATCTTTGATCTTTTACCTTCTATGTTGCAGAAAATGAAAAATGAAAATTCAAATATTTAACTTATAATTTTCTTCATTTTGTTTGCTTTTAAGTTTTGTTCTCAAAAAAAAAAAAATAAACCAATTTATATTTTTCTTCGTTGTGTTGTTTTTAAGTTTTTGTTCATTTTAAAAATAAACCGATCTTGTAACAATTTCACTTTGTTTTCAACCACAACAAATTGCGTACTTAGCATTTAGTTGCTGTCTAGATTTCTTTTGCGGTATTTTTAAACCAATCCCATTTGACTGTCAGTTTCAAAAATTGTGCAAATACTTCTGATCCTAAATCCCAAAAATTAATAGCCATTTTATGTGGCATTTGCTAAAAGAGACAAGGCAAACGCTGCTACCAAAATACACAATAGCGGAAACAAATTTACAGTAAAACATATTAAAATGCCACTCACACGATAATCTCCTTTAGCCATCGCTCCCTCCACACCGCTCTACCTCTCTCTGTCTCTTTCTTTTGCACTCTTTTGTCTCACTCTGCTGCTTTCAAATGACAAAAAGTTTTCTGACAAAATGTTTTTGGGACTTGGAGTTGGGGTTTTGCATTACGGGTTTTGCGATGGGGTTTATTTAGCTACAATAAGCTGCAGATTTTGCATATTTCATAGATGTTGACAGTAGCTGTGTGTGTGTGTGTGTGAGTGTGTGTGAGTGTGAATGTGTTTGTTCGCTTGTGTGGGTGGCAGCTGGAAGTTGGCCCAAAGAAAATAATGGCAAACATTTTTACAAATAAAAATGGCAATTTAAAGCGAACCGCGCTGCTCAAACAATGTATTTGTATATTCCACGTGTGTGTATGTGTATGAGTGTGTATGAGTGTATATGAGTGTGTGTGTGTGTGTGTGTGTGTGTGTAACTGTTGCCTTTGTCATCCCGAGAGCTTAACGGGCTGCCATAGATACTGGTCATGGGTTACCTGTAAAAATAAACTTTATGGATTTCATTTTGCACTTTTATAGCCGGCCAACTACCACAGAGAGAAAAACACACAGAGACACAAAATGCTGGTGGTCCAAAATGAAATGTGTTATCAAGCGGCAACCTAATAATGATGTACAACTAAGTACCCTGTTGCAAGATAAAAGGATATAACATAAAACTTATTTGAATTTAGCAAATATGTAATTAAACCTAGGTTCAATGTTCAAATAGAAATACAAATTACAGAAGTAACTATTTATATATGTTTTTTACGGTAAATAGAGATTGGTACATGAACAATTTAAATTGAAAAAGTGGATCAATTTAATATCCTTCCTGTTACCCTTACCGTATGCTTCCCACTGAACTTGATATACGCTATTTTAATATTTTTAATGGTCAGCCAAACTAATACATTTAATACTCATTCCAAATGTAAATACCCAAAAAGGATTTCAATTTATACTAATCCGACTTCACTCTTTCCCACTCTCTCTTCATTTGCAGCACATGGTGCAACCTGGCGTGCCGTTTTCGGGCGCACCGGCTGGCTATGCCGCCGCACCAGGACCGGCGGCTGCGGCCGCAGCAGCTGCAGCTGCTGCTGGTGCGCCCACAGCGGCCGAGAGCTTGTCGCTGGCCGTCACAGCAGCAGCCGCAATCAAAACTGAGCCGGGCATGCAGCTGAAGGCAGCCGCCGAATCCGCAGCAGCGGGGGGCAATGGCAACACAGGAGCAGCTAGTGTGGCGCCAGCTCCAGTCGCAGTGACCACCAGCGTGGCCGATGGCGGCGTTGTCGTCAATGCACCGTTGTACATACAACAAAAGGTGAGTGCGGTCTGCCAACCTACATCCTATAATAACACTTTGTCTACAACCCTCTATCTATCTTTTATATATGTATTCGTGTGTGTGTGTGTGTGTGTGGTTGTGTGTGTGGTTGTGTGTGTGTGTGTTAGTAATTGTATTGCATTTTGCATTTTGTAGCGTTTATTTGGTTTTGGGTTTGCTTTGCTCTGTTTTGATTTGGCTTGGTTTGGTTACATTGCCCTTAGTAGTCTTTGACTGTGCGTATAAGTAAGCACACACACACAAACACACATAAATACACACACACACAAGCACATTTCGTACGCCATGTTTGTTGATTTTGCTTTAACATTTTTTATCGTTGTGAACATTGTATATGCTAAACAAGCAATGGCAGCATCTATGAAGCAACAAACAAACACACAAACATCAACACACACACACACACAGCAACACACACACGCAGCACACACTCTAAGCTCTCTCGGTCACAATTTAGCATTCAATACTATTTGTTGCATACTTTTAGTTGCTGATGCGGCACGTCGCTTTGGTTATTTTTTTTTTTTTTTGTTCTTTTAATTAAAACACGTAGCACGAAACAACACTCGCATTCACAACAAAAACAACAACAACAACAACAAATGGTAAATCAAATCACAAATTTTGCACAAAATTTAGATTTTTCTGTCGCTCTGCGAAATTCACATCAAACATTTGAATTTTTGATCAAAATTAAAGTAAATTCATAAATCGTGAGCTTAAAACGAAATTGTTTTCGTATTTTAAGAGCATCAAAATATAAATTTAATTTGGTTTATTTGCATATGCGATGCAATTTTATTAACGTGCTTCGTTAAGGCCCATTTCAGAGGTTGGCATGTTCTTATTTGTTTATGAAAATTGATTCGTGCATTTGCATAATTTACCAGATGAGCTTTGCATTTTTTAGCTACTCTTTTGTGTAACATTTAATTTGTGTGCAAAACAATCGCACAGAATCACAGAAAACATACACACAGACACACACACACACGCATACACACGCAATTGTTTTAATTGTTTACATTTAGTTGTTGGTGAACTTTTGCCTCATGTAATAAATAATCAAATATTTAATTATTGGCAATAAAATTTTGCTCGCTGTGGCTTTTGAATTTTGCTCTCTTATTTATTGTAACTGTTTGTTTTTAGTAGACGAACTTTAAATGTATTTTCATGAATATATGCAACATTAATAAATATACATATATAGCAATTGGTTGATTATAATGGATCAACTCTGCATTTATTAAAACATAATACGCATACGCAATGTTGTCCAATAAACAAAAAACCACCATTTGAAACTAAAACTGTATTTATGTATAATAGGAATTAAAAATAGTGAATAGTGTTTTGCAAATGTATTTAAATTTTTAGTAGGAATGAGGTAAAAAAAAAATTAAATTGTATGCATCAAACAGAAGCTATTTTAGATGCTGCTTTTAATCGGTTTAGTAAAACAAATGGGAGAAAATTTAAGAAAATCGCAAAAAAAATATGCAAATTAATGATTGAGTTCTTTGTGGCTTATGCAAATTTTGACAGCTGTCGCTAATTAGCTTTGTGGATGTCATAGATACTCACATGATTTTCAACACTTTGATTACATAGTAAACACTGCATTCACTTGGACTATTGAAATTCCGTTTCTATTAAATTCAATTTTAATTGGGCAAAAGCAATAAATAGCTGCAATAAATAAAACATGGACATGAACTTCAGCACAACAACAGCAGCAGCAGCTGAGCAAATGTACTGCAAAATGCTGAAAGGAAACCACTTGAAAAAACAAACATAAAATCAACAAATAAATACCAAAGGATAGCATTTGAAATACATCCGGTTGCAATTGAATGCTTAAGGGAAGTGGTTGTGTAAGACAAAGCTCAAACTAGCTTCTTTAGTGATGGGTGAATAATGACATATTTTGAACGTTATCTGTAATAAATCCAAAACTAATCTTTAATATGTAGCTGATCTGGGCTCGAACCCCTAGTTTGAATGTCTTTTCATGTAATTTCCTAAATGATTCCATTGTTGGCCCGCCATTTGAACTAATCTAGCTCTACACTTAAAAAAAAGTCATATACTATTAAATAAATATATTACTTATAATATGTGTTGGTCGCATGATTTATTGACAGATTATTTATCTACTTTACTCTATCTCTCTCAAAATATATATATATATATATTTATACATATATAACTGGCTCTCACTTATTGTTAGTAAACAACCCCTTCAATGTTAAGCAATGCTTTAAGTTTGACAGTTTTCTAAACTGATTGATGAATTGTTATTGATATTGACTGGTTGATTGAGTCACATGTGTGCCATTTAGTTAAATATAATCCTTGAGATGTACTTGTATGGTTTTTTTTTTATATACATGTTTATATATTTAACTTAAGACTGTATAAAAATATCGACAAAAAACTGGTTAATCAGTTCTAGTTTCTCGCATTTTGTTATATCACTATTTTTGTATACTTATAATTAACAATATGCTAACTGTACTCGAGGCATGTTTAAGATATAATAAACAAACAACAACAACAACAAAAGCAACTAAACCATGACTCATGCAATTGAAATTGAATTACTTATATGAAACAAATTACTTAAACACATATTGCAATGTAATTTATAAACTAAGCAATTATTTGGTGTTGGTCGTTTTGGTTGGCTGCCTGACCGTCTGCCTGTCGTAGTCCTTGTGTCACTTACACTTATCTCTCTCACACACACACACACACATATACACACTCACATACACACCCACACACAAAAAAAATATATATGTATATAGACATGCACAACTATGAAAGCGCCCATGATGCCAACTAAAACGCAAATCCTTGTTATCCGCAAATTTATCACAGACAAATCTGTCAACACAACAACAAACACTACAGACACAGTACAATGGCGGCATCAGCAATGGAACCGCAGCCACCGTAGCAGCAACTGCCACGGGCACAACTGCCACGCCGTTGGTCACGCAACAACAACAGCAGCAGCAGCAGCAACAGCAACAGCAGCCACCCGCACCTCTGACAAATGGACACGCCATGGAGCAACTGCAGCAGCAGCAGCAACAACAACAGCTACCGCATACGCCACAGAATGTGCTCAGCATTGTGAGTTTGGCCAACAGCAGCAAATGCAAAAAAAAATAGAAAAACCAAGAAGAAAATTATAATAAAATATACAGTTAAGAAAAAAAATAAAAAAATAAAAAAATAAATAAATAAACAAAAAGAAAAACTTTGGAGCAATGCAAGCAATTCCAAAAATATACGTGCCAAAAGTGTGCTTTCGGTTGCAGGCTTGCTCTGGTTAGGATTTGGTTATTTTTTGCCAATGCCCTTCGCTGGACAGCTCCTTCATTAAGCAAGTCGTCGTAGTTCCAACAAAGTTGGGCCACATTCATTGCAGCTTTTTTTTTGTTGTTTATTTTTTAGTTATGCGGAATAATAATTGTTATAAATTGCAGAGCTGTGTGATTTTGTTGTGTATGGTTTTAAATTGAGTTGACAGCAGAAAACAAAATAAATGCAAACAAGATTAAGCAATTATAAATATGAGCAAAAAAGTAGTGTATTAATTAATAATAATTTATTCAGTCACATTATTCCAATTAAAAAAAAAAATAATACATTTAATACAAAATGTACACTGTAAGAGAAACATTTTAACACTAAGTTAGTCATACAATCATCGTTCAAAGGGTTCAACCAAAACAACACTTGAAGTAAATCTAAAATTGTTGAAATGGCTACCACCATCGGAAAATGCCAACACCTTTTGCATTCAAGTCTAAACATTTAGCTCAAATTCCTATGGCGCTGCCATTTGCATGTTATTTCTTTGATTTTGGGTGACTTTTTTTTTGTTGTAAGTAGACATTTTTGAAGCCGGATCAAAATGCGAGCGACCTTTTTGCTGGCATCGCATCGCATCGCGTGCCTCAACAAAGCATTTTATAAACTAAAAAGCGTTAAATGTCATTTACAGTAACCCAATCCTAAGCCTGTAATTCCATACCACAGCCGACCTACGTTATCGTTAGCCATTTATGCGGCCAAAGTTTTTCACGCCATTTCACTTTGTCACACCACCCCACCATCAAATGAATCCAAAGAAAAAAGCGAAAATGTTCGCTAAACATGCAATCGAAATCGTACAAAAAAGAATATATATAAACAATGAATGTTTTTTTTTTAGATTTATATGTCAACAATGCGCATTTAATACGATCATCGAACGGCTCCCAAAATTAAGTTGGCGTCATTTCCATTGCCTACTTTACAGGGTTTGCTGGCTCGAATTTATTTGCTATTATTGTTATTGCAGTCGTTGGCAGTGCATTTTCATCGTTTGCGTAAATTGACAATAATATGAAATTATTCAGACCTCTACACAGATAGAGATAGAGATACAGATAGTGAGAGAGAAAGAGATGGAGAGAGTCTGTGGCAGGGGCATGGCCTGGTTGGCTGACAACAATGCCGATAGGCAACACTGCCACATGTCACTGTGCATATTCAGTTTTAATAATGCAAAAATACAAATGCAAACATACCCGCAGGGTTGCAGGGTCCCTGGGATTTGGATGCAATGGCAGGGGGGGTGGGTGGTGACGTGGGGATGTAGTGTAGGAGGGAATGGGAATTGCAGCAGTACTTGCGCGACAGTTTTATTGCATAAGTCAACAACAGTCTGTGCCACAAATGTGCTATTGCATAGGTTCAACTGTCTGTCCGTCCGCCATTCTGTCGAACTCTGTGTGCTCAGTAACTTTTTTATTGGGTCACCCACACAGACACGAAGTGGTGCATATTGTTGAGAGTGTGTGTGTGCGTGTGTGTGTGTGCATCCCATTCTGCAAACCACTTGAAAATTGTATTTTTCATTTCAATTGTTTATTTATTGCGGCACTTGTTCGCATTCGATTTCCCATGCAGCGCTAAAAGCAACAGCAGCAGCAGCAGCGGCAACAAAATACCGTTCGTACACGAATTGTGGCACAAAACAAATCTCTCAACATTTTCACGAAATTTTTAATAATACAATTGTACTCAATACGCAATTGCTAACAAAAAGTGCTCTTATAGCACATATTTGTCATTTGGTTTATTGTAAATCTGTTTGATGCAACAGTTTAAGTAAATATAGACATTAAACAGAACAGGATTTATAATCCTTTCAGATCATTCAGTTAGTTTTTGATAACTTACAAATATTTAAAATAACTCATTTGCAAATCAGATTTTATTTGTCATTGATAAATATCTATATAAAATGGTAATCTTGATAAGCTTTTAAATATTAATATTATTGAGCTACAATTAAGTATGATAATAAATATGATATGATTATAAATTGAGCTGGAGATTTAAGAGCGAAATCGGTACCAGAAAAACCATGTGAGCTTCGGCTTACAGAATACACGATATGCCAACCACGTTACTAATTAATTTGTACAATTTGTTTTCGTTCTCGTTTGTGCCACACACAGTCCACAGTATTGATTGCCAGTGAGGCAGCGGAGCCGCAACAAAGCTCAGCGCTGCCACATGCCGGTGGAGGCGGAAGTGGAACTGGTGGTGGCGGTACGCCTGGCTCACCGCTCAGCAGCTCACCGTCCAGCGTCCCAGTTGCCGCAATAGCAATCACACTCAATGGCAGCAGCAGCAGCATGCCCAACGAAGGCAACATCTCGGGCAACACATCACCCATTGCTAGCGGCGAACCGCTGCTGCAAACACCACCAGCAGCACAGCAACAACAGCAGCAACAACAACAACAGCAGCAGCAACAACAGCAACAGCAGCAGCAGCAACAACAGCAGCACAATATAATCAGCAGTCCGACAGCAGCAACTTCAGTGACCGCCACCTCTATTGCAGCAGGAGCCTTGGCAGCCACCAGCAGCAGCCTCTCGACCGGACTACTGCCCACAGCTGGACTGGATAGTAACGCTAATTGTGGTGTGGTGCCCGCAACCACTACGCAGGTGATTGCGCATCTAAATGCAGCCGCTGCGGCGGCCAGTGGCATTATGACCGCCTCCGTGCAGTCACCGAATGTGGTCAGTAGTCTTAGCAGCGCTCTAGTCCCGGCACAGTCGGTCTCATCGGTGTCTGCCGCCATTGCTGCAGCTGCCTCGCTGGAGGCAAAGAGTCAACCCAAGCGTTTGCACGTCTCCAATATACCGTTTCGGTTCAGGGATCCGGATCTGCGAGCCATGTTTGGGGTAAGTCAACTGCAGCCGCTGGCCACAAGCAACAAATTTGCGTAAGCTAACCGACATTTTATTCTGCCTGCAGCAATTTGGCACCATATTGGACGTGGAAATCATATTCAATGAGCGCGGAAGCAAGGTAAGTTGCCCGGATGGCTTTTCCTCCTCATTGCTGTTGCACGATTCATTTAAATTATGCACATAGCGAGCACTTGAACCATTGTCAAGTCAACTGAGCTCCGGTCGGTTGCCCTTTTGTCCAGTTACGTTGCTACGGCAACCTTGGTCCATTATATTACGGCAACAAATATTACTGGATGTCCTTTTTACTACTCACGAACAACTACGGCTCGGCTATGGCACAAATAGCGGCAACAACAACAACGACAAGAATGGCAATAACAACTTGCAATGCTCACAGATATAATTGCATAGTTACGGGCACTGTTGCCATACGACAAGAAGATGTGCATAATTTAAGGCGCTGATGCATGCCTCAAGATGCTATCCCAGCATGTCCTTGGGCCCGTTCCCTCCACCCTCAGTCTGTTTGTGTGTGTATATTGTAGCTTAGCATTAAATCTTAGTAAAAAAAAAAAAAAAAACAAAAAAACCTTGTTTATATACTCTGCCTATATATACTCTATATGTTTCTTTAATTGCATGTTTGATTGCGAATGGCAGGGATTCGGTTTTGTAACATTCGCTAACAGCAACGATGCAGAACGAGCACGCGAACGTCTACACGGCACCGTGGTTGAGGGACGCAAAATCGAGGTGGGTGCATGCAACCAATACCATAAGCCACACACACAGATACATTTATCTCACGCTCACACACACACATACACTTATTGTTTTTTTACGGTCACATGGCAAGCTTTTATATGCAACTAATTGTAAAACTATCACAAGTTTCGCATTTACACTAAAAAAAAGATACGAAAAGGAATCCTGTTAAACTTGCATCATTTGCGTGCGTCGACGTGGCGTATAAAATTTATCACGTATTTATCAGTTACGTAAACTGCTTTTAAATTTTTTTCATTTTTTTTTTCCTTTAACGAAATGTCAACCAATCAGCGCATTTCGGTTATTGCGTTTAAATTTAACGGTGATTGATTTTTAAATTATTTGCCGTTGTTTTTTATTTATCTGCCTTTAATTAAAAGTTTTTTTTACCCATTTATTATTTTGGTATTTTCTTTCTGTATTAATGTTAAGTGAACAACCGCAAATAATTTCCATTTTTAATATGATGAAAGTGCACAAAGTGCCAACAGATATTTAAACACACATATTAAATGCGGCTGTCAAAAGGCGGTAACTGTTTTTATTTATTTATTTATTTCATTTTATTTGCTGCGCCAGCAATATTTATTATCTAACTAATTACGCGAAAAGAGCAAAAGAATATCATTTGTAAAATTATATTTATTTTAAATTCGTATAAATACAAAATTCAGGGAATCAACTTTAATATAGCTAAACTTTGTCCACATTCAGTTGCCTCAACCGCTTAATAATTATTACCACACTCAACATACAATCGATATACACCCCAATAAATACACCTCATTCAATTGTAATTGTTTAACTAACACATTTATTTCTATGTTCTTTATACATGCGGTATGAACAATATATAAAAATATATATGTAATGTGTACATTATATTAAAAAAATAAATAAATAAAACAAAAACAAAAACAACCATCACCAAAACCAACCACGCTCGCTGCAACTCAACTCAACTCAACTCGTTACTCGAATTCTCTCTCTCTCTCTCTCTCTCTCGTTACCAATAACCATTGTGAAGGTGAATAACGCCACTGCACGTGTACAAACCAAAAAAGTGACAGCAGTACCCAACGGTAAGTTGCTCTAACACTCACACACATACATACATATACACATACACATATACACCTGCTTTATACTCACACAGAGAAACACACTTACTATTAAAACTAAGCTATGTAGCGAAACAAGTTTAAATGTTGAACAAAGAAATGCAATTACCTCTGGCCTAGAAGAACTATAAGAAATGAGAAGCACGCAAACGGAAACTTAAATACCAACAATAACAACAATAAAAACAATAAACTTTAACACAACTGCCATTACATTTGACTGGCCATTGCCGTTGTTGTGTTGGTAGCGTTGCCATACTTTTCGTTTCTTATTTTGTTTAATTTTGTATTTTTTTTTTTGTGGTTTCTTGAACTTTTCGCATCAACTTCTTTGATGGTTGCTGAAATTTTACCTCAAGAACGAATGTTTCTTAATGAAAATGTTTTGTGCTCTTGAAAAATTGTTGTTAGTTTTGATTTTATTTGAAAAACTTGTTAATAGAGCATATGCCAAGGCGTTTAGCAATCAAAAAACTTGTTAACTGAATTTCCAACAATGCCACACTAACGACTTTCACTAGAATTGCGGCTGCTAGCCAAAAAATACACACAGACACACACACACATAAACACACATCTATATTCGTACTGATTTTTGTGTTGTTGTTCGTTACGTTTTCTTGATTTGTTATTTAATGTCGATGCATTTGAATTCATATTACCGATTACTGATGATTGAACAAATTCTGATAATGGCAAAAAACCAACTTTTTTTTATTTTGTTTTCTCTCACACACCACACAGTTGTACTGACCAAAGACGGTGCCATACCGGCTCCAGCTCTAGGTGAGCAAATCAGAGAACAAATTAAAATGAAAAACCATAGAAATGCATTTGTTATATATCTTGTAACTTGCTTGCTAAAATCCAACAACAAAACTAGAGACAAAAAATGCCTCATGCCTAATTAATCCACACTTAATGTTGTCTAGGCACTTAAAAAAAAACAAAAAACTTCTAATGCATAACCCTTAAATGTAACATCCAACTCTATAAACAAACTATTCAGGCATGTTGCACGCTCACGGTGGCATGATACAAGTCCCAATATTGGCTTAACAAATGAACTTTAATACCAACCACTCTATAAGCATTGACACTCACAGTCCCAGCATGAATAATGTCTAATAAATCCCTGGTTATCTTGATTATACACTTGCTGTATGTACTCCTTCCACATAAAAGTTTGCCTCCACTAAATTAAAAAAAAAGAAAAACACACAATTCTTTACTGAAACTTCATCTTATTGAAATTAGTTTTACTTTTAGCTAGAATTGTTCTATACTAGAATATATATTTGGTTTCTTTTGTGTGGTTTTTAATGCAAAGTTCTGTCAGTTTGTCAGTTCTTAAATATTGAATGTTTTGTTTCGTTTGCAGTGCGCACAATTTCATTTAATGTTGCGGTTTCTTAAAAGTTTCTTCTCTAACAAACCGAACCAAAAAAAACACAAAAAAAAACAAATGGCAGCAGCTAAAAAGTTCTGCACGCCATGTATAATAAATAAAGCTGCTGATTAAATCGTCTTCCCATGCAAGTTGCCATTAAAAAGTATTCACAGCGCAAAATCTATACTTTAGTTTTGGTCAAATACGATAAGCCGCTTACCAACCCAACCAAACCGAACTGAGCGGACAAAACTGAGGCAGCTGAAACGTTGCCAGCAGCTGCTCCCATAGAGTTTTTGCAATCATGTGGACAGGACATGCAAAATGCTTTTGTATCGCCAAACAAACTTGGATCTAGACAACCAACCAAGCAACCAGGCAACCAGGGGCAGGCAGTCAGACAAACCAATGAGACGAGATGCTGCACATGCAGCAACCAGCAGCGTCTTTAGTATTTTTTTTCCAGATCAGCTTTCTTGTGGAAGGCATTTGCCTTTGCTTTTGCCTTGACTTTAAGTTGGTTTTGGCTTTTCTTGCCCTGCTGCTTGCCACGTGCACGTAATGCGCTTCATTTGCGTTGCACTAAATGCGAGCTGTGTGTCCGTTGGGACGCCAGGCTATTTATGCGGCTGCCGGCATATTATAGAAATATACACAGGCAGTCAGACAAACCCGACAAGGCAGTTGGTTGGATACGTGTATACGACAGGGGATAGGGATAGGGATAGGGAAAGGGACAGGTGTAGGGGTCTTTTTTAGTAGCAGGCACTCACTTTATCACGTTTCGAACTGACTTCACTTGGCTGGCAAATGGTTGGCAGCATAAGCAGTGAGGGGAATGCGAGCAGCGCTTATGTTGTTGCCCTGCTCGTTAGGTTGGTGGCTGCCGGCAGCCAGGGGCGGGTAGTCAGGATAATTACAAATAAACCACAAAGTTGCAAGCATGTTGCGGCACACACATAAATTTCACAAACAACAAAAAAAAAGATATAAAAATATACAAAGAGAATACTTTCCTTGAACTCCAGATGCCTTCATATCCTTCGGCTGTTGCAGAAGCATTTTATTTTGACTCCATATTCGCTGTGTCTTATGCAAATGTGCTCGTTTCGCACACACACAAAAACACACACACAGACACACCTAACACATTTCTGTGCATTTGGAGGAAAGTTGGTCGTCTAGTTCGTCCTCGTATGTTGATTTCCACGCTGCACGAAACACCCTTCCATACATATATACATATATCGTTTATTTTTTCCGTTGATCCTTTGACATGTTAAACTTAATGTGCCCCAACCATCACCAACAAAAGCAAGACAACTCTGACTGCCTGTCTGTCTATTTGACATGTATTTTTGTGAATTTTTTCGATATCTCGCTAGTTATAGTTACCTTTATTTTTGTTGGTATATTTATTTAGAGTCGATCGTAAGCAGATTACTGTGAAAATAACCAAAGGACAATAGCAAACATTTGACATTATTCGTTATTTCACTGACATTTGCATAGCATCCTTGTGTGTTGTGTGAACAGCATTGAAGCATTTGCTATTTTCTATTGCATACTTTTTTGGGCCACTGCAATGCAATTGGTGGACATTTTGTGACACGAAAGACAACAAAAAGCATGCAAAGCTGTACAACAAATGGTTAAGTCAAAGTAAATAGAGCCAAAATATTGTTGCACAGAAATCGCTTTCAGCACAATTTCATCAAAATTCATTTGTTTTGACTGCTTTGGATTTATTGGAGCTGAAAGCGTTGCAAGTAAAATAAAAACAAACTGAATACTATATAAATACAACTAAATCAATGTTTGTTGAATACAAATATATATATATACATATATAAGTGCATGTTCTGTGCTGAAACCCCACTC
The DNA here is from genome assembly GCA_035042185.1 of Drosophila kambysellisi. Taxonomy (NCBI): domain Eukaryota; kingdom Metazoa; phylum Arthropoda; class Insecta; order Diptera; family Drosophilidae; genus Drosophila; species Drosophila kambysellisi. Next base: position 12,946,148 of record JAWNLS010000077.1, on the reverse strand, counting down.
CCCGCATCAAAAATAAAATTGAAAGATTTTTAAACTATATTGTTACTGCAATAGCACGGCCCTAAAACCTGTAAATATATTTGAGAAAAAAAAAAAAAATCAGAGAGTAACTTTCTATACGTATATAAAAAGACAATATAAATGTAAAACTAATGCAAATATTTTCTCTTAACTTTTTCATGCCTACAACAACTACAACGACAACTACAACAACAACATAATAAATAAATCCAACGAAAAAATAACTAAAACAATTTGTATAAATCCACCTGAGCGCAGTTTGCGTACAATGGCCCGAAGGTAAGCCTTTCGTCGCGTTTTATTTTAATTTTTTACTCTATTTGTATTTTGTTTTTATTGCCTGCCTTATTCTGTTATAAATTCTCAAGTAATACACACAAAATTGAACATTGAACCACTCACAAAAAAATCACACTCACACACACATATTCACACACACAGAAAAAATAAGTTATATTTAATGTATACAAGACCCGTTCATTTTTTAATATAAGTATAAGCTATGGAATATTTACTAGCATTTAAGTGACAAAAAACTTCGCAAACATACATATATATGACAAAGAAAATAAGAAAATATATGCTAGGCAGGTCTACCATATCAAGTAAATATCTCTGGGTTCTATCAGACAGATCAAGAAATCATTTTGAAATTTCATTAATTTTTCAGCTAATTACAAGTTTATTCCAATATTTTTTGTTTATTTTATTTTTTTACATTATTTTACTTGTCAGGTTCCGCGTTAAACTGTATGCATACTTATATTATACTCGTATCCTACATAATTATTATAATACTAAATATTTGATGACTGTTTGTAACTGTTTCCTATTTTTTTGCGTCATTTACTTTGCATATAATCCAAAAGAATTGAACCATAAATAGAAACAAAAAAAATCGATAATTTAAGAAAATAATTGAAAAGATTAATAATCTTAACGTACCGCTCGATAATCCATTCTAAAAACAGGCGCGTCGCCATTCACATTCTAGTCTTGATAATAATTATGATGATGATGATGATGATGATGATCCTATGATCATCTATTGATGGTTATGAATTTAGCATATTGCGGCTGTGTTGTCTTATGCATACTACTTAACTACTATATACTATTTATAAATATATATATCCACTATATATTTATATATATATGAGCAATCAATATCATTTTGTTTGACACATCTTTTAACCAGTTTTGTTGTATGTGCGTTTTGTTTTTATGTCCTGAGTTCGTTTTACGTTTTGAACATATTTTGGTCTGGTACTTTGGTCTGAACATTGTCGGAAATGCTCCTTAGCGTAATTACTTATTACTTATGTATACACTCACAAGCATACACATACATATCACCACACACAAATCTACACACACACACACACATACGAATGATTGTAACTGGTAACTTTCGACGCGTTCCAAGCTGCTTAACTTAGCACTAGACCTAAGCAAGACCACAACAAAAACAAAAGAAAACCAAACCAAACCGAACCAAGAGATCTCCATTCACTGCATCCCCGAATTCGATATGTAAATACAACCTACACACACACATACACAGACAAACATATCTACACACAAACACACACAGCTCATCCAATCATCGAATGTTACGCAAAAATCTAACGAAATTTATGAACGTGTAATGTGAACCTTAAGGTTATCGACTGCCTGTGGCAGCGGCATGGCCATTTTTGGGTGCACCCGTTGGTGCCGGAGCGCCGACGTTGCAACCGATGGCGCTGCAGATGCCACTGCCTGTGGCGCAGGCGGCGACAATGGCAACAGCGCCGCACAACGCACCCACGCCCACAGTAGCCCAGGCTGCCACGCCCATTATGTTAGCGCAACGCCATCCAACGCACGGTGCTGTGACCGCCCAAACTGCAGCAGCAACGACACGGCGGAGGTACATTGAAAAGTCTCGATCCCATTTTGTTGTTGAGTGTGTGCGCCAAAAAAAGCAGAATTCAAAAATTGATAAAAATCGCTGATTCACAGAGACAAACACACACACACGCACACACAGACAACTAGTATACACATAAGCACGCACACACACACACACAGATACAATGAGACAAAACAACAACAACAAATCACAAATTCTTAGCTATGAGATCTGTACCATATAATACTACCAAAACATATACCAAAAATATATATTTGTTGTCTTGTTAATTTGGTTACGCATTTGGGTTTGACTATATGCTAAGTACTACATACATATATATTGCATACTTTTTGGCGCCCTTGAGATTGCATTGTTCTTCGGCTAGGCACACACAAAACACGCACACACACACACACACTCACACACAGATACAATGAAATGAAAAACCCAAGAATCAACCAATCAATCAACCAACCAACCAACTAGTGGCAATTTTCACATGACAACTGTAATTAGCTATTAAGTATGGAAAGGTTTTTCTAGCTTTTACCATAGTGTACTTACTATCTAATGTATATCGTAATTTATAACGTACCCTTTATCGTGTGACGGTAGCCAATTAATTGCGCAGCAAGCATTTTTTTTAAGGCATTTCTTTAGAGCATTAGTTTTTTAGCATATCTCGTACTCTTTGCTCTCTCTCTCTCCATTTACATTTTTCTCTCTCTCTGTATTCCCTAAATATACTCTCGATATGTTTTTTACTTGGCAATTTTTGCACGTTTTTTACCTTATGTGTTTTCATCGCTTTGGACTAGAACCAACAAAAAAAAAAAAAACAATATTTATATATATTTAAAAAAAAATTCTGTGGTTTAGAATATTGGAAAAACCAAAAAAATTTCAATAATAATTGTGTCTCGCAATGTAATTGTTGCCACATATTTAACGCGTTACGTTTTACAATTTGTTGCATGCGACCAAGAGTCATGGCCGGAAGTTTTGTACTTGATTGATTGCTTAGCGCTAATGCTTTTTCATTTGTAAATACGAAAAATTTGAAATTTAACTTTAATATTGGAATTTAAAAATGGGTCAAAAGTGATGTAAAATTGATCAAAATTGACAATTGACTATGCAAATTTAATTATAATTGGATAGCAGCCAAATGAATTTGTAATTTGGTTGGGTGTATATCGGCCTATGCCTTTCAATTATGATTTGTGCGTTGAACTTTCAACCGGCGTTGCGTAACAGTTGCCACAATTATAGCTGAGGTCATCAATTATGGCCAGCAGCTCGCTCGCTTTTGTAGTGGTTATTTCCACCTGGCTGCAAACTGTTTGTTTCTGGTGACAATATTGCTTGTTGACTGCACATCACAAGCATCACAAAATCAATGACTTCCATTGACATGCAGCTAATAATAATTTAAATATATATATATATGATATATATGTATATATGATATTTCACCTATTTGCCTTTCATCTATGAACGTTGTCCATTCGGCACTTTCACTATATAAGTACATATGTGTTTTGCTAGTTTTGATTGTATTTTAAGGTTGAAGGGTTTTTATATATGAACATTACCAACTTTATATATATAAATTATGCGTACAACGTTTTTTTTTTATATTTTATTGCTTTGTATACGAAAACATCTAATTTACACTCACCAAAATTAAGTGCAATGAGTTTTTTTGAACAACAACAAGAGTCTTGCCGCATATACACGTAAAAAAATCAATTCTATATATGTTTATACTAAACTGCAGATCGGTCTAATGTTTTTCGTATTGTTAATGGATGATTATATAAAATCGTAATATAATATATATTTATATTTATAAAAAACAAAAAGCAAAACTCTGCGTAGCATTTCTTGGTAATTAAATGTTATAATGTTAAGTATGTTTCGAACTGAATCCCCCTTTAAATGACTGACTTCACGTATGTCTTATGTATTGTTATATGTATATACCAAAATCATCTCAACGCTCAATCGATACTTAAACTATATATACATACAAACAGTTACTACATAATGCCTAGTATTTGCTAAACATATACTATATACAATATATATATATTATATATATATATTTACTTATATAAAAAGAGAGAAAAACTAACCGCATGAGTTTTATGTTCTTTTCTTTTCCTTTTTTCTACTTTTTGCACACGAACACAAAACAAACAAATACACGCGAAACATATATAAAATGAAATACCGTGTGTACAAACACCCACACACACAACACACGCACACTTACAACACTCACACACACACACACACTGGTAAAAATGTTGTGTAAAAATCGTTGCAAAAACAAACAAAACAAACAAAAAAAAAATCAATCAAAATCAAAAAAAAAACCCCCTTAAAAAATCGTTTGGCCGCCTCACAGCCGCCGTAGCCGCCGCCGCTGCCATGCGTGGAGTTGCCATACAACGTGGACACGTGGGCGTGGTCGGTGCCACACCCTTCCATCATCCCCATCATCCGCACCATCATCAGGCGTTGGCCGCTGCCGTCGCCCAGCAGCAACAGCAACGTCAAGTGGCCGCCGCTGCCGTGGCTGCAGTAGCCGCCCAACAGCAGCAGCACCAGCAACAACAACAGCAGCAGCACCAACAGCAACAGCAGCAGCAACATCAACAGCAGCAACAACAGCAGCAGCAACAACAACAGCAACATGCCGCAGTAGCCGCCGCTGCCGCTGCCCAGCACTCACAGCACGCCGCTGCCGCCGCCGCAGCCGCTGCTGCCGGCCACACACATCCGCATGCCCATGCGCACGCCCTCGCTCCACAGCTGGCCCAGTTGCAGCCGACGCTGCAGGCCGTCGGAGTGCCCACTGCCGCTGGCAGTGCTGCGGCTGCTGCCGCTCAGCAACACTCGGCGCTGCAGCAATCGCTGGCTGCAGCCGCAGCTGCACAGAACTCGGGCGTGGCTGGTAATGCGAACGCTGCTGCCGCCGCCGCGTATGCGGCACGCCTCTCTGCTGCAACATCCCAAACGCCGGCCGCTGCTGCTGCGGCTGCTGCTTCCATGGCAGCGTCGGCCAATGCGGCCAACAATGCTGCAGCTTTGCATGGATTTGCGCCGTAAGTAAAGCCCACACAACGTTGCCCCAAAAAAACTCGTCGTCGCCGCAAATATCGCCACAAAAAAAAAAATAAAATAAATAAATCTATATATCAACAATGTAGCTCTTAGTTGTATCTTGATTTGATTACTATTTTTTGTTAAATAATCTTTATATATATTGAATGTAGTTTTAGCGCACTTACTTTTTGTTCATGTGGTGTCTACGCTCGCTCTCAATCGCTTACTCAAATCAACAATCAGAAGCTGCCACACACTGCAGCAGCAGCAGCAGCAACAGCAGAAACAACAACTGGCAAACTTTTGTTGCATGCTATCAATTATCACGCATACGCCTTGTTGTGCCTACACCTGCTGCTGCTGCTTGTGGTGTTGCAGTTACCAAGACACGCATCATCATTTTATACACTTAACCCTGCCCCAATTAGAACCACCTACCCAACCACATAAATCCACATCAACCACACCAATCCAACCAATCGTCGAGCGCAAAGTTTATCCATAGCTTTAAAGTTGTATTTGTCTCTCTCTCTTTTTTGGTCTATGCGGTGATTTTATTTTACATATTTAGCTACCTTGTGTGTGTAACGTTTTAATAAGTATATAACTATATATATATATACTATATATATGCATAGCGTCACATTTGCCTAATGTACCATCTAATTCAATCGCAAGTTTAGACTTGTGTCTCTTGTATAAAAATCAAATACAACAACTACAACAACAACCAACAACAACAGCTACAAGCAGCAAACAATTAAAGCACGCCAACTACTACTAAATTATCTAATTAAACTACTTAAAAAACATATACATACTATTTACATATTTATATCTATATCTTTGACCGAGAGCAGTTTTTTGGCATCATTTATTATTTTTTTGGTTACGGGGAAGTACCTCATTGTATATTGTGTACCACTAGGCGTATGATGAACTTGAACTAAACAAAATATTATTATTATTATTTAATTTTTTTTTTTTATATAATTAATGCGTCTGCTGCTGCTGCTGTCGCGCATGTTTCCTTTATATCTGAACAATTATTATTTCTATATACTATACACACGTTAATTTTGATTTGTGTTTTCTTACTGTGGCTGCTGTTCTATAACTAAATAATAAAATAGCGAATGAATAACGATGATAACGATGATAATGCATACCATATCATTATATATATATGAAATCTACCCAACTAATTAGATAGGTGCATGTGAGTGTCTGTTCTGTCTTTATAAAATGCAGAAGTCGAGCAACAAACATGATTTTTCGTAGTATCGGGCAATAATGGAATGTGTACTCGTACTTACCAAATATATATGGTTGATTATCCTTGCTAGTGTTCTACTTATGATTTACTTATGCATATGCATTACCTAACTATCAGCTCGTCATCAATTAGAAGGGGGACAACAAGGAGTAGGTATAGTTAGGAGTACAAAATTTATGTTAGTCGCTAGGTGGTTTTATTTTTTTTGGTTTACGGTTAGGATTTGTCAGGAACTTTCTTACATTTTCAGTTACGCCTTCAGTTTCAGTCATTTTACCCAATGCACCCGGTACAACAAAAAAAAAAATGAAATAAAATAAACAGACAACGGCAAAGACAAAGTTTTGGCATCAATTTAAATATTATTTTACCCATTGGCAAGAAACCAAACTTTGCCCTTGCCTTCTGCTCATAGCGCCCAAAAACCAAACACCCACACACAAGTGCGTTAAAAACTGAATAAAAAAAATAAATCCAACAAAAAATAAAATATATATTACAATTTTTTGAATTTTGCTTTTAAGTGCTAGCAATGTGACAGCCAAGTCAGATTAATGAAATCACTTGTTAACAATTGATGGTTGAATCTTGATCTGTCTTGGCTGACAAACAAATAATCAAAAAAAAACCAGTTCACAAATCAATTATTAATAAATCGAATCTTTTTTATCATTCTTCCTTGAACACACAGCGTATACTATGATCCCTTCTTAGCAGCCGCTGCTTCAGCTGATCCAAATCTACGCTTCCAGGTGAGTTTATCCAGATTGTATCCAATATTAACTAGTTCAGAGTTAAATCATTTAGGCATATAGACATTCTGTAAATATGTTAAGCTATGTTATCTAGTCTAGTTGAAAGCAGGCTAGCTATTTTAAAAACCAAATAACATTTTCAAAATATATATACATATATACATATATATATATAATATATAAATTTTACAGGCAGCCAAACCGGTCACTGAAGTTCCAGCCGCACAGCCAGCCGCCATGTTAAATGTAATGAAACCTATTCAAATTTATACGCTAACCGTACATGAAAAAAAAAAACAAAAAAAACAAAACCGAATTGAAAACGCTCTCTTAACTATTTATTATACTCTCGTACATATAAACATTTATTTACACACTTTACTTTACCTTTTTTGATGGTAGCTTGTGAAAGACACCAACATTTGACTTGGTTTTTGAAAAGAATATTTTATTTTTATTTGTTATATACCAATTATTTTTTTCCGTTTAGTTGTTATTGCATTTCACACTAACGACGCGTTTTGATCTCTACACTCTTTCTATACATACGTACATATACACTTTGAGAAATGATTTATTCTATTGTTTATTATTCTTTTGGTAACTGGTCGTGCAATTGCGTCTGTAAAATTTTGTCATATACATGCGTATATACAATGTAAATCACAAAACAACAAAAGATATATATACATATCTTATAAATACACACACACACACACTATATAAAAGGCAAAGGGATGAGAGTTATTAACAAATAATCATACATAAATAATTGCTTTTATGTATTTACATACTCATATATTTATGTATTTTACCAAATGTGTTTGAATACTTAAGTCTCCTTCTTCTACTTATAAAGTGATTACTTATTTGCATCCTTAATTCATTTTGTTAACGCATTTTTTCCAACTATCTAAGTATTACATTTACACGCGTAGTGTTCAACAATAATACCAACAACTACAACTACAACAACAACAACAACAAATGCTTTTGATCAGTGCCCCGTTCAGAGGCGCGTTGCATATTTTCAGGCCGCATGCCGCTCTCTGTTTTCAGTCTCTATTTTAATTTCAATGTGCAAATCGAAAGAACTTGAGACTATTTTTAATCTTTATTTATTTAATCAAAAGATCACGCAACATTCAATTTTGCTTTCGCAATCTATATATACTATATACATATCATACTGATATTTACATATCTACAAATCTATAGTTAAGTAGCATATAAATAAATTATTCTTCAATGCTGTGAACATTTTCGTAATTACTAAGTATGTCTATTTTTTTTTTTGGTTAATTTTTTCACGACTTGTACAACTCACCCAACAACAACAACTACAACAACAACAACAACTGCATCAAATATCGTTTACAACATTATCGAATCTTAAAAAACAACAAAAATTACAAAAAAAAATCTATACCAAATATATATCGAAAAACTTACAGCGCCGCACTGTGACTACGCTAAACAGTACCCCACATACGATCAACCGCATTCCGGTACCACAGAATGTTTTGGTAAAAATAATCATTTTTAGCTAGCAATTTGAAAAATGCAAAATACAAATAATCAATTAAGATCCATTTTTGAGAATTTGTTTGTTGTGCCCAATTATTGAATTTTTTGTTGGTTCTGTGAATGAGTGTTTTTTGGTCATACTTTGTTTTTATAATTTTCTTCGTGGAACTGCGCTTTATGTCTTGCAACCATATCTAAGTTATAAACATAATCCTAGCTCTAAATTATATGCCATAAGTTCTATTATAATACCCTGCACATTTGGCGCTTTTGTTTGTAGCATTTACTTACCACTTATGTATTTGTATCCAATGGATCTTTGGCATCTTGGGTTCGTAGTTTGAATTCGCTGGTCACCACAATATGTTTTTCTATTTCCATGTACTATATATATATATATATAGATATAAAGAAAATCACACTGATATAATTTGTTTGCACTCCCTTAACGTATTTTTATTTTTTTTTAACGGTTTAGGTTTTAAACTCTTTGCCATTTTGCTCTCTCTATCACCTGTCGCTAGTTTTGTCGTTGCCGATGCACTAAGTCCTAACTGCGCCCCTTTAACACTCAATTTGCTTAACATTATTCCAGGCCACTGCTCCGCTGTTAAAGACACCCCTGTCTCAGGCCCAGCAGCAGGCGTATGCCACGGCGGCCACCACCTACACGGCGGTCGCTGCCCGGGCCGCCTACGGCGCCGCTGCAGCTGCAGCCGCCCAACCAGCACTCGGCTATGCCACCGTAGCAGGGTAAGTGTTCACCACATGCCTCAGTCATAGTTGCAACATGTCCATTCTCACAAATGCTCCACAAAACTCAACTAAAACTACACTTAACTCGTAATATTGAGCAGTATTCATCTAATCTAATTACAGCCCTTTAACTTTAATTACATTGTTGTTAGACTTGGTAATTAGACTCAGATGAGCTTCTGTAGTTGGGTCAAGATTATCTTCACTTTCGATACTACAATTATTAAAATTTTATTTTATTTTACTTGCATATTTTTATGGTCTCTGTATGTATTAATATGTTTATGCGTTAAGTATGAAAATAATTTATTAATAAGCTTAATACATTTAATTTATATTATGCAAGTTGTATTAATATTATTTATATCTCATTTCTAAATTGTTTAACGTATCTTCTTACATATTAATTTTATAATTTACTTATCATTTGACTAATTAATTTGATTTGATTCTCTTTCGTACAATTCTTTAATCATTAAATGACTTATCAAGTGTAGAAAGATTCTAACACCGAATGTCGTCGATATACAACTAACCATTGAAACCTTTTGCAAAACCATATCGAAACTAAACAATTTTTACTAAAAAAAATCATCCCAAATGAAAACGGGAAATTTTAAGGAGGCCAAAAAAGGAGCTTGAAGAAATACAATTTATTGAATCATTTTTATGTGGAGAATCAAGATTTTATTTTAAGAAAAGATGTTGGAGCAAGAATCAAAATTAACAACTAATCAACAAAAAACAATTAAACCAAACCAAAACACACAAATTAACCAAAGCTAACCCAAATGGAGTCATCACAAAACTATCGCATTACTAAAAAACATAATCATTAATTTATGAGATTTATCTAATGAGATGCAAACGAAATTCTTTTAGTTACGCGCGCGAATATGCGGATCCCTATCTAGGACATGGCATTGGACCCGTGCCCGGCTATGGGGTAAGTTTCTTAAAAACAAAATGAATATAAATTTTACGCAAAGAAACTGTTTAATTTACATTTTTTTTAAATTGTTTTCTTATTGATTGTTTTTTTTCCATCTACTCCACTCTCTTTTCACAGGCAACCATGTATCGCGGTGGCTTCAATCGTTTTACGCCATATTAGAAAGCAACACAAGTCAGCCAAATAATGCACTTGAACTACTCTCGAAAATGCTCAATGTATGAACAAGAATTAGCCGTAAATACTCCAACTCCTCTACAGTGAAGTAAGTAGCAGTTAAATCTAAACCAATAGATGGAGATACTCAAATATCACAAAGAACAGACGCTCAAAGATTAACAAACAAAAGCAACAAAAAAACCCCACTCAATACTTTATGGAGAGTTGAAAATCAAAGCTATAAGCAGCTGGCCACTAACTTGTGGCAAATTAAACTAAAATTAAAAAACAACAAAAAACAAAACAAAAAAAGCAAATCAATGTCGTCCAACAAAAACAAATGCAGCATAAACAAAAAATATTTAAATGGCAATTAGTTTGCGAAACGTGCTTCATGCGTAGATTTTTACCAAAAACAAAGCTGAAATTTTGTGCGAGAGATCAGAATTTATATATATACATATATATATATATACTAATTTATATATATATATATATATATACCTACGGGATCTATAAATATTATACCTTTAGATATGGTATTTGTATATCAAAAATGAGCAATTTTATGTATTTTCAGGATACCCACTGAAAATCAACAAACAAAAAAAAAAAAATACATATTTTGTTTAATAGTTTTGTTTATTAAGTTAGCTTTATATTTATATAATTATTTTTGTTTCATGTAATTGTTACATATAGCATTGTAGTTTGTAGCAAACAAGAAGCAACAAAAACAAGCGCCACACAACAAGTTTGATATTATTTTTCTATACATAAATATACGCAAAAAGTTGCCAAAAAAAAAAAACAACAAAAAATTAAACCCATACCTTAATTATATCATCAATTTTCAAATCTCCATAGAATACTCATTATTATTGTCAACGAATTTATTTTTTAAATGTTTTGCTCTGCTTTGCTTAATTATTGTTCCTAGTATTTTATTTGGGCAGCTAAAACGCAAAGTCAACTGAATGAAAATGAAAATGAAATTGCTCAACTTGTAGCGCATAAGCAAATGCAAAAGATCAACACGTAGACATATCCTTGGAATATACAATAATTATTACTTTAATGCGGTCGTAGCAGCAAAAAAAAAAAGAAAACAAAAAAAAAGAGAATAATGAGTAATAAAATACAAATAATAATACATAATAGTTTTTAACTTCAAGCTTCCAGTGACAGAAAGATAGAATAAAAAACAAAAAAAATCAGAAATGAAAAACGTGAAAATTGTGTAGTAAGCATTAATATAAAATACATTTTTAGCTCTTACTCCGTAGCACTTTCTTTGTGTGTTGTGCAAAAAGAAAAAAAAAAAATCAAATCCAAATTTATAAATTAAATAACTTCACATCGTTTCAATGTCGTTCATTTTGGGTATAGACCCCAAAACTTCCCTAAGCAAGCTAAGAATTTATTTTACACACTACAAATTCTAATGCACACAATTAACTTTTAACGTTGTGTACTTTGAAAACAGAAATCTAAATAACACACATAAAAAAAAAAAAAAAAATTGAAAATTGAAAATGCTCAAAAAGTAATATGACGTCGTTCTCTATTTCGATACTTAGGCAGCTACTGTCGTGAAATTTATACTTGTTGTTTATAAACAAAACTATGATTAAACAAACAAATACCTTTAAAAAAAAACCCCTTTGATTCGTTATTGTGTGTGTGTTTAATTGTGCAATCGCTCCTTAGATGTTCCCTTCAAATTTCTCCTTACGAATCAAAACTCAATCCAATTATATATATATATATATATATATATATATACATAAAGCTCTATATAAGAGAGAGCAAATGGAATTTATTGAGTCCAAAGAGCACAAATTTTTGTATTTTGTTCTACAATTCGATGTTTCAGATTGTATATATTTATTAATTTCTTCAACACACACAAACTCACACTCGCTCGCACACACACACAAGAGCAACTCGAGGCAACTCAAATTTGAAATGTTTACAGAATGTTTCTTTAAATATAATAAAAAAAAAGAAGAAAATAATAATTAATGTTTTAAGCATAATTACGTTGACATTTTTCAAGCCAAAGTTTATATTTAAAAATGATTTTTAGTTAGATTTAGTTTTTATGCTGATGACAGACACAAGAATAATATAATAATACAAATAATGAATAAATCAAATCAAACCCAACAATTGCCAAATTAAATGTAGCTTTCAAGTGAAATAAATAAATAGACACGTAATTAACTTTAACAAAAACAAAAACAAAATACAAAAAACAAAATGAAAACATTTTAAAATAGTGCAGAAACAAGTTGATGAATTACACACCAAAAAGTGAAGCATACTTTTTGGTCGCACAGACACGAAACACTGCAAAAAAAAAACACACTTTTGGGTTTGATGAACATGGCAAAATAAACCAAGTAGTTATTAAAACTTAAACATAATAGAATACATATAAAAATTTATAAACTCAACTTCCACCGCAAATTTTTTAAAACAAAAACAAAACACAATTTTTGTCTTAAGCAAGGTATGAACTAAAATAAACCTATAAATATGTAAAATGCAAATGCAACTCAATCAAACACTGCAGCTATAAATATATATATATATATACATACATACCTACTTATAAACGATAATATTTTAATTTTTATTTAATATTCAATATTCTGTACGCCCCCTGTTCCCCCCTCTAAAAATACACCCCCCATTCTAACACCCAGTACAAGAGCAAGAAAAGAAAGAATGACGAATCTTTAAGCTGTAATCTGTAATCTGTAATCTGTGTAGTCTAACCATAAGCCAGCGCCGCTTTTGTTCAATTTCACATAGAGCATAGGCATTATATAAAGTATAAATATAAACTATATATATAAATATATATTATATAAAAAGGAAAAACACTAATCATTAAAGATGTGCCAAATTGTAAGTTGTACCATTCGTTTTTATCAATGGACAAAGCAAACAAATGCAAAACTCAAATTGAAATAAAAACCAATATTAAAAATATATAAATTGAAAATCTTGAGAACAGAACTCGCCCCCTCCCAAATATATGAAATCTTTTTTGTTGTTTTTTTTTTCCAACATTTAGATGATAACGGAAAATATTTTTAAAATTTAGCATTGTGTATAGAAAGGAAGGAGATTTACGAGCTAAGCGTCCCAAGGCCGTTCCTTACCATCAAAATGATTAATTGAACAAAAGAGACGAATAGTATTATATTAGCGGACTACCGCAACAATCACACACAGCAGCTCCCCCTCCCTTCAGCCGATAAAACATGCTCAATACTTGTGTTCACTACACAACAATTTTACATTCACTTTAATTTATACACACATACAGATGCAAAAACAAATAAATAATATGGCTATACACAAGAAACAAATTTCATTAAAAGAAAAAAAAAACTATTTATTGGTTTATATCAATTTTCAATTTGTAAGGTTGTGACAAATTGTAAACAAGCATACAAAACATAAGAAAACAAACAAACAAACAAAAATAAAGGGAAATCCCTAAAAACGTGCAGAAAATGTAATAATGTATGCGAATGGCAAATAAAATAGTAAAGAGATACAAAAAAAATATTTGAGATTCATACAAACGAAAAAAAAAAGAAAAAATGCAATAAAAATACATTTTAAAAATATGAAATACAATTTAAACTGGTGTTTTTCGTATATATTAAAGGGGTTTATAGATAACTGGCACTATTGACTTACATTTATTAGGCTATAAACGATAAAATTTATCGACTCGATTACAACAATCAATAATTAAAAGATGACTCACACCAGCTGGCAATGAATCAAAATTCAAGAAAATTAATGGAAATTGTGAAACTAACCGGAAACGGATACCTGAAAGCACACATGCACGACACAAGCAGATCAGTCAACAAATGTGCATGTTTGCAGTGGCAGTTTTTTGCCTCATTACTTCACAGCCTGGTTATTATACGCATTGTGCGGTCATTATGAGCATTTAACACCTCCTAAGTCAACAAAGGGCGACATGCAAGGCTATTAACCCGATTAAATCAAAAGAGCCAAACAGCGTGTTCGCAATGGGCCTCTAATTACACAAAGTCTTCAACATTTGATTGAAGAGTACCCGACAACGCGCCCACACACACACACACACACACACACACACACGCAAGTACACATCCGCTGGTTTTAAATGGGCCATGACAAACCAGTCGACCACAGGAAGTAAACGCCCACAGACTAACCTGCTAGTCACAAGAGGGTGGTAGTTCAGTTTGTCGGTGCCGCTGCCGCTGCCGCTGCCCTCGCGGTTGCCCCTGCGGCTGCGGCCATTGCGGCTAACAGTGTGACATAATAAATTATGCTGCATAGCAATGATTAATTTGAGTTCTGCATGTAACATGACAGCCGGCATGGTGTGGGGCAACCAATCAAATGCATACAGAATGAGTGCTTGGAATTGGAATTGGCTCACACAGATACCCACAAACACCCACATACATCTGCTGCTCCATTTTCCATTTAGCCAGAAAGAAATCAGGGATTGCCTGCTGGCAGTTTGTGTTTTCGTTTTGCGTCTCCTACCCATCTACTATTTGAATCTATATGTGAGTCCGTGTATTTGAATGTCCCGCCGGGACCCATGAATTATTACGTGCAATTATTTTCTAATTAATTATTTGACAGCGCTGCGAAGGACAACAAGCTGTGATAATTTCAGCAGTGGTATTGAAGCTGGAGCACATAAGGCCTGTAATGGCTACCATTAAATTGGCGGATGCTTCTCTATGATTCTTCTTCTGTTGGTCAAATGTATATTCCCCAACACCAACCATGTTAATATAAGAGCTACTTAAATATTACTCGCAAGTATACTATGTATGTATATAGGCACCAAGACTAAGTAGAACAAATTTGAGATTGGACAGCCCAGTGACAGCAGCTGCAGGCAAGTATTCAAGTTAATGTAGAGCTAAGGCCACTTTGGCTTATTAATGGTGCTACGAAGTACACGCTTGTGAGCGTATCTAAAAAGCCCATTAATTTTCAATCAGCAGACAGTAAATGGGTGCTCTCGTAAATGCCTCAGTTCATATTTTAAGCAGAGCTCCAAAGGATCGATTTGTCTTTCAGCCAAACAAATTTCAATTGCTATTGAAATTGAAAACCCATCGAATATTTGTAAAATCTGCAAAAACCAGCGCATGTACTACAACTATCTGGCAGATATGCGCAAAACGATGCCAAAATTGGGCACACAACATGAGGCCCGAACCGATTGCGATGCCACACATAAACCGCTGCTAACCGCGGCACCAAAGCTAATTACATTATTTAAAGTTGATGCAATCAAAGAGTGCGTATGCCCCCTACAGCTTACCCCAGAAGGCAATCCACGTTACGGTTCAATTGAATGTGCGGACTGGGCTAAAAAAAACTGCCATGGTAGTCAGTACACACACACACACACACACTGAAAAAAAACACACACACACAACACTGTTTCTGATTCTGACAGGCCACGGGGCCTCGCAGGACATGCCACAGCATGCAAATCACTGCAAAATGCAATGAGCTAACAGACAGCGGTTTGGGATTGGGTTTGGGTTTGGGTGTGGGTACGGTGTTCAAATTGGGATTGGAGATCAGCAACAGTAACCAGAAACAAAAAAAGCAGATACACTGCAGCAATGTTGGTTGCTTTACGAGCCGCAACCTCTCGATGCGAGCAGCTCTCTGTGTATCTCTCTAGCTGTCAGAGTGTGAGTGTCGGATTAATGCTGCCAGCTGCGTTACGCTCGGGCAACGCATACAAAAAAAAAAAAGAAGAAATAAATAAAAAAAAATGCAGCACAAGCCCGCGTGCAACAGAGAAGATGAACCAGCAATAATTCAGTGGCAACCGTCGCGCATAAAAATCGAAACAGCTGCAAGCGTTGCATCGCTAGCCGCTATTTATTGTTGCGCGTATTTGTCCGTTAATTGCCGTTGCAGCGCAATAAAAATGCACCGTCAAAAGCGTACACACACATATTTATATACATATATATTCATATACAGATAGATATATATATATATATCTATACAGAGAGGGAGAGATTTAAGACTTGCTGTAATTATCAGCGCAGTTGTCGCTCGCATTTCAATTAAAGGAATTTTAAAGCTTTCGTAATTGGTCAAAATCCCGGCAATTAAAGCATTGCGGAAACAACAGCAGGAAAAGAATTAACAACTACAAAGGCAAAAACCGTCTAATTAATCGAATTGTACAGTCAAGTGTGTAAAGCAATGCTCTGAGCGCCTTTGCTGTGTGTGCATTTTGCACTTTACCCTTTACCCTTTACCCTTTGCCCTTTACCCTTTACCCTTTGCCAATATGGCGCTTTTAATTAAAAATGGGCGAAAATATCTCGCTGGGCTTTTGACTTTTGGCTTTGCATTTTCATTTTCTGTTGTGCTTCAGATACCAAAACGGAAGTTTCTCCGTTCATTACCACAAAAACGCATTCACGATGAAGGTAATAAGTAAATTCCCACCATAGGAACATTAGCAACATCGAGCTGAGGACAGAGTAGAGTTCACCACTGACTTATATTTTTCGAAAATCTAACTTATGTAACAATTTGCAAATTTATGTTTCCTTCAGCAGCAGCCATATCCGTCTATCCATCTGATTGGCCGATGCACCCAACGCACTCCCCAATTTGTGTATGTGTGTGCTTGTGTGTGTGTGTGTGTTTCCGTATCTGTTTGCCTCGCCGTTTGACACCTTGAACACAATTGCCACTTGACCATTGCATTGTGGTTGCTGATGATGCCTGCTTGCGATGAGCATCTTAACCACAACATCAATTTTGGCTGTTTAAACTATTGTTTGATTGCATAAATATTTAGATGCGCATTGGAATATTAATAAATTTGCATTGGTTGCTTGATGGCTATCGCAAATTGAGTCGTTCTATTCAATTTGTTGGCTACCGAGCCACAAAAATGTTTGCTGAAATATTTATGCATGTCATTTAACCAATTCAGTTCAGCTCTGCTTGAATTGTTGGGTTTTCCTAATTGGAGGATATTCATAAATAATAGTCAAATTGATTTTTTTATTATACGTTTTAAAGAAAATACAATAATAAATAAAGAAAAAAGAGTTCCATTTAAATATTGAAGAACCTGTTTGAATTCCACAATTATAACTAAAATTTAAAATTCGAAATGTAATTTTAGTTTTAAATAATCTATAATGCTTAAAAACAGCTAAAAAAATTCTGTCATTAGCTTTTAATCAACTTAAATATTTAATTCAATTTTTATTATAAAAACATGATTAAATTACTCAAAATAAATTGGCAAACGTTTTTATAATATGGTTAATGCTGATGAGATTCAATTCAATTTAAAAATGCGCTTTGATTTTTTTTTGTTTGATTTTACTGACCCTAAGCAAATTACGCATCCCCGCCCTTGAGAGGCTAAGGCTCCCGGCAAATCCTCAAACATCCTGAGCTGTCAATTTCAATGCATAAAACTATTCCCCAACCTGCCAAAGTCGCCAGTCGCATCCTCAGACACATTCTCTGACTTTGCCACCTTAGTGGAATGTCATAACTCAAGCTGGGAACTTGCCGGCACACAGACAGCTCTCACTCCTCGTGCCCCTGCAGCGTTATGCAAGGCTGCCATGCAGCCATTTTTCAAAAATTCAATTGTATATACAATTCAATTTGTGTGATCAACAACGTCGACATTGACAGCCCCCAGGGGCAGCAGTGGCGTGAGGCACACATACATATATGAGGCGTCAAGGCCCTGAAACTCTAACAGCGCTACAAAACACTTTGATGTGCCTTGAATTTGTCGCTAGAGAACAGGCTGGCGATGTGGCATGGAGTGGCAAATGCTTCTTTTGATTGAGACTGAACAGGTACTAAATTGTAGCATACTTTTATGCAGATTTCCCAGTAAGTAAATGGCCAAACAATTACGCTAATTACGCGTGCCCGTCTTTCTAATATAAAGCAGCGTCGCATCGTCCTGCCAAGTGCTGGCCACAGCTCTGTGGTCATCAATCACTGAAATTGTGCTCTAGCTCTAGCTTGTAAATAAATCATAAAATGCGAGAACAACAACAGCAACAACAACCAGCAGCTGGACCAAGACAAAGCTCTGAGCGTTGTCCTGACTGCGGTTACTGGGCGCTTAGCCAAGGACCATAGCTTGTCACTGCCTTTCAGGTGTGTGTGTGTGTGTTTTTGTAGTTGGGTGTCTTGTTTGCGCTGATGTCTGCCTGTGTTGGTGGTTTTGTGGTTGCTGACAGTGGTTGTCGCTTTTAGCCATTTACTTCTACCTGCCACTGATCACAAACACACGCACACCCAGAAACTGGGAGTGGCTGTTGCGTGGGAAATGCGCAAAATTGCCTCCGACCATTTCCAGAATAAACGAGAGCTGCAATGCAGTTGGCCAAAAGGCTGTACTTGAACTCCATTCATTTTTTTTTTTAGTTTGTGTGTTTGTTTCATTACAAGCACAATTTAAGCGGCTTTGGATTTGCAGTTGTCGTCGTCGATTTCATTCAGATTTCTGTTCCCTGTTCACTAAAACACTTTTTTCGCATGTTGGACATTTAACGAGCCAATTTTATGCCGTACTTTTCACACGTATAATACTCTATTAACAGCTTTTTTGTGGAGCTGTAAAAACTCTTTTGGCCATTTGCCTGCAGCTTTTGGCAAAATCCTAGTTAGCAGCTATCTCTGACTATCTGTTGGCAAATACGCTCAAGTTATGAAATGATGTAGTGCATTTGTAATTTCCATGTCGAGTTATTTAAAATAATTATGACAGCAACAGTGGACCACCATTAGCCAGATGGGGAAATCAAAAGTTTTTTTTTGTCATCTAAAACAAACTAGAGAGACGGCTGCCAAAGGGCCAACAATCAACAAGTTGTCTATGTCTGGTAATTTGGTAATGCGGAGCCAAAAGCATGCGACTTATGAATTTGGCAGCATTTTACATCAAGATAGGCAATGAATGGCCTATTCAAATTTTGTAGAAATTGTGCCAAAATGTGGCAGTCCTTTAGAGGATATTTTAAGTGTTGTTTAATGATGGAATTTGAGTGTAGAGCAACAGGTTTGCTTTGCCAGAACTGTGCTTAGAGCAGTTATTGAATGTTGCTGAGCTGAAACCATAAATAATGGGTAGGAAGTTTTCCGCTATCCAATACTATAACTTAGACTTGTAATATAATAAAAATGTTAAGATTTTTATACAATACGTTCAAGTTGCAATTATAAATTAAACAACACCTAATTTAATTTTCCAATAAGATAATCATATAGTGCACAATTGCCTACATAAATGCAATGATCCAAATAGATTAGTTGCAGTCACCGATATTCACCCATCTCCCCATTGTGCATTTGACATGCCTGGGTGCACTATCTGCCTAATTGTATTAACTGACTCCGGTCTGCCGATACCTCAACGTAAACGCATTATAACGCCTCATAAAGCGGGTCGCCCAAATCAACCCCAGGTCTCTCCTATCCCACCACCCGCTGCGTGGCAACCATCGCGATTTGTATGCTCATCTAATCAGACAATTACATATTGCAATTATACGAGCAGCGCAATGAGGCGAAATAAATTATGTGGATGGGGAGGGGCACATGTTGTCAGAGTCGCACTTGAAATGTAACTAAGTGAAGCCATGCTCCACCCGTGCCCAACCAAGATGAATGGCTTAATTGTTGGGTACGCGCCGAAAGAAAACTGTGCCCTCAACAAGTTCGGGAAAATCAATGGACAGGAGAAAGGATGAAGAAGGGGCGCCTTATTAATTGGACGACGCTAATGCGAGAAGGCTGCAAAAAATACTTTCACGCTCGTTTCAAGGCGGCTGCTAAGGATAAGGATATTTTCTTTTACCTTGTGCCACTGCCACGTGCTCAGCAGTTGTCAGTTGTCCTAATGGCTCTACAGCACGCAAGGACTTGCTTTGGCAAGCGCGTCTTGGGGTATGTAGCAAAGGGTACTGGGACTAGAACGCGCCTCGAGACAAGCACCTTGAGCTCTTTTCTCCACCTTTGCCAGCAGGATTAGCTAAGCACGTGTGTATGAGTGTCTAGTGTTTAACTTTTCAACTTGGAGAAAGGGGGTGGATGGGATGTGTGCAGAATTTATGCTGGTCACTGATTTCACTGGCGGTCAAGGCTGACAATTTACCTGGTTATCGCCATAGCCAAAGCCAAGTCCCAGTTGAAGTTCCAGTTTCCACCGTAGTTACAGTTATACCGTCCCAGTGCCACCCGGTAGCTGCTTGTAAATTTATGTCCATAAAAAGGCATAAAAAAGGAAGCGGAAAATGTGTTGTGTAAAAGGGACGACGTTGAAAATAAAATCAACAATAAATTTTGCATGCAGCAACATTACGAAACAATAGCGAAACCCTCCCCCACCGCAACGGGCTCAACTGTCTCCCCGTCGACTCTTCGCTTATCTCCTACCCTGGGTTTTGTGGGTGTACAAACTGCAATTGGTATTTTTATTGCGTGCTCAACACGGCGAATGCGTAATACGAGGACAAGGCTGCCAGTTGGCAGGCCATGCCGCCATCCGCGTTCGGATTTTTATAGCCTCTTTTGACTTATGCGCCATAAAATGCCATAAAATAAAATTAAATAAACGAAATGTAAAACTCATTTTTACATATTGATTGCAATTTCTTTTTAAAAATTTGACATGCCCATTGGACACGGCAAGGACACAATAAAAAGGGTTACACAATCGATCCAATCGCAATGATGATAATCAAAATTATCGTAAATTATTGAGGATCGTTCAGTCTAGAAATTGTGATTCAAATAACCTTTAAAAATGTATCACAAGCTGGCTTGCTTTAAGAGTAGCTCGTTTTTCAACAGTCGCCAAATTGTAAACCATTCCTGGTTGCTATTGAAAAAGAGTTCACGGTCTGTTAATTTAAGTCGCATTTGGAATTTATGTTGCGCACCGCTTCTCTGTGGGCGGCACGATTACGTGAGTCACATCAAAGTAACCGGGAGACGCGCCTACTTTTTACGCTCGAGGCAACGCGTACAGCTTGATGAAGAGCTCCAAAAGTAGCATTGAGTTGGGATCGGGTGTGGGAACACGACTGGTTGAGCTGATGTCGCGTTTGCTGATTAAAGATGCGTCTGCGAGTCACGGAGCGAACATACACTTTTGTCATCATTAATCAACTGACGTCCTCGTGCCTATTGACAAACCCAGAGCAATGTGAGCAAATTGCCGAGTCTGTCGAATGTGAATCTGTTTTAGAACTTCACACCTGTGCTGTGCTGTGTCTATGTCATTTGCCGTTGCCTAACAAATAGCACAATATCAACAGTTTGACACCTTATTTTTCAGTGCAGTGCACAGTTGAGTATGATTCAAAATGAGCTCACAACAAGAAACATTGAAGTTCAGATCGAAAATTGCAGACTGGCAGACTAACAGACAGTCAGACAGCTGAGAACACCTACCTAATCTGCCACATAGCATTTCACATCAAACATAAACACCAACAACGCACAATTTGAGCATTCGAGTGGCACAAAATGTAACAACAATTATATAAACTTAATAACTTGATAGCCAAACATAAAGTCGGAAGAGCCGCAAGTAAGGCCAAAGAGCCAAAGAGCTGCCAATTGCCCTTGGGGAGCTGTCCGCCTGATGTGTAACTGCCCGCCGGCCCATTCAGTTTACAATTTCGGAACGGGCCCCTCAGGAGTTTTAGACGGTTTTGCCTTTGCTTTTGCCTTGGCCTTTACATTTGCCTTGCTTGAGCTGCACACACAGTTTTATGGCCGCAAACAATTTTGCACCGTTTCGTAAACTTTTCAATGAAAATAGCCACAAGCTAGGAGGAGCAGGCGTGAGGGAGTTAATGTTGCTCAGAGATCCTGCTGATGTTCCTGCAAATACACTTCACTTATTACACTTACAACTGTAAACGAGAGGCGGCCCAACGGTCTCTCCTCTTTCTGCTCGTCGGGCTCGTTTGTTAGAATTAGAGTTTCCACTTAGGGGCAACTGAAAGCTGCATGAATATTGCAAATGTGAAAGTAACAAATAGCGTCAAATGTGCATTATACTAAAAAGCAAACATGACAACAATTTATAAGAGCTCTTGACATCTTATAAACAGGCGTTTAATATCCATATGACGACGGGGTACTTATTGATAATGAGCAGCTGTCGCCCTAGAGACTGCCGCGTCTCCACGGTTATTCGTATATAGCCATAAATCAAGCCATCAACCAAGCAGACAACATTGCAAAATGAATTCAACTCATAAGGCATACATCACATCTGTGCCATAAAATAACGTTTTTACAAATGTGCCAACTACTTGAAGGAGTAAAAATGAACCAACATGCAAATGAGCAGCAAAGTATGCTATGAAAATTTGATTAGCATTTCTACACAGCAGAGCAAAAGAACTATAACGTACTTATAAGTGCAAGTGCTGAATAATTTGAATAATGAAAATTGAAAACTTACAACATGCTGAAATGTTCCATATGGAAATGTTTGGCTTATAGATAGAATCATTTGCAAACGGTTTCCTTTTCACAGAGTTTAGGGAGTTGCTAGTCAATGGAAAAAATTTGGAATGTTTGCTATGAAAACTAATTGAGTTTTTCATTAGTTATGCTTCATAAGTCTAAATGGGCTAAGACCCAAAAATACCTTAAAAATACCATTGTGCCCTTGCCGTTAAGCTCATCAAATAACAGGCAAAAATGTGTTTTTCAAAATATTGTCTATAAGTCAGATGTGATCCTTATGGAAAGCTTACAACAGGCAACAAAAACATTTGCAAACTAATTTGGCAACTATTTGGCAGCCACAAAACTACAAGGCACAAAACTGTGGCACTTCAACGCACTATCCAACGACATGGGTCCAAGATAATCATTTACAACAATAACAAAGCAAAGCAACGCAAACTTGGCAATAACATATGAGGGAGACGTTACCCGGGCAGGCGAACAAAAACAAAACCATCCTATCTTCTCCCCATCCCGACCCCACTGACAAAATGAAAATAAACAAATACAAAAAAAAGATGAACAACTTTTGCGTGTATGCCCTTTGTGGCCATAATTTATAGACTATCTGCCAAAATATTCCAGCTGAACCATAAAGATTCAATTTCACAAACAATTTATATAGCTGAGCAGACACCCCTTTTGGAGCAGACAGCAGACTGCTCGAATAAACAATTTATATACCCACAGAGATGTGGGTGTGGCCCAGGGAGTCCAGCTGCACAAATGAGCAACATACTCGGACCACAAGCTCTTATTTATATGCCTTAAATACACGTACCCCACAAATTGACCTGCCGAAATGGGCTACTAAACAACTAAATGAAAAAAGCACGTTCCCACATTTCCTCAACACACACATAGAAATTTCAACACTCAATTTGCATTTGAAAGTTGAGCGTAGATTGAATCTAAATTATTATATAATCTGGCCGAGGGGCTCAGACTGACAGACAGACAGACAGAGAGACTGACTGACTGACTGACAGAAAGTTAGACAAATAAAACACGTGCGAAACTTTAATTAAATCATATTTTATTTCTGATGCAAGCAGCTGCATCGCCAGGTTTTATGCACATAACTCGTGCATAAGTTCTGCTATCCTCCGCAAAGGACCCGCCCACCTCATTTTCCGAACAACTTTGCATTAGATGAGCAGAGGGAGTTTTACTGTTTGAGTATGTGTGTGTGTGTGTGTGTGTGAGAGAGGTAGGGATGGGATGAAGCAGTAGTGGTGGCATTAAAAAAGTTTTAATTTGTTGACTTAACCGCAGTTACAGTTACAGCGCTTCTGCTGCTGCTTCTGCTGCTGCTGCTGCTGTTACTGCTGCTGTTGCTGTTGCAGTTGCTGCTGGCGCTGGTGTTGCTCCTGTCCGGTCATAACTTTACTTTACGCAACTTAACATGCATATCTCGTCGCTGGCAACCCTTGGGAGCAGCTCTGTTTCTCGCTTATCGTTCGCTGCACACGCAGCTGCAACATTTTGCATGTTGCCGGCCCCTCGCTCCCTCCCTTCTTCTCTCGCTCTACAATCCATGCGGCAGTTGCATTTTTTGTTGCCTGCTCTGCTTAGCAATAAATATGCAGCTTAAAATGGCTTTCGACTGGCGGCTTTCGGATTGTGGTTTACGTGGAGTATGATTGATGCCACTCGGGTGAGAAGCTACGACGTTTTTCTGTCGCTGCACTGTTAGCCATTAAGCAACATTTTTTGCAACCAATTCGTCTGCCTAATGACCAAAAAGTTATTTACGGAAAACTTATAAGACGTAAAGTAAATATTTTAAGTAAAGATTGGAGCGTAAAGCTGAGGTCTTAGGATATTTAACAAACTCACTTTTAAACTAAAATGTTGATAATGAGATTTTAATTATCAAAGCATTTAAACCAAAACCTGCTACAAATAATCCCTATTCATGTAGGGTTTCAAATAGCAAGCTCTGCAATTATGCATAATTATGAATTATACGCTATGTCCGCTCGATCTGTTTTACACATTTGCATTAATTGATTCAGTTTTAATTAATAATATTTATTTATTTAGTAAATAAAAATATGCGCTGCTTTATTTGTTTTTTACATGTAGTCCATATGCCTGCCTTAGTACCTAGATCTGATAAAGAGGCGAGATGTCCTTCGAATAAAGCATTATATGATAACTCACACTTATTAAGTTCAATACAAATACAAAAGCTAAAGCCAATTTGTATATGCAGATAAAAAATCTTCTACAAATATACGAACTTAGCTTATGCATTGTGGGGAGCTATGGAAATTGATACATCACATGCTCAGTGGCATGCCAAAAATCAACAAAAGTTGCGAACGGTCGCTTCAAATTTTTCATTTTTTACATTTGTTTGAACTTTACTCTAGCTGCCGTATATTTTGTTATTTTTGTACTTTTTGTTCTATCAGATATTCAGTTTGAATTTTACTTAGTCGTGCAGCCAGAAATTTGCATTGTGCAATGAAAATTGAGCTGACTCGCTCTGGGCTAAAGATAGATTGCACATAAGACCGCACCACGCGGTGGCAGCTCAGATTCATTTGTGTGCTGAGTATGCCCCCTGAGAATTGGGTTTTTGTTCACGTTTTTAATGCATTTGCGTTGCTAACATGTACGTATGCCAGACTGCCTGTCATAGACAGGCATAACAGCAATAATATCAGTTTAATTGATGGAAATATCATGGGACCTTTATGCACTCACTTTGACTGAGTGACTCAATGGTTTGGCTGCCGCTCTGGGAGTCTGGGTAGCTGAGGAGTCGAGCAGCTGAGGAGTCGAGGAGCTGAGGAGCTAAAGAGTTGCGGAGCGCTGCCTGCACCAATGTGAATAAAAAGGTAACGTAGCAATGCGAACATTTTGTTGCCATGTTCATTAGATGGGCGCCATCATTGTTGGGGCAGCAACAATGTTGCACCAAATGAATGAATGAATGAATGAGCAACTGAATGAGTGACGGCATGAATACAGAAAAGGTTCGGTACGTCGACAATGTATTCAGCAGTCGTTACAAAACGTGCACTGGCCAAAAAGCTATGCAGTCGCAGCTGCATGTGCAGGTAGTTGCTAGTTGCATGCCACGCCCCCACACCCATTTGTAGCATCACGTGCTAGCATTTGCAGTGTTGTCATTTCAAAATGACTAATCAGTCAAATACCAGTGCTCAACTGCATGCGTACGTACGTACAAAGCTGCCCCACAATGCTGCGATTTTCCGATTTTCTGCTAAGCGAAATTTTCCATTAATTTAATTGTTTCATGTAAATCCCCGGGCAGCGTATTTATAGCGTCAGGTGTGAATACACCCGCATACACGAGAGCTTTTATCTGTTTCCCCCACCCCTCTCTCTCTCCCCCTTTCTCTCTCCCTCTCTCTCTTTGTCTATCTATCTCTGTTTTCTCTATTTTAAAAGCAAATCCCTCGCTGCTGTGCTTGCAACATCCTTTAATGAGTTTTGTTTTCAAACTAAATTTCAGTTAATATGCGCTTCGAGTGCTGCTCGATACAATTTACGTAAAGCACTTTAACCGAATGAGTTGAGTTTCTTATCTAGTGATGCAACAATGCAATACACACAGATACACACACACTCGCACACACAAACACACACACACAAACGGTTGAGGGCGCTTATCTTTTGTTGCCAGGCGTTCATTAGTTTTTGCATGCCAAATAACAGCCGTCACATGTGTGTGTAATCTATATGTGTGTGTGTGTGTGTGTTTGCCACAAGTTTAACTAACACTAACTTGTTGTAAGTAGAAGTTGTTGCTGATGCTGACTGCGTATCGGTTAAATAATGCTGCCTGGCTTCAAACTAATTAAATAGTATTATAGCGTGTGTGCACACACACTGAAACACACCCTTGTAGCCAAGACACGGTACTGATTATGGCAATTAACATGCTTGGCCCATGCTAGTCTTGGCCCGGCTCGAAGAAGTTCCTGCTCAATGCGTCAATGCCATCAATGTGCAAATTAGCCAACTGATGGCTAATCAGGCCACAGAGGCGGTGCCACGCCCAGCCACACAGCTGTGCGTGGGGGTGCATTTGCTTGTGCGGCACGTAATCCGATTAATAAAGCGATTAGTGTTCAGTGATTAACAATATTTTCCATAATAAGTAATTAGTAAGTCAGCTCAATGTCGAGAGCCGACAAAAAAATTGTGCTTTATTCCATAATTTTAATCAGTCACAGAACTATACCAACTTTTACACCAGGATGAAGTTGAAGGATTTGTGAAGGACACGTATTTTCCATTAATTAAAAGAGCTTCACAACATTGAGGGAAAATGTTGATTTGTTTATTTAGCAACAGTTTTTGTGTCTCAGTTTTATTAAAGTAAGTGATTGACAATACTTTAATGAAAAACTGGCCGCAGCCCTACGCTAACGAACTCCATAGAGAGAAATATACTCTGCACGTTTAATTTAAACTTGGAGCGCAACTACCGACAGTTTTTTAATTAAAATACCAAAAACAAAGCGTGGAATCCGACGCTTCTGACTGAGCTCGCTTTTTCTCACTCCTCTTTATAGTGTCACAGCGCGAGACAACGCGGAAAACTTGGCGAAAAGTTTGAAAACACCTGAGCGGCTGGCTGGCTGACTGCCTGGCTGGCTGGCCAACCTGGCAGTCAAGGGGGAAAAGAGCAAGCATGTTAAATTATTATGAAGCACTTAAGTTGGCTACAAAACGATACAGTTGCGTCGCTCTTAAACCTGTCAGCTCCTCTATCCACAGCCAGGTTCTTTCTTAAAATGGTCGCACTTTATTCACAGCAAACTTTGCGTACAGCAAAGCGCATTCAATGGAATTGAGCTATAGTCAAATAGACAAATGAAAAACAAAGCAACAAAGATCAATGGCAAACTCAAAGGAGTACTTGAGGCGGGGAGCAGGCGGGTTACGCAATTGGCAAACGAAGGAGTGCACACTGTGTGCCCGCTGGCCCCAACCCCAACCCGAAATCCTTTAACCAATAGCCAATTTGTATGCCCAAACTTATTTGCATAGTACACTTGACAACGGAGCCTGTGGGGTAAGTGAAACTGGGGGCCAGCCACGTTTTGTGTGTGTTTCTCAATGAATATTTAAACATGGACTGAAAGAGCAGCCAATGCTGCAGTCGAAGCAAAAGCTGATACTGAAGCGGATCCTGTCCGTTGATGATAATGAAAGCAATTAATTTTTTAAAAATTACTCAAGTGCAGTTTCCTTGTCTACTCGAATTCCATGGCTCAGCTTTTAGCGAAAGTGCAATGTAATTGAACGCTAAATTGGTCAAAAATCTTTGAACACTCATCAGCGAAATTTGTACTTAATTACTTTGTGTGTGCCTCCGGAACATCTTTCACAAGTATTTTCAGCATTAGCGCCATGACTAACGGAAGCTGTACTAATGTAGCTAATAATGAGGAAAATCTTGAGCTGTTTCAACCCACTGTTCGACCCTTTCATCATAACGCAATCTAATGTCATCCAGCTGCCTCCTCATCAATTCGGTTTTCAAGAATTATTGATGAATAATATGTTTGCTGCTGATTGCATTGCAAAGCTGTTGAGTTGCGCTAAGCTCGAGAACAATAATTCATTCAATTATCCACCAACATTTGTCTCCGTTGACACTCCGTTCCCCCACCCTTCTTGGTGGCGACGCTTCAGACTTACGAACGAGACACCGTTCGTCTCATATGTGTTCTATTTGTACAAATGACAAATTGCAGAAACGCCTGGCTTAGCCAACAGAGGACAGCAGCAGCTTCATGGCCAGGACAAGACAGCAAATGGCAACTGCTGCTGCTGCAACTGCAACGGAAGTTGACTTGAATGCGCTTCAAAATGCTGTTAAATTATTTTGAAACGTTGCAACTTGAATGCTCTTCCTCTGACCCTCACTGAGCACTCTTTACACAATGGCGCCACTTGAGTGCTCGCAATTACCGTTAAGTGTGTGTGTGTGTGTGTGTGTGTCTGAGTGTCAGTGTTGAAGAAGCTCAGCTGCAGTTGCAATCACTTTTATTTCGGTAGTGGACGACCTGTGTGGAGGTCTTTACCAGATGGCAAAAAATAAATTAAAAATTGTTAGCAAGAAATAAAACACGACAGGACCCATCAATCTGTCATTTTGTACTCATATCACTCACTCTTCCGCTCTCTCCCATTTCCCCGTCTGGTGTTCAGGATTATAAATAAAACATGATTTAGTTGCGACAGGAGTGGTCAATGGGGGGACGAGCTGGGCTGGTCATGGTATGGATTTATATTATAATACCTACTTTATGGTTGATGGTCTGATCGATAAATCCGTAAGCAGTCAGCAGCAGCAGCAGCAGTTTGCGGTTTCCTATAAAGCCGTCCAGTCCGAACATGTGAGTCATGTCAGAAATGTTATAATAATGATTTACTCACACATTGTATTTTTTTGACAGCATTATTATGCATTGCATATTAGATTTATTTTTTTAGCCATCATAATCATAAGCCACATGACGTATATGTAATTAGTAGCATTGGGAATGGAAAATTAAATATATTTCCACATAAATGCATATGTATGCAGCAAATTTGAGCTACGATTCTACTTTAATGTAATTTGATGTATTTAGTTTTCACACATTGTTATTTGGTCCATCGATTTGCTAATTTAGTCTCACGTAGCAGGAGATATTTATAACAGCTGTGCGTATTAAATTATAAACAGAAGTAAATTTCTTCATTAAAGCAAAAATTAAATATGGTTTTTACTGAATTATTTATGTTTCACTTCAGATTGATCCTGTATGCAAATCAAAATACTAATTTGCATAAGCATATCTGGTCTATCGGACTTCATTGGGAGTAGGTGGGATAATTTAATGCCTAAAATTTAATTGCTTTACTGTATTGTTAAAATGATACCACACGTACGCAACCAATATGATATGCAAATTTAATTGTATTTATAAAGCGCATAAATCACTTTAGTCGCGCTTTATCCTTGCTTTTTTTTTATTTATTTTTTTGTTGTTCATTGTTACTTAGTTTCATTAACACACTTTTTTATACCATCATACCGAAGGTAGAAAAGTATATTGGGTTTGTGCAGTGTCCGTCATGCTGTCTGCCTGTCTGTATGAACGCAAGTTTCTTCTACACCTTTACAGATAGAGGCCTAAAACTTTGAACATATACTTGAAAGTACCCTTATATAATTTTGACTTATGCTCCAATCCAAAATCACGTTTTCAACTTTAAATGTACGATTGATCTAGAGGCCAAACTATAATTAAAACGCCCTTGCATTTGGAAATGCGTTGAGTTTTGACGAAGTTATGGCATTTTGAAGGTTCGACCTATGCCCAAAACCTGATTTTCTGACAATAGTGAATTTCTGACTATAATTTTGACTTATGTTCCGACCCAAAATCACGTTTTCAACTTTAAATGTACGATTGATCTAGAGGCCAAACTATGATTAAAACGCCCTTCCTTTTGAAAATGCATTGAGTTTTGACGAAGTTATGGCATTTTGAAGGTTCGACCTATTCCCAAAACCCGATTTTCTGACAAATGCCGATTTTCTGACTATAATTTTGACTTATGTTCCGACCCAAAATCACGTTTTCAACTTTAAATGTACGATTGATCTAGAGGCCAAACTATAATTAAAACGCCCTTCCTTTTGAAAATGCATTGAATTTTGACGAAGTTATGGCATTTTGAAGGTTCGACCTATTCCCAAAACCCGATTTTCTGACAAATGCCGATTTTCTGACTATAATTTTGACTTATGTTCCGACCCACAATCACGTTTTCAACTTTAAATGTACGATTGATCTAGAGGCCAAACTATGATTAAAACGCCCTTCCTTTTGAAAATGCATTGAGTTTTGACGAAGTTATGCCATTTTGAAGGTTCGACCTATTCCCAAAACCCGATTTTCTGACAAATGCCGATTTTCTGACTATAATTTTGACTTATGTTCCGACCCAAAATCACGTTTTCAACTTTAAATGTACGATTGATCTAGAGGCCAAACTATGATTAAAACGCCCTTCCTTTTGAAAATGCATTGAGTTTTGACGAAGTTATGGCATTTTGAAGGTTCGACCTATTCCCAAAACCCGATTTTCTGACAAATGCCGATTTTCTGACTATAATTTTGACTTATGTTCCGACCCAAAATCACGTTTTCAACTTTAAATGTACGATTGATCTAGAGGCCAAACTATGATTAAAACGCCCTTCCTTTTGAAAATGCATTGAGTTTTGACGAAGTTATGCCATTTTGAAGGTTCGACCTATTCCCAAAACCCGATTTTCTGACAAATGCCGATTTTCTGACTATAATTTTGACTTATGTTCCGACCCAAAATCACGTTTTCAACTTTAAATGTACGATTGATCTAGAGGCCAAACTATGATTAAAACGCCCTTCCTTTTGAAAATGCATTGAGTTTTGACGAAGTTATGGCATTTTGAAGGTTCGACCTATGTCCAAAACCCGATTTTCTGACAAATGCCGATTTTCGGACTATAGTTTTGACTTATGTTCCGACCCAAAATCACGTTTTCAACTTTAAATGTACGATTGATCTAGAGGCCAAACTATGATTAAAACGCCCTTCCTTTTGAAAATGCGTTCAGTTTTGACGAAGTTATGGCATTTTGAAGGTTCGACCTATTCCCAAAACCCGATTTTCTGACAAATGCCGATTTTCTGACTATAATTTTGACTTATGTTCCGACCCAAAATCACGTTTTCAACTTTAAATGTACGATTGATCTAGAGGCCAAACTATGATTAAAACGCCCTTCCTTTTGAAAATGCGTTGAGTTTTGACGAAGTTATGGCATTTTGAAGGTTCGACCTATTCCCAAAACCCGATTTTCTGACAAATGCCGATTTTCTGACTATAATTTTGACTTATGTTCCGACCCAAAATCACGTTTTCAACTTTAAATGTACGATTGATCTAGAGGCCAAACTATGATTAAAACGCCCTTGCTTTTAAAAATGCGTTGATTTTTTACGAAGTTATGGCATTTTGAAGGTTCAACCTATGTCCATATACCGACTTCGGCATTAGAAATATTTCTTCACATAAATTATGGTATTATAGTATTTCAATGTCGGTTACGTTCGACTGCAAATGTTCTCTCTTGTTTAACAATGCTGTAGAGCGAAAAGCGATTTGTTTTAATTAAATCACACATTCTATTAAGCTTAAATTAAATCAGGCATATTACAGATTATGCAAGCTTATAAGGGGGAAAAATATATGTTAATTATCTTTAAAATACTAAATTAGTAAAGTCACCATTTATTGAACAGTTTGGGTTCTATAGATCAAGTAAAATATGAATTTATATTTTTATAACTAGAGAAATGCTTGTAAAGGTTATTTACTCTGCAGAAAATCTGCGACTTTTCTTTTTATGCGAAATACATTATTTTTTTAAATTAAAGTTGAAAACTTCTTAAATTACAAGTTTAATTCAGTGCTAACAAGTTTGCGTAATGGCATTAACATAATTTTTTTTCCTTATATGACTTATTTATTTGATTCTTTTTTTATTCATTTATGTTTACGTGAATTTGCCATTAAAATTAAGTGAAATTAAAACCCAGCCCCCAAAGGCCGAAAGGCACTTGGGCATACGGGCTGAAAATTGTGCCACAGGGCCAGGTCAATGTCCGGATGAGAGAGCCGCTACATGCTGGACTAAACTGAGTTCAACTTTACAGGATAGTGAATGAAACGCTTTAAGGTTGTATCACAGCATCAGCACGATGGACCGACCGGTGAACTCCAGGACAAATGAGGACCGTAACATATGCAGCAGATTAGCAGCGGGCAGTCGCTGTCCCTGCTCCCCTGCATACTCGTGTGAGTGTGTGACTTCTTTGAGCTTCTGCCAATGGCGAGAGATCCGATGCATCACCATAGCCATAGATTATTGCATAATTTCCAAACACAGGCACTCACGCATACACTCACACATACTGTGGGCAGCTCATGCTGTCCTGGCTGCTAGACAAAGTGGACATCATTTGCAAGTGAGCCACAGCCGGGGGCTCTTTACCCTATGTTGCTGTTGAACTGCAGCATTATTGCATGGACAAGGATGTGGGAACATTCTAGCTAATCCTTACAGCCATGATAAATTGCTAAAGTCCATAGTACTGGTTAGCCACAAGGCGGACATAGTGCTGTAGAAATTCTGTAATTAATTTTAATTTGCGCTTGCTTTTAATTAAAAGCGTACAATGCGTCATTAAAAAATAGTTTGCGCCTGCTAATTTTTAGCTAGCGATTTACATAATTCAATTAAAATTTAGTTATGAAACAGACGCACATTTCAGCCACATTGTCAGGGAGCGGAAGACGCCACGAAACGGGACGTGACTGGAGGGGAAGGGAAGGGACCGAATGGTGTGGAACAACAGTCCGCTTTAGTTTGACGACTCTTTGCCCTCTTACCCATGTAAATTATGCAAGTACTGTGTAGAGAGTAATAGAGACGAAAATAAGGAGAGAGAGAGGGGCGGAAGGAGTGGCCGATTGTGGCAGTTGGCTTTGTTTGTTGAAGCAGCAAAAATAAATAGCGCAAAAGGGGCAAATGACAACGGGTTTTTGGTGAGAAAAGAAGAACTGAAGATACGAAGGGAAAATGAGCTGGCTAGAAATACAGAGTGTGGAACAGCGAAAAAGAGTTGCCATTTTTGCACACAATTTTGAGCAGCTTAATGATGCGCCACGCAATTCACTTGAATTTGCTACTTGTGCTCGGATGTTGCATAGTGGCGTTGAATAGCTGAACAAAAAAATCACAGGTCCCAGCTAATGATCTAACCAGCTTAGAGGCTAATTTAATTAATGAAAAGAGTATAATAATAATTTCCAAAGAATGAAAACAAATACCCGAAAATGAATCTAAAAATAGACAATTATTTAGTTGTAGAGGAAAATTGTATCTAAAGAAAATGTGCAAGCACTAAAAGATACTTAGATTAATGCTGCTTTAACTTTGGCGATAAGCTTTTATTTTTGAAGCGATACTAATAACAATAACACACAACACTCACACATACAAGGAAATAAGATGATTCTGTTTCTTTATAGCAATAGGATTTGTTACAGCAAATAGCCAAGAACCCGAGTCCAGGCAGCATGTTGTAGTTCCTATCATGCCATCATGCCAGGATAACAACGACTGCCCTCTGCTACACGGTAATGACTTGGGCTTATCTACTGGCCCCAATCTGCACAGCTCGGCGCACAAAATTGTCTGAACGTGGGGCACATTAAGGCAGGCGACACAATTTACACTACATTGACAATCAAAATACAAGGGGCAAGTGTAACAAGCAGCAACGCACTCAATTATTTTTATTGTCTTACACACGCTCAGCAAATTTGGCAACATTAACTGCGAGTGCGGAGCCTCACCCATACGCCCACTTATCCACTTAACCCCACACCCACACACCCCTCGCCCATAGCCCAGATCCGGTCGCTCTTCCCTGATGCGTGGCAGTTGCCACCCGGCAGCACAATGTTGATGCCAATCAATCAGTGAAATGGTCGGACCCAAAAACTTTTTCCCGAGAAAGACGCTTTAATGGATTTCTTGTTGCCACACAATTGCACAAAATTTCATTACATCAACGCTGGGTAGCCAAAAAGCAACAGCAACAACAACAACAACAGCAACAATAACAAAAATAAAAGGCAAGGAAAACTTTGGCACAACTTTTTCGTGGCATTAAAATGAAAATGTGAAATGTGAATTTCTGTTCGAATGCGAATTCGAGTGTTGCGCACCACGTTGCGTATGAGTGATCAAGTGTATTTGACTGCTCGGTACTAATGCCTGGATATAACTTGGATATGGAACGGCATGCCAGGGATCTGTTTGTGGCATTTGTTAGTGTCACCAGCTGCAGCTGAAGTGAAAGTTGACAACGCGGAGTCAGCAGAAATTGTTCGGTCGGAGCTCACGTAGCCGACGACGCATATTTTGCTACTGTGTGTTGTTGCTGCTGCCACTAAAAGCAAATGTCAGGCGAAATGCAAAAGGTGGCAGCACACATAAATAAAATATTGAGCCTGGCAGCTGGTTGCCCCAGATGCCACCCACTTCGCCCTCAAATGCATAAATTTACATTTTTGCTACCGCAATTGTTGCTGTTATTTTTTGTGTCAAAAGTTAGTCAGCAAAAATTGGAGGAGACTGCGGCTAACCCAGCAGTGGGCAGCAGTTGAAAACACAACTGGACAATAAACAGCAGCACAAGTTGGCCATATAAGTGGCAGTTGTATTCGCAGTTTCCGCTTGTTTTCTTTGCCATTTCAAGATCCGCACAAATTGTCGGCAAATAGTTTGCGATGAGCAAAGACAGAAATACCCACACATACTTGTAAAAGTAGCAGCAACAGTGAAAATTAATTAAAGCTTCTTTGGACTTTCATTTTGAGTTGCCGTCAGGTGGTTGGATCCCCAGTGGTTCCTGTGGCGGCTGCTGCCAGCTAATTGTGAAAGTAATGGCCAGGCTGCGTGAACTCAAACAATGGCCAGAGCAAACGGCAATCGAGTCGCAGTCGCACACAAAAACACATACAAGGACCTTCAACTAAATCCTTGCAGAGTCCAGTGGGAAACGAAGTTTGAATCAAGTCGCGAAACTTTTCAAATGGCAATTAGCATTGAAAGTTGAATCTGCTAAAGATGAACACAACCCAACTGTGTGTACAACAGCAAATTTATTTTGAGAAATTAATGAAACTACTTGTGTTTGATTAAACCCAATGCGACTATGTAGAAATTGCGAGAACTACAATAATCATGAAACTTTCTAAAAATAAAATGTTAAATAAACTAAAGTTTAAAATCAATTTAAATCGATAATAATCGATAGTAATTTAACGAATCAATTTAATGCTCAAATAAAATAAATTCTTAATGGTTTACAAATTAAACACATACATTTGCATTATCAATTTAGGAGCTCTGCTGCTCAGCTTGTGGAAATCAAGCTGAATGGCAAGTAGCCAAATTTTATATATTTGCATTTAACTACCGTTTAATATCAAGACACTTGGCCAATACCAACCAACCAAGGCGACGAAAACAGTGCCAGACTTAAATTATTGTGGGTGTGCTAATGTGTGTGTGTGTGTGTGTGTGTGTGTGTGCAAGTGCTTTCTGTGCTGCTGTCCAGTTAGTAAATCCTTAGAACAAAGCGCTGGAGCCTGCAGAAACTGATAACAAATGGAAAGCATCAACTGAGATAGAACAACAGGAACCGCGCGTAAAGGAAGTGCGCCTTATGCCACGAGCACTAATTACGCCTGCCGCACAAATATCAACGGCAACAGCAACAACAGCAGCAACGGGAACGTTAACTGGAAAGCTGAGGTAGCGACAGAGCAGAAACGGCAACTGTGGCGACATTAACAGCGACTACAGCAACGGAAGCTGGCGCAGACTTGACTTGGCTAACAAAGCAACAATGCTGCATCAGCAGCAGCAGGAGGAGCAGCAGCAGCAGAGCAACTACGACAAAACAGAAAAAAAAAACATGAAATGCAGCTTTAAAAAATAAACTTATACACATACATGTGTACATACATACGTTGTACACCAAACATGATTAAAGAATTTGCCTTTCTACGATTTTGCTTTCCTTGCCAATTTCAGTGCTGTTCCATAAGCCGGAAACCATAAAAAAGCAATTTGTTATTAAAACTGCAATACAGAGAGCAGAAAACGGAACAAGTGTGAGGAAATGAGCGTATTTTCCGTATGCAGCAGTCTGCATATTCCCTAAGGCAATGATTCAAGCAGTTTATTTAACTTGGATAATTAGTAGATGCATAACAGATAGAGCTTAAATCAAGAGCAGGTTTAAAAAAAATCACTCAGTGAAACTTTTTCTTAGACATTTAAAAAGAAGTGAACACGAATTTCCTTATGTGCGTTACAAACATGCCCAATGAACTGAAGTATCCTCCGTGGTCCGATATGAAAACGTTGGTGAAATATAAAGCGGAGAGCGTAGCTGTACAATGCATATTGATAATGCACACAGCAGCCATAAGTAACTGGCGTCCTGGCAAACGTGACCGAAGAAGCAACCGGCAACAACAACACACATCAACCCACTTAAAAAAGGAGTCCGAGAGAAAGAGAGAGCAAATGACATGCAAATAAATGAGAACAAAAGGATAAACGATTGGCTAGGACCCAGGACCAGAGCCAGAGTCTGTCGCAGATCCGTTGCCGGCCCCTGGGTTGTGGCTGCAAACGTGGCAGTGGCAAACGAACCGCATAATTTTTGCTGGCTGCACTTTGCGACCAAGAAAGGCGCCAGGATGCAGTCGTCGGACGCACAGCTCCTGCTTTAATGAACTATGAAGCGGCCAAATGAATACCATATTAATAAGATGTCGGCTTCGTTGCCATTGCTGCAGTGCATTGATATCTGGGGATAAATCAAGGTAGTTGGGGTCATTTGTAAGTCGGATGTGTGTGGATGGGTGCGTGTGGGTGTGAGTGTGTGGATGTGTGTGTGTGTGCAGGCGTGCGTGTATGGAGTGCTCATAAGAACTAATTTTTAGCCATCCCATATACATAAATAAATGGATAGACAAAAAGCATAAATAACGGAAAAGCTTGGACAGGATGGACTACGTAAAAGAGAACCTTAGGCTGATATGTTTTGCAGGTCCTTTGCCTCTTCTGTCCCTCTCACGTCCTTTCCTGATTAATGCTTGTTTGTTTGCATGCGCCGTGTACCCACTAATGGAATTCGCATGTTGCGACATGACTGATTATGTACACATTAGTCGACTGATTTGCAATTCCTAGTGTGTGCCAGTGTGTGCCAGTGTGTGTGTCATGTCCTTCGCGCCGTCACCTCAAACTCGACACCAAAGCACAACTTTTCACTAATAGTATGTCCTAGAAAACAATGTCAGCCATGTTGTACCCTTAGAGGGACATGTGTGTGTTTCAGTTTGTGTGTGTGTGTGTACGAGTGTATGTATATCGCACGTATCCTGTGACATTCTGCAAAAGGACTTGGCCTGACTAAGCATATTACAGTGACTGCTTCGTGCCGAGCAGCGCTAATTGCCAGCCGCTTTGTACCACTCGACTTGCTAAAGCAATTTGACGTGCTCGATAATTTACTTAAGGCAAAAGGATGCGGCTCTAATTATGGTGGCATATTTTAAAATTATTTAATAAACGTGTCTATTTACTAAAGTTGAATGAGCTCAAACTACAGCTAAGATCACTTCTTGAAGAATGCAAATATGAACTAGAAAATTATTTTTGTCAAAATACCATCAAAGTATCTATTTACCTTTCGATGGCAACCTTGCAAAGAATTGCGCAACTAAAAAACTAATTTCTTTATTATAAGAATATAAATTTACAGTTGCAACAACGGAAATTGAAAGTCTAATATTTTCCGTTAAAATTCCGTTTCAGTTGTAATACCATAAAACATTTTTATGCCATCTGGCTCTGTGCCATGGCATTCACACACACAAAGTCTAATATTTTAGATTTTATCTGTCTGTCTGTATGTGTGTGTGTATGTGTGTGTGTGTGTGTGTGTGCGTGTGTGTGTGTGTGTGTATGTGTGTGTGCTTCGAGTTGAGCGACAAATATGAAGCTATACAAAGCGTGACTTTAGTTGGCTCTGGTGTCATTTCCGGCTTAATTGAGCATGTAACAAGTGAAGCTATTGCTTTTAGCATCACACACACGCCACACGCACAGTCTGCCAATGTCAATGCCAGGGACAGAGCTATGCAAACATAGGCAGCAGGTAGCATGCTGCATGCAGCCTGCAGCTTCTATCTGCAACCCGTTGGCTGCATTTGCCAAAAACATGTTCGCTCTGTTATATGTTTTGTGTGAGTTTATGTTGGCTGCAGGGTGCATCGCCAAACAAACACACTCACCCTAGACAACAAAGTGCCACACTACATAAGCGGCTAATTGCAACCCAAAATTATGGCATTAATGGTGTCATTGCAATTTATACACTCTTCCAGTTCAGCTCCTATATTTCTCAGCAGTGCCGAACATGAATTAAGGTTCCATATAAAACATGAAGAGAAAATTTAAAAATAATAGTAATTGCCAGTGGGGACTGATCAATGTTTTTGATTTAATTTAAATTTATGTTCAAAACAAATTTGATACGTTAATAAAAGCGTTACAGGGACTGCCAAACATTTCCAAAAATCATACGATTTGGAAAAACCTGGGATTTTTGATTAATTTCTGACCTCTGGATTATTGCCTATTGCACATAAAGTTGGAAACGAGATTGTGGCTCATTTTTCAAGTGCAAACAAGTGCGGATAAATGCACCCCCAAATAATGGCATTATTGGTGTCAATGACTATTACTGATTCAGAAGCAGTTATTCATCGACTGGGTTACAAAAGCTCACCAGAATCTCGAGCTCTGTACTGTATTCCATGCGCTGATTCAATTCGTTGTTTTTTCTATTTTCACCGCACGAAGCGGAAATCAATCAATTTCCTGAGTAGACTTTGCAATTTAGATACTCTTCCCGTTCAATTTTTGTATTTCTCAGTGGTGGCGAAAATGAATTACGGCGACACATAAAACATGAAAAGAAAATTTAAAAATAATAGTAATTGCCCGTAGGGACTGTTCAATATTTTTCATTTCATTTTAAATTCATGTTCCAATCAATTTTGCCAAAATCCATTATTTTTCCTTTGTTGAAAGTCACACGATTTTGAAAAATATATTATTTTTTATTACGTTCTGACCTCTAGATTAATATTGGTCCTAAAGTAGGATACGCGATTGAGGCTTAGCTAAAATAATGCTCACAAAAGTTTAAAGGAATCTCTGAAACCTTCTTTCATATGAACGAATTCAGATCTTCTCTAGGGATTCTCTTAACGCGGCTATAAAATATTTGTTGATTTTGTCGAAATACATGTTCTATGGCATATCGAAGCCTTATTAAATACTAAATCGTTCATCCACATGGCTATCGAGGCAGTTACCAAAATTGACAAGCTTTGAGCTGCTTCCAGCTACAAAGAGCAGCTGCCTCGTGCCCGGCATTCCCAATGGATTTTGCAGTTGCTCGTGCGTGTTGACAAGAATTTCAATTTGCAAACAATAAATTTGAGCAGCCAGTGGCTGCTTATAGAGTGAAGTGGAGTAGAGAGGAATAAAGTGGAGTCCATAGCAGCCAAGAATCGGTCCACGGACTCTTTATTAAGGAATAAATAAATATATATTTTTATTTATGCTGAGCTGCGAGTTGCAAGTGACAGTTTGGCAGCCTGGCAGTTGACAATGCCATTGATTTGAATGTACTTTGGCATAAGAATTTGATTTGTACAAAGCCCACATTTAAATATTGGATTATCCACTGTTAGCTTTAAGCTGATTATATGTCTGCTTCATAAGCGCCAGTCTCCGAACGGAAGTGCTGAACAAAATAGGAAATGAATCAATTTCCGTGTGGCAGACCATTAAAAAACTACAAAGCACTGGAAAGCAAAACAAAGCAACTATAAAGAGTGCTATAAAAAATGGCGCCGGTAAAAGCAGTGCAGAAGCACATTATTCTTCTAGCTTTTCTTCATGACAGCCACGGGCTGGGAATAAATCTCTTGATTATGCAATTGCAATTAAAAGAAAGATTCAGCTTTCCCCCTGAAAAGCATATTAAGCACTTAGTTTATATACGTATGTTTTTTATAGACTTAAGAAGATTGTAATTACCCAGCTAACTTACTTATTTCGAATAAGCTATAAATATTAAAATAGGCTGGCTCTCAAAAAAAAACTGACAGTACAAACCAAATTGACTATTTTGGAAAACAGTTCTAAAAAATGTCGATAATTATCAAAGGCGCTGGGTACATGGCGCTTGTTTACGAGGGTTTTAATTCAGCCCTTTTAGTGATTCGGATGGTGCATTTTGCCTCACTCATGAAGGTAAGCAGTCCGCTAATTCCGACCAATATTTAATGAGTTTGTTTAATACAGGACGATATGGTGGATGTCATGATATTGATTGGGGAAATGTTCAAGCTCATTTGCTTTGGCACCTTGGCGGTTGGCGTCATTAGCGTAAGTAGCAAAGTAACCGGTTACTACAAATAGATATGGATTACAGATTCCAATTTACAGCGTTCAAAATTGTTGTTGAAACTTTGGTTACTGACTGCCTATATTCAGATCAAATGGGACGCCGTTGGGCAAATTTTTTATAATATATATGAATTTTTCTTCACTGCAAAGTACAACAGCACGGAAGAATTCTTGAAGGAGCTATCTCATGTACATGGTTCACTACTTGGACAAGTACTGTCACGAATCGGCATCATATTGCTTATCTATAGATACTATATGCTCCTTAAAAACGAGAAGCCACAGTTTGACCAGAAAAAAGTCGAGCAAAAGGACAAGTAGACAAAGGGTCTTATTAAAATGCTGAAGCAAGATTATTTATTGTTCGAAAATATACATATGTAAAATTAATATATAAAGTTCAACACGGGATTGATGTGTGTTTGGTTATCAGTGGATGATTGCTTTAAATTCTGGTAAATACTGTATATAACATAAATGAAACCAAATTCGATAGCTAGAAAGTCGTACAAGATTAGAATGCGATGGATTTGCCAGAAGAAGGAAATTAGCTGAAACTTGCCCATAGTTAACAATGAAATCAGAATGTTGGTCAAGGCCTCAATGGAATCACCAAAGAACAATTCAAAGATCCACAAAAGCAAAAATACCACATCGAATATTAGTCCCCCGAGGCAAAATAAAAGCCATAAACACAAGAGCTGTGGCATATGCTGCAAAATCCGTTCTCAATATTTGGGTGTTTCGCATTACACATAAGCCTAGATACTACGCACCAATATAATTCCGGTTACCATGAGCAATGAAACTACAATCCACACATTCAATAGAAGCAGATAAATCCACAGCATCAAAGGGCTTATTCGGTTGCCAAGGAATCCTGGAAATGTTTAAGGATTACTGAGGAGTTTGCTGGCCTGTCGCCCACTTACCTGCCGCATATCCCTCCTCCAGTTGCTGCTGCTGCTGCAATTGTGTTTGGCTTTTAGGTATTGTCTGGATACCATTTCTTCGCCACAAAATGCAAATAATCATCAGCTCAAAGAACACAGCTCCAGTGATATCCACACATCCGATGGCCAGGCCAAAGCCATTCAATGCGCTCACCATTTTTCCTCTTTTTACAAAGATTTGTTTCTATTTATCTTCCTCTCTGACACAAATAACTTTAGGAAAAAATTCTAGAAAATATGTTGAGCCACACGAGCTGACTGCCTGCAAAATGAGCGCGAAAAAAGTAAATTATATTTGACATCAGGGAGGTCACACGAATTGGCGCTGCGTACGAGTGTGTGTGTGTGTGTGTGTATGTGCATATGTGTGTGTAGTTGTGTATGCATAACCACCGCACGTATTTCATCAGGCTGACATTATATAAGTATATGTATGTGCACACATTTTTTTGCATAAATAGACAAAAGTTCGCTGCCTGCCAGCAACGTGGCGACTTGCGGCTCAAGCTTCCAGTTGTGCGATGCTGTTTCCTGTTCCGTTTTGTTGGCTTCTTTTCGCTGCTGTGCAAATTATTTTAAAAGGATTCTCTTTTCAACACTGGCAAATGCGCGTGTGTGCATAATAAATGTTATAATTTTAAAGCGCTTACCGTCCGAACAACTGCAATACACTCAAGTTTCTGCATCCCTCGTACTTGGCGTATTTTCTTAAGTGATATCATATCCAGATCACGAGCTGTAAAACTACAGGAATAAAAGTTGCTACTGCTGAAGAGTAAATTAAGTTGACCGTAAAAGTATTCAGCATCACATATGTTGAAATCGAATCGGGTCACATTAATGAAAACTTTAAACTGATTACCAAGTATTCAAGCAAAAAGCTTGATTTGAGATTAATTTGTATTTGCAGCAGCTATTTCGGAAATTAATTAACTAATTTATTTAATATCATTGTATATATAAAAATATAACTTAATTAAAAAATAAACAAATCTAATTTTTTGGCCGTTCTTCGGTCTTGCCTGATCTACTATATGATGAATTGATGGGACCACAGGTGTACGAACTATTTGGACCTTTAGTTTGCAGTATGTTGCATTTAAAGGATCGAGAACTTCTTTTTGGGGGCGATCGATCTGTTTTTGTCTTTGGCTTTGGACTTTGCTTTGTGCTCTGCTTTGAACTTTGCTTTGAACTTGGCTTTGGAATTGGCTTTGACTTTGGCTGCGACTGCACCTGCTCTTGACATTTACACCGAGGCATTGAATAGGTCCTTCCACAGTCATTGCATTTGGAGACCGCCAGAAAGAACTGATATATAATAAATGCAAAAATGGTTTCCACAACTGAAAAAGAAAGGTTGATAAGCATTAATTTCGAAAAGATGCTGCTGCTCACTTAAGCCAATGAAGAGTATCGAAAAGTTCCTAGCCAAGCCAGACTGAAATGTGCTTTGGCTTAAAAATGCATACACAATCAGACAAATTTCCACAAAAATGCCAACGAATGAGAATATAAGCCAATATCGCACTAGTTTCGTGTTACGCTATAAAGAGTAAGCAGTTGATAATAAATTTGAACTTGATAAATGGAGGCAATTACTTACCTGATATATGCCAAAGATCAGAACGATAATTAGACCCAACCAAAACAGACCAAAGCAGACCCCAAATATAGTTAGCCAGCTCAGCTGTGAAATAGAATGTACACCTTATAACCAGTTGCCTATATTAAATGTTGCTTACGTGGTTGTGGATCTTGGTCAGACTGAATACAGCAAAGAGCACGCCGCATAGGAGATCAAAAACAGCGATTGCATAGGCACAATATAAAAGCGAATCCTGATTAACTCGCATGACGTTATTTTCTAGTCTAACTGGATAAGTGGAAATGCTTGGCCTGCTCTAGAATGGAGTCGAAATAATGTTACGGGTCACTAAACTGGCTTCCTACGTAAGTTTCGCTGCTGCTCCCTTAGCGCAATCCTCTCCTCTCTCTTCTGAATTCTTCTGAGACGTTTACGTTCCCTACGTTGAGTGTCACTGTTGTTGGAGATGTCTTCATTGTTTTTAGTAACGGAACCGCCTGAATATCTGCGCGATGCCAACGGTATCCACAGTTCGTGATCTATCATATCCATGTAGAATATGTAGATTATATAAACAAACGTCATTTCTACAGCTGTGAAGGGCTTGGATTAAGATTTGACTTAGTCACGATTAGGCAAGAGACTCACCCAAGCCCACGAATGGCAAAAT
This sequence comes from Drosophila kambysellisi, assembly GCA_035042185.1. Taxonomy (NCBI): domain Eukaryota; kingdom Metazoa; phylum Arthropoda; class Insecta; order Diptera; family Drosophilidae; genus Drosophila; species Drosophila kambysellisi. The sequence continues at coordinate 12,901,711 of JAWNLS010000077.1, read as the reverse complement.
GGTAATCTTGACGCCCTCCCAATTGACGGAAACGACCAGAGTCAGCCCATAAAGTAGTAGAATAGTATCCAGCATAATGCCCAAACAGGTGAAAACCAACCAGTAGCGCACAAGGGTCAAGTGGCGCCGCCGAATCCCCAGTAGCAGCGTCACAATGATGCATATCCAAATGATGGAGAAGATCAACGCAACCAGGGAGGTCCAGTGACTCTGCACAGTTCATAGCACTTAGTTGAATAAACTCCCAACTGAAGCCACATGACTTACGTGTTCTGCATATAGCTTGCCCGAGACGCTGGCAAAGAGTATGGCGGACACAAGATCCAATATCGCAATTGCATAGCTGCAAATTACCAAATATCCATCAGTGGAGCCGTCCATTCTCATCCAGCAAACATTTCAGCTGTATTTGAAACGTAAGGCGAAGTTGTGCACTAAATCAATGCTGTAATGATGATAAGCACGTAGTTTCAATAGAGAACACTACGGGAATCAGGCTACTGCTGTTGTTGCTGTTGCTGTTGCTGCCAACGTTGCCTGCTGCTTGTTAATCAATGCTATTTGATTGCCAAGTGCTGAGGCATTGGCACAGTGGTAACAGCGCCATTATGAATACAAGATATATAGCTTGTTATTAAAAACAAAAACCCAGGTCGTTCGTTTGTTTATGGCATTATAGGCAATACATCATAAAAAAATACGATGTATTTAAGGCACATGTTTGATAACATCAGTCCACTGTGCATTCGGTGTGCGACAAGCCTGTTGGCCATCTTTCATTTACGGCATTTGTTTTGTCAGCTGCCTCATAGCCGTTTGGAGATTAGATTTTGCGCCATTGACAACGTGACTCTGCCAAGTCAAAGTTCGTGATGGCCAAGGCAAAACAAAAAAAAAATAATAAACAGAAACGGAATAGGAAAACTATCTAACTCAATTATTATTATTGTTTGTGCTAGTAGATTCGAATTGATTTTGGCATTGACGTTAGCCAGAGAATTGAAATGGGCAGTAAATGCCAATCGGGATCTATTAATTCTATAGACACACAAAACTACACGCGATTTTTATTGTTTATCTTTATGTAACACTTATGCCATGTCATATGTATGGAAGTGAGTAAATTATTATATAAAATATATATTGAATATTATGTACTGCTGTGGCGGCTTTCTTTCACTCATCTTTCACACCGATTTCTCCATGGTAATTATGATCTGTAAATATAGAATAAGAAATAAGTACATTTTTTATTATCATCTTTTGTATGTACTCTCCGGACCTTCGCACATTAGACCGCCTTGAAGGTTGCTCAAATTGGTCAATTGAAATATATGAGCTCGCTTTCTCCTCAGGATTATCCTCAATAATCTGCAAGTAGTATTTGTAGACAACATAAACGCAGAGCCATTCAACAACTGAAAATATAAGGGCATATGAAGGGAAAGCATATTTAAAATTAACATTTCTAGCCACCAATGCCCAAATAGAGGATGGTAAATTGCAAAATTTCTCTCCATGCTATAGACTCGAAAGTTGAAATCGTCCATACGAAAAATAATATGTCCACAACAATGCCAATTACCGAAAAGATCAACCAACAGAATATTAACCAAATATGACGCTGCAACACAATTAAAAATATTTTACTACGAACTTTACCAAAGCGTTATATTCGCTCAAACCTTCCAAAGGCCCACAATAAGCAGTACAACCATCAAAACCCAAAAGATCGAACCGAGAAAGGTTAGTACTGAGTATAAGTGCACCTGGAGATCAAGTTAGTTAGTAAATAAACCGCATATTAATATCAATAACAATAATACAGACACTTGTTACCAATAAAGTAGTAGATTGAAACAAAAAATAGGAGGACTGAACCAAATCGCACATGGCTATAAAATAACAGAGTTTACCAATCACGTTGGAACTCTGAAGATCATCCATCTTGATAACCGTTGATGTGAAAGATTATGTAAAGAGTTTTTGATTTTAGACTTATGTATATTCAAAATATATTTATTGTGGGTAGGACTTGAAGCCTACTATGATAAAAAATAAATTGATAATATTTTTTAGTAAAACACAGTACTAAAAGCGAATAACAATTATTTTTTTCCTTTTTTGTTCTTATTCTTTTTGTCGGGCTTCTTGTTACTTTCATTGCTCTTATTCTTGTTTTTATCTGTGATAGACGAATATGTATTTTTCACAAATTTATAACATTAACATACCTTTGCAAGCCTTTGCATCCACCTTTTTTTTTATTTTTTTCCTCTGGTCATTTTTATCGGGCACGTCAACAAGTCGACATGGATCCATTCTTTTATAGAAACTATATACAATATATATACAAAGGCTTTCAATAACTGTAATAAATAAAGCTTGAGAAAAAACTGGAATTTGCAAAAGTAACGAAATCTCACATATTCCGACAAAAATAATTGTAAACCGTTGTAAACGATCCCAATTGACTGTTATAGATGACGCCATTCCCCATATTAAGAATCCAATGTCCGTAATAAAACCACATATAGAGAAGACAAGCCAAGCCTTAACTAACAGAGGACGTCGCTATTTAAAGAAATCGGTATTATTGATTCGTTTAGCTGGAGCTTATTAAACAAATGTCTACGAACCTTCCACAGACCCACAATTAGCAGTATGACAATCAGAAACCAAAATATTGCACCCAATACCGCCAAGGTTGAGTATATATCGAACTGCTTATTAGATTACCTTAGAGGCAGCATTGATTTTTCAAATTTCAGACTTACTCTCAAGACCAGCGAAATGGACGCTTGTACCACAAAATAAAGCGCATGTACCAAGTCGAATATAGCAATCGCGAAACATATTTTCAATAAATGTTTACGAAGGAAATATGCAATTGCCGATTTGCTTCTTATTTTGCCAGATGTTGACTTACCTCTACACATTGTGAAATTTTAAATATTTTTCATAAATATGAGTGCTTTAACAAGGCAATTGATACTAATTATGGTAACTGTTTTCTTATTTCACAAATTCTCTAACTTATAATCTAGATCTTACTTCCAAAGTAACAGAATTACGAGGGACTAAACGCGGCAAGATTTTAAAAATTAACAGTCGTTAACACAGCGGCTCAACGTAATGTTAATTAACATAGCGACAACAGCTGTTTGTGCAGTGAAGTGGCAACGCTTTTTATGGTGGCAGTAAAGTAAATATACTGCAGCAATCTTACAGCGCTAAACAGTGCTGACGTGCATGTAAATAGTTTTCAATTCAAACTGCACGTATAAACAAAAACATGCCTATTATTGTCAAAACGTAAGTAGAACATAGAGTCGTAAAGCTATCGAAAAATATTACTTGCTTGTTGGAATAGAACAACTAAAAGTACATTGTGAACGTTAGTGATTTTTGTCATTATTCGCGCCTTTTTTGCTGCTGTTTTGAGTTACCCAACACTGTGCAAACATATGTGTTAGTGATGAAAGAAATTTTGGCCGAGATACAGTTTCACAATGGGTCCGCCAAAGAAGTCGAAAAAAGACCGCAATGCGGGTGATAAATTTGGTAAGCATTCGCCCCACACGAGAGTAACCAGAGAGCCTGGTAAAATTGCTACGCATTCACACAGTTAAGAAGCGACGCGCTGAGGATGAGGCATACACGCAGCTGGCGGACGACAATGACAGCATGGACAATGCCAGTGAATCGGACGGAGTGCCGGGCGCTGCATCGAAAAACGCCGAGACCAACGACGAGAACATCAACACAGATGAATACGGCGCCAAGGATTATCGCGCACAGATGCAACTACGGCCGGATCACGGCAATCGACCTCTGTGGGTGGCACCCAACGGTCATGTATTTCTCGAATCTTTCTCGCCGGTCTACAAGCATGCGCACGACTTTCTCATTGCCATCTCGGAGCCGGTCTGCCGTCCCGAACACATACATGAGTACAAACTGACCGCTTACAGTTTGTATGCGGCTGTTTCAGTCGGTCTGCAAACCCACGACATTGTGGAATATCTAAAACGCTTGAGCAAGACGAGCATTCCAGAGGGCATCTTAGAGTTCATACGCCTTTGTACGCTGTCGTATGGCAAGGTGAAACTCGTACTGAAGCACAATAAATACTTTATTGAGTCACCGCATCCGGAGGTGCTGCAAAAACTGCTTAAAGATCCGGTCATACAGAAGTGCCGGCTTATCCGCAGCGAGGGCGAGGGCTTCATACAGGGCACCATGGACAGCAAGGCCATTACACAATTCGGTACCAAGCTGCCCACAGCGGCTGACAAGCCAGCCGAAGATTCTGCCAGCACGTCGGCAGCAGCTGTTGGTGGTGCTGGGTCAGCTGAGGGTGCCGCTGCAGTTCCTGCTGTGCCCGATGACATAACCGACTTCTATGAGAAAATTGACAAGGAAGAGGAGGACGAGGACGAGGCAAATCTGAAAACGGTATCTTTCGAGGTGGCACAGGAGAAGATTGAAGTAATACAGAAGCGTTGCATTGAGATCGAGCATCCGCTGCTGGCAGAGTATGATTTCCGCAACGATACCAACAATCCGGATATTAACATTGACCTGAAACCGGCTGCCGTGCTGCGACCCTACCAGGAGAAGAGTCTGCGCAAAATGTTTGGCAATGGACGCGCACGTTCTGGTGTTATTGTGCTGCCCTGCGGAGCTGGTAAATCCCTGGTGGGTGTCACCGCCTGTTGTACGGTGCGCAAGCGCGCCTTGGTGCTATGCAACAGTGGCGTCTCCGTGGAACAGTGGAAGCAACAGTTCAAAATGTGGTCAACAGCGGATGACAGCATGATTTGTCGCTTCACATCGGAGGCAAAGGATAAGCCAATGGGCTGTGGCATACTGGTGACCACATATTCCATGATAACGCACACACAGAAACGTTCGTGGGAGGCTGAACAAACCATGCGCTGGCTGCAGGAGCAGGAATGGGGCATCATGGTGCTGGATGAGGTGCACACCATTCCCGCCAAGATGTTCCGCCGTGTCCTGACCCTTGTGCAGTCCCACTGCAAGCTTGGTTTAACGGCCACGTTGCTGCGCGAGGATGACAAAATTGCCGATCTTAATTTCCTAATTGGTCCTAAGCTGTACGAGGCTAACTGGCTGGAGCTGCAGAAGAAAGGCTTCATTGCGCGCGTCCAGTGTGCTGAAGTGTGGTGTCCCATGTCGCCAGAGTTCTATCGCGAGTATCTGACCACAAAAACATCCAAGAAGATGCTGCTCTACGTGATGAACCCTTCGAAGTTTCGCAGCTGTCAGTTCCTCATAAAATACCATGAAAAGCGTGGCGATAAGACAATCGTCTTCTCCGACAATGTGTTTGCCCTGAAGCACTATGCCATCAAGATGAACAAGCCCTTCATCTATGGACCCACATCGCAAAATGAGCGCATACAAATTTTACAGAATTTCAAATTCAATGCCAAGGTGAGTGAATATTAATTCTTGGTGCAAAGATTCGCAGTCACATTGCAGTTCCTCTTTGCCGCAGGTCAACACCATTTTCGTATCCAAAGTGGCAGATACCAGTTTTGATTTGCCCGAGGCGAACGTGCTCATTCAGATATCGTCGCATGGCGGCTCACGTCGCCAGGAGGCACAGCGTTTGGGTCGTATTCTGCGCGCCAAAAAGGGTGCCATTGCCGAGGAATACAACGCCTTCTTCTACACGCTCGTCTCACAGGACACCATGGAGATGAGCTATTCGCGCAAACGTCAACGTTTTCTTGTGAATCAGGGCTATAGCTACAAGGTGATTACACATCTCAAAGGCATGGACACCGAATCGGACATGTTTTACGGCACACAAGAGGAGCAGGGTCAACTGTTACAACTGGTGTTGTCCGCCTCCGATTTGGACTGCGAGGATGAGAAAGTGCCTGGCGAGCCGGGCTATCGTCCAAGCGGCCCTGGCACCACTAAACGCATGGGCGGGCTCAGCTCGATGTCTGGCGGCGATGATGCCATTTACTATGAGCATCGACGCAAGAATATCGGCAGCGTTCATCCATTGTTTAAGAAATTTAGAGGATAAGTGAAACTGTTCGCAGGTCAATAAAACAAACTCACAAAATTCATGTTGTTTTACTGCAAGTTCGCATGGTGTAGATCACTATTCAATTATCAAATACCTGATTCTTGTTCCAATATCATTTCAGGCGTAGCTCAGGCCCGGGCGATTGGGCCATCATTGAGCTGCAGGGTGATCTGGAGGTGCGCAGCAATCAGAGCATGCATGATCAGTTCATAGGTGATCTCTACTACAACAAATATGGACAGCCCGTAAGTAAGCAAAAACTTGCCAATAAATCATGTAATAAAATGGATTTTAGATACTCATCATAGGTCATCACATACTGCAGGGACGGGAACAGAAGCTGGACAAACCGTTTGCAGTGCTCGAGAAGTCCAAGACAAATGAGGGAGAGCAGCTGCTGAATGTGACGAATGCCACGCTGGATGCAAGTGCGTTGAATGCCACATCTGGAGCAGAGCACACTGTGCTGGATGAAACCGTGGCCCTGGAGCACAAGAGTCGCCAGCGAACCGAATACACAGTGAGAGCCATATGCACCAAGAAGTTAATCTTCAAGTCGCGACCCAAGCCAATCATAGCCAATGTGGCAAAAACAGTTTAGTTGTCGATTTATATGATATTTATTTGATTGATATTTAATTGAATGCATAGTAGTTTTAAGATTAAAAGTAAGCAGATTAAACGATTTCCATTTCACGCTCGATGCCAACAAATTTAAGTTGTTCGGTGGGTCCGTATCTGTAGTCAAAGAAGAGTTCCTCACCCGGCTGAATGGCTCGCTTGGCAAAGATTCCAATGCGATGATCACCGGTGACCATCATGACCTTTGCATAGCAATTGGGATTGATTGAATGATTTGCAAATCGTATTTTGTTGCCCTTTCGCGTGGCATCCACAACAAAATCGTTATTCAAATTAAACAGAAACGAGCACATGTATTTGTCATACACCTTGCCACGGCGATCGGCCTCATCCTGCGATATGATCTCGCCACAATACTCTGATATGAATTCATTTTTCTGAGCGCCCTCCTTCAGAAAAATGCCCCAACCAGCAATGTCGGAAGGTGCCATCAGCAAATGTTTATCTGTAAAACCAAAATTAGAGCATAGAATTTAAACAATTCTAAGATGAGCAACTTACGCAATCCACGCTGGACGCACACATTCTTGCAAGTGATTTTGGTCAGCTTGAACTGATCGGCGCCACAGGCCTGACACAAATCTGGGTCACACTCGCGGACAGCCAAATAGCAAGGACATTGCTTTGTGTTGCACTGCGCCTTGCAGCGGCAGCCAGGGAATCGGTTCTGACAATCGCTGCTGCAGTTGCAGAACTTCTCGCAAAAGTTCTGGGTCTGTATGCAAGAGCAGTTCTCGTCGCAGGGACCGGCGTGATCGCAGGGCGTATAGTTGCACACATGATTCGAGGATGAGTCCTTTTTCAATTGGATTTTGCGGCAATGCAGCGACCACAAACGTTGCTTCTTCTTCTTCTTGCGCGGCGGAGTAAAGTCCTGACGCAAGTCCTCAAAACTGAACTCGGCTGCCTCCTTCTGCGCAAACTCGTACACCTGGCGGCAGGTCTTTGTCAGCATATTGTGCGCCACAGCACAATAATTCTTCAAATACACCTTGTGCAGCACCCGGAAGAGCGCTTGATCGGCGCCAGTCCAAACGCACTGCGTGCTGGTGATGTTCATCATGCCAGCTGCAGCAGGGGAAGAGGGAGTGTTAAAACAGTTGATATCGATAGAAATTGCAATGTAGTTTTACCCATAATGGAGTTAATCTCAGCGCTGTTGACAGCTATGCCATTATCCTTTCCAATTTCGGGATTAAAATCCTTATTGCTGAACTGGCTGTTGCTATCATTACTGTCTTCTGAGCTGGCCTCGTTGCACGAGTCGATCGGCGGCGTTTTGCTATCGGCTGCCAGCTTCTCCTTCATGCCATCCTGTTAGCAAAATAAAAATCTCTGGATTATTCAGTTAAGAGGGAGTTGACAACTTACAATTAGCATGTAACAGGAGTTGCTGCAGGGCTCCACAAACGTCTTCAATTCGGGATAGCGTCGCTTCTGCAGATTGGGACCAGCGTGTCCCTGCAAACCTGTTAACCGAGAGTGCAAAAACAATTTTAGTACTGGATATTGTGTGGAACTAAAGACAGCATGACTATGAGACGCTTAGGGTTAGAACATGAATCAGATACGTTAACTTAACGAAGGATGCAACAATGTTTAAGGCAAAAGCCGCACGAAATGAGGCGAGAGACACCAATAAAATTTTGACGCAAGACATATTTTTGTTTTTTTTTTGTTTGCCAATTTCCACAGACATAATACATAAACATTTATATATAAAGGATAGATAGTAGATGATGATGTGGAGCAAGGCGACATTTTGGGCCTAGGCGGCATGAGTGTGTGTGCGTGTGGTTATCGAAAACAACAACTACAACAACGACTCACCCTGTACATGGTGACCTAAATTGCAGTTATATTTTTTGTATACAAGATTTTTAAGAGGTTTTTTTTGTGTTTTTGGTGGACAAAAGAAATGTTTTGCAACAATTTTTGTTTGTTTTCCAAATAAAGAGAAAAAGCAAAAACAAAAAGTTATTAAGAGGATACTCAGCTGTGGGGGCATAACGGAAAGATGTTACTTACGATGAAGGAAACAATCATATTTAAAGCAGCGACGACAGAACAACGTGTGAAATGAGTGCATTGTGCGCTCCCGGGAAACACTCTCCGCCTTGGTACCATCGATGTTGGGCGTGCACTCCTGTGGTCGCTCCGGATCCTGATGCTCGGTCAGTTCAATGTACCTGAATGGAATGGAAAGGAACATGTTTAACACACAATTGCAAGGATTCACGCACAAGCACAAATAGAACACACTTTTCCTTTAGCTCCTGAGCGGTGCCCTTGTCCGGAAAATTGGCGCTAATTGCCTGGAATATAATTGGTGCCGGAAACGGTAGTTTCTCTTTCGTTTCCTCCACTTTAGGCTGTGTTTCTGTTGCGACAGCTGCAGCAGTCACATCCACATCCTTCTTGTCCTCCACATCCTTCTTGTCATCATCAACTGCCGCAGGGGCAGAAGCAGCAGCAGAAGCAGCAGCAGAGGAGGCAGATGAGGAAGTTGTTGGCGTTGTCTCCATATCTGCTGGTGGCTCCTTTTTCTCTTCTTCCTCCAATGACTTGGTTGTTATAGTCTCTGTTTTGACTGTAGGACTGGCCACAGTTTCTTCCAATTCCTTGCTATGCGATCGCATTAGCGCATGCACCAACTCCACAAATATGGCATCGTCCATGAACGATGGATCCTTGTCGCCGTGCACCTTGCCGTCGTAGTTTTTGATCAGCTCCTCGATGAACTTGCCATCCTTATCGAGCACCTCATCGCCCATATACGGTATGTTGTGCAGCACCGTCTCATCCTCAACCATAAAGTTCTGCTGTGTGGGCGCCCATGTGTACATTGTGGGTATGGGCGTGACGGCGTTGATCACACAAATAGGCACGCGCTGCGGCCCACTGTTGCTCCCATTGTAATTAGTCACCTCGGCGCGCTTCACGCAGTCCACGTGCGGTGGATCGTAGGGCTTTGCTTGCCACACTTTGGACTCGCAGTACAAGTCCTGCACGTTGTGGTTGTGTTCGTCCCTGCAACAAAAGTGGAATGAGCGCGATTGCAATCAACGCGACGCCAGTTTGCAAGTTTTGTCAACGCTGGCTACTTACCAATTTTTAATCCATGCTTCCTTGATTTCATCGGCACGTTTGTAACGCTTTTGCTGGCGGATTTTCATATATTCCAACTTGACCACGCGTTTCCATTCCTTGCTACTCATAATTATTTTTGTTCACTTTGTTGCGGCAATTATTTCTGGCGGACTCTTTGAGTGCTTGTAAGCGCAATTAGATGCGATTAGTGTTGTAATATGACACAGATATAGTGTTAGTAAACTTTAAAAAAGCAAAACAGCTGCGCCTGTTTACAATATTGCCACTTGTGGCACATATGCAACAGAAAAACAATCCTACTCAAATTATACCTATGTATATAAAATATTTTTTTGTAATTTCTGTTTAAAATAAACTGTTTCAATTGGCAGTGGAGATATTTTTTCCAGCCTATTAAATTATAGTGTATTTCGAAGTTCAGAAGGCAGCTTTCGACAGGTATGGTATTTTTTTAGGTATAAATATTTGACAATATTTAGGAACAAATTTGGCACAAAAACAAATCAAATGTGAATCTTATCAAAAAAAAAGGAATAAATTACACAAATAAACTGGACAATTTCAAACACATCCAGACAGCCACGAGCATCGAAGAACTTGGCGCGATGTCACAATCAGATTGCGAGGATTTGAAGGCATTCGAGCGGCGCCTCACCGAAGTTGTCTCATCCTATAGGCCATCCACGTTCCGCTGGCGACGTAAGATTACCTTATTTCTCGCTCAAATCGTTATTTAATTAAAAACACTTCTTTTAGTGATACTATCTGCATTGTCCGTCTGTACGGCAATTAGCGCCTGGTACTGGCTGAAAGATCCACGCACAACCGTTGTACCGCTGACAGAATCACTGTGGATCCACCCCGTGTTTACTGTGGCCACCGTCACATTAATAGTGCTCTTCATTCTGGGCATACAGAAGCTGGTAGTGGCTCCACAGATAATTACGTCACGCACACGAAATGTTTTAACGGACTTCGCTCTGGACCTGGAGCCGCACACGGGCAAACTGATACTGAAGCCGCGACAAAGTAACAACAACGGCAACAACACATAAAGCTTTATGAGAGGACGCTGATTTTGTGGCTTGCCCTATTAATAAATACAATGACTATGATGCACACTTCCTAGATAGTGTCTTAACCGCATCCAAAAACATTAGTTTAATGCATACCACAAAAATAAATATTTAAGTTTATTTCGGTTAAATTATATATGATAACTCCATGTACAAATTAATTGTTTGTGTTCGTTTTTATTTGTTTACTAATGGCGTTATATTCTGCTGCCCAAGCAATAATTTAATAAATGACGTTATCTTTGAATCTTGTCCATTTACACTTCTGCAATAACCCTATTTGACTTCGGCTAAAACTGCATATCAACTTGTTTCCAAGGACGAGTATAAAGTACACCTGAAATCAGCATTTCACCATTTTGTCAGATTTTCCAAATATATATTTGTATTTTTTGCTACTCTTACTCTATTTTATTTACAATTATTATTAGTTTGTTTTTGTAAAAAATAAAACTTGTAAGTTAATAGCCAATAAGTACTGAAAATTTAATTAAAATCTGTACTTTATCAGAACATTCAGCAACTGTTTTATTTTCACCTGTTAAGCTTGTAATGAAATATGGTAATTTACCGTAGCTCATTAATCTAAGTATTGGAAGTTTTTAGCGGCAATAGAATCTGGGTATAAATAGAGTGTGCTCTCCACAGTGAAGCCACAGACCCAGTAGCTCACCAGCCAAGTTCAACTATGAAGATATCTTTATTCGCCGTTCTCATCCTGACCGTCATTTTCGGCATGGCAGCAGGCAAGTTGAACAAAACAAAATTGATGAAGTTTTCCATTCTAACTTTGCTAAAATTAAAGCTCAATTGAACGGTCAGTTGCGCCGTGCCACACCAATCCAAGGGCATGGTTATCATCCCAGGTTCGTTCGCAACGCGGCGGTTGAGGGCGCAATTGACCAAGCTAAAGTAGCGCCAAGTGCGTGCTGCGGATAAGAGAAGCACCCAGGACATGGCAAGGATGTTCTGAAATGTCCGGCTCCACTTATTATAAATAAAGAAGCATCATTTTAAAATCCAAATGAACAGTCTTTAAATAAGGTCCATGCTTTTGGGATTTGGGAATTTTAACGTTCTTGATTCATTGATTCTTTGACTTATCTTCGGCGAGACAAGTAAACAACTTTTATTCAAATAATTCATATTGTGCGATAACTTTTTTATTTTGATTTTCTTGATATCGGCAAGTGTTTGTTGTTGTCGCATATGCATAAAAATCGTTCGACTGTGTTTTCAATTTATTTGTTTTGTTTTTGATTTCATTTTTCTTTTCTTTTGTTTTCTTTTCTCAATACAGTTTTATAAATTCCTATTTGTAAATCTTAAAAATTAATATTATTGCGCAGCATTCTTTCATAATCAGACATAGAAAGGTTCGTTTTAATATGTTTATAAAATGTTTTCTGTAGAAAATGGAAATATAAATGCATCTGCGTTTTTACTGCGTGTGGTTTCATTCAGTTTGTTCAGGCCATTTTAGTTGGTATGTATTGTATTTTGTTCTTTTTGATTAATTGTAGTCATGTACAAAAAATAAGCTAAATTTGATTTTAAAATGTATTTAAAGTTATAATCTCTGGTTAGTAGTTGAAATTGAAATTTAGGATATTCATTTCTATTTTTTTTTTTTTAATACTCTGCGCTAATTTCTTTTTCTTCTTTATTTGTTTTTTGTTAATTTTTATTTTGTTTCTTTAATCAATTTGTAATATTCATTACTTAAGATTAGTGCTAAAATATGAGCTAAATATTGTTTTGTTGCTGGTTGTTTCTTGATATATTTGCATATTTACTTTACAAGGAGGCGCGCTAAACAATAAGAAAAATTACAAATTAATACAATTGTTGGAAATGCATAAATAAAACTAAATGCTGCCTCCTTTCTGCACAACACTCACACAATTTAAACATAATATTTATATATATATATATACTCGTAGTAGAAGCCTATTAATTACATAAATAAAAAACCGTTTAAATCATTAAACAAAGTTAACGTTACAAATTGTACACATAAACAAAACGATTGTGGGCTCTTGCATTTGGCATTATCCCCGCCGATTCCCGCCATTATGCGGCCAGCAAATTACGTATATTCTTCGGCGTATTCTCCTCGTTGAGATGCTTCGTCGTGTAGCGCAGGGCATTCAATAGCGGCTCCGCCTTTATAGCCGGCTGTGCCTGCAGCAATCGCACACAGCCCTTCACATCGACGTGGGCGCCGCGTACAAACGCACCCGTCGGATGCACGTGATCGTACAGTATGACCAGTCCGACCATGACCCGTAGCACCAGCATCTGTGTTTCCTCCCGCTCGATCTGTTGCAGCAGTTTGCTGTAAATAAAATAGGGGCAGCGGTCAATAGTTATTCAGTGTGCGATATTTTCAAAGGGTACTTACGGATTCTCCAGCATGCGTAGGCACACTTTGGCCATTGTACCAAGCGTTTCTGTCGTATTCTGCACATCGTCCGCATTATCATTGACGAAACGAGATGTCGCCTCGCTGAGCACCTTAAGCATGGGCGTGGCATTCGCATAGAAGAGCGACATACGGTTCGCTAGCTCGGCGCTCACCTGCATATTCTCTGTGGAATCCACACGCTGCCTACTCACAATGCGCCGATAGTAACTGAAGTCATTCTGTATGGCAGGTGTTTTCATCTAATAAAAAACAGCAGAAAAAACTAGATTAATATGCAATTTAGCAAACTGTGTGCACTGCTTGCAAGTGCAGTGCAGTTCAGTTAACTGCTTTGCCAATAAGAGATGTGCACTGCTTTGGTGCCACTCTAATTGCAGCTAACGTTAATTTATCTCTAATTGCTGTACGTGACATCGCAATTCGACTTAATTTTTATAATTCGATGCCAGGCCCAAAAACAAAGATTTGAGTCGGGCTGGCAATTTTAATCAACTGTCAGGGCTGCACTGGTGTCGTGCGTGAGAAAAACTTCAGAGAGCCGCCGATGCCATTCAGAGTGTGTATCATCATTTACCTTGGAGTTAGCGCTCGAGACATGCCAACGTTTTATAATAGATATGGTTAACGAAACTCTATATATAAATACGTTATTAGCATAAATCGTTCTAACAGTATGTAACAATGCGCCAAACGGAACGGATCCACATCAGCAGCAGCTTCAAAAGCTGTGAGCGAGTAAGTGAATTTTGTTTATTGATTTGGTGGCTATAAATAAACTCACACAAATGATTAATTAATTGTTGATTTTCAGATACTCGTCGTACTGTTAATGTTAATAGCGCCAAGTTTTACAACGGCCCAATATGCGTCATCAACGTATAATACTCAGTTTTACGGCAATAATCAACAACACCAACAACAACAATTGCAGCAACAACAGTTGCAACAAGAATTGCAACAACAATACACCTATCAATATCCTGCAGCTGGTGTGCAGTCGGTGTGGTCCAGTGCGCCCATCGTTGTGAATGATGAGGCCAACAGCCTGGAGCAGGAACGAAGTTATTTGCCAATTAAATATTACAACAATGGGGAGATAACGGATAGAAGGCAGCAACAAAATTGGATCAATAACAACTATAGAGCGACAACAATGCGAGCTGCCAATCACAATTACAACAATGTGGTGCCCGGCTACTTTTACTATCCCCAAGTACAATCACAGCCACAATCACGACAGGAATTGGAGCAACGAGAGCTGCTCACCGTGGCCGACACACGACGCGAAGAGGAGCAAATCGTTGAAATCGGCGGCACTCGTTCACTGGCCCTCAACAACAATAACAACAACAGGAACCACAACGAATACTTTGGGCCAACTCAGCCTTGGCGACGTCCCAACCTGGAGGCAAAATATGCCAAGCATTATGCAGACTATTTGCGCAAATATCCGGAACGATTGCAGCCGCTTTTCAACACTGACGCATCCTTTGTCGACAAGTAAATTAAAATAAATCCGACTTATTCACATGTTTAAATTAAATTTAATCTATTGTGCGAAAGAGTTGAACAGTATTTTACTTTGTTAATTGTTTGTAAAGTTTAGAAATATTTAAAAACTTTTAAAATACTTGTGAAGTTTGCACTTCAACTGCTTTGCCAGTTGAGTTAACTGCTTGCATGATGCAAGTGGATGCAATGCTGCAGCATACTTTGCGGCAAGCCTTTAAAAAGAGGCAACAAGGTGGGGGGAAGGGGTCAGGAGACAAGATTATTGCCTAGAAACGTAAGTGTCTGTTATTATTACTATTAGTTTGTGGTAAGGCACGTTTGGGCCCCTATATATATATATATGTATATGTACAAGATATATAAAGATATATATTTATATGTATGAGTAGAATGAAGTGCACAGACTTTATGCAAGTCTTTGAACTGACACTTAAGCACACAATGAACGTGCAAACAGTATCCACATCAGCCTCATCATCATCCTCATCATCCTCATCATGCTCAGCATGCTCATCATGAACACCAATATGATCATTTACATCTTTTGTGGCAGACACGAGAAAGAGAGTCAAACGATGCCATTGCTTTCTGACTTCGGCTGCCATTTGCCTGCCTCTGCCTGTCTGGCAAACCACATGCTATTCGATTTCATCCAACTTTTACAGAACGGAAACGAGCCATGGGAAAATGTGCATACACAAAGATTTGCCCCAACATTAATCGATTTGTTTGGTCCACTCAATAAAACTGCCAGATTTACTTATGTCCACATGTGTGTGTGAGGCAGAGAAGTCGCATCCAGTTTAACCTACATTGGACCACAATTGACTATAACAATAAACTGCAGCAAACAATCGAGAATTGTGTACATAAAAAAATCATAATTGAAAAAGCACCTTTATTTAAGTAGGATTATTTAACTTTTACTCATTTTTAAAATGTCAGTTTTATTTTTCTCATGCATAGCTTAAATTGGACCGCATTTGTTATTTTCAGAGTTATTATCAAATGCAACGAGTAGAGGAGTTTGGGGGCAGAAAATAGTTGTTTGTTCCGCTTTGCGTGCTCACTGAGGCGTCGACAATTGGCCAAGCACAGGCTGTTTAAATGAGTGCGTGTTGCGCTGCTCAAGTGAGGCTTCACTGTAGAAGAACCCAGCAGCAGTTAAAAGATTTTTCATCAATGAACCGCAGCACGCGCCCGTCTCAACTGACAGGCAGCAGGCAGTGGGACTGGGGACTGGTAGCCAATTAAAAATACAACCACGCGCGCAATGAGTTGGCAGCAAAGACTTCCACTGTCATTGCTGCTGCTGCTGCTGTTGCTGTTGCATGTTGCACCCACATATGGTAAGCCAAATGACAACTTTGCAAACGTTGCTTGGCCGCGGCTCAAAAGAAGACATAACGCAGCTGCTTGACCCACGCGCCAAAGTCAAGTGGGCGTCTCGTCTGCCCAAATCGGGCAGTCTTGTAACAAACACACAATCAACTACCAATGGTAAATGGGAGAAGGCGGATTGGGGCGCACTGCTACTCACCTTGTACTCATCGAATTTCAACACAAATTCCAATATCTCGGCCAGCTGCTTGACCAGCGCCTGCTGCGTCTCCAGATGCTGTGTCGGATTGAGTTTGCCGCCAACCAATTGACCCAACAGTTTGGGCACAATTTTGTCCAGTTCCATGGAGTGCTCGTAGCACCGTTTCAGCTTCTTGACCAGCGGCAGAACGGCGGCCCACGCCTTGCCCTGCACCTCCGGCGATGGATCGGCGATTGCTTCGCGGATTTCTTTGTTGGCGCCCTGTAATAAGTTAAAAGCATGTTCAGTATTTTATAACATTTTTAATTCAATATATTTGAGCCTGGCACCGTTAAATGTGCGCTTGGCATGCGAACAAAAGATGAACTAACGAATAAAACCTATAACTGAATAAACAATTTTCCTCGCGTTTTATGCATTTTATTTTTCCTTTCTGCTGGCGCTGCTGAGCACATTTCTGAGGCGCTTTTGTTTTAAGTTAACAACAGCAGGCAACTGCGAGGCATTGTGGCTGTTGTTATAATTATTATATATACGCCACATGCCACATGCAACAACGACGACGACGACGTCGTGCAGTGACCAGCGCTACGATTTTATCGACGCTTTATGATCTAGATTCGAAATAAAAAAAATAAAACCAAATAGAATATAACAAAACCATAACGAATGAAAGTTGATTTTGCCTCCGCTTTTTATATGTATATAAAGTTTTATGCCGCAGCGGAGGCAATCAGCAAATGGCGTTGATTATTTCAATTGATGCTTTTCAGTTTTCTCTAATACAAAACACAACAAGCGCTTTTACAAATGGCCACAACTAATGACAATTAAGCGGTCACTTGCAATAAACTAAAAAACTAAAGTGAATGAACCACTTGCAGAGCATTCAATGCAAATTATTAAAATATTTATTGCAGGCATTTGGAGTTGGTTAAACAAACCAATCTTTGCTGAACAGCACAGCTACTTCTTCATATCAGGATCGATAACTGACCAGCAAGCAGTTCATTTTTTGTATACGCAATATTTGCGAAGTTCGCAAATCACCTCAGCTTTTGCCATGCTTACGCAACACACTCAACGGCCACGCCCACAAATTTCAATTTTGCTTTGGTCAAACAACGAGTTGATTAAAGAGTTCGCGTGTCTGTAACGGCATTAGCATAAATTTGAGAATTTGTGTTTTGTGTAGAGCTAAAAATAACTGAAACCGCCTCCAAACCATTTCCAATCAGGCCACTTCTTTAACGCTGAATGCGAGGAGCACATTGGATTCGTGTTATTTAACTCTTTGGTTTGCACACCTTTTGCTGCAATAACGAAACGGGCACGTGTTGTGTGTTTATAATTAAATTGCAGCACATATCAACAAGAATCATAAACAGAGGCTGCTGCAGCAGCAGCAGTTAACAGCCACCCCTCATAGACACACCCTCACACTCAATGTTTGTTTGTCTGTTTGGTAGCATCGACGAGTGCTTCAGCATAATCAAAATGCAACTGTCTGCATCAAAATCAACACATGGATGGAGAGCCGGATGCATGCAACCTGGTCTGTTGCCACCTTGGCGCATTTCTTTATGTGCTCCACATCATCATTTACACCTGTCGTCCGTGAAGGCAAGCCGTATGTGTCCTTGGACAGCAGCAAATGCTGCACTTGAAGCAGCGCAAATGTTTAACGCATGCAAACAAGTCAACAAACAAAGAGAGACAGAGAGGGAGAGAGACAGAGAGACAGAGAGAGGAGAGCGCGTAACCAGTGTTGAAGAGCGAGCAAGTAGAGTCCGCATTCCTTTTGACATTGCTGTTGTTGGTGGTGTTGTTGTTGTTGTACATTGTCTCGTTTAAGCCAGTGCCTCTCTAAGGACTCTTCTGGCTAGCTGCGGAGCGGAAACTGCAGCTCCTTCTGCAGCTGCTTGTGTGGGCAGACAGTTTTACAGGCCGAGATTTTATGTGTCTTAGATGACTGTGATTCAACCCCCTTTTATTTATTTATTTTTTTTCTTTTTGCATTTATCTCACATCGCGACATGTGCACGTCAGCAACACAAAGACTCTGACTCGCACAGCTGAGCGTAGGTGGAGATTTCTGTTGTTTGTTCCAATCTTGCGTTTTGTCACAGGAAACAGACAAACAGTTTTCTGTACTCTGCCTCATTCAGCATTTTGTTGATTCATCGCCTTTTTTTTTGTTTTTGTTTTATTTTTTGTGCTGCAGCATCGCATAAAACGTTGCATGCTCCAATAACAGAGCACGTGCTGTTTCTGTATCTGTGCTTCATGCAGTTTAACAGGAAAAACTTCTCACTTCACCCACAACAACAGCAACAAACTTGAACTTGCATGACTTTTATGCTGTGCGGTAAAAACTGATTTCGTTTTGTAACTGTTTCTTTTTTTGTAGCTTTTTAATTAACACTTAATATGCCCAACTTAATGCTGCTTGGCGTTCTAGCAACAACAACAAGCACATCAACCTTAATCAGTCGGCGTTTCATCTTGTTCGGCGGAAAAGATATAGAGATATATACAGAGATGGAGTGTTGCATAGTTAATTAACTTTTGCGAATTACTGCACTCTGCACAGAAGAAGTAAAAGCGTTGTTACACACTGGCTGCTGCCCCTGTTTTAATTGTTCTAAATGAAATTATACTCGATGCGGAAATGAGGAGTGTTGTCGGTCATCTTGTGTTGTTGCGGTTGCTTTGATGACACTTGCCAGTGTTGATGGACGCTTGCATGCTAAGCACAAAACGTGACCACAGATCGATTAATGTACTATCTATAATTATACTTTAAATTCGAATGACAGTGGCGTTATGCAGCTTGCCTGCCAATGACTACAACTGCTTATCGACAACTTTTCACACTCTCTCGCCCCAGGCAAACTATCTACATGTAAAAATACGCGCAACAATTGAAGTGAGCGCCACAACAGGAAAGTGTGGGTGGCCAGTGTGCAACTATATAGAATGTATGTATTTATGTATGTGTATGTTTATTAGCTAAGCGTGCATGCAACGCATTTGCAATCAAACATGCCACAGTTGCAGTTTTTTGTCTGCTGTCTATGTAAGAGGCTTCTGCCCGGATTGTTTGCAATGCATATGCAGCATACAATGGCCTCTTGTGGGGCATAAACAATTTTAAAGGTAGTTGCTAAAAATATATATGAATAGATATAGATATGTAGATTATGTACAACGAAAAACAATTTTGCATGTGCTAGAAATAAATAATGTGTAAGTTTTTAATGCTGACATTGCAATGATAGCTATGCTGTTGTTGACAGAGAGAGCATAACAAATAGCTGGCCACACAACTTTTAATCAAAACACAGATGATTGCATAAATATTAGATTGCTCACTTCATCATCAAACTTGCATCAGCCCTCAAACTTGCACCTTTAATTCAAATCACGTCGCAACGAATGAATGAATCAATGAATCTACAACTTTATGAGAGCAGCAAAAATAACAACACTGAAAAGATCAGAAGATACTTAAAACGATTATGACGACGACGACGACGACGATGGCAAACAAATCAAAATAAAATTCCACGAAATATGAAGTCAGAAAAAAATATGTAGGCACAAATACAAAAATAAACAGCATTCTGTTTAAAACCAAGCGGATGACTATTAAGATGCCATAATTTATAGTTGTTAAGCTGAAAAGTCCCACTAAATGAGGCAGATTCGTCAGCATTATTAGCCTGTGGCAACTCTCACAGACAACTGGACGCCCCGCCAGACCGAGGTGACAAGTGTTTCCCACAATTTTCCCATGCTGCTAGTGGAGAATCCCCTCATCAATGCAAGCAGCGCCGACTACATAATCATAAATATTTCATAACAATTTCTGTTATTTTTATGTTCCTTTCCCTTTCTCCACTCAGTAGCTCTGTGAAATGCCTTCCGCTGAGTTGGGCTTCTTAATTATTCAATGGACTGACTCCCTTGATATCCGATATACGTACACAACATATGTTCTTTGCATATTGCAAAACTCTCTTTGTGTGTGCTGACAGCAGCAATACAAAATACAAAACAATAACAATAACAACAACGATATAGTCATGTGAGTCATATAAGCTGATCGTTCACTGAATTCTCTGGGCTCTCAACTACTACAAACAACAACAGCAACAACTGTCGACTAGTTGTCTCTCGACAAATGTCGGCTTTTTGAGGCTGCTTTGTTGTGGTTACTACTCGCGATATTACCAAGAAATCTTATTGAGAATAACCTTTAGATGATGAAGGGCTTTTTAAATAGTAGCTGTCGTAATGCCTACGAATATTGTCGAACCCTAGTGATTATACAAATTAATTTGAAAGCGAGAGCTCACAATATATGGGCACAGATTGTTTAATACGCAACAAATGCGAGCGAGATTATCTCAAACAGCTGGGCTCAGTGAATCACAAACATCATTCATCCAACAAACTGAGCTGACGATGATGATGCTCATTATGGGTCAGTTTTGTGGGCTGACTAACTTTAACTGGCTTTGCATAGTATAAAGGCATATACATAAATACATAATGCTCATGAGGCATGAGAACAAAGAGGCTTTTGGACTCAGTGAACTGCGCAACGCACAGATGCTAATTTAAGTACAACTCGGGCGTATGTCAAACTCTGACAACTGGGCAAATGATGCGTAAATTTCAGTTAACACATTTAAAAATATAACGACAATGGCCCATTTTCAGCGAGCTTTTCAAGGGCTTTGTGGCTCATTAATGAGCAACTACAAAAAACAACGTGAAATAAAAAGGTTATAATGCCCCGCCAGTTGGATGTCACGAGCGACGTAATTTATCAAGATAATCGAAATAAGCAGCCAGTCCGCAAAGTGCAATAGCAACAACAAGCTCATAAAGATAAGATAAACATGTCAATTATCAATGGCGTGAGCAAAAGAGGGACCCACATAGAGAAAGAGAGAGAGAGAGAGAGAGTCAACGACATACGGCAAAATAAAATGTACAATATGCCAAATGATTGCATTTAATTATCGACCATTGGTGCTTATCAAAAAACGATGTCAGAACATGCCTTTTACGCGTTGTGCGTTCGCAGGCGCCAACAGTGTTGGCTAACGCACTTATTTAAGTATGACTTAACAGCTTTGCTTATTCAGTTTTGTCTTGATTATACATATTTATAAAAAGTCTTAATTTGATGCTAAAGCTTGCATAGTTACTAAAATGTGTAATTGTTTTCAGTTATGCCAAATAAGTCGCCAATTGACTTACGCGACCAGCTGAACAGAAATATATATATACATATATATGTATATGCTGTGGCCGCAGAAAATTGGGTTAGAACGGGAAAAATCAA
The DNA here is from genome assembly GCA_035042185.1 of Drosophila kambysellisi. Taxonomy (NCBI): domain Eukaryota; kingdom Metazoa; phylum Arthropoda; class Insecta; order Diptera; family Drosophilidae; genus Drosophila; species Drosophila kambysellisi. The sequence continues at coordinate 12,879,970 of JAWNLS010000077.1, read as the reverse complement.
CGGAAAAATTGTCGGCATTTTAATTGACTTTGACGACACGCAAAAGAAAAAAACTGAAAAAAATCAGATAGAAAACGCAAGAAAAATTCCATTTCACATTTAGCGTGCGGCATCCGCCTGCTGTTTGCTGCCTTGCAACGCGTACAACAAAGAAAAAATTGCCAAGAAATATTTATTTTGTGCAAATTATATATACACACATGTATATACATGTGTCATATGTGAATGTAAAAATGCAGTAAAAAAGAAAGATAAAGAATGAATTCGAGACTTGCAATTTGCACATCACGTGCAGGTTGGTTGTAAGCCAGACAGACGAGACTTGTGCTAGACAAAGACACAGAAACAGACAGTGGGGCAGTCAGGGAGACAGACAGACAGGTGTACAATTTAAGTTAAATGGTCATTGGCATTTTTAGTGGCACTTGAAAGCCGTTAGCAAAGCAATTACAGCAGCGGCAACAGCAGCAGCGACACCAAGTTCAAGGCACAAGGTGGCACAGACACACAATAGTTAACACAGAGCACAAGTTGCCCCAAACAAAAGCTAAGAAGAGACCTTCCTGTCACCTAAGCCTGAGCTAGACAAAGTTGAGTTTCCCCTTGTTGCAAGGTGTTGAGGATAAGCCATCTTTGAAGCAGAAACAGACACAGAAAATGCAACCAGTGCAGAGTTGCCATCATAATTTGCGAAAACGCTGTCGGTTTATTCAATTGAAATGAGTTAAATTCGGTTAAGCAACCCATTTGTTCAGTGCCATTTCAATTCACTGGCATACAAAAAATGCGGAGGCAGAGGCCGAATGAATTTATGCAAAATTTGCGCCTCAATTGCCACCTGAGAGAAGAACATAATGAGGCATCAGCATCAACATCAGCATCACCACCAGCTATGCCGAGTGTGCTTCAAGTGCTCTTCTTTAAGTGGGCGGCTGAAGCGCAAAATGTAATTACAGAAAAAAATAATAACAATAATAAACAAGAGTATTCCAGCGAATAGGCTCAACTGTTAGATACTATGTAAGTAATGTTTGGGACGGTACATAATTTTCTACTATCGTAACTTCATCAAATTCAACAAATAAGTAAGATTTACATTACCTCAGAATAAACAAGAACTTTCCAGCGAATTAGACTCAACTGGTAAATACCACCTAATCTGTCTTTTGTTATAACCTTAAGTCAACAATAAATTAGTAATATTTAAACGTGATTAACTTAAAAATTATAATGCAGGCTTTAGTTCGTATTTTAGACGACTTTTTACTCAGCAAAGTTACAAATCAACCCTGTGCAAACTACACCACTGGATGTTTGCACACAAATATACAATAATTTATAGACCAAATTTCGCATTGCGATTGTAAATTGTTTAAATGTGATGTTTACTTAACTGTGTTTTTTTTTATATTTTACGTTTTCTTTTCGGCGCAATTAATTTGCAGCTGATGACGTCGGAAATACAAAATACTTAGATATAGTATATACAAATTTCTGAACGCGCATCTACTTATATAGTTGCTGTTCAAAAATAATATAATAAATAAATTAATATTACAACGGAAAGTGAAAACGCCCAACTGCTAAAAGAAAACGAATTTAATGTTTATATTGTCGCTAAATTGGTCGTTGAAAAGAAATCGTTTTGGAAATTAATTTACAATGCAATAAGGCCAGCTTTAAATACAATTAGATATGTTTAAAAACATTTAACGATTGTGCAATACCAAAAAAAAAAGCAAAGCAACTTGCTTTTGAGAAAAGCGAATAGGGAAATCGAATTGTCAGAAAACAAATCAAATTTTGATGGCTTGCCCAATTCTGGAGAGGATTTGAGACGGACACAAGCGAACATTATGTGTTTATTTTTTTAATAATATGCAAAAAGTCTAGTTGGGCACGCACATCATTACAGCAATTACTTATGCATATATTGACAGACTGACCAACTGAACAATTGACTGAATGACCAAATGACTGACTGACTGACTGACTGACCATCACCGGAAGTGAGACAACGCAAAGCTTAGTTTTCGCATTGGCCCCACATCATTTAACAACACTTTCGTGGAACTGGATAAGCGAATGGAGCGAGGGGAGGAACAACAAGAACAACAACACCAATAACAGGAACTGTGCACGAGAATGGGATTGAGAGCTGGAACTGGAACTGGAAATGCGGCTTTGGCAACTCGACCAGTCAGTCAGTCTCTAATGACTGCTCATTTTGTCATTATTCTGATTGTCGCCGCCTGTCGCTTTCATTGTAAAACTGGCATTAAATATTTAAGTGTTTGTTTATTCATATGCATATGAACAGACTTTGACTGTATCGTCATTTAAATGTGGAGCACACATCACTTGATATATGGGTCGGAAACTCTGCAAAGCTTATTTTTGGGGGAAACGAATTGGACAAAGTTCTACACAGGAAAGTTAATTGTTGAGACAGCCCCACTTAATTATTTTATAATCAACACGATTTAAACTAATCTCATTTCTTATCTTTTTTTTTGCTAAAATCTAGGGAAGGCTTCAGGGCTTTCTACAAAGAAGACGACTTAATAACTAAATCTTTAAGATAATTATGCTAACTGGAACCCACAAGCTTATTTAAAAGTGTGCCAACTGTTTGTGTATCAGATACTATATATATTTACACATATATATTTATAAGCAATAGAAACTCTTTGTTTTACCTAATTAGCACTTGTTTTGATTGCCCAACTGAATGATTTCTCATTTGATGATTCAAAATGTATGTGACCTCATTGAACTCGCATTAGCTGCAAATTATACAAGTATAATTATATGTATATATAAATATCTTGTTACATATGCATATGGAAATCATCCGACTTAATGTACAACAAGTATAACCACAAAAGCGAATTTCACAATCTATTTTCAAAGTCGGCACCAGCTGCCATTGTCAAGTGCAGTGCTAGGGTTGACTCTTAATTTACACCCCACAAATATATAGTATGACGATACTATATACATATAAATATATATTTTAATGTATTTAAAACAAACTTTTTGCTTGAGTTACCCAGTTAACCACATTTTATGTTTGTTGCAGAAATAGCTCATCTTCATTTCAATGGCTCTTTTTTGGCACACACTTTGTGGGTTACCGTTATCTGTGCCCCGCTCCACCTATGCTTCATATTCCACAAGCTGTTATATTGTATTAACGATTATTGTAGGAGGTGTGCGGATATTGTTGATATTTTATTATTGTCGTTGTTATCGCAAGCTTTCAATGAGCTTACCTTTTAGTTGTTTAGCTGAGTTCTTGTTGTTATTTATTGCGCACAACAGGCGCATTTGTTGATTTAGTTTGCCTATTTTGGGCCACAATAGCTAGTTGACAATAGAATGGTCTGTGCCATGACTGGTTCGCTAACTAATTGGAAAGTGGTTTCCAATGCGCTTCAAATGCTTTCATTTCTAGCCAGAAATAAAAATAGCAACCAATAAAACCAAACCACCGACAACATTGTACGATTTTCTTGGATGTATTTGAATTTTGTGATAATTTGTGACAATTCATGCAATTTATGTCGACTAATATCAGCCGAACAATAAAATTCAATTTAATTTAATATATAATTTTCAATAAAAATGAATATGTTATCTTTCATTTTACATAGGGTATTTAAATTGCAACACACCAATTATAACTGTTCTTGCTTGCAATATTTTTTTTATGGTTGCTCTTCGAAGTTTTCACTCTATTAATAGCAGCAAAAAGTGCAGAACGTGAAGTTTTTTTCCTTTTTATATTTATTTTCCATTTTCTTTGGCTGCATTTGGCGCCAGGCCAAAGATTTGTGTGTCAGACAGTTGGGAGGGGTTGGGGGAGTTGTTGGGGTTTGTAAACATCACGTACATAACCAGTTTACTGCCTTGGTTACCAATCCACCCAAGCAACTCCTTCTGCGGAAAACCGCAAATGCAAACACTAAAAATTGCAATGAAAATAAAATATATGCGAACGAAAAATGAATTGAGCTCATTTTCAGGCAGTTCCCAAGAGAGTGTGTCAAAATGGGGTAAACTGAGGAAAGGCTTCGAAATGGTTACGAGGTCGTCTTTGTTGTTGTGCGTTGGTCACTTTTACCACACACACACAAAGACAAAGAGCAAAAGCACAAAGGAAATGAGCTCATTTTGTTGACATTTTCCAGTTCATTTTGCGTTGATTAACGCGCTGGACAGAAATTTCATTTCTTCCCGTTTGGTTTGGCTTGGCCGAAAGCCAATTAATAATTCGCACCACGACACCAAAATCTAATTCAAGCTCGAATTCGTATTCGAATTCGAATGCGAGCTTAACAAAGGTCAACAAAAATAACATTACTGCTAGACGGGCAAACGGCGCTGACTAATCCATACACGCATTCGAAGAACGAACAGTGCAAAGAGTAACCGCAAGAACTGGGTGCTGATTGTTACTTACTTACGTAGTTACTTACGTCACAAACAAGAACCACTGCGGGTAGCAATATGTCGATTACGCGTCGATCAAGCAGACGCACATGAGTCAGTAGTCAAACTACGTAGTGCAGTCAACGTTTAATTTAGATATATTTAGAGGAGAAGCTATTGGAAGTGTACAACTGATTGCCGAATTTATGTAAAATATTAATAAAGTGCAGACGCACTTAACTAAAAAAAAATTGGCGGATATCTGATCCCAGTCAGTAAACATAATTTGGCAACACTGGCAACAAACACAAGCAAAAGATCGCGAGAGCAAAAAAATTTAAGTTTGCCGAAAGACAGACAGAGAGAGAAAGAGCGAGAGAGATCACATAACTGTTGACGCTGCTGGCAAAGGTTAAATGCTCAATTTGTTTATTCTTTCTGTTGGTCTGTCCCCCCTTCGCCGTTAAATTTCGCACAATTTCATTTGATTATTGCGCACTATTTCTCTCTCTCGATTCCACTTATCAGCTGAAGAGAATACTGAGAAAAGCGTAACTAAATATGGCATTTATTTATTTACTACTACCATAACCCGTTAGCAGAATCTTTACCTTTGAAACGAGTTAATAACGCACTCACCTTATAGATTTGTATTTCGGTTAGAACGACATCCGATTCCTTGAGGACTCGCTGCACTTCATCGAATAATTCGCGTTCCGTTTCCGTTGGTTGCGCATTCTCAAAGTCGAGGAACACATCGTAGGATTTGGCGGCGCAACAATTTGAATCGTCGCGTGACAAAAGACTCAGCAGTTTGCCCATTTTTATTTTTTTTTTGTTTTAAATTATTATATATACACCTTTTTGCCCCTTTTGATTTTATTTCTCTATCATATATTTTGATTGTCTCAAAAACACTAATCACGCTGCAAGAGAGAAAGAAAAAATATGTGATATGAGCACTGAGCAGCTGTTAAAAATCTGCACCTGTTGTTGCTCCTGCTGCTGCTCAGGGGTTAATAAATTTGAGGCCGCAACAGCTGCTAAAGTGATCTTTAGGGGACAAAATACACAGTTTTTATCTAGTTTTTTTCTGCACCACCTTCATTTCCAGTGTGAGAGAACTCAAAAAAAAAACATTTTTAACACTGCAGCGACTACAAATGCATTGCGGGGGGTTGAACAGGAACAGAGGCTGTTTGCCATGTGTCTCCTTTTGTGCATGTTACAATGCGTGTGTATGCGTATGTGTTTGTGCGCGAGTGTATTTATTATTTGGAGTGCTGCTTTTGCGCAGGAAATGATGCGAAACTGAAACCTATCGAAAATTAGTAAACAACACACACGCATACACTTGCAAACGACGCAAGGCCAATTTTCGCACGTTGAGTAGAGGAAAAAAGGCAATTTTCCTCGCCACGCAACCACATGTAAACATTTTTGGCAACCCCCACCCCTCGCTGAGAGTTAATTGCGAGAAAAGCAAAAAAAAAATTGAGCGAGTTTCTTTTATTAATAATGTATTTGTAAATGTGAGCGTGTGTGTGTTGCTTTGTTTTTATCTGCATCGCCTTATCTGGCTAACACTTCTTTTCCAATACCCTACGCAATATGCAAACAGGGTAATTGCGTTCCAGAATTATTAATAACAAAACGTACAGATGAATTGCACAATAACACAATTGCAAATTAATTAAATATTTTTTCGTTTTATTTATTTTTAGCACAGCTTGGAATTTAAAAAATCACTGGGAATATGTTATTCGAGCATTTGCATCTGCAGCTGTTAGCGCGCTTATCTGTTTTATTCCATTTTATTTATTTTGTGCACACGATTTACGATTTTATTTGCCGCTGAGTGTGTTTTAGGGTGGATTTGTTGCTGTAAATTGTTCCTGCATTGGAATTTCAGCAAAACAAGAATTTCCTCGTATACAAAAACAACAACAAAAAGAACAACAACAGCAATTGCGCGCTTATCACCTTTTTTCACAGCACTTTTGCGTGTATTTGTATGTCTGTGTGTGTCGCAGTATTCACGTACCGTAGGAGCGCCCTTTTGTTAAATTCGTTTAATTATGGCGATTATAACATCGCTGTCATTTACGCAAGGTTTATGTTTAAATCATATAAAAAACAGCAATAAACACGCCGCAACACACAACACTCATCCACTCTCGACGGTAGCTGAAAACGTACTAAATTTGACAGTCAGCAAACAGACAGACCGCATCGCTGAACTGATGTTTGCCATTGGACATGGTATGCTGTTAACTTGAACTAGCAATGTTTCTTCTTTTTCTAATTTCAAATAGTAAAAAGCAAAACATTCACTAAGCGAAATATATCACATTGTCTATAATTGTAATAAATTACAAAAAAAAATATTGAAGCAATAACATATTTCTTGTATTCTAAGTCACACATTATTAACTACGTACCGATTTGTTATCGTTTAAGTGTTGGCAAACACGCGCTCAAATAAAAGTAAAGTCTGCTTCAGGGTGTGCACACACTGGCACTCACAACTCGTTCACCATTTTTGCCTCGCTACAAAGAATCCAAAAACGAGATGAAAATGTCCCAACTGTACGACGTACAGCAGCAGTTGATACAAACCATATCCAAGAATGACACCGCTGGCTTTAAGCAGCTGCTTGGCCAGCTAAAAGGTGGCGGCGTCAACTTTGTGGATGACAGCGGAATGTCAATTTTGGCGCACGCCAGCTTCAAAGGCAACAAGGAAGCGGTTCAACTACTCCTGGACATGGTAAGTGGGCATATAGACTGAGAGATGTGTGTGGATACTTGATATTTTACCTTCTTCCTGCTGCAGGGCGCTGATATAAATCTGAATCAGCATGGCGCTGATTACACACCGCTCCACTTTGCCGCTCTTTCGGGGAATACACTCGTTTGCCGGCAGCTGCTGGACGCTGGCATCAATCCGAGCAGCATCAATAAGGTCTCACGCACTGCCGCCCAAATGGCCGCTTTTGTGGGCAATCATGCCTGCGTGGAGACCATCAACAACTATGTGACACGCTCCAGTTTGGAGTATTACACACAGCTGCATGGCCAGCAAACGGAGCCATTGATTCCGCCTGTGCTTTTAAAGTCGTTTCACAGTTTTGTCACCGAAATCAATTTGCATCCGGTGCGCATAACACTGAATGCCCAGTCGCTGGGTTTGCTCAAAATACTGCCAAATCTGCGCAAAACGCTGGCGCTCATGTGCGAAAAAGAGATGCAAAAGACGCATGATATCAACGAGCTGCTGGCATTTAAGTTCCATTATATGGGCTGGATTGTGGGCGAACTGTTGCGCTGTGAGGAACAGTTCAAGGCACAGCACAAGGAAAAGGAGCAGGCGCAGGAAAAGAAGGGGCAGGAGAAGAGCGATTTTATAGAGCTGTTTGTGAAGCGTGTTCTCAAAGAGAACAAACTGGGCCAGCTGGACTATGTGGAGTATACGGTACGTGAGTGTGTCCGAGAGTTTCCCTTCCGCGAGTGTACGATCTTCATGCAAATTGTGAACCAGCTGGGCGCGAAGAATGCACCGCCAGCATTAAGCCTGCTACGCAATGCCATCAACGGCTTGCGAGGATTTGTGGTGAGTCTTGGCATATAAGATATCCTTGATATGAGTTTGTAATCAACCATCTCTGATTTGGCAGGATGAAAACAGCTATTGCAGTTCTTGTGGCCAGGAGAAGCCGGACAAAAAGTGCTCTAAGTGCAAGGCAGTGCAGTATTGCGATCGGGAGTGCCAGCGACTCCATTGGTTCATGCACAAAAAGAGCTGTCCACGCTTATTGGCCGCCGTCCAGGCAAGCGCCAAGGATCAGCATAAAGCGCCCATTGACACCGCCGAGCTACAACATGAGTTGGCCAAATTATCAGCATAAAACTGATGCAATACAAATGATTACCTGCATTTTAAATAAACCAATTGCGAGTTGTTTAAAAGCATTCAAATCACAATTTGTATATACACTGTAACAAGTACATATGGGCACTGAAGGCTGATGTATAGACAGGCAGAAGAAGAGATCAGCTACCCCTCATCCCTGATGAGTTTCAAGCGACTAAGGCTACTTCAAGTCGTTGAATCCCAACACAATTCTAATTTATCGTCTTGAAACTTACTGCTTACGCACACTGGCGCCATCTAACAAGTTGGCTGCACAGTATTGTTACTGCTGACTATCAGCTGTTTCGTCCCTGGCGCCATCTAACGAGTAACCCGCAAAGTATTAACTGCTTAGCTAATACACCCACACCAACTATCGACTATTTAGTCAATACGCGCACCGAAACGATTGCCTCGTGCGATAACTCGTTTTACGGCTGCTCTTAAATTTAATTAAATATTTCAGTCGCTTCTCGTTATTTGGGTCGTAAAAGCAAAGATGCCAACACTTTAACGACCACATCGTATACATATATTATAATTAGTAATATATAATAAAAAAAAAACAGAAATCCAAAAAAAACATAATGCGCGACAGACACATAAAATAAAATGAAACAACGACAACGGCAACACCTATACAAAAACAATAAAGCATCATTAAAATATACGTATTATCATTATCAACAGCTTTGACCGCAAAACCGGATCGCGAAAGCCGATCTACCAATCTACCTACACGCATTTTAAATTCATTAAGTATATTAAAACAAGCACACATTAGAAACGTGAGCGAATAGATTATTTACATTTTTATCGCATAATCTACGAATTTTGACGCTTTTTGCCACTGTTTTTAACAAGAAAACAACAATCAACAATATAGAAATACATATATATATTTATAAATATAAATATAAGTCCAACCCAATCTAAGACTCGGCGTTTAAAAAAACATTTACAAAGCGCAAATGCCGACTCGTTTTTTTTTTGTACTGAGGTGAAAACATGCAAATCCCATAATTTAATTGTTTCAACATTTAAAAGGCAAATTTATGTGAAAACAAGGGGACAAAAAAATATGTATGTATATATAAATTGTGGACTAAGCCCAAAATTAGTCAAAGCCGCTCGAAAACAATAATGTCGCAACTTCGTGTTGTCTATGAATTATTTCGCGCTGTCTTCAAATTTATGCTAAAAGATTTCTATGAATGAAAATTAAACAATAAAATAATCAATTTTTTTAAATTGATATTTTTTTAAAGTGATTGTGTCGACTGCTTTTTTAACTAAGCCAGCAGCAAATCAGGCAGGAATTTCTAGTTGTAACCAAAAAAAGATTCGAAATTTAATTAAAGTTATTTAATACGAAACTGGCTGTGTGGCGCCACCGTTTAGGTAGCCCCAAACAAATGTACATTTAGACGGATATATGTATGTATATATTTGTAGACCGCACGCATGGCAGCAACGAGGCAACGAGAATGTCGCCCGCTGCCTGCTGCGCCGCTTATCGTATCAATTATGCAGGCTAAAAAGGCAGCCGCCGTCGGCGCAGACAGATTTGTCGCATTTGAGGCGATAATAATGCACGAGAAATGGCCACACTACTCGTCGTGCCGTGCCGTGCCCAGGCCTCCTCCAATGGGTTGGCTATAAGAGGTGCGATAAAAACGAAAATTTGTCAGGCCAACAACGAGAGGGAGAGAGAGAGAAAGATGCAACAGCAGCAGTTGCCGTTGCCTTTTCTGCGTCATCCGTCGGCAAAAGACCAAACGCCTTTAAAGCCGTCAAATCGCTGCTCATAATGGATGCCTTATCTGCGAGAATTGTTTTAACTACTACCGGAGTTCGTTTTTAGTTCTTTCTCTTTTCCCCTCTATCTCACTCACACTAGAGTGCCGCTGATGGAGCACATTAATTTGCTTAAGTTGTTTTGTCCAACTGGCAAAACCTGTAAAAACGGAAGCCTCGCACAGTTCGTGCTGTGGTGTGTGCCGCCAATACACGTTACGACCAACGGACTAGCCTTGCAAAACTATCGATAATATGCTCGACTTTCGATAGGCAGCATAAACTTAAGAGAGGAGAACAAATGTGTTTTTCTTTTTTGCTATATTTGTAATTATTTGCTATATTTGTAGGCTGCGCTTAAAACTAATTAACAGATTACAACTTAAATGCTAATATACTGCACACTGTGATCACAACCAAGCTTAAAAGGTTGACAAGAACAACCAAAACGTTGCATTTAATATGCCAAAATTGCAGAAATGCTGAAACTGTTCCGTTTTGTGGAGGTTTTTGGGCGCGGAGAGCTTGTTGCTGTGCTGGTTGCGGGCGAGGATGAGGTCATGGATAAATCTGACACTGTTTGCGACGGAAGGGCAGCCGCTGCTGTTGATGGCACATAGGTAGGCAGCATCGGTGGCACTGTAGCAAAGTAGGCGGCTTGCAACAAGGATGCACTGGGAGCGTAGTTTAACGCCGCAGGATAAGGATTGGAGGTGGCTGCAGTTGCTGCTGCAGCTCCTGCATAGTAAGCCGGCGACAGGCTACGCTGCGAGTCCTGCTCAAAGTCTGAGCGTGGACGCTTTGCTTGCGGGGAATCACAGCTGCTGACGCTGGAGCCATCGTCCTCGGAATCAGCACTGGAATTGGAGCTGCTGTTCAGCTTGCGCTTGCAACGCGACTGTCCCGACTCACGGAATCCCTTGGCAAACGGATTGTTGTCGATCTTCAGCTTGGTAATGCGATCGTTCTGCAAGCAATAAGAAATAATAGGATTCAGTTAGTTAAATGCCTCTGTAATCGGAGCTGGCTGGCGCCAGTGAGCAATGGGAAAGCACTTGAGCAATGTGTCAATGTCGACAAGACACTGTCTGAAGTGCCACCAATTGACTAGAGCGTTACCCACCTGATAGGCAGTCACGGCGACAAACTCCGTCTCGGGAAAGACAAACGCCTGCTGCGGCGCCCAGGGCAGTTGGGTGAGCTCACTGCTCCGGATGATGTGTAGACGTGGCTGATACTTGTGCATGCTGGCCAGCACAATCTAGAGAGATAGCGGGAGAGATACCGTAAGTAACTGCAGACAAGAGACAGACAAATATCACTTACATGTCCACTGTTGTCCAGCGTATTGTTCGTCAGTTTGACCTTGTTGAAGAGTAGCGCCTGGGATTGCCAATGTGCGCCCGTCGCTGGGCTATCCGGATGCAGATACATGCGTTGGGGACTCTGTGGCTCGGCGCCACCGGCTGGTACCCATTGAGAGCCAGAGAATTTGTAGCGACAATCGCCAATGGGCACCATTTCCAGAAGGACACAATAGTTGGTGTCCTCCTCCAATCCGCTCAACGAGACGCGCATCGAGGGAAACATGCGTCTGTAAAGGAGAGACAGAAGAATAGATGTTGATTAAGTGAACAGCTTTAAAATCCACAATAGGAATATGCTATGTGGCAGGCAGTTAAGCACAGACATAAATCAACAAGGTCTTCTCTCGTTTTCTAAGCGCAAAAAAGGCGTTGCCCGGTCATTTTGATTTGTGGCCCGGCCTAACAAGTGTGTAATTATGAACAGCGGGGGGGCAAACGCCGCAAACGTTGCATCGATTTAAAACGTAACGAAAACAAAACCCAAAAAAAGAGCAGACTGAAAGCAATGCATGTTCCACTCCCAGATTGATTAATTGCAGGGAGCGCACAGCGTATGGCGCCAAACAATTAGACAAGATCTCCGTATACTCTGTCCGGCTTAACGGTTACCAAATGTGGCGCTCAACGCAGTCAATGCATGGCTAATGAGCCGAGAAAGTGGACACCGCTCAAGCTCATAATTATGTTAATTTTGCTGCTGCTCGGTAGTCGTCACAGTCGCGGTCGCAGTCACATTCAGATAGCAATACAGATTCAGCTATCGGAATATTAGAATATAAGCACAAGATACTCCCAAGCGACAACAACAAAGGGACCCCTTTGTAGGGAAAAGTGTGAAAACGCAGGTAGAGAACAGCGGACATGGTCTGGGTCTGGGTCTGAGTTCTGCGCTTGCCTCTGAGATCTGTGTATCTTGCAGCATTGTCAAAGCCGAAGAAGAAGACTTTTATGAGCGCGCCGGCGCCAGGACGGCGGCTGTGGCAGCAACTGCAGCGACTGTGTTGCACTTGTTGTTGTCACTGTCCGAGTTCGAGTTTGAGTTCGCTCCTGCTGCGTTTTGAATTATCGCTAGGCGCCACATTAGGCCACGTTTTCGAGAACCGTCAGTCGTCGGGTCATGGCAAATATTTACATAGGCCCCGTTTTTGCCCCGACCACAGTGCACTTGACTTTTACCCAAACTCGAGCTGGCTATTTGCATAGGATATGTTTTGTATATTGTGTGTTGTTCTTGGTAAACTTACCGTCCGCTCTTCGTGATGATCATTTCGGTGCCGATCTGATGGAATTGCTGCCATAATTCGTTATTCTCCAATTTGGCATCCACACCGGGCAACGTAGGCCGACTGGGCAGCATAATTTGTGGCTGATGTTGAGCGATATGCATTGGCAGCATAGCCGGAAAGGGATCTGTTTGTTGGGTAGATGAGGAAGCGCGTGTTATTCACAGATATGGCTTAAAAAGTTGTCTGGCTAGTTCATTAGCTTGTGCTGCTGCCGACCAGTTTGGTTAGCCAGCCAAAAGAAGCCATAACAATTTATATCTGATAAGCTTGCATGAAATTTTATATTTACTTAGAATGTATCGGCTATTTATTTATTTGATAAGAACGACAGGCAATCTATACAAAGTTCTCCGTAACTGTTTTAAAATCTCAAGCTCAATTTCACTTGGCATAACTTCTATGTTAATCTTCGTTAAGCAAATTTACGAATATGCAAAACAAGTTTCCCAGAATTAACACATTCAGCTCCAAAATTATTTTAGCTTTGCTCAACATTTAATCGATAGATTCGCCGTCGGCATTTTAAAACTGCGATCGGTTCAAAACTCACCTGGTATGCGTTGCATAATCTGTTGACGGTACAGCTCATGGGCCATATGCATTCGCATATCCATGGTCCACTCGTTCATGGACATCATATTTGGAAAATATATATAATTGAGATGATATAAACAAACACTTAAAGTTCTGCACACTTCACTTGTTTGGTATCGTTTTTGTATTATTTTTACGTTTAGCCTTGCGCTCTTTGTTCTGACACGCACGACGTTTCGCAACGAACTGATCTTATGCTGATCGAATCTATTGCTTAGCTGCCTGCGCGTCGTAGCCGGTTCCAGTTCCAGTGGCTACCTGCCAAACCAGTTCCCGCAGCAACGCCATCCGATTGGTTGAGCTGAGCAGCCGCCTACGCTGACAAGCGCTGCTCGACTATGGCGCACTCGCTCTCTCGCTACGATCGAGCGCCATTTTGTGTGTGTCTGTGAGTAGGGGAAAAAGGCAAACTGTAGCCAGCTATATGTATATGTATATGTGTATGTATGTGTGTGTGCAGCAACGATGTCTTGGGCCGTGCTCAGCAGCGAGTGGCGAAGTTAACGCTTAGCACTGTTGATTTTCATCAGCCGCAGTGTTTTTCTGCGCCACTGACTTTCGCTCCCTCTGCCGCTGAAGCTGTTCCTCTCTCTCCTTCTCTCTCTCTCTCTCTTGGACTGTCAGACGTCAGTTTTCAATGTGGCATGCTTTGTAATTCAGAAGTGAGATTTTCCACAGCGCGCCTGTCTGCAACAGCAAATGCAGAACGTAGAAGGGAGACGTCTGGAAAAATGCCCGTTGCTATTTTCATTGCCGTCTTCCGTTGTTTGCTATTTGAGGGTCTTTTAGACTGGGACTGGGATATGGAACTGCCACAGGGACTGGAACGGGGACTCTTACTCAGTACTGGGTTCTTTTGGGCATTCGCAGTGTTTTTTTTTTTTTTTTTTTTTTGTGGCATGTAATTAGCTACCATTTTGGCTGTTGTTGGCATTGTCTGGCATTTTGTATTTATGTATTTTATGCAGACAGGGGTGAAACATAAATTTTGTTGCTTTTGTTAATTGCCCGTTTCGATATTTCGAAATACCCCCAGCCAAATACAGCCAGCCATGTGTATTTATACTATTATACCAGAATGGTAATAATAGTATATTGGTTTTGTGCAATGTCCGTCATGCTGTCTGTCCGTCTGTCCGTCTGTCCGTCTGTCCGTCTGTCCGTCTGTATGAACGCGCGTTCCTCCGACACCCTTAGAGATAGAGACTTGAAACTTGGAACGTATATTGGAAAGTACCCTCAAAAGTTAAAGTGTCTTGGGTTTGGACCTACGTCCACCAGGGAGCTAGAAAACCGCGATAATCGATTTTATCAAATCGATAAATCCACATATCTCTTACAATTTAATGGCTACAGTCACCAATTTTGGTTGGTAGGTTGTTGGCGAGGTCCTTGAAAGATTGGCATGTGCCACGCCCACCTCCGACGCCCCCATCACCCCCGCCCCTAAAATTTTCAAATGGCTATATCTTCCGCAGTTTTTGAGTAGGGAACGTCAAATTTGGTAGGTACATTACTGGTAGTCGCCTTTAAGAACCGATAACAAATTTGTGGTGCCACGCCCACACCTGCGCCTATAATCGACAATTCCGATTATTAATCTATAATTATGTATATCTCCGAACTTTTTAAAAATAGAGTAACCAAACTTGGATGGTAATTTGCTGGTAACCTCCTCCAAAGATTGGCATACCAATTTTTGGACCACGCCCACATCCGCCGCCCCCAGGAACTTCGTTCCTAGAAATTTAAAATGCGCATATCTGCCGTAATTTGCAAGCTAGAGTCGCAAAATTTTGCAGGTATGTTACTGGTAACTCCCCCAAAGATCGATAAAAAAAATTGGATGGCCACGCCCACTCCACCTACCTGAAACGATACACCTGTTGGTGTAAATCGAAAATCCCATATATCTCGCGCAATTTGAAAACTTAAGTCACCAAATTTTAAAGGTATATTGCTAGTAACACCCTTCATAAATGTAGAATAAAAATTTTGGACCACGCCCACTCCCGCCCACAAAAAACGATAAATGCCTGTATCTCCCGCAATTTACTTAACAGAATACTTAACATATGCCTGTTAATTTTGGCGCAATGCTGCTTATCTTGCAATTTGGTCACTCTTAATCGAGCGCGTCAAATTGTGCCACCTCTTTTTTTATAAAATTTCTCAATTTTGTATAAAATATTAAATCTAGTAGTTCGATTCAATTTAATTGAATGAAACATAACAACAATTAAATTGAATCGAACTACTAGATTTAATATTTTATACAAAATTAAGAAATATATTATATTTATAAGAATTACATTAATTTATGTAATGGTATAATAGTATTTCGCTGTCGGTTGCGTCCGACTGCAACGTTCTATCTTGTTTTCTTTTATTTCAGCCAGATTGCTGGCCATAGTTTTAAGAAAATTGATACATTGTGGGTCGTCTCACGGAGTTCTCTCAACTACTGATTATCGCTTGTCAGCGCTGAAAATTGCTTCTAATCGGAGTTGAAGTGCATTTTCCTCAAACCTAATCACAATGCATAAGTAGCTACAGGAAGTCAGCATGAATGTGAAAATTGTTGACTCTACCTATATATGACTAATAGCTAAAGGAATTCATACTTTACAGATTAGCTAAGGATTTGAGTTTCAACAGCAGTGAAGGCATTGCAAACACAACAAAGCTTACAATAAATACATTTATGACAATCTCAACAGATCTTAAGTTGTATTACTTGATCTTTGTGTAAATTTACAGAGCTATATAACCTCACGGCACATTCCTAGTTTATCGTTCTACTTGGAATAGCTTAAATAATAATCTGTTATCTAAGATGGTTTTATATACATCTTCATGTGATCAAATATTTTTTCGCTCATGCAAAAATATTTACCTAAACATATTTTTAATTACTCTTCTTAATGGACTTTTTAGATAGCTCAAAAATAAAATTTCCATATTTAAAAAAAATATAGAATTATAAAATTATGCATCAGCATTGACATTGAACTTCTAGCAATTCTTAAACGTCTTCTTTTTAAACATATCATGGCCAGAGACAGCTGACAGTCAGTCCCCTAATCTTCTTGGGAATGCCCCAAAACAATTTGCACTTCACTTCAAGCGGTGCGTCCAAATCACATTTCGTCGCCAGCAAATAATTTCGGGCTTGACTTCATTGGCCAACGGACTAGAAAGGAGGATTCCAACTAAGTTTGCACGACGCACTCATTAAATTGGCATTTTGGACACATTAGCACGTTTGCCGGGCGTAGACGGCATATCTCCGGTGAAGAACAGACAGACCCAGTCCACGATGCCAAGCCCAGACTGCTGCAGATGTTGACATGGTGACATGACGACGGGCGCCAGTGCATCGTAAAATATTTGTACAAATAGCAGCAAAAAAAAAAAAATAAAATAAATAAAATAAAGAAAACTTTATTTGACAATAGAAACAATGGGTGCACACACAAAAGATATGAAATTGTAACGCTTCACGCCTGCCTGATGCAACCGAGGCAAACCGACAAAGGCCCAGACAGTAGTCACTGGATGCTAGATGCTGGACAGCAACTGGGGCGTTGCAGGCAGTTTTATGGCTGATTCTAGTCACAGATATGGGTACATGCATATATGTGTATAAAGATAGCCCCGGTTAGGTCAGGTGTAATTGCGTCACTAAATGCGGGCAAGGCCACTTCGCGGCACAGCCCACAAAGCCAGCTAAGGATCCGGAGACGGAGCAAGTTGCGGCAACTTGGTGTGAACTGATCCGTAGGCGGACGTTTTTCATGTTCAAAATCAACTTGAGATGTTTCCCGTACCTGACCTAAGAGAGGATGAGGAGTGAGAGGTGTACTACACGAAGTGGTCGCCAATTGAAGTAATAATTTTGTATTGTCCTTTGTCGCGCGACGCGACAAGTGCCGAGACAATCTCAAGCAGCGCTTGGCGCCAGCCCATCAGGTCCTGTCTGTCGTCTACGATGTCCTTTGTGTACTCTTATCTGCCGACTTCGCATCTGCTACGAATTACAGTGCACAGTAGCCAGCCCAGCGCTAAGCGACATGTGTTTGGCTTTGATAAGAGATTTGGAGGCAGCTACCGTTAGCCAACTGGTACAAAAGAAGCTCTGCAGCTGCGGGCAGTAGTCCATATTTGTTGTAGACAGATCACGTCAAATCGGTTGGGCTAATTAAAATATATATATATGCTACAAAAAAAGCTAACAAAATGAACAGTTAAATGCGTTTATTAAAAGACCATCAAGCATTGTGGTTATGGGGCACCATAATCAATGGCCAGACAGGTTGCATTTTTATGCTGCCCCCTCGAGGCAGAACAACTCAATAAATCATGAACAACCCTAATTAACCCATTGGTAAGATTGGGAGAGGTTTACTCTCAAGATTGTCACCTGCATGAGCAACAGCAACAACAAGTTATACATAATTTATGAAATAAGATAGAAAGATCTACACAAAATATTGGGCATCATAAAATAATATAAATGATATAAGCGACACTGTCTGCGCCTAATAAGCAAACATTGCGAGGCGTTGCTGAGCACAAGCCCCGAATCCTGAGAAAAATAAAATGCATAAAGATGCAAACTATGCGATAAGTCGCCAGTTGTCCAGAGTCTCAGCGTTTTAGGCGCCTGCAACTAAATGCTAAACGAGTTAACTCGCTGATAGAGATCTTTGGGTAAATACTAAGCTGAGGCTCAAGGTGCGTTTGGGCATCATTAAGGCAACGTAAAGACAAAAAAAACGTAAAAACAAAAAAAACACACAGTCGAGACAACCACAACGATGATTTAATTTTCCAACACGCTTTCTACCACACTTGGCCCAAAGTCGTAGCCAAAAAACAAAAAGACGAAGAAGAATCAGACAGAAAGAAAAAAATAGCCAGCATGGGTTGAGGCTGAATTTTGAGTGATCGATGGCCTGTCGTTGAGATGATCACTTTCCGTGGCTGCCTAGCGGCTACTAGTTGAGATACTTAATGACGACAGAGATAAAGAGAGAGAGTGAGCGAGAGAGAAGTCATCTCGGAGATGGGCATAATAATTTGTTAAGATGTTTGTTTCGATCGATGCCTTGTGGTTGATCGCTGCAACCTTTTCCCTAATATCAAACACTACTCCACTCTTTGCATATACACATATTTATATTTCTCACGTTGTGAGGCTCCACTTTAAAAGTGTAGCCCTGTCTGGGTCCGTCCACAGCGGACGCCTGTCACAAGATTCAGAAATCAATAAGCAACTGTTAGATGCATTATGGCCAGGCGCCCATAAGTGCCGGCCAAATAGTGATAGATACAGAGATAGAGAAAAGAGAGAAAGAGATAGTCAAGCTACCGATCATCATGCTGATGTCGCCACCAGGGCGCTTGTTATCAGCAGCTCGGCATCTGGACACATTACATTGCTACTTAAGATACATTCGGCCGGGTCTCGTATCGATTGCAAGCGTTTCGCCATATCGATTACCCCTCGCTGGCGGCGGCGGCGGCGGCTTCTCTTTGCATTGGCCTAGCGGCAATTGACCTGAGCACAGAAGTCGATCTATGTAATCGATACGAGATCGAGTTCGAGATCCCGATCGCAAAACTTGTAGTTTGGTCTCTTTGCCTCTTCCTGCTACAACATTTGGCGGCTTTCGGAGTCTGTGATCTTTGTGACACGGCGGAGGGCGGCTGGGAGATTCGCTTGAGATTTACAGATTTTCAGATTGTCATTGATCAACGATTGCCGTTGACCATTTCGCTTGGCTATCGTTTTGCATGGACAACCAACATGGACCTGATATTGAATGTCCGTCGCGTTGTGGCGCTCATTTAGCATGCCACTCGCAGCTTCATTGCACTAATTAAAATAAATTCTGTCAGACATTCTCGTTTAATTTTTTCGCGCACCTCCATTGGACCTAATGAAAGCAGTAAATATATACAAAAACACAAAAAAAAAAATTAAAAAAAACAAAATGAAACCGTCACACAAACTACCAAAGTCGACGCGAGAAAACATGCAATAAATACGTCAGTCAATACGTCAAATACCCGAGATGGAGACGGGCCCGTAGCCACTGACGGTGTTCGGTCGCTTGGGACGATTTAAAATGCACATTATTAATTAGTTGTTATAATTGCATTTAAAAATCCATTAATATTTATAGAATTCATAATAAATAATGAGGAGCAGTCGCGATTTCGCTTCACTCGCTCTCTACCCTCCTCTGCACCCAAAAACGGCGACAACGAACGCCTCTAAATGTCAAAACAGTCGACGAGGAGCCGCATCCACATGGAGCTGACGTCCGCTGAGACCCCACCAAGTTTGGCAATTTATGCGGTCCGCAATTTGACGAGTTAGGATCGCCCCATGATGTGTGTGGCATAAGTATTTGAAACGCGGCGTCACGACCAAAATTTTGTTAGTTGTCTTTGACAAATTCTTATAAAGTGTCTCCACAATCTGCAGGTGGGGAATACTCGTTATAACGATAATTTTGCAACAAATGAAGTCTGAAATTTGGTTGAGTAAAGCTGAACTTTAAATATAATTATTTGTTATACATGTATTTAATTTTAATTTTCAAAATATAAATCTAAGATTAAAACAGTGAGAGATCTTCAAAAACTGATTGATATATGATTGCTAGAGCTGAGCCATCAATCACAGGTTTAAATGCATTTTAAATTTCGTTTCTAAGAAGTATCTCTCTGTAAATTACTTTGATAATATTATCATATATTTTTTATCTCACTTAAAATCACTCGCAATCTGCAGCTTATCAGTACCCTTATGCGATATATGCAGTTCTCACAAGTTTCCATTTCTATCCGACAGTTTTATAACGTTTTTTTTTTCCTCACTTGCGAGACTGTTCTGATTAAGTTAGATCCTGTAGCGCATCAGACGATTCCAGCAGAGCCAAGAACTGGGATCGTTTTCCTTTTGGTTGCCTTCATAAATATTTATGTCTCGTCATTGAGCCCAATTTTTTATAACGCATATTAAATTGTAAATTAAAAACAAATTTTTGTTGACTTTTCTACACAGTGTTTTATTGCAATGATATATGTACGGGTATGTATGTATGTATGTAGTCCGCTCCGAGTCCAAAACTGAACCCATAATTAAATTTTAACATTTCCACCTTTTTTGTTGTTGTTGTTGTTGCATTCGTTTCGAATCCGTTTGCTTGTCTTTAGCTGCGATCGGAGTGCAGCGAATGTCGCCTCCATCTCTGGTCTCCCAGATTCTCAGGCCAGTTGGCGTGCTGACCACAAGCCGAGAGTTCCCAGTGCTGTGCAGTGCTCTCGGAAAGGGTGAAATATATCACTGGCGCCAGGGAACCGCCCGCTGGGCCCCAAACGTGGTAAATTTTTTATTGCAGCCGTTTAGGCGAGCGTTTGACTGCCAAGGACATCAATCAAAAATTCTCTGCTTGGTTGTGGTTCTTTCTTTCTTTCAGTGAGGGTGTTCCCTTCAGTTGTTGTTTATTTATTGCATTGACACACAACAGTGTGGGTATCATTTGATGACCATTAGAGGCTGGAAACGAAACTTTCGGTTTAGAGACGCGTTAATATGATAATATGCACCTCTGTCTCTAGTTATGGGACCTGTTGCCTCTATCTTTCTCTTTTGTTTTTTTTATGAAATAAGCAATTAAAAATGAATTTGAGGCAGCCTCATGCTGGCACTTTAATGATCACCATTTAATTGGATTTCAATGTTTTGTCTTTTATATGCGTGGTGGGTCCTGTGTGTGGGTACTCATTGGCCCCTCTCTCTCTCTGGAAAGCACAAATAAACCTCTTTGATGGTAAAACTATAATTAAATTAAACATTTATATTGGCAGTTTATTAACCTCGACTAGGCGTAGGCTCACCCAAATGTCATGGGGCTATCAAAATGGTTTATGGGCCTCTTATGGGCCTGATTGAGTTATGAATGCTGTTATGTGATGACAGCACTTGATTACGGAAAAAAACTAGCCCCATAGTAAAGATCTTCTATGCCACGGGATACATGTGTAAAGTTTACTAAGTAGTTACATCTTACACTAAACTCTTGACACGAAAGTGCACTTTGACTTTGACAAGCATACAGAACGCCTACTCCAACCTGCCACGTAACAGGATCTGCAGCTCCTGTTACTATTGTGTATGTTGCACATTAGTCAATCCCTAACTAGACAATTGCATTTCAATCACAACCAGAAACTGGTTTGCTCGCTTCCCGCCCACCAAATGTCATCGTAACTAGGACAAGCCTTCACATCCATAACCTCGTATATATATATGTATATAGATCCTTGTTCATGTGTATAATTGTGCAGACAGTTGGTCAGTTGACGAGACCGGCGACTGGCGCGACGTCTCTCAAGCACGCCCCTGTCTCCAGCAGTCGACTGACCCAAACCCAAGTGAATCACTTTCCATATGTGTGTATTTCTGTTTGTGTGTGTGTGTGTGTGTGTGTTGCGACCTATAAACTTAACGTGATTACTCGGGTTATTTTTGTTGCTTTGTGTTCTTTTTATTTGTTTCAAGATCCCACAAGTCGACTTGAAATCGGTTTTAATATGTGAATGCGTTGATTGCCTCTGCTTTTTAATAAAATGATAACTTTTAGACCAGACAAATATTTCATTTCCTTTTCGACAATGGCGACGACCAAAAGACGACGTCAAGACGACCAGAGGGCAAAGCCAGAAACGTAAAATCATCATCAACTAAAAAGAAGATAACAATTCGTTTAAAAACGTAACGAATTTAAAATACCCTGCAGTTACAATCAAAGTGATCTTTTAATTAAAATCTAAAGAAATGGGAACTTAATTTTGTATTTAATAAAGTTATTCATTGATCTAAGCAAATTTAGTCGTTAGTTTATTTTACATAAGTTAAAGCAATTATGTAATGGAATGAAAATAAATGATTTATAGGATATGGAGAAAGATAAATTATTTAGATAAAATATTATTAGTATTTTGTATACATATATATAATTTTTTTAGTTGGAAGTTTAAATAATTGAAGTTTAAACGGGAGTACATTTTAAATGAACTGAAGTGCTTAATATATCTGTGCATATAATATTAACAATAATAATGCATATAATTAACAATTGCCCCAATCCCAGTTTGTGGATAATGGGTATCATAACATGAGCAGGGAACAACTGTGGAAACAGCTTTGGCGCATGAATGATCACTTGCCAGCACAAATTGGAGACTGGTCTGAACGTATTTGCACCTCTGAATTCGGTGTGGGCACAACAAAAGCAGCAACAGCAGCAGCAGCAACGGCAGCAACAACAACAGCAACTTGGCCGAGACCCAGACGGACGATAGCGCCAGTCGGCTGCCGCTAGCTCAGCAGCAGCCCAGTCGAGTGAAGGGCCCAAACCAAGCCAAGTCACGGGACCCCGGCTCAACTGGCTCTGCCTCAAGATCTTAGTTCGTGCGAGCTTCGTATTTTGGTGCACTCCTCCTCTGCCCCTTCCTCAAGCACACACACTCTCTCTCTCTCTGTATAAGTGTGTGTGTGTGTGTGTGTGGCATGGTGTGGACGGGCGGTGGCAAGATCGTTTAGCAGCGCGACGGCGCACTTCATTGCCAGCACTGGCAGCATTTGTTGGCCCTGCCCAGCGCCCAGCTTTGGCCAGGCCTGCCGCATTCCAGCCAAATTTGCTCGCAACATGAAGAAATTGCTGCTTATTTGTTCGTGCCCTCGTTGCAGTTGTCGAGATTATATGGACATGGATGTGGACACACGGCTGCTGCTGCTGCGACTGCTGATGCTGCTGATGCGGCTGAAGCTGCCCTGGCGCCAGTTTTTGGCTGCCCAAATGTGGCATTTAATGAAATTTCCCCCCCAGCTTTTGTTTTTGATCGTTGTTGTTTTTGTTGTTTGCTTGTTTGGTTGCACACTGGTTTTTTTTTTTGTTTTGTTGTTTTTTTTTTTGGCAGCTCCTTAGGGTTTCTGGCTGCAGCAGCCAACATTTTTTTGGGTTCTTGCGTGTGTTTTAATTTTGTTCGTGAGTTGTAGGAGATAGAAACTTAACGACTTTTAAGAAGGCTTTGTTGATCTAATTTATTTAGCTACTGATTAGAGCTGAAAAAGCTTAAGAGTGTTCTTTGTTTATTTAAATCTTAAGTATTTTTTTGCTGTTGACCATTTATGTAGTTCAGTTTTTGCCGTGTAAGTTTTGCATCAGTAGTTTTTTTACTCTGAACTTTAACGCCCAAGTGAGTCTTTGTTTTGTTGAACAACATTTGTTTGAAACCATTCGTAGCTCATGGCTAGTTCGTTATGACCCTGTCAAAGAAGAAGGCCAAATAACGAAAATCGGTGCTGTTGGCGTTAACGAGACTTTTGACAGGTTGATTCATGCTCACGTCGCTGACTTGGCTTATTTGACCCAAAGTAGGGGCCTGTCCATACACAAATATGTATATGTATTTGTCTGGGCCACCACCAGTCAGGCAGTCAAGTATCCAACGATCGCTTGTCCATTTGTTTGTTTTTCTTATGGCTTATGGGAGTTAACTTCAAGCAACAAAAACATTTTTATTAATGACCACCGAACGAGAGAGTTACAAAACAACAAGGAGAAGAAGTAGTTGAAGAAGAAGAAGAAGAGGAAGAAACAAAACTGATGCCACACAATTGCAATGGGCGCCAAAAAGGCCACTTGGTTCAGACCCCAGTCGCTGATCCCTGTCTGAGACGCATCCCCAACCGTTTTGGATGGGGGCAGGGCCAGGCCAGCGCCAGTTTTGAGTATGTGTTGAAATGTGGTAATTTGTCTCGCTTAGAAACTCGCCAGCGTTGCTGCCACTGCCGCTGCTGCTGCTGCTGCTGCTGCCCACACCGAAAAGCAAACAAACAAACAGACAAACAAACGGAGCTGATGATCAACGTTTCATTAATAAAACATTTGTTCGCCTGAAGAGTCCAAGTCCGATTCGGAGTCAGAGCAGTAACTGAAGCTGACCAGCATGCGTTGCAGTTGCAGTTGCCTCTTCGAAGCGTAGCAGTTACCATTTCCATAATTCATAAATGCCAATGCGAACTGCCAACAACTACTGGTATTGAGTTTTTGTCAATAGTCGGAGATTAGAAGCCCATAACTTCAGCTGCTGTTGCTGCTGCTGTTGCTGCTGCTGTTGCTGCTGTTGTTGCCCCCTTATTATAGCTAGACAAACAATAAATTTCACAGCTTAACGCGATCGCATAATGAGCTTGGCCCGACTACGGACCACAACTCAACTCAACTCAACACAGCCACGACTCTTGGCCATCCAAAGTTGCCAGCGAGCAAACACACAGCTAGCCTAACCCAACAGCAGCCGGAGCATCAACAGCAGCAACAGATTCAACACTTTTTTTTGTAACCAAGCTACCCGCATTGCACGGGCCAATGGATGTGTTTGCTCAGCTCGGAGCTTCGGTTGCAATCCGTTGGCGTTGGCATTGTCGTTGTCTACTCCGTTCCGTGGAACTGCAACCGACTTCAATAGAATTAATTTACGCCTCACGTCTGTTGCACAGTTGCACATACATACATATAGAAATGTGTATTGTATGTAATTCCAGCATCTTCAACTGCATCTCCTTAGCTACCTCATCTTGTGGTATTTATAAAAATTATCAATATTATTGTGAGCAGTTAGATAATATTTATGCAACAAGGTGTTAAAATGCATTTACATA
Source organism: Drosophila kambysellisi (assembly GCA_035042185.1). NCBI lineage: Eukaryota > Metazoa > Arthropoda > Insecta > Diptera > Drosophilidae > Drosophila > Drosophila kambysellisi. Next base: position 12,854,833 of record JAWNLS010000077.1, on the reverse strand, counting down.
AACACTTGAGCCGTTTGTCATGACTCATTTGGCCTTTTGCAACGAGTAAACTGGCTAACAAGCTGGTCACAGATCCGAGCAGATCTCTGTTTTAAGATTTATCAATTTACTATTTAAAACTATTTAAAGTTCCAACATATTTTTGAATAGATTTACAGAATATAAAATAATATTTGTATATTGTCATTGATTTACGAGCTATCTTTATGTGTGAAAGCTTTAAAAAATATATAAGTAAAATAATAGCCAATATTTAAAAAACACGTTAGTTAAGCTCCAAAGATCTGTTGAGCACCTATTCCACTTTTAAAGCATCTACTCTTGGATATTCTTTATAAAATTTGTAAAAATAATTTGGTTGCATTTTAAAATTGCAAACAAAAATCAAAAGAATACCAAATTATAAAAAACTACAAGAAGAGACAATAGATTGGAAGTAAATCCCATTACACAGCAGTAGCTCCACGCCTCAAAAGAGCAGAAAACAGAGCATAAAATACACGTGGAACCACCCCAACTAAAAGATGTTACTACTTCACACTAAAGCATTGAAGAAGTGCGGCAACCCAACGCCAAAGGACCCCTGACATTGGCACCAGGAGACACACCAACAAATAGAGCCCAGCATGAACCCGAATCCAAACAACCATACCAAAAAAAAAAAAAAAACACACATCTCGCGGCAGAAACTAAAGGCCAGCCAATTTGGCTTAAAATTACGCTACACTGATCAAAGGCAGCTGCGCCAGATAGCGACGAGTGAGTGGATGACGATGACGGAATGATGAGATGAGATGCGATGAGGCTGGCGAAAGTGCAGTGACGTGTGGATGCTTCAAATGATGCGCTCCGAGCCGAGTGGCAAGCAGCGATAAGCCTCAACTGTGTCTCTGGCTGACTGCTATTGATCTCACCTGAGCAACAGCAGCAGCAGCAGCATGATCCGTACCTGTGATCCATTTTACACGGCAGCGCTCCAGATAACTTGGCCTGCCTTGTCAATTGGGCGGACAACGATATTGTTATGCTTATTACACCGGCACAGCTACCGAAAGTTGAAACTGGCTACCCTGTACCCTCGATCTCGATCTTATTCTCTCTCTCAGACTCTCCCTCTCTCTTTCTCACTCTCCCTCTTTCTCATTGGGTTGTAGGAGTATGCGGTGCACTTTGAGTTTAGTTGCCGACCGTCGGGGATTATCTCTTTATCAGCCTTAATCTCAAGTAGTTAATAAAGTGCGATGCTTTGTACTTTAACCGCTGCCATTGTTCACGTTGCTTCGGCTGTTGTCTCTGTCCGGTGACCAAAGACGAGGACGTGGACGTGGACGTGGATGTGGATGTGGACGATGCCGCGTTTCGTTGAGTGTGCTTCGATGCAGATAATCGTTTGTGGTATGCCGATGTGAAAGATGTGAATATGCATTAGCCAAAAAAAATAAGAAAATAAGAAAAAAAAACCAGTGCGGGGTGTGATTATCATAAGGTAAAAAGTGCCCTGCGCCGGGAAATTCCCAACAACCTGTGAAAGTAAAATAGAAAACTTGACTCTGAGTCAATAGAAAAATAATGGAAACTTTCTAAATACTAAATACGGGTGACATTCTATTTAATCTATCGATTAAAATTCTATAATGTATTGTCATTAATTATTATAATCAACGTGCGATCTACTGTTTAAAAATATTTATGTACCGTTCAAATATGCCATTCCTCTATTATTTATTATTACTATATATATTATTTAACACACTTGAGCAGATCTTTTCTTTAGAAGAAGAAAACATTTGCAAATAATTTTTACTTCTTATCTTGAAAAACTTTTTACAAAATGAATTATATTTTTAGAGTTTTCCTTAAGCAAACCATAACATTCCAATCTCTAGAGATCCTAAGTAAATGCATATCGTCTCTGTTTAGATCAAAATTCGGGGATATTTGGCAGCTGCTTGGGCAGCTCCATTACGAAAGTAAACAGATAGACAAACAGATGACAACATTCGTACAATTGTCCCCCTTTGTTGAATAATGTACAAAAAATTGTCAACAATGGCAAAATGATTGTTATCCTTTAACCAAACCTCTTGTGGTAAACCCAAATCCCATTTGCCACAAACAATTTAAGCGAAAATTGTTTAAGCAGCAGTAAAAATAAACCAAAAGAGCCTGCGCACATACGCATATATGTATATATATAGTCAGTCCCACACTGAAGTCCCAGACATGATGAAATAAAGGCAAATCCTTTGAGCAAATCTTTGCTCGCATCTCTTGTAGTTGAAATGAAAACAAACCCAAAATGGGATCTTAAAGGCTGCGACAAACTGTAAAAACAAATTGCGTTTTGTTTCAATTATACAAGGATTACATACATACATGTGTATAGTCGTTATATGGATGCGCTTAGTGCCCTGCCCCGGCTCTCGTTCCCGTCTCAAGTGGGCTCGTCGTCGGGCATTTTGACAATTTGCACTTGATTCTTAAGTAGGTGATTTCTATTATGCGAGACATTAGCTGTCATACAAACGCCCTATTCAAACCTAAGGGCGCACAACCGGGCCAAGCACTTGATTAGCATTTGAATACATTTGAATAGTTTTGAATACAACAATAATGCTGCCCCTGTGTGCATGTTGGCCATAAAATCTGAAGTACCTTTGCATTGTGCGCTTAACGCCGGTGCCAGCCATGGCTAGTTGGCCAGCCAGCAACATCAGGTAGGATAATAAAACCGCACAGGCAGCAGCTTTTCATGTTTTCCTGCTTCGTTTTCTATTCTATTCTGGTCTCTTCAATGGCCCGACAGCGGGGAAATTCGCTGGAAATTCCTGGCCAGCGGCCAGTTGATGTGCCATAAAATTATGGCGGCTCATAAAATTCATTAATCGCTGCTAAATGCGCGTCATTAGTCAACATGCGGCGGCGCAGGCGCTGCACTTTTCCAGGAAGCACTACACCTCAGGCACCGCATTTCCCTTCTGCCACCGACCACCACCTCAGCCTCATCCTCATCCTCCTCAACCACCACTAACGAGCTGAGCTGCCCACGAGGGCAACAGGCGCATCGCGTGAAAATGGTGATTAATGCTTTTAGTGCGTGGATTTAATATGGAACGCACGCTTGTTGATCTGCTTCTGCTGCTGTTTCTGCTGGTGATCAACAGGTAGCCCAAAACGGAATGGAACTGCTCTTGGAAAGCCCCTAACCAGTGCGATTGATAAAGGTATGCCCTTCAGCCGCTGCTGCTTCTGCTGCAAGAGAGAGCGAGAGAAGTCAACAGTTATGAAATACTACAAATTTGAATAATTATTTTAATTACTCATGAGCATTTATAATTAATAGTATTTTAAAATGGTAAAACAAATTATACGTAGTAATTATTTTCAGATAGATCATTACAAAATCAGAGCTTATTCTTTTTGAATATTGAAGATCTTTCCTCAACTATTATTAACATGTTAGTAGAATAAATATTAGCAGAATGAAATAGATTTTTACATTTATTGAAATGTATTTTGTTATAATTTCCAAGAGGGTAAGAAAATCACAGCTTATCCTTTTTAATGTAAAAAATGTTTCTTGAATCCAAAAACGATTATTATTATATTAGTAGAATATATATTTGTAGAACGATATATTGTTTACAAAATGTTAAAACGTATTTAATAACCTATGCCCAAATGACGATTTTCGGACTATAATTTTGACTTATGTTCCGACCCAAAATCACGTTTTCAACTTTAAATGTACGATTAATCTAGAGGCCAAACTATGACTAAAACGCCCTTCCTTTTGAAAATGCGTTGAGTTTTGACGAAGTTATGGCATTTTGAAGGTTCGACCTATGCCCTAAACCCGCTTTTCTGACAAATGCCGATTTTCGGACCATAATTTTGACTTATGTTCCGACCCAAAATCACGTTTTCAACTTTAAATGTACGATTAATCTAGAGGCCAAACTATGACTAAAACGCCCTTCCTTTTGAAAATGCGTTGAGTTTTGACGAAGTTATGGCATTTTGAAGGTTCGACCTATGCCCTAAACCCGCTTTTCTGACAAATGCCGATTTTCGGACCATCATTTTGACTTATGTTCCGACCCAAAATCACGTTTTCAACTTTAAATGTACGATTAATCTAGAGGCCAAACTATGACTAAAACGCCCTTCCTTTTGGAAATGCGTTGAGTTTTGACGAAGTTATGGCATTTTGAAGGTTCGACCTATGCCCATATGCCCATATGCCGATTTTCGGACTATAATTTTGACTTATGTTCCGACCCAAAATCACGTTTTCAACTTTAAATGTACGATTAATCTAGAGGCCAAACTATGACTAAAACGCCCTTCCTTTTGAAAATGCGTTGAGTTTTGACGAAGTTATGGCATTTTGAAGGTTCGACCTATGCCCTAAACCCGCTTTTCTAACAAATGCCGATTTTCGGACCATAATTTTGACTTATGTTCCGACCCAAAATCACGTTTTCAACTTTAAATGTACGATTAATCTAGAGGCCAAACTATGACTAAAACGCCCTTCCTTTTGAAAATGCGTTGAGTTTTGACGAAGTTATGGCATTTTGAAGGTTCGACCTATGCCCTAAACCCGATTTTCTGACAAATGCCGATTTTCGGACCATAATTTTGACTTATGTTCCGACCCAAAATCACGTTTTCAACTTTAAATGTACGATTAATCTAGAGGCCAAACTATTACTAAAACGCCCTTCCTTTTGAAAATGCGTTGAGTTTTGACGAAGTTATGGCATTTTTAAGGTTCGACCTATGCCCTAAACCCGCTTTTCTGACAAATGCCGATTTTCGGACCATCATTTTGACTTATGTTCCGACCCAAAATCACGTTTTCAACTTTAAATGTACGATTAATCTAGAGGCCAAACTATTACTAAAACGCCCTTCCTTTTGAAAATGCGTTGAGTTTTGACGAAGTTATGGCATTTTGAAGGTTCGACCTATGCCCTAAACCCGCTTTTCTGACAAATGCCGATTTTCGGACCATAATTTTGACTTATGTTCCGACCCAAAATCACGTTTTCAACTTTAAATGTACGATTAATCTAGAGGCCAAACTATGACTAAAACGCCCTTCCTTTTGAAAATGCGTTGAGTTTTGACGAAGTTATGGCATTTTGAAGGTTCGACCTATGCCCTAAACCCGCTTTTCTAACAAATGCCGATTTTCGGACCATAATTTTGACTTATGTTCCGACCCAAAATCACGTTTTCAACTTTAAATGTACGATTAATCTAGAGGCCAAACTATGACTAAAACGCCCTTCCTTTTGAAAATGCGTTGAGTTTTGACGAAGTTATGGCATTTTGAAGGTTCGACCTATGCCCTAAACCCGATTTTCTGACAAATGCCGATTTTCGGACCATAATTTTGACTTATGTTCCGACCCAAAATCACGTTTTCAACTTTAAATGTACGATTAATCTAGAGGCCAAACTATGACTAAAACGCCCTTCCTTTTGAAAATGCGTTGAGTTTTGACGAAGTTATGGCATTTTGAAGGTTCGACCTATGCCCTAAACCCGCTTTTCTGACAAATGCCGATTTTCGGACCATATTTTTGACTTATGTTCCGACCCAAAATCACGTTTTCAACTTTAAATGTACGATTAATCTAGAGGCCAAACTATGACTAAAACGCCCTTCCTTTTGAAAATGCGTTGAGTTTTGACGAAGTTATGGCATTTTGAAGGTTCGACCTATGCCCTAAACCCGCTTTTCTGACAAATGCCGATTTTCGGACCATAATTTTGACTTATGTTCCGACCCAAAATCACGTTTTCAACTTTAAATGTACGATTAATCTAGAGGCCAAACTATGACTAAAACGCCCTTCCTTTTGAAAATGCGTTGAGTTTTGACGAAGTTATGGCATTTTGAAGGTTCGACCTATGCCCTAAACCCGCTTTTCTGACAAGCCGCGGACTGCAATCAGAGCCAAACATTACTAAAACGCCCTTCCTTTGGAAAGCGTGAGTTTTGACGAAGTTATGGCATTTTGAAGGTTCGACCTATGCCCATAGCCCAATGCCGATTTTCGGACTATAATTTTGACTTATGTTCCGACCCAAAATCACGTTTTCAACTTTAAATGTACGATTAATCTAGAGGCCAAACTATGACTAAAACGCCCTTCCTTTTGAAAATGCGTTGAGTTTTGACGAAGTTATGGCATTTTGAAGGTTCGACCTATGCCCTGAACCCGCTTTTCTGACAAATGCCGATTTTCGGACCATAATTTTTACTTATGTTCCGACCCAAAATCACGTTTTCAACTTTAAATGTACGATTAATCTAGAGGCCAAACTATGACTAAAACGCCCTTCCTTTTGAAAATGCGTTGAGTTTTGACGAAGTAATGGCATTTTGAAGGTTCGACCTATGCCCTAAACCCGCTTTTCTGACAAATGCCGATTTTCGGACCATAATTTTGACTTATGTTCCGACCCAAAATCACGTTTTCAACTTTAAATATACGATTAATCTAGAGGCCAAACTATGACTAAAACGCCCTTCCTCTTGGAAATGCGTTGAGTTGAATCTAGAGGCCAAACTATGACTAAAACGCCCTTCCTCTTGGAAATGCGTTGAGTTTTGACGAAGTTATGGCATTTTGAAGGTTCGACCTATGCCCATATGCCCATATGCCGATTTTCGGACTATAATTTTGACTTATGTTCCGACCCAAAATCACGTTTTCAACTTTAAATGTACGATTAATCTAGAGGCCAAACTATGACTAAAACGCCCTTCCTTTTGAAAATGCGTTGAGTTTTGACGGAGTTATGGCATTTTGAAGGTTCGACCTATGCCCTAAACCCGCTTTTCTGACAAATGCCGATTTTCGGACCATAATTTTGACTTATGTTCCGACCCAAAATCACGTTTTCAACTTTAAATGTACGATTAATCTAGAGGCCAAACTATGACTAAAACGCCCTTCCTTTTGGAAATGCGTTGAGTTTTGACGAAGTTATGGCATTTTGAAGGTTCGACCTATGCCCATATGCCCATATGCCGATTTTCGGACTATAATTTTTACTTATGTTCCGACCCAAAATCACGTTTTCAACTTTAAATGTACGATTAATCTAGAGGCCAAACTATGACTAAAACGCCCTTCCTTTTGAAAATGCGTTGAGTTTTGACGAAGTTATGGCATTTTGAAGGTTCGACCTATACCCATATGCCGATTTTCAGACCATAATTTTTATTTTCTTATATCTACTTCAATTTGAAAAGCAAACTTGGACAGTATTTCTTGGCTGTACACAAATTATATATTATCATAGTATTTCGGTGTCCGTTACACCAACGTTCTCTCTTATTATTATTAGTTAGGTTCACAAAATCGGAACTTATCCTCTCACAGTATCGGAAATCTTTCTCGATTTCCAAACCCTGCTTCAGTTCCCACAAATCTTATTCTCATTTAATGTAATAATTAGCAAAGAATTTGTGGCATTCTGATAAGTAGCCTCAAATTCAATTTTAATAACTTAATAAATGCCAGAACTTTCTAGGAAAATTATTATAATGCCAGCAGACAGACTAAGCTGCCAAGAGACGAGTCACTTCAAACGCGATTCCGGTCAACGCTTGAGCCACACACCAAACAAACAAAAGACAATGGGGCAAGCAGTGGGGGAAAGCAGCAACAGAAAATGTGTCTACTTCATTCATAAGATTTTTTAGTGGCGCCTGGCGCCAACATTTTTCACTTGCGTGCTGCAAGCGGCGGCAGCTCGAGTGTGTGTGCGATTGTGTGTGTGTTTGTGTGTGTATGTACGCTTGGGTGCACCTCGAAGCACTTGACTTGTAGTGCCAACATTTTCATTAAGTCAAATGTGCCACGTACCTCCCAAATAGAATCTGTTGTCGATTGCTGCTGCCCCGGGGGCAGGCAGCGCTCGAATGCATTTCGTTGATTTAGCGTATCGTTCATAATTTGTTTTTATGGTTTTGCATTAGAGCGCGGCACGGGGCATGCCGCATGATAAGTTTGCCATGGGGTCCACTTGGAAGCAACCAATGCAGCTGCAACATGCTTTGATTGGCGCTTATCTCGGCAGTAAGAGCGGAAACCGAAAGTGAGTGCCACTGCCACCGCCTGGTGGCACAGCTGCGAGGAGTATGGGACGTGTGGCTAGAAATGTCAACTGTGCGGCAAAGTGTGGCGCCACGTTTCAACGACTCGGCAATAGATAAGCAGACGCTTGACAACGCTCATTGTGTTGCCACATAATGGAATTTTTAAGACCAGCAACAACCATAATGTTTATTTGTTTTGCCAAATTGGCCAAACTGTTAATTTTTGTTCAAATTTGGTCCGAAAATACACCGAAAATATTCCACCTGCCCACGCAAATATTTTTGTGGCCAACAGCACAGTCATCGTGGCTATTAACTGATCGCCGATGAGAGCATGATTTTTAAATTTATTCAGCTTTTTTTTTTGGACTTTATGTGTTAAATTTGGACATTAAATTAATGGGTCGGCGCGTCTCCAGAAGCGTTTGCCAAGTGTTGACACTTTCAATTCGAATGCAAAAGTCACTGCCTCACTGAAGTCTTCCCCCCGGAAAAATGCGCTGTTTTGGGTGTTGAATATTTTTGTTATTTTCATATGTAAATGTTGTTTAACGACTCTATATGAATTCGTCGTATGTATTATTCGTATAGTCGTATTTATTGTGCTGTTGATTGAATATGCAAATGCATTTTCACACTTTCGAGTCGCTGCTCAGCAGGCAAATAAGTTGAGACAAAATTAAAAAAGAAGGAAGCGATCTCCGATCAGATCTGGATACGTGTTCTCTTCTCCGATGTGGCTGAACTACACTTTACAATCATTGACTGAATGCTACCATTGGACAGCTGTTGCTGTTGCTGTTGCTGACCTACAGCAGACACAGTGCTCCACCCTTGAGCATGGAGGTGATAATGGCAGCTTCCCATGCCACATTCTTCTACACGTATAAAAAATTAATATTGCCTAATAAATCTGTCAAAAATATGCTTAACTGCACATCAACACACAAAAGACTGAGAAATATATATTTTTTTCTCTTAAATTTATTATGAAATTTCATCTCTCGGAAAACCGATTCATCTACACTCTTGCATCTTATTGAAAATGTATATTGCTGCTTGCAACATTTTGCCGCCGTAATTTCCAATATTATAAATAGTTTATTTCGTATTTTTACAAAATAGATTTAAGATTTCAAAGGAAAACATGAATATGTCTTGGCACTCTGCGCAAGAGCATTCAGTATTCCGTGGCCTGGATATGCAAAGATTCAGGCAGGAGGGCGCGGCTGCTATAACCGGGCGGTCAGTCGGTAAGTTATATATTTTTTTTCCCAGACGTTTACCTGTCAAATGTTGCACTCGGACACGAAAAATGATGGAGTGAAGAGTTTTAATTTTATGACGCAGCAAAGGAGTCGAGAGAAAGAAGCCTGGTGCGGGACGGGTCGGAACGGAATGGGACGGGACGCGACGACGGAGACAGAGACGGAGACAGAGACGATGATGATGGCGCCAAGAAATTAACGAAACGCGCCATAATAAACATAAAACGAGCAACGAGTTTGCGGCGGGAGGCTGGTAGGATCATCATTGCTGTAGATAGTACAAAAACTGCTGTGCGTGTGTAGATGGGTGTGTGTGAGTGTGTGTGTGTGTGTTTTTTTTGTGGGATCCTTTCCTGTGCTCGGACAGTGGGCGTTGCTCGAACTGAAGGTGGGAATCATGCATGGCTAATCTATTAACAATATGCAGTTAGTGGGTTGCTTATCCGGCAACAGCATCGACCTTGTTAGCCGCTATTAATTGACTGTGAAAGGTTTGGTTACAGCTTCAGTTCATTCAATAAAAAAAAAGCTTAATCTGCATAATGCAAACGGCTCAACACTTTCCCACCAAAGTCCATTGACATTCGAGCGACTGTTCATTTATTCGGCTGCATTTGATACGAGGCATGCGTACAGTGGAGACTAGTATCTATAAAATACGATACAAGATTGTATCTCACAATCAGTTACAACAACATGCCCTGTAAATTGCCGCAACCGCAACGCATACGATGGATCGATACATAGTTAATTATGCCTCCAAAAAAAAAGGTTAAAAAACCAAAAACAAAAACTACAACGAGAGAAAAAAGCAAAACAATCTAAACATTTTTACGAGCGAAATTTGTAATCATTGCCACATTCATATGCAAATGGGTTTCCTCCATGTGCCGAGCGCTGTGGTGTATCCGTAGCTGAAATGTATCTGTATCTGTAGCAACAGTTAACGAGTATCCAGTATCTTAGGGCCAGCTGCTGCTCGAACGGCAGCTACGAGTCTATCGCTTCTGTGCTGTGTTGGCCTTTTTGTTAATGCGGCTCTGTTTCTGGTGTTAAAAGTACCGTACTGTTTGCCTTATATACCAACTAAGAGTCTATGAAAATTATAAAAAATAGAAACAAAAAAAAATAAATAACAACCAACATGCTGTGCAACACACAGTCTCCAGAGCCACAGCAACCAGATAGCGATAACGAAGAGTTTGTCCCAGAGGTTAATTTATTAAATGTTTTTAGCCGTCCGACTCTTGTCTTTTTGTGTGCGTTGTCAAACAAAAAACAACAACAACAACAAAAAAACAGGCTAATATAAATTCACAATGCGACATCTTTTAATTTCTTCTTCTGTGACTCGGTTTGAGACTGCTTCTCTTTTCTTTTGCCTGCCCGGTAGCTGCTAAGGTTGTGAAAAAGCTTAAATTTTAATCAAAATTAGATCTTTATCTTCTGCAATTTATTTGTTTTTTAACAAATATTTTCATGCTTTGCGCTTTCGCTCTATCTCGTTAAGCTCTTCTCCTTTCTGTGTGTATTCAGTGTGTGTGCGTGTGTGTGTTTGTGTGTGTGGGTTGGTGTGCGTGTGGGTGTATGTGTTTTTGGGCTAATTGTAAATATTTAAGCTTTTGACGCCTCACATGAGAGGCTGAATTGGAGACTCTGGCGTTAGACAAAGACCCATTGCAGTGGTGGCATAAATTGTTCCCGCTTTGAGTAATGGCCGTGTCCCTGTTGACTTTGCGCCATATTTGTTATACCCTATAAGCCACATGAATGAAGAGTATTTATAATATACAAGTTATGGTCTTTAAGGCAAACTGATTTCATCTGATGATAGATGGGTATATTTAGAATTATGCGTCAACGATAACAATATGAATCGTACCAATTCAATATATATATTAATTTTATAAATATAAGTTTTAACTTACTCTCTTTTAATGGGTATCTAACAGTTGTTCACTTTGGAATCTTAACTTGTTCTTGTTTGTGAGTGTTGACTGCTGTATAATTTAGGATTTGGGGTGGTTGCTATCGATAGCTTCTAGGCTTTTTTGGGTAGTGTAGTGTAACTCGGTTTTTAGTAGATTAAGAATATTAATGTTGTAATGTCAACAATTAAGATTGCTTACAAATGAGTTAAGCTAAGGCCGAGTTATACATATAGAAACAATTAATAAGAAAAGTAGAATAATAGTTTTTATCAATTCTAATAATAAGAAGATTTCTTACTATCAAAATTAAAGGCAATTTAGCATTGTTCAAATAGTAAATCAATTTACTTTAACACAAAAGTCATTATATGCAAGAAAATGCTTTTCAGTTATTTACACAGACATTAAACAATCAAATTTGTGACTGAGAATCAGGTTCCACTTAATGCACACAGATACAGTTCGTGGAAGTAGCAAGTGGTCTATAAAAGCGAATATCTTGACGCCATTAAGGCAATCACACAAGAGCCAAAACGAGCACTGAGGCAACAAGTGTCAACTAGTGACTAGTGCCATAAGTACACATAAAAAATGAAATAAAAAAATATAAATAAAAATGAGATACACTCAGTCGCAGACGGCATGGAGCACAGAGCTAGTCAAATAAGAGTAAAAGTCTTGCTGAGCTGAGCTGGGCTGAGCTGGGATGGGCTGATGATACCGAGTCGAACACATTGGCCAGCACAAACAAATGTCCAACACTAGCCAAGATAATGGAGTGAGTGGAGTGAGGTGGGGATGAAGGAGATGGCGGCAATGGAGTCAGTTGGTGGTGTGCTGTGACGTTGTGTTGCAAGAGATTAAGGCATTTCCTATTCGACGTCAAACATGTTTTTTAGAAGGTTCTCTTTGTATAGTTTTTTTTTTTATCAGGCAGTGTAATTGCGCACTCATGCTCGCTGCCCTGGACCAGAGGAGACAGGGAGAGCAACTGGGAGAGAGAGTGAGAGAGAGATTGTGCGACAACAATTACCCCGCGGCTAGCCCGGTCAGCTACTCAATCAAAGCCAAAATGCCGACACATTGAGGAAAATAAGGTAGCCAAAGAAGCCGTCAAATTGTTACGCATAATGGATGTTTTTATCAAATGAAATGATTTCTTGACTACTGGACTTGGACTTCATCATCGACTTGGCTTCGTCTTGGTTTCGAACTTGGATTTTCATATGGATTTAGATGCCGATTCAGGGGTTTCGGGTCTGCTATTGTTGCTTCTGTCTCCTATTGTTTATACGGTTTGTCGGCTATCTTCGGATTTGGCTTTGATGTCACAGCGCGTGGCCGTTGAACTCTCAACCGTATATATTGCATATATTAACGAAACGATTTGGGAATACACAAAAAATATAAATATATGAATGGTTAGCTAGCTGATTTGGCAAGCTGTTTGTTAACCACATTTAAATCGATGATCTTGTTATTACACGCACATTTTGAGCCATTCAACAACCACACCAGCCAAGTGCCAGCTCAATGAGCATCGAAGGTAAATAAACAAATATTATTGTCGAAAAAATATAAATATATATCTATATATATATATGTATATCGATATGTATTTCTATAAATATGTATATGCAGATTCTTTTGGCTCCCAGAGACTGCGAACGATGTTGAAGAATGCGAGGCAACGATGAGAAGACGACTCTCCAGTAGCACTTGAATATTTTGAATATAGTATGTATAATATTGTAATAACTCAAGTGTCTACACAACAGAAGCGCCTCTCAGCGCGTCGCGTCGCCAGCAACTTTAGCACTTAAGTTAAAGTCTGAAGCGCGTAAAGGCGAAACAGTCCGAAACAGTCAGTATTTCAGTCAGTCAGCCAGTCAGTCAGTCGGTTTTGGGCCATATTTGCTTATGATAATTTGAGAGCAAACAGCGATCGACAGTGGAGCACACACAGCACACAGGGGCAATGGCTATGAGGAAAGGTAAATCTTGTCTCGCCATAGGTCGTGAATGTGCAGAAAAACAAAACAAAAAAAGCGAAACACACGATTAAACACCTCTCAATTATATACACATATGTAAATACCAAACATATATATATATATGTGTATATATATATTTACATGTGGGGTCTCTTGAGCTGGGAGTGTGTGTTTCGGGTGTGCGGGCCTACGTGAACCATCGAAAGCTGCTAAGTGGGCTGCTGTGGGCCATGGTAGTAGTAGTCGCCTAGACACACGGCAATGGACCCACATGATTATGATGCCTTTGGTCACCAAGCTTTTATTTCTTAGCTGTCCCTCCAATCGCTACTGGCGGCTCTGATTTTACTGCTCCTCAAAAGCGGGCTACACCCTGTAACTACTGTGTGAAGTGTGTAGCTATGACTTGTGTTCAATCTAATAGTTTTAACTCTGCGAAGCACGAAGTTTGAAATTCACTTCAACTAACTAAATTTAAGAGCATTTTTGATGAAGCATTTCAGAATTACACCTTTTATCAATGTAATTTTACTTTACGTTATCTTCCTTACTCCTCAAGAATGTGATAGATCAAAGAATAGTGGCTTCAAGAAACCCGACATCTGACCGCACTAAGATCAAGGAAATTAATTCCTCTTGTTTAAATCTTACAATAGGGTATAAGTCAATCGAGCACCGCCAATCGATAATTGATATTTTTGTTATTGTTGACTTGTTGCCTTGTTGCCTCGTTGTTGATTGAGTCACTTAATTTGCATACAAAAGTAGATTTACATGCCAGCCAGACAGTCGAGCGTCAACAAACAAGTAGTCGCCGTGTCAGCAGTTTGGGCCAACTTCGCAGCGTCCTCGTCGTGTTGATGCTGCAACAATAAAGAAACGTCGTCAAGTGCAGAGCCGTTAATAGTCGTCTATGGAGGCGCTAGGGGCTTGTTCAAATAACAAAAATCCAATGTAGACGAGAAGCTAAAACTTTAAATCAATAAATTTTGCAGCGGTTCACTTAATGATGTACAATGAAGAAAAAAGGGGAAAAATACTGAGTGCCTTGCAGTATTTTCCATGGAAAATTACATGGGCTTATGCTAATTTTAATTTGAGTACCTATACGAGAATAAACCCTTGTGCTAATCGCTGTTTAGTTGTTAATTTCGCAAGAGATAATTATTATAAAGCTGGAGCATCCAATTTGAAGGCTTCAAATTGCAAAGTCATGCAAGGAAAAATAATAAGTTAGAAATTCTTGTCAATAGCTAATGTTTTCTAAGTAAATCTGATTGCAGTACCTAAGTTCCTATGTATTACAATAAAAAGGCTGTTTAATAATATGGAAAGAAAGTATGACAAGTACTTGTTGTAAAGGGATGGCTAATAGCATTCCACTGATTTGTTTTTCAATGCAATTCCTTCATATCAATTGCTTCATTCCTTATCATAGGTAAAAACAACAATTTATTTTGGTTGAAAATCCTTAGCTACGTTTATCAATGCTAAAAACCTGCCATGTTTAGTTTTTGTATTGAATTTCAGTTTACCTTTTTCCCTTAAATTATCAAGTCAAGTATCATGTCAAGCATGCCTCAAAGATATATTCGATATGTAGGCATTAGAATTAATGTGCTGAGTCAACTGTTTGGAATGTGGCAAAGATAGGAAAAGCGGCTACCTGTTGGGCATAGCGATACCACCCCCGAAGGAAACGGAAGTAAACCGAAGAGCATTAGTCAAACAGCAGGCAGATCATTTTGAGCAACACCAATTAGCTTAGTGCTGACAAATTGCACAGCTATTGGCGTTGCCTGGACACAGGTAGCTACGCTGACAGATAGACCCGAACCTTTTGGCTAATTGTCTGCCATTGCATATGCATACGTGTGTGTGTGTGGAAAGAGGAACCGGAAGCGTGCGCGACCAAATGTGAAAACGCGAAGCATAAATTAAACACACACACATATTGCTTACATGGGTAGAGGGTGCAGACATGCCAAGTAATTTGGGCGAATTGCCAATGCCAACAGCTAACAGCCAAGAGCCAACTGCTAATTGTAAATTAATTTCCATCGCTTATCGCCGCTGGCTGCCACAACATACAACAAAGTAGATGTGTCAGCCAGCAAAGTGCTGTGTAAATTAGCTTGCACAACTATTTGCATGGCAAACTCAAGAATTTCGCAGTAGTGCAGGAGGCAGGCCAGAGATAAGCAGTTAAAGCTACCAATGTTTAACTACTTGAGCCAGCCTAACGGAAGTGGTTATATTTATCCAAAGATTGGAGCTGCAATATTTACTAAGTAGCGAAACCCAAGACTTGCTGGCTCTAGAAAGCGAAAGTTTTCCAGTAGCGATCGCACATCGCTGCGTATACTTAATGAAAAGTCAAAGTTCAATCTGAATTAATTGCCTCCCAATAGAGGTTCATATGGTTAAACAAGCATATAGATTAAGAAACATAATAAAAGTAGTTTGCATACATACATTTTTTACGATATTATAATTAACAACTCAAAAAGGTCAACACGATATGTAAAATAAAAAAAAATTGCCTAATCAAACACCACATTAAATAGTTGTAGGTCTGATAAAATGGAAGAGTCTTCTTAATTTATCGCTTATATTTTTATATCTTTATTATCAGTATTCTTAATTAATGTTTAGAGATAGTCAGGGATACAGCAAAGTTTTGTTTTCTCAATAACATTATTTATATGTTTAAACTACTGATCTAATTGCTTCTAGCTTTGTTCAATATTCAATCTGACAATGAAAAATAAATTATTAATGGCATTTCTACTTTCTGTCTAAATTTTTCTTGAATAGTTCGATTTGAGGCACCCATTGAAATAATAACAAATAAGTTGCTCATCAGCATCTCATTTGAGGCACTCGGAGTGCAATTGAATCGAAAGGTCAGCAAATTTGTAGACGACGTGCGTTTCCGTAGTTTAACAAATGTTTTGTCAAACTCAAAAAGGTCCGATCCAGAAGATAAAACATGCGAAAGAAGAAGAAGAAGAAGGAAAGTAGTATGTACTATAATCAACCAGCTGCATCTGCAGTGTATCCACTCCATATCGGGGATGTATATATTGCATGTGCCGCCATATCAATGCCGCCGAATGACGCAGCGTCAAAACCAAAATCAAATAAATGAGCAGCAAAACGGCAGCAGCAACAACAGCAACAACTCCAACTGAAGACAAGAGGACCACCATGATGGCAAAGGCTACAAATGGGCAAAGTATAAAAAGTATAAAAAAAGATGCCAAATGAAAAAACAAATCGAAAAAAAAAACTAAAAAACAATTTCGATCATGATGTATAATTAAAAGGCAACACCAACACACACACACACACACACACACACAGACACACAAGAGAGCATGTGGTTGTCTGTTTCAGCTGGAACGGCTGCTGACTGTGCAACTTCGCACTTCAAAATTAAAACACAATTAGAAAGACGGAGAGGGAGCGAGAGAGAGAGCGGGAGAGAGCGAGAGATCGAACAATAGAGAGCGAGAGAGAGAGCGTGCAAGCAATCGATCTGTTGAAGGCGGAGCTAAACACTGTGTGAAAACGTATTTGCAGCTGGTGTCAATTTCAAAATGGAGGCGCCAACAAAGCGAGCGAGTGCTCAGTGTCAGAGAGAGATAGAGCTATAGCTAGCCAGCTGCATTGCGCTCTCACTCTGGCTGCACGTGCACAGCGAGTCGCCAACCAATCAGAGTGCTGCTAAGGGCAACCTGCAGAGGAGACAAGAGGCAAAGATCTGAGCAGCTGAGCAGTTGAGCAGCAGCTCAGAACTGATCGCAGGTAATGTCGATCAATGGCTCGAACTCGTCAAGCTCGTTTTTTGCTGAGCGGCAACAACGGCGACGGCGGCGGCAGCCACATTTTGTGAAACTTGCTCAGTTGAAATGCGAACTTGGCGAGCGCAAGACGCGAGCGTCGGTAAAAGAAAAATAAACACTGAGATCACCGATCACCGATAACCGATCCACAAAATACCCGATTTGAATTCTCTCAGCTACTCCGCTATAGTTGTTGTCATAATCAAATTAACACCCACACGGCTATGTGACATTTGCCATAACTACGCCACTTTGGTAGCTGTGATTTACATAATTGACGCTAATTGCGAATCCGCCTCATGCCCGGGGCACATATGAAGACAAAAGAACTGGGCACTCATGTTGTCAGCTTTCGTTTGTGTGTGTTTTGTTGTTGTTGTTGCTATCTGTGATTGAATTGTGTGCCAAAAAAAGTTAAACAACTGTTAAAGTGTGAAATATTTACAAATACTTACTTAAAATAGCAATCATGATCACCATGAACGAGCTCGTCGATCTGCGCATGCAGCAGCATATCGCACACGAGATTTATCGCCAGCAGATAATGCAACGCATACCGGGTAAGTAATGCCACTCAGCCTTCTTCTTACCACTTTCAACTTACTCATATTACTCATTCGCCATGTGGTCAATGCGATTGCGCCATTTTGTAATCGCCGTCGGCATTAATCGAAAAGCTGCAAAGCTGTTAAGGATCATTAGCGTTAATGGTCGCTACTTTTGACTTTGCAACAATATGCACTTTATTCGATTCGTAAACGGATATCAGCGGGCGATATTGTCGATCTTAACGTATATTTTATGACGATCGTCACATAAAGCTGAGTAATGTGAGAAAGCTTTTGTCGGCTTTGTATAAAGCCAATTGCTGAAGATCACAGCAGGCGCTATCCGGGGTGGTAATTGATAACAAAATGCGATTCAGCTGTTGAGCAGCCCATAACACAGCAGGAAAATCACATATTTGCATATACATCAATGGCAATACTTGTAATTAAAATAAAAATAGATCGACTAATAAGCCAAGCATCCTTTCAGGGCAGAGAGAACTGTTTAAATAATTGCACATACAGCTCATATATGCTTTTTATCAGTAATAATAATATTATATTTATAATATTAATCGGCTTTGATATTCTAATGGGTTCGAGCATTTTAGCCAGTTATATACCGAATCTTATTTGCGAGTAAAAATTACTTTTTTAAATTTATATTATATCTTTGAACCTTAAACATATAATTATATATTCCTTATAAAACAGGGTATCGCGTTCCACTCACTCATTACTCATAATTTGTTATAAATAAATTTGTATCTGCTTGCATAATTTAGAAAGGTTAAAATGGCATTTCAAGACTTTTCTCGCTTTTAAAAATAAATATACAATTTTAAATATTTACTAATTATATTTAAATATCACTCTCATTATAGACCCATTTCCACCGATGATGCCCATTCCAATGCCGCGTCACGTGATAATGCCGCCACGTGTCTCCTTGCCCGGCGTGGATTTAACGCTACAGAACGATGAGCTCTGGAAGCAATTCCATCAGATTGGCACCGAAATGATCATCACAAAGAGCGGCAGGTAAGATGACAAAATGTTGAAGCTGCTAGCATTTATAACAACTTCTTATGCGGAATGTATTTTTAGTCACTGTTTGTTCGGTAGATTGATTCGGCCATTGAAATAACATTTCTCTTTCAATATCCCTTTTTGATGTGAACTTTTGGAATGTAATTAAACCGGAATCGGGTGCTAAGATCGCGCGCAGCGAGCAATGCATTAGCACGAACATGAAAAGTAATACCCGAAAAAATACTGGGCAAAGAAAAACAACAAAATGCCAAATGGCACTTAAAGCGCCGCAGCAGCATTGAGAAGAGTGGCAACAAGCGACGGCGTCAGGCCCTTCAGCACTTAGGCTCAGCAGCTTCATTCCACAGTCGCAGTCACAGCCACGTCTTCATCCTCATCATCATCGTCGTCGTCGTCGTCGACGGCGTCGGCGGCACTGTTAAATGCTCATTAGATGTAGGCGCCTGCGAAATTGTTTACAGCGACGTCGCGACAACAATTTTCACAGGCAAACAGTGCAACGGAAGGATGCAGGATGTGAAATATTGTGGACAGGTATATTGTGGCAGGCAGCTAGCTAGTTAGCCAGAGCGATTGCAAAGTGCACAATCAAGCCACGGATCACATCGAGGCGTAAAACGAACAAGTTCACTTTGCACTTTGCACATTGCGTGCATTGCGCAAAAATGTACATGAAATATCAAAGTACTCGAAGCGCAATCGCCCAAAGATATCTTGTATCTTGTATCTTGTATCTCTGTAGTAGTCGTTGTAGTAAACTACCTAAAAGTGTCCGGCACTTGCTCAAATGTGCGTAAAGTGGCGTCATCGTAATTTATTGAGGACCTAGTATGGACACGGAACACAGTGGGACGTCCTTTTGGTCGGCGTTTTTCACAGACAGAGAGAGAGAGAGAGAGAGAGAGAGTAAGAGCAAAGATGCAACTTGGCTATGACCTGCTGCTGGTGCTGTGGCATAAATCTTAGCGTCAAGGATACTTTGTCGTCATCTTTGTTGCTTTCGGCGTTTTTATTGTGGCGCCTGTCTGCAGACTGGCCACATTCGTGTTCCTTGAGCATTTCGTATTCGTATTCAATTTCTGTATCGGTATCTGCACGTTGCGCGTTGACAATGACCACAGCTTGTCGACGACGTCAACAGATACGAGCAATTTCACACTTTGCCCGGCGAGAGATGCACATGTGCCGATAAGATCGCCGACAGACAGAGAGAGAGAAAGAAAGAGAGAGAGAAGAATATTAACATAAAGTTTTGGGGACCTCAAAAAACAATAAAACTGTTTAGACTGCCAACTCTTTTTTGTTTCCTTTCGACTCGTGTGTATGTTTTGTAGCATATATGACATGAATTATTCATAGAGTCTTCGTATTAAATAGTTTTTATGCGCATCAAAAATGTTTTATGTGAAATGCAGCCAGACAATGACCGCGACTCTTGTGCGTGCAATCGATTTGAATTTTTAATGATTAGGCGCCACAGTGCCACCGTATGCTCCGACTCTCCAATGCTGTCCCAAAACGCCAAGTGGCGCTCATAAAATCTAATTAGTTGGCTTGGCCCCACTCTGCTCCCTCTCCCTTTCTCTCTCCCTCTCTCTCTCTCTGAGACCCTATTAGAGATCGGATCGGGTTTTGGGATCGCATGGGTGGCAAATGCACAGACGACCATTAAAGCTAGATAGAATAAAGCGTATCACAAATAATGCCATGAATTTTTCCCAAATGAAATGACTCTGTCACGAAGCTTTTAGTGAGCGGCTGCATTGAAACCCAAGTCTGCGAGAGAATTGTTGCCCGATGTGGAAAGTGATGAACTGAAATGCTGAATCTGTTCCGCAGCGTAAGACAGGTGAATCATTTTAAAGCGTCAGTTGCTGACACTTTGAGGTCTATCTGATTAAAAGGAATCAGAGGGTTAAATGTGTAAGAATTTTAGAGAAAATGAAATAAATAGAAGATCAAGTCTATTTTCTTAAGACTAACACAATTTAGTCAGTTATTCGGAAAATTGAAATGGGATGTACCTAGGATATTGTAAGTTGTAGTTTAACAGTAGTAGATCTATAGTACCCCTTATTTGAGACAGTTGTTGAATAGTTATGAGTAGTTACAAGCTTATCTGTTCAAAATTCAAAACATCATTAATTATTGTAATATTTTCGATTCGTTAAAAGATCTTTCTCCTATACAAACGCCCTTACTCAAACCAACTGACCAAAAGTTGAATATCGTAATCTGAATCTGAAAAAAGAAACATCTTCGAACTGCACCTGCCTGGACGCGAATGCGAATGCTGTGAAATGCTCGAGATACTTTTTGTTTGGCTTCTATCGCCGTTTTGTGGCACAGGTCCTCACGATTTGTTAATTATGCGCAGACGCGCCAAAGATCGATATCTTAACAAATCGTTTGTCAAAAATGCACAACAGCAACTTGGCAAGAGCAACAAGAAAAACCGAAAAAGACCCAAAATAAAAGAAGGCAAATTGAAAATGAAATTCTAAACCGCACGAATGTCGAAATATTTGGCCATGCGTCGCTGTTTGCCCCTGTTGTGGTCTAATGGAATTCAAGAAACCAGAAAAGGAATTAAATTAAATGTAGGCAAACGCAACGCAGTCGAGTTAAATTAATTAATCATCGCGCACAGGCACAGCCAACAACAACTAAAACAACAACAAAACATTAAAAAAAAAACACAATCATTGCCAAAAAAAAAACAACAACAAAAAAATACAAAATAAGAGACTCTAAACAAGCAGAAGCAACTCGAGGCAGAGCGCAAACATTTTCAGGCTGGCGCCAAGAGCGCTAACCACCTGCTGTGCCTCTCTGTGGCACTGGGTCGTCGTTCCTCCGATCTTCGATCCTTGTTAGCACAGGGCAAACGCAAACGCGACCGCGTTTCAAAAAATTGTAGACAAGGCCTATCCTTTATTTGTTTTTTTCCTGCAATCTTCCTTTTCAGTTTTTGGTGCGTTTGCCTAGGCTAATTACATGGCCCGGCACACAATTAAATATTTGTAACGCCCACTATTATTTTCTTTTCTTTACTTTAACTTGTTGACTTTATTTGAATTTGATACATTTTCCAACTCTCTGTTTCTCTGTGTTGCAGACGCATGTTTCCCTCGATGCGCCTGAGTGTTTCAGGCCTGGAGGAGGAGACGAACTATTGTGTCCTCCTAGAAATGGTGCCCATTGGCGATTGTCGCTACAAGTTCTCCGGCTCGCAATGGGTGCCGGCTGGCGGCGCCGAGCCACAGAGTCCTCAACGCATGTATCTGCATCCGGATAGCCCGGCAACGGGCGCCCATTGGCAGGCTCAACCCATACTGTTCAACAAGGTGAAGCTGACGAACAATACGCTGGACAACAGCGGTCATGTAAGTAATCCGAGTACTGATGTGCCCCGCACTTCAAAGCGAATGCGCTCAGATGCCAATGAGGGATATTATTCATGCTCCGCTTTTTGATCCCACTCCCCGCCCCGCTCTCTTCACAGATTGTTTTGGCCAGCATGCACAAGTATCAGCCACGTTTGCATGTCATACGCACCGCTGATCTGGCGCAGATACCTTGGGCGCCGCAGCAGGCTTTTGTTTTTGCCGAGACGGAATTTGTGGCAGTGACAGCGTACCAGGTAAGTTGCAAACAACACAAAACACTAAATACAGAGTGAGAGAGAGAGAGAGATCAGATTCTTGCCAATTCATTGAACAGGGCACACTAATTGGTTAATTTGGGCAACGATCGCTCACGCCGTGGGTAGCCTGACCAACGTCTCAAATTAGCATGCAACGCCCCTTGTCTACAAAAAGTCACTTGAGTAGCTTGTTTCTTGTTGCTTGTTGTTTTAGGAAGTTGTATAGCCACATCCTTGTTGTGCCCGCTTGCTGTGTTTTTGTCTATGTCTAGAGCCCATTGACAGCGCCGTCAGGTCGCCGTCGACAATCGACAGTCGTCGGTCGTCCGTCTGCTTTCTAATTAGCGTGATCACTTCCACAAGATCATCGTCACAAAGTTGTCAAGTCATGACGACTCCAAGGCTCAAGTGTGTGATTTTCTCTCTCTCCCTCTCTCTCTCTATCTGTCTGTCTTCCTCTGGTGTCAAGTGGCGCTGTTACTTAACGCTTAGCTACTGACCAGACGAGAATTGCTAGCAATTGTCATATTTCATGCAATTTACAACAACTGCTTTATCCTTCTTCCACAGAATGATCGCATCACAAAATTGAAGATCGACAACAATCCGTTTGCGAAGGGCTTCCGCGAAACGGGACAATCACGCTGCAAACGCAAGATGTCTTCATCGCCAACCGATGATGATGATCAAGATCAAACTCATTCGCATTCACAGTCCTCCGGTTCGCTTGACATGTCGCCAGGCAAATCTACAACGACAGCCGCCGGGGCCGCCGCAGCAGCAGCAGGAGCAGAAGGAGCAGCAACAACATCGAACAACAACGAACAGGATGGGCCGCAAATTAAGCGCCTGAGATCAAATGGTTCCGCCTGTTCGTTATCGTCATCGCTGGACGAGGCTGTGCCTCTGCCACTGCCTCTGCCAGTGTCGGCGCCTGGCGCCAACTCGATTGGATTGCCTCCCGGCGCCAACAGCACGTTCATGCAGCATTTTCAGCAGAACATGCAGACACTGCTGCGACCCTCGCTGGTCGATCTTGCATGCACTTACTTCGGCCGGCCACCACACGAGTACAATGCTGCCACAGCGTCCACATCGCATTTGTATCCGCCAACGTCCATTTTGCATGCGGCATTACCCGCACTTCCGGCTCTCACCCTGCCCCATAACATATCCGTTCAGCCAGCGGATGAAACGACATCTGATGAACTGGAGTTAGATGTTGGCAGCGAGACTACAACAACAACAACAACACATTCACCACTCGAGCAGCAGCTACAACCCCAACAACAACAGCCGCCCGAGGCACCCGCCAAGCGTAAAGGTTTCAGCATTTCTGCCATTTTGGGCGGACGCAGCTAGTTGCAAAAGATACATTTAAGTTTCTCTACCTGTAGTTATTGCCTTTGATATTAAAAAATAGTGTACAAATTTAAGCTGAATTTCGCCTGATTACTTGATAAGCTAGTTTAAGGTTTACATCATTAAAAACATTGCTATAAGAAATTTACATCAAATTTTTCTTTATTTAATGTGGGACTGAAATTAGCTCTAGCAGCTCTTCAGAATGTAAGTAAAGACTTGCTCACATCGCCCATTACATTTATTTTTTTGGCTAATTGGCAGATCTTTAGGATACTTCAAAGCCAACACGCCCACACACTTTGCTGTAGGTAAATGAACATGTAGCAGCAGTCAGATTAGGGCATTTTTATCATTGGTCCAGCATCTAGCAGCCAACAAGCCAGCCAGCCACAGCCAGCAGATATACACATAGAGGCAACACACAGCACAAATCACAACTTCCGCTAGACATTAATCCCAACCAATTTACAAGATAAACGCTAGAATTTCGACAACATCATCAGCCGCCGAAGACGACGCCGACGAGGCAACAGCAGCAGCAGCAGCAGCAGCAGCATCCATCCATTAGTTGCACAGCGACTGCGACTGCGACTGCGACTGGCCAGAACATAATTTGTTTGCAATTAAATAGCTCGACAAGGCATGAAATTCGGTTGCAGCCCTACGAAAGGCAAACAGTTGCAGCACACGGCAGAATACTCCGGAGACCCATAATGGCTAAAGATGTTTATGAAATGGGCAGAGACTGAGACGAACAGAACAGCAGCAGTCAAAAAAATAAAAAAACAACATTTTAGTTATGTAAGCTGCTGCTGCTGCTGCTGGTTGCTAGTTGAGAATGTAGCCAATGATGAAGTTTACGATGACATGCGTCACCACCCACGTCTGAAGTCAAGAAGACGACGACGTCGAGGGAGGCGTGTGCAGACGTAGTCTCTACCCAGCAAAAACAAAAATACAGAAAAAAAGAAACAACAAACAAGCAACAACAATTTCAATTTACCACCAAATCGATTTCTAAATTGTAGTCGCCAGGGAGCAGCTACGGACTGCGGTTTTATAGCGCACAGAGATGGAGAACGGGTGACAGATGTCGTTCTCGATGTTTGAAGGCGCTGTGTTGACAGGCGCAAGGTTGTGGATTGTGTGCATTGAATGCCTCATTAAATGGCTACGGCTGCGCCTGGCAGATGTCGCAGGTTGCCCACAGTATGTGCATGTGTGTGTGTGTGTGTGCGTAATTAATGCATTTGGCTGTTGCATTTTACGGCTGAGCATTTGTTGTTGCCCCATGAAATTAGATACACTTTGTCTTGCAACCAATTTTTGTTGTGTAAACACAAAATGGGGAGCAGCCCCGAATGAACGAACGAATTAACAGCAACGAAACCATTACCATTTCCTAAATGAAAGTTAATTGCTTCAAGTTGTGAGTAGCAACAAAAACAAGTGCTAATGAGTGAAAAAGTGTTTTACGCGTGGCAAACACTACTCGATCAAAATGGCTGACAATTCAAATTGAGCGCCATGGGCCAGATAGCAAACAGTGTTGTAAACGTGCCATGCAAACTGCTTTGCAAAAAGTTCACAATGTAATTACAAACATACAGGCAGAGAAAGAAAGAGAGAGAGAGAGAGAGAGCGATAGCAGTGTTGTCATTGTAAATTGTTGGGATTTGATACAATGAAAGAATTTGAAAGAACAAGAAAAACGTACAATGCGCTGGTACTTGAGTTTTTATTGTTGCAAATATACATATTTGGTAGTAAGGAGAATGCAACAAAGGACCAATATAAGGCTTCCTTAGCGTCATGTGCCGCCGGTGCCAAGCCATAAAAATGAGAATGTTCATAATCTACATGCATTTTTGTACCTCTCCCTTCCTCTTGCTCGAGCATAGTCCTAAGCCGAGATTTTAAACTGGAGCGCAGCCAAACCCACCAAGCAGTTTATGCAAATGGGCTCATATGTGAGCCAGATCAGAGCAATGGCCCGAGTCGGGTCGGGGCTGGGACAATTAACAAAGCGTGTAATTTTTCAAACGTAGCGTGTGAACAATGGCACAAACAATTACAGGATAATGAAAATCCACCCACACATGCAGGCCAACAGAGAGGCCCATTCTTGACCCACGCGTACTGCACATCCCTGAGAACAGCCAAAACGAACAACAACAATGGTCGCGGTCAAGTGCGCGTCCTGCGCTCGGTTTTGTTCGCTTTTGTTTACAAGCCTATTGAGTGCAAACTGCAGCAGTATTTAAGTTCTACACAATTTGCATATTACTCCTTTGTCCCTGCTCTTTTACCTGCAGAGAACTAACCACACACAACAATAACAAGCGTGCAACAAATTGGTTTATCGGAAATGTAAGTGGATCGCACGATTGACATTTTGGATATCGGTAATGCACATCAAAGTGCAGCAATTCGCACAATTTTGTTGCCCACCCCCACTATTATTTATTCGATCTGTCCTCTTGTGTTTATCGATAGTTCGTGTTTGTTAACCATCTCTACAGTCCGCCAATTTTATTTTTCGTCCCTCAAAATGAGTTTTAATTATATTGCTGAGCAAAATAATCTTGCTGAAATTGACGACGAAAACGACTCTTTTCATTCGTTCACGCAGAGCGAATGCAATCCTTCAGATTGTTCCGACATTCCCCACCAACTTAAATTTAAGTTGAAGAAAGACGCTACAAAGGTAAATAACAAATATAAATTTCAATGAAAATCTAAAACAAGTAATTCATATACACCACACAGAAAACAGTAGAGCTTAGCAGCCCTCCTGTGCAAAATCTGGATCAATATCATTTTCAAAAGTCGCCGCCCATCCGCAAATCATTCGCTAATTGTCATCATCTGGTGTATCAGTCGGCTGGGAAACCTCCAATGCCTGCTGCGGAATTATTCAACATGGATGCACGGCCAACTGTGAAGTTAATACCGAAAAATCCGCTGGAAACAAGTCGCAATACAGATGCCTTGCAAAAGATGGCCTATACCGAGATTTGGATTGGAAGTCAGCAGAATGATCCACAAGGCAATCGTTCGGTCAGACGCAAATTTGCAGGCGCTTTAGACAATTATATGGTTGATAACATCGATCAATACAAGAATCTGTCGCTGAAGGAGCAGCACGAGGGAATCGCTAACCAGCAGCTATTTTCGGAGCCTGTCAACGTAAAATTATACATATTATAATGCCCAAAAGTTGTAATAATTATTACCCTTTACAGTCGGCGCCATCAGCTAGTTTCCAGACAGTTCCCGTATTGGAGCCATATGTGTCGCCCTTTGAGGACATGCCAGTGGTGCCCAAAGAGAAAGTGTTGCCTGGCAGTAAGCCACACATTACTGTGCCCGCCGGCTTCGATTTGACTAATTTGGTGGAGTACAAGAATCCAAATCACTGGCATCGTCGCAGCACCACCCTTAACGATAATTTTAAGTAGATATTTAGAAATGATCAAATTGCAAGCAGGAAATTGCATATTTGATTGTAAGTTTCGTTTAAGTTTATATACATATGTATATATATATATATGTATATACATACATATTTATTAGCCTTTAAGCTGATCTTGCGCTCAAATGCTTGAATACATTTCTTATCTCGGACAATTCCCAAACAATTAAAGCCGTTGTCAGACGGACGCCGAAGACATAATATCGCCAGCGTAGCCAGCGTGGTTAGCCACGATTTAGAGATGAGCGCGTGTCGATATTGTAAAATGTGAAAACAAAATATTAATATGAATTCTCTGTAACCTTAAATGGAACTTTCGTTTTGCCATTAATATTAAGAAAGGCATTTAAATTTTGTTTATGAATAAAGGGAAGCATTTGCAGCTTGCTTCAAGTATTTTTTTCCCCCCTAATAATTTGATGTTTTGCGTCCTGCACGACTCACGGCGCCCATCTCTACTCGCAAATGATTTCATTGTGCAGCCTGATAAAATTGTCGCCAGCGAAAATGTTCCATGACTTTGATTTTGACCGCCATAACATTAATTTCCAATGAAATTACACATACATACGAAGGAGAGCGCCGCAGCAACAACTAAACTAACAACAACAACAACAACACACAAACAATAAGAGGAAGAGCTGCATATGGGCCTGGGACCAAAACCAACAAGAAAAAGTTCCCTTATCTATGCTGAAAGATCGCGGAGCTCATTTGACTTTGACATGCGAACGTTTTTGAACCTGAGCCTAGCGCGGCTCTCTGCCCGCTTCTGCTCCTCAATGAGAATTCAATAAATTTTAGCAACCAAAAAAAAAAAGAAAATAACAACAACAACAACACAATGGCAACTTTGGCGTCGTTAGTCTTTTTGGCGACGTTTAACATGAATATGCAGTGTGGCTAATGTGGAGCCCATAAACACTTCCAGCGGCAACATGAATGGCACTGCAGCCATGCAACAGATGTCCCAAAAAAAAAAAAAGAAAAGAAAACAGGTTGCTGCTACGTGTGCGGTGGATAAATGTCGAGCGCTGTAGTTCGAGTTGAAGTTTGGAGCAGAAAGTTGGGGAATCAGCCGCTTAACAATTGTTTCTTAACGCGATTTGAAATGAAATGCCACCGTCGAAGATTTGCAATTTGGGCACTTGGTAGCCAATATTCAAAGATGCCGCCTCATTTCCGTTGGCCAGTTGGCGCACAAAACAAGCGCCACAAGTGGTGGTGGCATCATGTGTGTGTGCCTGTGTGAGGCATCCGGGCTGAGTCGGGCCAATTGTAGCATGTAAATGGCAAACAACTACAACGTGAAAACATCAATTACATTTGCTCTCTCTCCTACCTTGTGGCGCATGGCTGGCCAGGATTACCTGGCGATCGTCGCGCTCAATCAGCGCACTGGCGCTGGCGCCAGCATTTAAGATGCGGTGCTCTCTGATCTGCTGATAAGCTCATGTTGTCGTCGTCGTTGTTGTTGATGTTGGTGTTGTTGCACGGAGGAGAGCGAACACTGTGCTGGACTGGCTGGCTCCCTCTCTGTGGATGAGGGTGAGCTTGAGAAGCTGGAACTGGTTTTTATGGGCCAACATGCGAGATAGATATGAGACGCAATTATGTATACAAATAATGTGAGCAAAATGAAAGAACAGCAGAGCATTTCAGAAACCAAATAAAGCCACACAAAAATAAGTTATAATTTATGTGCAAGGTCGGATGAGATTGTGGACTGACAGAAATTTGTCTCAAAAATGAATTAAATACAGTCAAACCCAAATAAGGAGAACCGATCTTTAATTTTAGTTCACCCATACCTTCGTTAAATGTACTAAATTCCATTAAGAAACGTTTTTCAATTAAGTTTAGCTGTAATTTAAAAAATGCTACATTGAAAGACAACCCCAGTTTTTCGAAATTCTTTTAAAAAAATCTTTATTTGCTGGCATTAAAATGCCAGTGACAATAAATCCATTACGAAATCATTTAAACAATTAAAATTGCATAATAAATACATAAGATAAATACTGATGGTAAATACCTGGAAATCTCAATTAACTGCAAAATATCACAATTGAAACTTACTCTGACGACGCACTGGCAACTAAACGCTAATTAAATATATAAGGCACTTAGGAGCAACCACTGAAATGGGAGCAATAACAACAGCAACAACAACTGCGGCAGCAACAGAAGCGACTAAACTGAGACGGTCGCTCCTAATATGTCTAAGATGCTGAAACTGCTTCTTTTGGGCTTTGACGCAACATCAACAGTGGCAACATCAAGCATTGCAGCAGCTGCAGCAGCAGCAGCGACATTATTGTGGCTAATCGTCTCAGATTCCAACTCGAACTCAGGTGTGCCAGTCGCTGTGCCCACCACATCCACAAATGCATCGGCATCGGCATCTAGCTCGGACTCACTGCTGGAGGAGGATGCAGAGCAGGAGGAGGAGGCGCACGACGAACTGGGCGATGGCGGCGACCAGGGCCAACTTGGATAGCTGCCGATGTGTCTGGTCGATAATGACGGCGGTGGCGGTGGCGCTGGCAAATAGAAATTGGCCTCCAGTGTATCAAACAGATAAGGCCTTGCCACAAACAATCCAGAAGATGCCTGTTGCCGCAACGCAGGCTCCTCTGTATGACATAGGCGTTTAACCGACGGCGAGATGGCGATCTCCACATCGTTAGCTCCCGCTCCCAATCCCACCCTCACTTCATCTACTGCTGCTGCTGCTGCTGTTGCAGGTGGTGGGGAATCGTTGATCTTGCGCTTGCAGCGTGATTGGCCCGACTCGCGAAAGCCCTTCGCAAAGGGATTGTGGTCGATCTTCAGCTTGGTAATGCGATCATTCTGCAAAAGCAAATACTTAATATTAGTAATTGCTCGATTGATGAAGTGATTGGCGAGTGGAATACACACCTGATAGGCGGTCACAGCGATAAACTCAGTTTCGGGAAACACATATGCCTGCTGTGGGGCCCAGGATATCTGGGTGAGATCAGCGGTGCGGATGACATGCAAACGAGGCTGATATTTATGCATGCTGGCCAGGACAATCTGTTGTAAGTGAGGCAAACATATCATTAGTAATTATAGAGTATTCCTTAAGAGTCGATTCCACTTACATGTCCATTGTTGTCCATTGTGTTATTCGTAAGCTTCACCTTGCTGAAGAGCAGCGCCTGGGATTGCCAGTGCTTGCCCGTTGCCGGGCTATCCGGATGCAGATACATGCGCTGTGGACTCTGTGGCTCAGCGCCACCGGCTGGCACCCATTGTGAGCCAGAGAACTTGTAGCGACAGTCCCCAATGGGCACCATTTCAAGCAGGACACAATAGTTGGCCTCCTCCTCCAATCCGTTCAACGAGACACGCATCGAGGGAAACATGCGTCTACATGAACCATAATAATAAAGTGAAGCAATCGTAATGGTGGTTAGTTACTTATGTGATCTCATTCTTTAGCTTATCTTTGTCGAGCTCTGCATGCCATCGTTATGTGGATGCGATAAGCTGGTGTAAAGATAGACTAAACAAATGATATGCGGACCCACATACCTGCCACTCTTTGTGATGATCATTTCGGTGCCACTGTGATGGAATTGTTGCCACAGTTCATTGTTCTCCAGCTTGGCCTCCACGCCCGGCAACGATGGCTGCGGCGGCGGCGGCGGTGGTGTATGTGCCACAAAATGTGACGCAAAATGGGGCAATAAGCCGCATAGTGGATCTGCAAGAAATTCTCGATGTTAAACCCGTCGGCAAAAGCATAGCTCAAAATGTATGCATTCAATTTACCTGGAAGACGTTGCATCATTCGCTGCCGATAAAAATCATTGGTGATCTGCTGCTGCATGCGCAGTTCCTCAATGTTCAGCAGTGCCAACATATTTAAATCAGAATATTAAACAATTAACTAAATGAGTTAATCGATTATTGGTTATTATCAAATCTCGTTATTTCTTAATTTATGTTTTTTTCACTCTGCTCCCAACGACGAACTGCTCGCTTTGCTGTTCAGTTTGAAACTGTTGCGCTCTGAAAATTCGTGTAGACTAATTCGATTCCAGCAGAATCCGGTCGGATCAGTTTTTGGGCTCTCAGGTAGAGCTGCACGACCAGTTTCTCAGTCTCTCAATAATCTACTTCCAGTTTGCGCTCTCTCCCAACTGCAGCGTTGGCATTGGTCGCCGATACGTGCGTGTCTCTTGTCGTCTCGCTCCAGCCAATGAGTGCGCCATTTTGAGCAAGTTACTCGTTGCGGGGGCTTCGTAATGGGCGCCCATATTCATATTGATAGCATTAATTGCATTGGGGCCATCTCTTTGAACTCTAATATATATCGGTATTTATACTAATGCATATGGAAATGTTTGTTTCATTTTATTTGGCCCAATTCATAATAGCCTATTAGCTTAAAAGACTTTTTAGAGACTTTATAGAAATGTATACATGATTTTGATAAGTATCGAAATAGATAGACAATTCCAAGAAAGGGCTGAGATTCGAATTAATTTTGATTGTTACGAAATGCAAATTATTATACTAATATCTACAAATAATAATAAATCTGCTATTATTATTCTTGTATATCATAATTAGTAGAAAGTAATTGTTTTTTGTTTTGTTTCAAAACCTTTCAAGTTTTCCAATAAAAATTCGTTGGCAAGCATTGTTTCAATCGTATATTTAGAATGCCAGTTTCACTTAGTAATATTCTACAATCGACTGATCATCTCCCATCTGGCTGAAGAGGATAAAACAGCTTATCTAAAATCAGCATACATGTTGCCGTTACAAAAAAAATCTTGGCCGCTACCGTGGAACACTGTGGAACCAAGCAGAGAGCAGAGAGCAGTGAGATCCGCCGGACGATAAGTTACCGTAATCGAATGTTAAATGGTACTTGTATCTAAATGGGCGCAACAATTTGTTGTGGCACATCAAACTGGCGCCAGGCGATTGCCGCAACTGCCACTTGACTGCCAGTTGCAGCCACTTGTTGCCGTTCCTGTTGTTGTTGTTCTTGCCACTTATCCTGGGACCGGTAGGAGATGACAAAAATGACGACGACGGCGTCACTGTCGGCAAAAACTCACAGGCAAGTCATAAAAACGATCACACTTTGTACCAAGGATGCTGGTCCTGCTGCTGCTGCTGCTGCTCCTGAGAACAATGGCCAGACACACAAGATGTGCACTTTATGACCCAATCGTTGAGCGACAACCAACAAAAATCGGTCTCCTACCGCCGACCGCCGACTGTTTACGTGTCTATGAAGTACTATATATTTTGGATATTATTGTTATGATTATTGTATGTTTGTGGGTCTGTTCGACAATTTGTGTCCATTGTCTGCGAGGATACAGAAACCGCAAGCGGCGACAGTATTTGGGGCATAAAATACAAAAAACCGGAATCCCTGCGGAAACGTAATTCTCTTGCAACATAAAAATGTCAAAAGCAGTTTCAGAATTAGGACTGTGATCGATAAGGAATAACCGAAACCCTTTCTTATCTAACGTAATCCGCATGGAGTCATTAGTCGGATTGAATTTCCGGTAATTTGACTAGCTTTGCATAAATTCTGCGCAACATTTCCGCCTCTTCCAGAAACCAAAGTGCATTTCCTATCTACAAATATGACTATGACTCAGGCGTAATTACGGTTCCATCGTCCAGACGGATTTGTATCATTAGCGCACATCGCAAACGACTTTGGCTTCTGGCAAGTCGTCAGTTTTCATTCATTGCGTTGCCTGCTCCCGGAAAAACCCGGGGAAATTTGAGCAGCCATTCACTAATTGCTGCCATTTGGCTTGTAATTGTGTGTTTGTTATCTTTGGCAATGCGCTTAGGCCAGTCTCTCCCAGAGTCGACACACATTGTATCTATTTGAATAGCTAAAGATTGTTCTTCGATTTTCATTTTGCACATGAATCAGACATTTAGATTTATTGTTTCTGTTTCTTTTGGTTTTTTTTTTGTTTTTGTTTTTTTTGTTTTACATTTAACTTATGCAATATGTGGATTAAATATTCATCACACGCAAGCCACGTACAATTAATTGTGTTTAATCTTACAATAATTTCAAATTAACTATGGGATCATTCATATTTAGTTTGTTATTTGTGTATTTGTCGTTAGTTTATTATTATAATTTGTTTATCACAGCTATACGTTTATACATTATACATATATGGATATATATTTGCAATAATTAATTGTTCTTTGTATTTGTTTATAATTGTTTAAAATGTGTTCCACAAAATACCTACACACACATATGCACATACAATTGCCAGAAACTTACAAATACAAAAAATTCAACTTGCAAATGTTGATAAAAATATAAAAAGTAGTTGGGGGTTGTGTTGATAAGAATGGTGATCTTATATATATATATATATATATATATATATGTATATATATATGTGTGTGTGTACAACAGCATTTCAGCAAGATCTGTGGACCGAGAGAAATAAGAATAGAAAATAGAGGTAACAACACCAAAAGCGCAATACGTATTGATTGATATGTAGCACAGCTCCAGCGACTCCTGCTCCACTTTTAGGATAGCTCAAAGCCAGTATTGCTACTAACGGCATAACGCAGTTTGTCCCTCAGCGTTGATTTCTTCTGATAGTTGGGTAACTTAAGCAGGTTGAAGCAGGTCGACGATGTGGGCAGCCGATTGAGCGGATCCTTCTTCCGTATGGTGAAGAAACCGCGTATCACACTGCCAATGGTATCGCCAGTGTCCTCATCGTCACCCACCTCCACACAGCGTATGGAAAATGGTGGCTCAAGATGCGCAAAGCCCAAGAGTGGCGGTTTGGAGCAGCTGGTTACAAACTACAAAAAGCAACATTTAGAAAAATATGATCAACATCGAATTCAATTTGCATTACTCACCTTAAGGAACAGTTTGCGCTCCTCCTCGGTGAAATCCTTTGCCAGTATGTCCCATAGCCAGCCGACAACGCGATGTGAGTCGTGGAATCCCCCATAATACTGTGTATGCTTACGCAAATCTCTCAAATCCAATGGCACCGTATCACCCGATATCAGACGCTGCAGTTCCGGTGGAGAGAACAGCGACAACCACTCGGTATTGACAATGCTGCGAAAGCCACGATTGAACGCCTGCGTCTGTTCGCGTATCTGTGTGTTCATATGAAAGTAGGCCATGTAGTGAATGTAGACCAGCTTGTTGTGATCGTTCACCACACGCGCCTTGCCGCCCGGATGTAATTCGTGGGTAACAATCTTGCCCATAACATCCTGATCCACAGAGAATGTTAAATTCAAATCGGCCACATCCTGTTTGTAGTGCTTGATGAAGGTCAGACTGCGATAGAGCTCGTTGTCCAGCGAGGGCAGCTCATCCATGCAGGAGTAGAGCGCCTGTTGTGTTTGCCCCAGCAGCTGTGAGAGAAAGAACGAGGCAAAGGGCACATCCACCACAATGCCCTCGTAGACAGCCTTGCCGAGCATACGGCCAACAAATTCAAACAGTTGTAAATGATTGTCCTGAACATACGATATGGGTGAGGGATACAGTCGTTGATCCGAGGTCGTTTTGAACAGATTCAGCGATGGATCGAACACCTTCTTGATGGTCTCCTCCAGAAACTCTTTAAACACGCCATCCTGATCAATACCCGCCTCGTGCAGTCCCTGCTGATTGATGAAGCGCACGCGTATGACACCTTTGAGGGCATGTGTCGGCTGTGCGGCCAACTGGCGATAGCCATCCTCAACGATCCGATCGCGATGGATTACAATCAATGCTGAACGGGGCGAGGCACACGCACTCTCCGTCAGACCCATCACAGCCTTCTCGTTCTGCACGAACTTTCGGAACAGCTTGACGCGATCGTCGTGCGGTATTATGTGCGGCATCTTGGCCAGCAACAGCACTGCATTCCTTTTGGCCTTTTCCAGATCGTTGATGAACGTCGATGGCTTCACCTCCGGTATAAGCCAATGATTGGGTGGCGTAAATGGACGACGACAGTCACGACGATATAAACAAAGCAATAGCGTGTGCAGTGAAACAAACACAGGATTCTGCACAATGTTCTTGGCACCTATAAAAATCGAGCATTGAATGTTATTTGGCAAAGGCAAGTTTAAGCCAACTTTTACAAACTTACCTAAAATGTTGTCGTTGATTAGCTTGAACAACATATTATTGAGAAAATATGTAAGCATAACATAATCGTTAAGGCGAAAAGGATTCTGTTCCGTATACATTTCGTACTCATCCAGAATGCTGCAATTGATACAAAAAAATGTAAATCAGTATGTGGAATAAGATTAGTTTTGCTTGATTTGCACTCACGTCACATAGTGCGTCATGCAGTCACAGAACAGCATCAGCATCGCTGTTTGTGGCTTCTGGGACAACGTTTCGCATCTCAGCAGATCCAGATATTCTTTCATGCCACAGTTGGGTCCCAGCGAAGTCAGCAGCAGCCAAATGTCATAGAGTACATTATCATTGTAGCAAATGCCGGTCAGAATGTCCAGTTTCATTTGTGACAATGTGCTCAGAGCAGCATAATACATGCCGCAAACACGTGAGACCTGCACCACTTTGCTGTTGTCCAGTTTGCGCCATTGCACCTTTGTCTGTTTACCAGCAGCGCTGGCCAGCAAGCCACTGCCACGTGTGGAGCTGCGCTCCAGCGCGCGTCGCAGCAAATTGCTTGTCGAGGGCTGTTGTGGCGACTGAAACTCAATGCGCTCGTAGTTCTCGTTTATCTCCGTGAGCAGCTCGCCGAGCAGCAGCTTAATGCCGCGATTATCCCACAACATGTGAAACTGTTTCTTAATTAGCGCCACGTGTTGGTTCTGTGCCGGCTCAGCGCAAGGTGTGTGCCAGCCAAGAAGCTCGTGCCACTGGGTGAAGACGCCTTTGGTGGTCACCGTGTTGGGTATTAATTCCAGCAGCGATGTAGTCGATTCCTGCAAGGTTCGTAAATAAGTTAAGAAGAAACCATTTGCTGTGTACTCACGGTTAGCAATGGATAGGCCAACAGCTTCGCCTCGAATAAATTGTCAATGTTGAACAAGTTCACAATGTTGCCCAGATATGCCAGAGTCTTGGTGCCCGACATACTGGCCGCAAACTCCTCAAACCACTGATAATCCTCCGATATGCTCAACGCACGCTTTAGCAGCCACATGGAATCAAACTGTTCGATGCACTGTGGCACACTCTGATGCAAATGGTAGATGAGTGCCGGCACCGAGAGTATTTCGCTTAGAAATTGAGATAGCAAATTGCGACTGTAATCGCCGTCGATCAACGGACGCAGGCAGAGTGTGATTATGGCAACGAGCGTGACCGGCTTCACCGACAATTCCTCGCGAGCGGTGCCTCGGAGCAGAATGAGCTGTGATTGCGAAAAGCCAATAAGTATGAAAGAAAATTAATAATTACGATTTTTACATACGCGCATTGTTTTGTAGAAACCGTGCTGCACCAAGTGTCCCTGAATATTGCAACAGATCTTCTGCATGGCTGGTTGCAGTCGCTCAAATTGTGGATTACGCAATATAGCCCAGGATTTTGGGGCAGTGAACACAATGAGCGTGTGCAGAAAGAGGGCTAGCGAAATGCTATCAGCATGATTCTCCGGCTTTAGGTCCGGCAACAGCAGCAAACAATTAATTAACAATTGTTTAATATGCCCAATCCACGGCAAACTGCGCTTCTTGTGCAGACAGAGCGCCGCATAGGACTGCTTGGGATTGTCCACTTCCATTGCTCGGTTAACATAGCGACAAATGTGCTCCAAGCGATCTCGATTGCGACCATCCTTTTTGTCCAATTTGATTTGTGTTAGGTAGCGACGCAGCACAGGATAAACCAGAACAGCATGCAGCAGCTCCGACTCCTTTCCGTCCTGTTCGACCACGAAAAGGGCATCAAAGTCTTGGCTGTGGTCGTGTGAAAATAGATTAAGTATATTTTTATAAATAATTTGTAGTCAATTGTCTCACATGATTCGTTTCTGATACTTGGAGCGCGCTGCATATCCCTTGAGAGTCGCCTGTAGGAGTATGGCAGCCTCCTCGCGTCGCTTCTCAAGGGCGCGCTCTTCGCGGGCCACCTTCGTATGCTCCAAAAAGTTGGTTTTGTGGGATTCCGTTTGTGCGAACATTTTCTACACAAATACGTTATGGGTGTTTTTGTTGTTCTTTGCTTCTTGGGGGGCTGCAGCTGGTCTGATATTGGTTTTGTTATTATAGTAATTGTGTTTGCGATGGGCTATATTGTTGCATGCGCGCATTTATTAACAATTTGCACTGTGCTGTAAGCTCTTTAGTTTGATGTGCATGGTAAGTGCAGATTGCAGTAGCACTCAGTTTTCCAATAACAATATTTTTTCATTTTCCTTAGCCACTAACTCGTATATTTTATGTGAACAAGTTCGATTGAACAACTGACCATTTGGATTCAACAGTGTGGCAACTCAATTGCTAAATATATCGATGAGGTAAGTATCGTCAGAAGAGTTCACTTATAACTCGAAACTAGTTCTCCTTAATTAGTATAAAGATTTTATCTACTTTTAATGTTACAGAATTAAATAAGTGAATGGCACTTCACTATTATTACATGTTAAGTTAAAACCAGATGTTGCGTGGAATATCGAGCTGATAGTTTGACACCGAACAACTCGGTTCAAGTGAACTAGCTCGTTCCGAGCCGATTCAACTTTATTTGTCATCTCCATCTCCAGCAGCACTTTCTACGAGCGAGAACGTCGTCGCGTTAGCGTGAATTAATTATTAATTAACTATAAAAAATACATAGTATATATTTGCAAAAATATTAAAATGCAAATAACTGCGAGCGGATACAGTTGTGTGCAGTTTTATTTCGTTTTGTCCCAAAATGTGTTGCGTGCACGCGCAAATATGTCGTGGTGATGCCAGAGTCAGCTAAAAAAGGCGATGTATGATTTTGCAAGACTTTGAAAAACAGAGAGAGAATAACAAAGCCAAGTCAAGGTGAAAATTATACAAAAAATTAATGGATGCGCGATCCGATAACATATGCATATCAAATTAACGAAATATGCTCGTATTTCGGAGCGATCAAAACTGTGTGAAAATAATTTCAAGGTTTGCACCGCGAGCAAGCGAATAGAAAGCAAAAGGTAATTGAAAAATAGAACGATTTTGGCACAAGCGCACTGTATTATAGTCTATGGGTCTATTGTGCTCTTGTTGTTGTTGTTGTTAACTTTTTGTCTGTGACTGGGTGGGTGGGGCGTGATTTGGGGGCAGCTGGTCGTCGCAGCAGCAGCAAAACAAAACAGCGAAGCGAGCGTGTTTTGTCGCTTATTTGTTGGAGAAAGAGTGGGGGACGACGACAGAAGCAATAGCCCAAAACGGAACAGAAAGTGAGTGCAATTGAAAATAAAAAAAAAAACGATATGAAAACAATTGCACTGCGCTCAGGCGGCGAAAGCATGCAAGAACAACAACAACGAGTCACAAGCAACTGAGCAGAAGAAGAAGATGAAAGCAAATGCCTGCCAGCCTGCTTGCTTGCTTGCTTGCTTTGTAATCTCATGTAATTTGCCGCAATTTTTTCTGCTTGTGCATTCTGCCTGCTTCCGTATGTGCGTATGTGTGCATGTGTGTGTGTGTGAGCGTGCTTTGCTTTGGGGTCGGTAGGTCGTTTTGTAGCGAGCGACATGTAGCTTGCTTGCATTCCGTCACTCCAATACACGCACAGCGAGACGCATAAGCATGTGTGTGTGTTTATTGCATATGTCAGCATATATTAACATTGAGTAGTTCTCTCCCCCACTGCTAACTCCCTTAAATCTGTAAAAACAATAAAGGCGCGCGCGATTTTGCCGCTCTGCTCATTTCGCAGGCTCCACCATTTTTAAAAAAGA
Organism: Drosophila kambysellisi; assembly: GCA_035042185.1. Taxonomy (NCBI): domain Eukaryota; kingdom Metazoa; phylum Arthropoda; class Insecta; order Diptera; family Drosophilidae; genus Drosophila; species Drosophila kambysellisi. The sequence continues at coordinate 12,815,650 of JAWNLS010000077.1, read as the reverse complement.
AAAACGCCAGCTACTTCATCATATGTACATTAGCTGACGGCAGCAGTGCCAATCATCGTCATTCTCGCGAACGACGCCGCAGCTAACGCTGCTCTGCTTTACAGTTCCTAAGTGCTGCTCCCCATCATTGCAGCAGTTAGTTGGGTTGTCTGCTTGCTTGCCTGGCTGACTGTTTAATTCTCATTTCTGTTTGTGTTTATTCGAGTGCAGATAATCAAATTTATATTGTGCATGCAAAATACGAAAAAAAAACAAACAAAACGCGTATGAAAAGAAAATGTTTAAAGAATGCGATTGTTGCTGAGTTAGCAGCACAGAATTATTGTGAGTACATCGAACATCGGCTTTTGTTGTTGATTTAGCTATGTATAGGTCGTTTATTGCATTTATTGACAATTAACATCTATTATTAGTATGTAATTCTATGCCGGTTATACATTTATATATATATACGTATGTATGTGTGTGTAAAATTTACAGTAACTGCTATGCACTTACACATAACCTCAAAAATTTAAATAGTTGCCTAGTTAAACATGCCTAGTTACCGTTACATTGAAGCGCGCCATTTGCAATGCTTTTTTTTTAATTAGTTTGTGTTTGTAATATTGGCATATTAAATATCTTTCATATGTAATTGTGTGCAACAATTAAACAAAAATGTGAAATCCCCTAAAAGAAAATAATAAAAAGAAAAAAAAAACAAAAGTCGTAAGCTATACTTGAATGCTCTTTGATACTGTAATTGTGTCCGTTATGTTTAAATGCTTGCCTATGTACACACACACATTCTTACAAATACATGTGTACATACATTGACACAGCTGCATTGCTCAGAGAGCTTTAAAATTGTAACAGTAGGCAACAGCAACAATTGAAAAAAAAAAAATCGAAGAAAGTCGCCAGCGAAACAACAAATTCAACTACTACTGAAACAAGCTTCATGATACCCGTTCGAAATGAGCACAGAAAAGAAAAAAAAAGTTTTAAAAAAAAATAAAGCGTAACGAAATTAAATGAAAAGCGCAAATCGCAATAACCTAACCACACTTATTGAGAATCATTTCTCTTACCCCCCTCCTCTACCTCCTTTACTGGAACTCCTCTCCTTGTAGCTCTTGTGGTTAGACCCGCTTAAAGCTAATAGGTAAATAATGATTTGAAATTGTATAGTATTATTATTATTGATTTATCGCCACCGCGATTCGCCATTTGAAGGTGTTATGTACCAAACTCGTTATTTATTTATTTATTTTTCTGATAAGAGCCCCGCAAAGGTGCCTCGTACCCACTCCCTTTCGCCACCCTACAAGCAAGCGATAAACGTCTACAATCAATGCTAATTTTTTCTCCTTTTTCACATTTCATCATAATTTATTTATTTTTTACTTTTTTTTTTCTTTCTGTGCTGTCGTTATTTGTCAGGTTGCAATTTTTTGTTATTGTCGCAGCATTTGTAAATTTAATAAATTAGCGAAAAAATTGATTCGATTAACTTTGAATGTTGTCGTTGCCGTTTTTGCCGTCGCTTGACATCTATTATCGCCCGAAACGGGAGCAACAACAGCAAATAATGTCTGGGTAAAAATTCTTTGCGGTTGTATGAAGTGAGTGATTCTGGCTGATCACGCGCCTGGAATACACTGCAATCCAATCAATGCATGAGGCTCAGTTATCTAAATACAAATTCAAGTAACCAGCAGCAACTCACACTTTGATCATCTATTATTTTGTATTGTAAAATTAATTGAAAACTGTTTGTTTGACAAAAATTAAAATAGACCATTGGAACAGACCGGAATGAAACACAGTTATCCCTACTTAGTACATCTCTTTCTCCCTTTCTCATTCTGTGCTTGCAGCCTTGGCAACTGAACCAAAAACTAAACAAATAAACACCACCAGCTGCAGCAATTGTTATATATTTATTATTATACAAATACTTCCAAAAGATACACTGTTTATTACGCAATTGAGGAACCACAACAACAACAACGATATGCAGTACACAACGGGAACAGACAACGCGCTGCCTTCGAGCAGCAGCAGCAGCAACAACAGCAACCAAAATGCTATAAGCGATCTACAAACAACAGTAACTACAACGCAGCAACCACAACATCAACAACAGGAGCAGCAATCTGCAACGACAACGACAAGTGCCGTCAATAACACAACGGCCGCCACTACAAATCCCAATACCAATACCAATCCAAATCCTAATCCCAGCAACAATCAAACCGATAGCAATGCGCATGGAGGAGAGGCGCAACAGTCGGCCACACAGACGACGGCGTCACCAAATAATGCCTTATTCTGCGAACAAGTGACGACGGTGACGAATCTGTTCGAGAAATGGAACGATTGTGAGCGGACCGTTGTCATGTATGCACTGCTAAAGCGTCTACGGTATCCGAGCCTCAAGTTTCTACAGTATTCCATAGACAATAATCTGACACAGAATCTAGGCACATGCCAAACAAATCTGAGCAGTGTTGTCATTGACATCAATGCCAACAATCCGTCATATTTGCAAAACCTATTGAGTGCATACAAGACGTGTCAGCCCAGCAGCGATTTGTGTGTGCTTGTGGATGGCATGTCCTCCTCATCCTCTGACAAGGATTCAATGCCCTGCTATGGTAGTGATTTTCAATTGACCAACACCACAAGTCAGCATCCACGCAAAGAGGATTTATTGCACGAGGTGCTTAATATGCTGCCACTGCTAAAACCAGGCAACGAGGAGGCCAAACAAAGTTATATGACGCTAATACCGCTCGCTGTTAAGGACACGGTGCAGCAGCTGGTGCCCACTGAGCTGGTGCAACAGATTTTCTCGTATATGTTCATACATCCCGCCATTGGCAGCGACGATCGACGCTCGCTGAATGTGTGGCTGCGTCATCTCGAAGATTACATTCAGGCCAACAAGCGCAGCGGCAGCAGTAACAGCAGCAGCGGTGCCGGTGGCAGCTATTTTGTGCAGCCGGAGCAGCTGCAATTGCATGCAATGGTGGGCACGGGAACTGGGAATGGCACCATTTCGGACAGCTCATCATCGTCCTCCTCGTCGCTGGGTAATTTGACGCGCAGCATCGATTGGCAAACAATTGCACCGCCCAGCCGGCACCACCATGGCAAACAGCTGCCCAGGCAGCCAGGCGAATGGCGGGGCAGTGTAAGCGGATCGTGTGGCTCGATCAATCCACTCTGTGATAATTTAAATGGTATTACACTGAACGAATTAGCATCTAGTCAGAATAGCTTAGGCCTTTCCCTGGGCAGCAATTCGTCGTTGGTAAATGGCGTCGTCGCTGGTGCTGCAGCCGGCTCCATGTTGAGCATCGCCGGCAATGATGATCACGACACCTCGTTCAGCAAGAACGGCACCGAAATCCTCGACTTTGAGCCCTCCTTCCACGGCGATGCGGAGACAACCACTAGCGGAATTGTTAGCGGCAGCAGTCTGAGCCAACAACAGGTGAGTGGAGTTTTTATTTTAAATTCTATATATGTATTTAATTTTTTATATTCATATTTAATTCATTATAATTTGCTTGCAGGCTCATCCTTCGCATGCCGCTCCCTCGCATGTCCCACCCATTCTGCCTCAGCTGTTGCAGCCGCCACCACCACCGCCACCTCCACAACTGCCGTATGCTTCTATACTGATGGGCTATGTGGGAGATCAGTTTGGTGATGTGAATCGCTGGAGCCTGGACAGCAAAATTGCAGCACTAAAGACGCGTCGCTCCAATAGCCTGACCACCCAAACGATCTCCAGCAGCTGTTCGTCGAACTCATCGAACTCGTCTGTGATCACGGTGAACGACAATTGCTCCAATTCGACGGAGAATCTGGCTCAGTTTGCCAACAAGCCACGTAGCTTCTCGCTCTCCATTGAGCATCATCGCAACAACAATAACAACAATACGCTGGCGAACAGCACCTCTGACCCACGCTTGGATGACTTTAAGCCCAGCTACATTAAGTTCCAGACGCGTAATGTGGGCATGTCGGGAATTGGGCTGTGGCTGAAATCGTTGCGTCTGCACAAGTACATCGAGCTGTTCAAGAATATGACGTACGAAGAAATGCTGCAGATTAGCGAGGAGTTTCTCCAGAGCGTTGGCGTCACCAAAGGTGCCTCACACAAGTTGGCGCTGTGCATTGAGAAGCTCAAGGAACGATCCCACATACTGAGTAAAGTGGAACAGGAGCTGCACACTGGCCAGATGAAGATTAGCACCGCCATCGAAGAGCTTACAAATATTGTGCTGACACCGATGAAACCCTTGGAGTCGCTATCTGGTGAGGAGAATATTGGACTGCGTTTCCTCAAGGTTATCGATATGGTGAGCAATGCACTTCAACAGGATCCGTACTGTGCCCAGGACGAGGAAACACTTGGCGTCTTTATGTGGATACTGGACCGTTCCATACATAACGAGGCATTCGCCAATCATGCCAATCAACTCAAGGAGCTCAAGTTCAAGTTATCCAAGCTAAAGATGTCCATGGTGCCAAAGCTGCATCATGTGAAGACAACGGGCGGCGCAGCTAGCAACATGAATAAGCCCAGGTAAATGTGCCATTCACTTTAGACACGAATGTATTTAAGCTTAACTTAATTTACATTTAAACTTGACTTTCTCTTTCGCTTAGGTGGAACGGAAAGAGCCGCAAGTGTGATCCAAAAAATGGTAGCAACGATCGCATCAATCATCGCAAAAACTCAAATGATATGCTAAACTTTTCGCTCAGCTGCCTTCAGCATCCATTGCAGCAGCATCATCAGCAGCAGCAACAACAGCAGCAGCAGCCGCCGCCTTCGCAACAATTTGACTACAGTGGTGGCTATCAGACGCCAGTACAGTATAAGAGCTCCTCTTATCCCAGCTTCATTAGCAATCCCCAACAGCAGCAGCAACAGCCGTTGAAGCATCATTCACAGCATGCACAACAAATACAACAAATATTGCAGCAACAGCAGCATGCACAGCACTTTCCAGCACTGCCACAGCAGACGCCGCCGCCTCATCATCGACGCTCGCTGAACAATCTTATTGTGGTTGCCGGTGGGCCACAGCAGCCCCAGCAGTTGATCTTTAAACCCGGCCAGGGTGTCCTAACTACCAGCAGCAATGACAACCTGCAGCATCAACAGCAGCGCAAGCCTAGCCTGAATGGACTCTCGGGTCTGGTCTCCGGATCATCATCATCATCGTCATCATCGAGTGGAGGGGAGCAGCAGCCAAAGAAGACGATGGCCGCCGTGGTGATGGTTAGTAATGCAAATCAAAATGAATCCGCTCAACAACAACAACAGCAGCAGCAGCCGCCTCCGCAAATATTAATTAACAACAGCAACAACAATAACAATAATAACAGCAACAACAACAACAGCAACATATTGAACAACAATTTGATAAACCATCAGCAGCTGCAATTGTTGGCGGCTGCTGCTGCTGCCGCCGCTGCAATGGGAAATGGCGGAAACTGTTTGTGTCCTGGTGATGGTGGTGGTGACAATATCGTCGCCTGTAGCAATAGTATTTGCCAGCAACCTAATAACAACAACATTAATAATAACAATAACAACACAAATAACAACAACAATATGGATCAGTGCTTGTCTCAGCCGCAGCTGATCAATCTGAGCATGTCCACTCTTAAGGATAGCTTCAATATGCCGCCGCATGATTACAAAATGAATGATTTTAAGAGCTTGGAGCAACTGGAGACGCTCTGCCGCCAAATGACTGAGCAGGCAATGAACTAAAAACTGTTGTCCGCTGTTAGCCATTCTATTCAATTCTTTAGACGTGTTTTTTTTTTTTAAATTCTTCAATGTTTCATTGTTGTTATGTACGCTGGTTTTGTGCTTTGTGTTTTGTGAGTGCTCTTGTACGTGTGTATCGAAACTAGAATATATGAGTGGTGTTTTTTGTAATCGTTTTTAGTTATGTAAGACACTAAAAAAAAAGTTAGTTAAATGTTAAGTTTATTATCTCTGTGCGTGTGTGTGTGTGTGTTAATTGAGGCGTCTGCTGGGCAATCTTGGAGCTGCTGCTACCACACTCCACACTGCAACGGCTGGCCGTTCAAAACTGGCAGGGCCTAGCTGAAAATTCCCCCTCAACAACAAAAAACAAAATAATAAAAAAAACAACTAGGCGCAGCTAGGGCGCAGCTCCAAACAATTGGCTCAGAGGCGGCGCTTTTGCTGCCAATGTTTATTAATGTTTAAGTTGATACATTTGTCAAAACGTAGTTCCAACTAATAATCGCAAAACTCCATGCAGCGAATGAATGCAACAAAAAACAAAAAAAAAAAGTCAAGACAACAACAAACAAACAAAAAGTAGCAACAAAAACCAACAAACAACAAATTTCTTTCTGTAGGAAAATTTGGCCAAATTTGATCAACATTTTACGCTATTCTGACGCCTGACGCTGGCCACCCTCTTAAAAAAAAAACAAAAACAGACGTCGACGACGAAATATGCAATTTGCATACAATACATACATAAATAATAATATGTATATGTTAATGAATTATATTATGAACTCTGCATCGTGACCATGAGACTGACTAAGATTACTATATTCGCAACTATAAGAACTAGAGAAGCTGGAATAAACTAAAACAAAAAACAAAAACATGTTTGAAGAAGCACACGATACACGACGACGACGACGACACGACATGCGAATCAAAAAACGTTGCTTGCTGAAAGTCACATAATGAACTATGTTTATACACATATATAAATATATATCTATATAAATATATATACACATAATTTATTTTAAATTTAAAGGAACACAATTGCTGAAAACAAAAAAAAAAACAAAACGTGTAAACTGTAAATGTTAACTCTTAAAGAAATTGTCTTATGTTCGAGTTGGAATTATATATGCAGAAATGGTTGAGGAACCTAAAGCTAATTCTACACATTGTATTTTGTATAAGTAGTAAGGATGTAAGCCAAAAAAAAATCATATATATATATATATATTTATATATATAATTATGTATATTTTGTTTCGCTTTTAGGCTTTAGTCAATTGTTTGTAATAATGTGCTGTATATGATAATGATGGCAAATCGATTATGTTATGTTATTTTTTAATTGTGTTGAGAATTGCTATATATAAAAAATATTATATATATATATATATGTAAAGATGTCGATCGCGATTGCTTTGTAAGCTTAAGCTAAAACTAAAACGAGTGACGAATGATAAAAACAAATTGTTAGCTTAAATTAAATTTGTGTGTATAATAAAAATTGAACGAAATGCATACAAATTGCAAAAATATGTATAATTCTGGAATGCGGCCTGACGAAAACAAATGAAAGTGTTTGTTTTTTTTATATATTGATATAATAAATACATCTACACATACACATCCTCAAATTCACATAGACACACACACGACAAGCAGCCGCAACAGGGCAACAAATATATATGTAAATTATATAGTGTAAACAAATTTAATAGCCATAGAAAGTTCAAAATTCACAACAACCACAGAAAAACGATAAAAATGGTTTAAAATTTTTAAAAGTTCAACTATTATTAACGCATTGTGCATAGAGTCGAGTTAATTACAAAAAAGTGTTTGCATTGCAATTATGTACATAAAGAAGGAAATTCAAATCAAAATGTTAGTCAAAGGATGGAAGGGAAGGGAAGGGATGAAGGCAAAGAACAAATTATCAAATGTGAGCATTCAAGAGTGTACCTACTACCAATACACATATACATACATACATACATACAAACATATATATATATATATTTATTTTAAATAAATTATTTCGAGAATTAACAATTGTCAATTTGTGTGTCTCTTCTGCGTCCGACGACTGACAACAACATGAACCCAACTCGGTTGCCTAACAACCCAGGTTGCCATGGTTTTTCTGTCTCCTGTTATTATTTAAAATGTATGCATCATAAGCAGTTGAGAAAGAATCGAAATACATTTAAATAAAAAACTTAATTCAGGGCAAAATTCAGTAGATTAATAAATACAATGAACAAGCATCGATATAATACTGTGCAGTTCGATGGGCTCAATTCGGGCCTGTTGAAGCATCAGCAACAACAACCGACGAATCAACCAGCTGCTGGCAATGGGGAGCAATTGCTGATGTGGCCCAGCGAGCGCATTGCACCAGGAGGCAGCGGTGCTTTTCATGCGGCCAAAGTGGAGTACAGCAAGGAAACGGCTGATTTACTCAAGCGTAAGTAGAGACAACTTTGGTTAGCCCTCTAACCCTCTAGCTGCATCCTGCTGCGTTGCAGTGCTCATGAAAGAGTCCAAGATGTCCATGGTCATGCGCAAACAAATCGACACCAGTCTGCGCAATGGGGAGCCGTTGCCATTGCCCAAGCCTCCGCGCCCCAATACCAGCAACGATCTGGATAAGGAAACCATAGCCATTTTGGAGCGTGCCCGCAATGCGAAGCGCAAGAATCTGCGCCAGATTGAGGGTAGTGGCGCCTATGAGCAGAGCTACTATCGTCCAAGGGTTGACAATCGTATGCTCAGTGAAAAGGCCAAGGCCAGGCTGCAGTTCACAATGGCAGGCATTGAGTTGCCGGATCCAGCTATAAAGCCACTACGTCGATCCCGTGAAGATCGCTTGGTCACCGAAGAAGATATTATCAATGAATGTAAGTTGGTCACAATTTTTTAAGCAGGCAAGCCAGTTGGTAACTCTTCTCTGTTGACAGTGCTGGATCAAATAAACGAACGCGCCGATTGGTTGGCCGAAATGGAGGCACTTGGTCAGGGTAAGAAATATCGTCCTGAGATACACGATCAAATTTCGGAGCGCTTGCATCGCATTCGTGCGTTGGAGACCAAGATAAAGATGAAAGCTACGGGTGGTTATCGCTTTGTCGACTAAAGTGAGCTGATACCAAAAAAATAAATGTGTTAAATGTTAAAATTATAGAAATAATGTAAAAAACCGAGTAAATTGGCGTTTCCAAAAAAAAATATTGCATACTTTGATGCTCCAGCGGAAATCTTCATTTGATAATAGTGTGTAATAATTTAGCACTTTATTTAACTTATTCGCTTGATAATATAATATAGAGATATATATATAATTTTGTATCTGGCACATATTTAATACACACAAAACGCACAAAGCATTCCAACAATTTAAGAAGCACAACGCAAAGCAATTATGAGTATTCGGTGTACTCTTTGTGGTTCGACATGGAATTTGGCAAAACGAGTGAAAACTACAATTAGTTGAAAATACATATGGATTTGTTTAAGTAATTGAATAAATTATTGGATTATATTTATATAGATAATACGGCTAGGGTTTATCTCTCTTGTTTTTCTCTATGCACTATTTGTTAGTGTATAGTAAAAGATATATATGTATATATATATACACTACATGTATATGGATGTGTATATGGATCTGTAATGCTCCTTTTAAAAATATAGATTTTGTTTTGTGCTACAACTGTACAGGGACGTCGCTTAACAGGATGGCATGTGGCACCGAAATTCGCCGGCTGCCTCAGCGAATCGATTGCGTATTAAATAGCCGCTGATCACCTCAGCCACCTCGTGTGGACGGTCCTCGTGTACGGCGTGACCGCATCGGGCCAACACTTGCATCTGAAAACGGCCTTGCATCTGGCCAACTGTCAGTGTGCGATCCAGTCCATCGATGCTGGCCAGTAGCAACTGCTTCGGCAATCGCAAGTTGAGGAACTTGTCGCTCAGGCCCGAAAACCAGCCGACCCAATACTTCTCCGATTTGGCCAGATCGATGCGCCACGTGTAGCTGTAAAGATTAAAGGTTGAAAAGTCATTGAAGTGACTGGCATTCTCCTTGGAATATCAGAGATCTTACTTCTTGGCCGCCTCCATTGCAGCTTTGGTTGTTATGGGCTTTTTGAATTCGGTGCCCTCGGCGCCATCCTCGCCGCCATTGCCTACCTCCTCATCCTCAGAAATGCTAAACGCATTGGGAAACATGCTTGTGTGATGCGCCTCCTCGAGTACCTCTTCGGGCAGTGGAAGATCGTTCGTTGCCAGTTGATTCGTTGTACAGCTGGTGTGACAAATGAATTACATGAATATATAGTTCACTTTTGTGAAAGTGACGCCACTCACTTGATTATTTGGCCAGGCATTGAGACTTTGGCACTGTCTACGTTGCGCACCTGTCCACTTCGTATGCACCATTCGATGGCATTCGGTATGCTCTGAAAGTACTTGGGACGCGAGCGCAAGAAGCTCTGCATGCTGGCCAAAGCTTCCATGGCAGTGCCCTCAACGACATCGATGACTGTGATGCCAATTAGACTGGGCGCCAGAGCCAAGTGTGCGAAATGCACAGCAATAGCACCACCCATCGAGTGGCCAACAACATAGATCTGAGGCACCTCTTCGGGATAGAGTTTCACTAACAAATCGCCAATGTCCCTGAGTGCATAAGAGACCGCAGTTAAACATAAATATATAAATGCAACAGTGAGTAGTGCTCACTTGGACAGCGTAGTTTCCGACAAGTCATCCTCGTCATCCACTTTGGTGTCGCCGTGTCCACGCAGATCGATGCACAGGCACTGACAGTGTATCATGCTCGTCACCTCTGACTGTGGAAAAATAAATTAGAAGCGCATACAACACATACAACAGATGTACATACACAAAAGTGAGCCCAGGTGAGTGCCGAATAGCCGCCGCCGTGTAATAACAATAAAACGGGGCCCGATTTCTCTGGCTTTTTAGTCCGATAGACGCGAAATGTGCGCTGCTCATCGACAACAACATCTTCCTTCTCGGCAAAGAACTCGTTCCACATGCACGGCTTGTAATCCCTAATTCGTGACTTTTTAAACGAATCCCTGCAATTGTTGTTTTTTCATATTAGATTGTGTCTTTAAATTCACCTCCCGAATAATAGAATAGTTTTGGAGGTCGGGGGTAAAACTTACGCTCGGCCAATGCGACCGCCCGGAATTGTGGGCGGCAGCTTGGACTTCAGCATTGTACGTTGTAAGCTCGACATTGTGTTCGATTGTCTGCGCAATAGTTGCAGTTAAATATTTTATTAATCAAATGGGTAATTTATTTTTTTTCGTTTCGATTTCGTTGTGGTTGGGCACCCCAAGACTTTAACATTTGTGTTAATGCTATTAACATCGGGCACGAATTTTATGCTGCCGTTACAAAATTATCAGTTCCGAATCGGTAATCGAAAAGTTAATTTTGTTAATGCAATGGTTTTCAATCGTACAAACAATGTTTAAGTAATTTAATATGCCTTTCGGCAGCGAAAAGTGTTAGGAGAAAAAATACGAATGACGCTCAAATTTTAATTTAACAGCTGCTAACTGGCCTTAAATAACATAATTCTAACAGAATATTAACATAACAGCTGTTGGTTTACATTATAAATCGAATATTTCGGCAAAAACAAAATGCTAACTTTTGAAAAATGTTTAATTTAATCGCATTCAGAAATTAGTTAAGAAATTCCGCTGCCATAATTTCGAATACGTTGATCCTTTGAAAATAATAAAGGTTTGGTCTTTGTTTTGCATCTGTACAGTTAATATATAGGGACAGTATTTTTGGATGGAATTCTTGTAAGACTTCAACTAAGTCCAATTGCTTACGGTTCCAAGTTATCCAATGACTTGGAATATTTTCGGTTTCTACTGTATCACTTATAAATTTTTTCTCACATTTAGCGGCACTTTTAAACTGCTTTTGAAATACTCTTTGCCTCGGAAGAAACCAAATGGGTTTGTTTAAATTATATTTAATACATTAGCAGTAGCTGCAGTACCAGTAGCTTTGATAGCTTACATAAACAAATATTTATAAAGGTGCATAATTAAAAACCTGTTCACATCTTTAAAATGCCTGCAAAGAAAGTGAAGATTTGTTGAATGGGGTGGCGAGTGACGCCGGTTTGGGCATGACCTACATGGGACTGAGGCTGATAAGAAAAAGCTAATGTAAATAAAAACTCTACACGCTGGCGCACTTCTCAAGTCGCATTACGATTTGTTGATATCTGACTAAACAAAAACGGAAGCAGAACGGGACTGGCTGATCAGTTGCCAGTTGGAAGTCGGAACGTTCGCATCACACATCATTGCAAAAAAAATTCTAGTGCCCACTTCTGATAAGAAAATAAGTGTTTTAAGCTCTTAATAGTGCGATAATAGCTCATTGGGTAAGTACACCAGCTTGGTTCATTGAACCTGTTAAAAAAACACACTTTTGAATTAACCGCCAATGAAACATTTATTTAACTTACACTTGGCAACGTCCTCACGTCAGCTGTAAACGCAGCTCTACTCTCTCTCTCTATTCCAATGTATTAGAATCTCTCTCATTTTGCCGGCGAAATACGCAAGACGAAAAGTTCGTGCACTTTGTTGCAATTCTTTTTCAATTAAATTAATTGCAATTTGCGTCAATTTAACAAAAAACTGTAATAGTGCAACACTTCCAAAACATATATTTGCCGTGTTAGATACACTGTCCTCAGTTTAATCGTGCCAATGACATTGTGATAAGGTGAGAGAAGCGCTGATAACAAATTTTGCACACCTTTTTTATAAATATACATTTGTGTGTATGTATGCACGTATAAAATTGTTTGTGTGTGTGTGAGTGTGTGTAGCAGGCAATGTTTACGTATTCGGTTTTTATGGCCTGTGTTATTGTTCTTATTAGCGCTTAACGGGGTATATTTTGTGACACGTTAGCAGCCCCATCACATCTAAATATTTTTGCAGGTCAACTGAAAAAAAAAAATGGCAGCAAGTGGAAATGGTACAGTTACAGCTGCCACTGTCGGCGACGAGCACGTTGCGGTGCAACAGCTGCAGCCACAGACCAAGGCCTACGAACGCCTCATCAAATTGGGCGCCTTCTACACGGAGCAATTTGGCCTCAAGCCTGAGTTCTATGTGCGTGTTCCAGGACGGTTAGTAAAAGCACTAAAATAAATATATATGCATATTAATTAAAATAATTTCCCTTGCAGTGTGAACATTATTGGGGAGCATGTTGACTACTGCGGTTACTCGGTGCTGCCCATGGCCGTGGAACAGAGCATCATACTGGCTGTGGGCACAGATCAGCAGCAGACCAAGCTGGAGCTACATCATCTGGATGAGGGAAAATTTCAGAGCTACGATTGCGATCTGAATGCCCTTGAGTAGGTCAAATGATTGCAACACAAATGCATTTCTAATTACAATTTACACTCTTTATCTCTGTGAAGCATCAAGCTGCCTAAGACTGGCGGTCCGGCCTGGTACAGCTACTATTTGTGTGGCATCAAGGGTGTACAGGAGGAGCTGGGCGATAAGTGGAGGCCAGTAGGCATGCGTGTGGCACTCAGTGGCAATGTGCCACTTGCCGCTGGTCTGTCCAGCTCTAGTGCACTTGTGAGCGCCGCTGTGTTGGCCACGGCCCAGGTGCAGGGCATGAGGCTGGATCGGAAGCAGTTGGCATCGATTTCGGCCAGTTGTGAGCAGTATATTGGCACACACAGCGGTGGCATGGATCAGGCGATTGCCTATCTGGCGAAACAGGGCTGTGCCCAGCACATCGAGTTCCATCCGAAACTGAAAGGGACGCCGGTTACGCTGCCCGCTGGCGCTTGCTTTGTGGTCGCCAATAGTCTTGTGCAAAAGCGCAAAGCAGCCTCTTCCGATTACAATGAACGAGTTGTGGAATGCCGTCTGGCTACACGCTGGCTGGCCAAGTCACAAAATCTACCCAATTGGAAGGAATTGATTAGATTCATTGACCTTGAGGAGGCGTGCAAGTTGAATAATGCTGCCTACGTGCAACTGATTGAGAAGCAGTTGCAAAAATCACTTTACACCCGCGAGGACGTTTGCGACACGTTAAACATTACGGAGCAGGAATTAGAAACGGATTTCCTAACGCCCAGCACACAGCATATGCAGCAATTTAAGCTGCGTCAACGTGCCCTGCACGTCATCCAAGGTTGGCATTGGATTTTGTAATGCTTAGCATTGATTTACATTGATTAGCTTATCTCGTTTTTAGAATCTGGTCGCGTTATCAAGTTCCGTCAGATTTGTGAGCAGTTGCAGCGTCGCACCAGCAAACAGGACATTGAGCAGCTGGGTAAACTGATGCAGCAATCGCATCACAGCCTGCGCGAGCTCTACGAATGCTCCCATCCGGATTTGGAGCGTCTGGTGTCCCTCTCTACCAAGCAGGGCATCAGTGCACGTGTTACGGGTGCCGGGTGAGCTTTCAATTCAAATAATTCTAACATTTCAACAATTAATAGTTGTGTGTTTCTTTTAACTTTACAGCTGGGGTGGTTGCATTGTGGCCATGTGCGATTCGGCTGAGGCCGCCGCGGATTACGTAAGAGTGCTCAAGCGTGAGTACTATGCTCAATTGCCAGCTCAGTTATTGGAGCGCTATCAGCCCAATGATTTCAATGAAGTCGTCTTTGCCACAACTCCCGGCAACGGTGCCGAACTATTTGTACAATAACTCCAGATAATTTTTTAAACTGTATATTACCATTAGTAAACCCTTAGTAGAAACCCAGAAATATTAGTTAAATTGTATTTCTGGGGCAAGTGTGGCATCAATTCTTAAGGAATCTGCTGAATACCATTTCGTATCAAATCTCTTATCCGATAAAGATTAAAAGATACAGTACACAAATCATCATAGCATAAACATATTTATTAACAAATTACAAACTAGAATACAACAAGGCACATGTGGAATGGACAATTTGCGGGCTTTCCTGTCTATCTGCGACTCAGATAGCCAGCGTTTTTGAAGAGCTTGTAGACCATTTCGCGGGGAATTTTTTCCGCCTCCCGATGCTGCACGGCCATCTCCTTGCTTGTCAGCAGCGATGCTTTGGCCAGATTGGCTGCAATCACCGGGTCGTTGTAGAAACGTGCACTCTTCGAGAGTTCAGCAGGCAGTTCGGACTCCCATTGGGCATTCCGCACCACCGAAGGATGCGCATCTGCTGTGGCGAAGCCCACATATGGCGATTCCGGTTCATATGATGCCTTCGCGGGCAGACCAAGCGTCTGATGGTAAAGAAACTGAGCCTGTACAGTAGCCAGGACCAGCAGGAGACAGCTGAGGAGCATGGAAACTTGGCGGGAGGACAACATGATCGCTGCAAGAAAGATAGAGACGAGGAGAAGAGAAGTTTTTGGTCAAGCAACCATTCTATTTTGGGATAATTGAAAGTTAATAAATGATACGCCTGATTTATGGACGCGTTTCGGTTGCAGTGGCAGTGGCAGTTTTAATCTGCGGCAAGTAGAAGCTGTCAGTTACGTGCGTCATAAATTATTTACGGAAAAATCAATTATCGCGGCAACAAGTGGAGCGACTAGACGCCATACAGGCAATAGGCACGACTCAACCTGCAGTTGCAGCATGAGGCATTGTTGTTGTGCCTGTTGTTGTTGTTGATATTGTAGTTGCAGCAACTGGTGTTTTATCCATGAACTTTTTGCAATTGACGTTTTTTGTTTAGTGATAACACAATTGACTGCGACAGGTTGCAGCTCGTTTTAATTGTCGTCACCGTGCTCCACTTTGTGCCACGGCACAAACTATTCCGAAGTCTTAAGTCTTGGTCACAATGCATTTGAAAAACAATTAAATAATTTACATAATCAGCGAATGGCATTCACAATGCACACACTAAGCCAAAGTCAAGGTTGCACATGGAAAACCCACTCAACATTTCTTTATGGTCTTTGTATATGTCATCATTTGGATTATAATTTGAATAGTTTTTCATTTAACGCCCACAACTTGTAAATGGCTCACAATATAACAACAACTGGAAGTGGAAGCTGCTGCAGCTGGCTGGCTGAGTTGAAACTGAAACTGTAACTGAACTTAGAATAGCGAGGTGGCGTTGTTTTATGTGCTCGCCGTTGAATGCCACAAGAACGAGTTTCACTCACTTCTCCTAGCAGCGCGACGAATGCTCAACAAAAATCGCTCAAAGCTGTCGCCAAAGCGCTCAAAGAGGCTGACTTGGGGTTTATTTTTTGAAATTAATTACGAATGAAAGAGCAGCATAGTGTAAAATATTTAGCTTTATTCTGACCTAGGCCTAGGCCACATTTTTTTTTTAGTTTGTGCAATTAAAAACGTAATTTTTTTTTTCCTCAGCTTTGTAAAGTTTCTCATGCTCCATAAAATGCCCGCCAAAAAAGGTCGCGAGTTTTGCCGGGTGCTGTTGTTTTTTGGTCAATTACGCACAGCAAACATAAACATAAACAACAACACACAACATACAGAGACTTACAATTGTATAGCATGTGAGATATTTGCTTAGAATCCGAATTCAAATCCATTGCGATTTCGAGTTTTGAAAGTGTTGACTGACCCTGAAATTGAATGCTGCTCAACTAACTCGACTAGTCTTGACTGCGGCCTGAGTTGGAGTTGTACGTGGAACTGCACATGTTTGACCCTAATTCCTAGTTGTCGTTGCTTGGAGCTCAGATGCCGGGGTTATTCAACCGTCAACCGTCAGCTGTCAGCTGATGCGGAAGCAGCCAATTCGGAGGCGTTGCTCGCTGCTCGGGGTGGGGTTATCTTTTTGCTCTGTCTTTTCGGGGTCGCCTTGAACTTTATCGTGTAGGTGGCACAGGTGCGTATCTTAATCTTGTATCTTAATGTTTCTTTGTGGTATTTACAATGTTTTGTTTGCTTGGCTTCAGGGTGTGGTCCAACAAATTGGTGTTTATTTATTAGCCGTGTCGAATTTGATATTTAATTAATAACCATTTTGTAGGTGCATAAAAAACAAATGTGTTTACACTGTATTGTTGTGGCATGCAATCTTAATTATAATGTTAATAACTCTGCTCTTTCGTTAATTTGATCTTAGTAAATATGGTTAAATAATTATAAATGTTGAGCTGCAATTATCAATTGTTCTTAATACTCATTTTCTAATAGTGATTAATTAGTAGATTTTTAACTAAACGACTGCTTTCATTTTGTTATAGATACAGTAATTTCTTGGCAACCTTCAAATATTATTTATATTTATATATTCAAAGAGCACCTGAACCCACACACACACACACACACGTACACATATTTGAAGCTCAAACGCACTCAGTTGGGCGCAATGCAGCTGTGCTGCTCGCACCAAGGACATCGCATGCATTTTCAAGTGCACACCAAATTGCGGCGCGCAATGCAAACGACAATGCAAAGCAGAATGCGGCATATGAGCGAAATTGCATCCGCTTTGCCTTTGACTAGTCAGTGCTCTGAGTAAAAGTTCACACTGGCCCTGCCTTGAGCGCAGTAACAACTAATAAGAGAGAGCGAGCGACCTCCAATGTCTACCGGCTTTCAAATGCAATGCAAATGCAATTAGAATGGAGGGAGAAGGAGAGAGAGAGAGAGAGTGGCATAGTGAACTTTTTATGCTCTCTCTGCCTCTCTAAATTGTATTTGCACTTGAGTCGTATGCGTGTGTTGGTGAGTGCAATTTCGGTGCAATGGGCAGTCGTATTGGCGTTCAGTGGCTCAGTTGTCGTTGTGCAGCTCGCAGCGCGGTTTCTTGGTCGGTTCAGTGCGACGCATTTTGCAACAATAACAGCAACAGAACCAAAAAACAACCAAACTAAAAACGAAAATTTAACTTAGTGGCACATAAAGAAACAAAAATCAATGGCATAGGCAAAAATAATTAATTATACAATAAAAATACTGCATGTAAAAGCATGAGCTGTGCCCAATTGAAAACTGTGTCACTGGCGCAATGTCTCTAAAATGCTGCACTTGCTCAAACCAATAAATTCGACACACAATCCGCTATTCGACTCCAATTTAGACGGCCAATCAGTTGCGATAGGGCGACAAAATGGCAACAATTGCGCTGACAACAACAACAACGGCAACAGAAACATCAAATGGTATCATTTCAATGGCCGGGATCAGTCCCTTTGAGGAAGACATTGAGTATTTGCGCAAATTGTTTCGCGATAAGAATCTGTTCAACTTTGACATTGAGCAAATTGTGTGCAGCGCGGGCAGCAGCAGCGGCGACAATTACATGTCCTTGGTGAAGCGTGTTACAATTTACGATGCGAGGACGACGAAAGGCGACAGTGAAATGGATAAAAGATGCAGCAGTAAATTCAACCCAACCTATTGATTATCATTATTATATTTATTTTGTTGTTGTTATAGCTGCAACACATTAGCGGCGGCATCAGATGACCTTGTTTCACGAATTCTAAATGCCTAGATATACATACATAGATACATATATGTAATATACATTTGCTAAAGGTCAACACGCACACTCACACCCACACTCATACACACAATCAGCAATTGAGCGACTCTCTCATTTACACACACGCACACACATTCATCACAACAAAAAGAGCAAACCATTTTCATTCATAAATTGTACTACGGCACGTAAACAAAAATCAGCTGTTCAGCTGAAGGAGAGCCGCTGAGCAAAGAGAGCGCGCGCGAAAGCGAGAGAGGGAAAGAGCTAAGCGTTCGCGTGCTCTCTCATTGTTTTGCTTTGTTTTTAATATTAACTTATTCATTGTTTTTCTGTTTCTTTTTTAGCTGACGCCGCGGCAAGCTGCTCGGTTATCATCAAGCGTCAAATTGCGAGCATTTCTCGCCGTCAGCTTTATCGTTGCGGGGAGGCGTTCACCAATGAGATCAATGTGTATCGGCACGTGGCGCCGCTGCTCTGTCGCTACAGTCGCCAACCGCTGTTTCCGCAGTGCCACATCGCCGCCACAGACGATGGCAGTCCCAGTGCCGAGCCCATAATTGTGCTC
This sequence comes from Drosophila kambysellisi, assembly GCA_035042185.1. Taxonomy (NCBI): domain Eukaryota; kingdom Metazoa; phylum Arthropoda; class Insecta; order Diptera; family Drosophilidae; genus Drosophila; species Drosophila kambysellisi. Next base: position 12,796,762 of record JAWNLS010000077.1, on the reverse strand, counting down.
GAGGACCTCAAGGCAATGGGATTCCGCATGAAGAATCGCATGGCTTGCCTGGAGCTGCGACATTGTTTACTGGTCACTAAGGTCGGTGACTGATCCGTGAACCCAATATATATAGCTATATACTAGTATGATCTCTTCCAGAAATTGGCACAGTTGCATGCCGCTTCGCTCGCTGCTCAGCAGCTGGAATCCGCTTATTTTACCGAGCAGTGCGCGCACATGAGTGAAATTGTTTACTGCCCCGATGCGGAGGATTTTTATTCACGTATACTGGACACGTCCGTGCAGCAGGCGCTTGACAGCCTCAACGTTTCCAATACGAATGGTGATCTTTCGACGCCAATACGCCTTATTGAGCAGCTGCGACCGAAGCTCTTTGGCCAGCTGAAGCACAGCATCAATGCAGCCGCAGCGACGCCACTCAGCGTGGTTTGCCACGGTGACTTGTGGCTGAATAATTTAATGTTTCGCTCGCAACCCGAGGAGGTCATATTCTTCGATCTGCAGGCAATGCGACGCACCTCGCCTGTCTTTGATATACTGCATTTCATCTACACCAGCACGCGGCGGCAGTTGCGCGATGTCCATACGGACACATTGCTGGCGTCCTATGCGGAGGCACTGCATCGCGAGCTGGGCCAGCAGTTGAGGCATACTCCGGCATCGAATCAGTTGGCTGAATTGTGTGAGAAATTCTCGCTGCAGCGGATCAGCGAGGACTATGTGCGTCATGTGCACTATGGACTGGCCATATCGATGTGGATATTGCCAGCGGTCACTTTCGACCCCGACAACATACCCGACCTAGATGTGATAAGCGAACAGAATCTGAATGGCAAAGAGATTAACTGTACTCAAAAGCTAACGCCGGAATATCATCAGCGGATAAAAGAATTGGCTCTGGAGTTCTACGAGCATGGCTATCTGGACATGTAAATAATTGTAGTAATCGTAGTTGCATAACCAATAAGTTTAGGTTGTTTTCTTCTCAATCAATTGGAGGATGCAGCATTCCATTTCGATAACCAAGTAGAGTACAATCCAAAATGGGATTCAGTTCGATGAGCAATAACAGAGACAATTGCCGCACTTGTTTAGCTTCCTTTATTACCAATATATCCTCACTATTGTAACTTAAACTTTGCCGATAAATCTTGTTTGTTGTTGGTATTCGTATTTATACTAAAAGAAAAGCCGGTATCTAAAATCAAAAACAAAAATAAACGTTCAAACTTGTTGGAAGTTTGACGTTTTTTCTATAAAAGCAACATCAACATGGAATTTTATAAGAGAGGGTTTTCGTGTTTTGATCATGCAGTTGAGGTTTCACTTATTGCCACCGCCGCCCCAGCCAAGGAAGCCCTTGACAAAGCCCGTTATGGAGGCACCCTTCTTGCCCGGCGACTCGAGTTTGTCCTCCAGCGATGGCAATTCCAAGTAGTTCATGGCCAAGTCAAAGAACAGCGGCTTGCAGGGTATGGGCTCCATGTCGGGCGTCAGCTTAAACACATTGGGTGAACGGGTGTGCAGCGATTGATCCTCCTTGTATTGGGAGAGGCGCTCGTAGAGTGGTTTCGTTGTTTTCTGCGCCTTGGTCGAGACACCGGCGGCATCCTCGCTATTGTCATCCTCCAGCACACTGTACGCATGGGCCGAGAACTTGCTGCCATCAATTGAGGAAAGCATTCGCTTAAGCTCCGATTGCAGTTGGAATTCGGCACAGGGTTTGCCCTTGAGCGCATCGTTGGCATAGTTGGAAGCGCGTTCGTATAGCGCCACGGCCTCCTTCCACTTTTTCATGTCGATGAGCGTGAGCGCAATGTAATAGCAGCGGAAAGCCTTAAATGTGTGAGCCAAATTGGCCACCTCGCTCTGATACTGAGCATCTTCCTCCATGCCGCTGATCTGCTGCATTTCAGTTACATTCTGCAAGATAATCTCGTATAGACGTGCCAAATCCTGCGGACGCACACGTTTGCCATCGGTGTGAGCTTGGCTCTTCTGCTGATTGGGATCATCGAAGTTCAACTTGGCCTGTCCAAAATAAGAATGTATAGTTAAGCGTTCACAATTGGACTTTGAAGTCTTCTCACCTGATCAACCAAACACAAATTCCGCTGTAGAGTACGGCTGTGGCGAATGTAGCTCAGATAGGCCAGCAAATACTGAACGCCAGAGACCGTTTGACCTGTGGTCAGCGAGCGCAGCTTGGGATCCTGTTTGATCTCGTCCCGCACTGCCTGGATGGCATCCTTGCAATCCATCAAAATGCGCTCAATCAGCTCAATCTTTCCATCCAGTTTCGTTGTCTTTGCCAGTGATTTATCCAGCTCCTGGGCACTGAGCAAAAACAAACGCACTTTCTCCGGTCGCACGGTGACCTTGCGACCACGCCAATCAATTGTCTGCAGTCCCTCGCTGCTCTCCGACTTTGTTTGGCTCACTAGCACATCCAAATTCTCAAGAACACCCTGGGCGCGCAACTCGAGGATTTCATCGATATTGCCACCGCTGGCACCGCCACTAATGTTGTACGCGCAATAGCGCAAATTGGGCGTGAACTCATTGACTTTGGCGCGATACAGCTCCTGGTCGTCGTCGGGCAAAGCCTTGGCCAAATTCTCATACACCACCTGGGCGCGTTTTAAATGCTCACCAGCTGAATCCCACAGCTGCAGCTCAAAATGCAAACTGCCATGCATCCAGGCCACATATGCCTCGCATTCCAGTTTGGTGCGTGCATCGAACGCCTCCGTCTATGGAACAAAGAGTCATAATTGCTGGAATATTGACGAAAAAGGGCATTCACTTACATTGCACAGCTCCTGCAATTGAAGGGCATAGAAACAGGCGCGTCGCAGTTTGTTAATTAGGTGGAAACGCTTTCGCTGCTCCGTGTTGGCCTCCTGTTTTAGCTGCATGGCATAGGCCCAGGCGCGTTCCGCACTTATCAATGGTATGTGTATGAAACGCTCGTCGGCCTTCTTGCCCGTCAGCTGAGTGAGCGTCACATCGCGACGCTTGAAGTGACGCTTGTCACCCTGGGGATACTTTAGAGCCTTGCGCAGACGGCGAATGCGGCGTGTGCAGTAGCCGCGATAACGTTGATAATCACCATGTCGGAGGCCATGCTGTTGCTGGGCATCCTTGATCATGTGCAGTACTGCAATATTTGTGAAAGTTAATTTATTTTCACATATCCACAGATTTTTAGGTTAATTGTCAGTGCAGCTCCCCCTGCTGGAAGGGGGCTCACACTACGCCACTCACTTTCAACGGTGAAGATTTTCACTGGTTCCGGCACTACTGTGACGCTGTCCGCTTTTTCGACACTTTCTGTTCCATTATTTGGATTTGGCTCCTCGACAACCATTGTTTTAGCAATGCCAGCTATACAGCTACAACGTGTAAATATCCACGGATTAGTACAAAATATACGAATGCACGACGGTCGGGTCGTCAAACGTAAACGTCATCATTGTTTTCGATTCCAGCGATGGTATTTTCCAATATGCAAGTATCGATATTTTACAATATACAATAACAACATTATTATTAATTTGAGAGGTTCGCACGCTAACAAGTAGACAAATTTGTAAAGTACATATGCTTAAGCAGTTTAAAGATAGTTTTAAAGTAGTATTCATTTATTTTCGACCTGTTTCAGTTTGAATAAATTATTATCGTTAGCGGTTATCGATGCTTTTGTTGCTTTCTTTTCATTATCCACCACTAGCAAGTAGTATCGTACACTCCCTTTGAAACTTGTTGGCTGACAACGCAAGAGCGTGCGTTGACGTTCTGCTTCTTTTAAATCAATTTCAGCCAAGTTCACAGGTAATTTTCAAGTCAATTTCTATGAATATCAAATCACGACATTGCGGACATCGTGTTAATTGTCAGAGTTCATGCATATAAGTGCTGAAAGCAATTGATTTGAGGTTATACTTTCACTGGTCAAGGCACACCCCCCCTCAACCAGACACCCCTTCCCCACCGTGGTGCACTGTTTTGTTTTGACGGTCGTTTTTTTTTGACAACGTTTACTGTCAACGTTGCAAACGTGCGCGCTGCTCTAAATGCAAATTGATAATGTGAAATTTGTAACTATAAAAAAACAATAATACTTTTTCTTTGCACAGCACAGCATGTCGCGCAGGAGGGAGAATGAGGAGACGGACAAGCAGACGCGTATTGCGATTGTCAGCGATGATAAATGCAAACCGAAACGTTGTCGCCAGGAGTGCAAGAAATCATGTCCGGTGGTGCGCATGGGCAAGCTATGCATTGAGGTGACGCCCACATCGAAGATAGCCTCTCTATCCGAGGAACTTTGCATCGGTTGCGGTATCTGTGTCAAGGTAAGGAGACTCTTCTGCCACCAAACAGCTGTTAATCGTATCCCTTCCTTTTGTAGAAATGTCCGTTTGAGGCCATCACAATTATCAACTTGCCCAGCAACTTGGAGAAGCACACAACGCATCGTTATAGCAAAAACTCGTTCAAGCTCCATCGCCTACCCATTCCACGACCGGGTGAAGTTCTGGGTTTGGTTGGCCAAAACGGTATTGGCAAGTCGACGGCTCTGAAGATTCTAGCTGGCAAGCAAAAACCTAATTTGGGCAAATATGCCAATCCGCCCGACTGGACGGAGATTCTGACCTATTTCCGCGGCTCGGAGCTGCAGAACTACTTTACCAAGATATTGGAGGATAACCTTAAGGCACTGGTCAAGCCGCAGTATGTGGATCAGATTCCTAAAGCGGTGCGTGGCACTGTCGGCGATTTGCTAGACAAGAAGGATGAGCGGGATCTGCAGACGAAAATCTGTGATATGCTGGACCTGTCCCACATTCGCGATCGTGAGATTTCCCAGCTATCTGGTGGAGAACTGCAGCGCTTCGCTATTGCCATGGTGTGCATACAAAATGCTGACATTTTCATGTTCGATGAGCCATCCTCGTATCTGGATGTTAAGCAGCGTCTAAACGCTGCTCTGACCGTTCGCTCACTGCTGCATCCGACCAAGTAAGTGTGCTATTTGGTGGAAAGTGTCTCTCTTGAGCTAACCTTTTCTTTTTCTACAGATTCATCATTGTTGTGGAGCATGATTTGTCTGTGCTGGATTATCTGTCCGATTTCATCTGCTGTCTGTATGGCGTGCCCGGCTGCTACGGTGTTGTTACTATGCCCTTCTCGGTGCGTGAGGGCATCAACATTTTCCTGGACGGTTTTGTGCCCACAGAGAATATGCGTTTCCGCACAGAATCGCTCACGTTTAAGGTATCCGAATCGGCTACCGAGGAGGAGATCAAGCGAATGAATCACTACGTATATCCATCCATGGTCAAAACTCTGGGCAAGTTTGAGTTGACTGTGCAGCAGGGTCACTTCAGTGACTCCGAGATCCTTGTGTTACTCGGCGAGAATGGTACGGGCAAGACGACCTTTATTCGCATGCTAGCTGGTAATCTGCAGCCGGACGGTGAAGTCGAACTGCCCATGCTGAATATATCGTACAAGCCCCAAAAGATATCACCGAAATTCCAAAATCATGTGCGTCACTTGCTGCATGACAAGATTAGGGATGCATACGTGCATCCGCAATTTATGGCGGACGTCATGAAGCCCATGAAAATCGAGGAGATCATGGATCAGGAGGTGCAAAATCTCTCCGGTGGTGAATTGCAGCGCGTGGCCCTGGTGCTCTGCCTAGGAAAGCCAGCCGATGTCTACCTAATTGATGAACCCTCTGCCTACTTGGATTCGGAGCAGCGTCTGGTCGCTGCCAAGGTGATTAAGCGGTGAGTATTGATCTTCTATTATTGTTGATTGGGTTTTATTTACAACTTGCTTCTCGTTGCAGTTACATTTTGCATGCGAAGAAAACTGGCTTTGTGGTGGAGCACGATTTCATTATGGCCACCTACCTCGCTGATCGTGTCATTGTTATTGAGGGTCAGCCCTCGGTGAAGACAACCGCATACTCGCCTCAATCGCTGCTCAATGGCATGAATCGATTCCTTGAACTGCTCGGCATTACGTTCCGACGAGATCCGAACAATTTCAGACCCCGCATCAATAAGAACAACTCGGTCAAGGATACGGAACAAAAGCGCTCTGGTCAATTCTTCTTCTTGGAGGATGAGTTTTCGGGTTAAGACAGTTCAAAAATAGAACACTATACAACAAACATAAAATATGCAATTCTGCGTATTTTAAATTTGATTGCCGTCAGCTTTGTTGGAAAACTCGGTTTTTTTTCAATTCGATTCGCTTGCTGTTGCGTTTTCTGTCCAAAAGTTACTTTGTCCTTTTCATTTTTGCATTTTTTAAACAATGAACACACATTTCAATATTTCTATTTTCATTGTTGTGCAAAATTAAGAATAATCGACCATAACTGAAGTTCTTTATAGTGAGTTTTTATACATAAACGGAAAATAAACGATACAATAACAATTAAACAATAGGAGCATAAAATTTGTATAGTGAAAATAAATTAATTTACTTTGTAAAAAACGGCAAAATACACCGACTTTCATTTATTCTTAAAATAACATCTCAATAAACTGGAATTTTAAGCGTAACAGGTGTCAGCGATGCACTGTGAATGGCAAATTTGCTAGGGTTGTGTACAGAAAGGGGTTGGGGGGTAGTAAATAATTGTTTGGTTTTTTTGCAAAATAATACGTATTTATTGCACTTATTTGTTAGTTAGCATATTACACACAAGATACGCACAATTGAATTATAAATATATGCATATAAATTACATAAGGATTTCATTGATTTCAAATACGATCACAATTCAAAAACAAATATACAATAATGCTGCATATCATACTATCTAAAACACATTTATATTAATACATACTTAGTTGGACATTTATAGAGCAACGGCATCATTCATTTGTTATTTCATTCTTTTTTTTTCGTATTTTTCGATTTAATTTATAAACGCTTTCAAAGCAATAAAATTTATGCGATTCAATCAAAATGTACAAAATACCAACGTTTCGAAAAAGGCAAATCTTTGAATATTACAATGCTAAATTTGATCTTTCGCTTTATGGCTTGAATAATCGTAATTATTAAGTACTAAATAGTAGATTTTAAGACTTATTTCAATAAAAATTCAATCCAAGTAAATGCGTCAAAAATTGACTCAAATTTTTAAACATTTGATGTGCAGATTTTAAGAGAGCTCCGTTCAAGTACATTGAGAGTGAGAGAGATCGCTTTACAAAATACAAATAGAGAGCTTCAGATTAAAACATTAATTTCATTTCATTTCTATAGATTACAATGGACATTGTACAAAATATTGAGAGTTTGTTGTGATCCAAAAGCAGATCTATCTATATATCTGTTTTTGTGTGTATTTTTTTTCTTTATCTTTTCTATTCAGCAACATTTATAAATGGAACTTTTCGAAACTTATTCGTTAGTGTTTAACTTTTTTTTACAAAATAAGATTTGCTTATATAATTGATTGATTTAAAATGGCTACCGGAAAGTATCAAAAATAAGTGTATATATTGTATATATATGTTAATAGAGAGAGACACAGAGAAACTGCTCGATGAGGTAGCCAACAACTCATGCATTATCTTTATCGTTGATTAGCGCCATCACTTCCTGACTTAAATCCACAGCCTGTTTACGCAGCTTGAGAGCCTTAATACACAAATCGTTTTATAATGGAATTATCATGAAAGGTATGTGTTAAGCAGACTTACCTGAATTCTCAGCTCCTTTTCGCATGTGATCAGCTCCTGTATTTGTGCCATTGTCGTTGACAAATTCTGTTGGTCAATCATCCAACGTAAATAGAGTTCTGTGACCACATAAAATGTATATTTAAACAAGTCTTTCGATATGTATTAATATGAGTAACGAACCACTCCACAATTCCAAGCTAATGGGCGCCACCGAGGGCCAGATGACACTGGCATTGGGCTCATACAGCGGATTTAGCAGGGTCTGCAGGACATCGGGTCGATTTAGGTACGACCAGAGGCTCGTTGTCCTGGTGTGCACCTCAAGATCATGTCGCTCACGCTCCGAGTCGCAGAGGAAGGTGCCATATTGCGAAAAGTAGCTGTGCTCGAACAGCAATATCAGCAGCTGGGTGCTGAACTCGAAACTGCACGGAAATTGCGTGTGCAGCTGAAAGATGCAATCCAAGAAGAGCACAAAGGTGGCGCCCGAGTTCTTGTTGCGCATCTGCTGCGGCGTGTAGCAGGAATACCGATGCCGTGAGGCAAACGGATGACCCGCCTGGATCCATTCGCGCTCAATCAATGCTTGCAAACTGCAAATGGATATCAGATAATTTTACTATATATATAAAAGACTATGGCCATTACTGACCCGCGCACAGTGCGGCAATCTGGATTGAGAATGATCTGCACAAGCGATGTGACAATTAGCGTCGAGTCCAGACCCTTGGCACCGTGCACCAGCACTGGGCTGCCCTCCTGATCCAGACACTGGGCGACCACGCAGGATGCATTCAAAGAATTGAGCACCAAGCTGAGCCAGCCGCTGTTTTCTAGCCGCGAGAGCCATTTGTCAGTGCTGCAGCCAATGTCATTGCAGGCCTCGATCAGTTTGGCAAAGCTATCCAAAATGGAGGCAGGCGAACTGACATTGCCAATGGCGCGATTCACCTTCTTCCACTGCGAGTAGTGCAAATCCGTTTCAGTGTTGGACTTGCCCTTGCCCCACGTGTCCACAATGAAGCCTTTTTTGCTGCGTCCCAGCACCAAGTTGAGTATGGCCTCGTCGGCCCGACACCGCTTGATGCCTTGTATGGACAGTGGTTGGGCGCTGCGCATCAGCGTTGCCTGTGTGCAGAGTACAAATTCAATTAAACAACGCAACTCAATTATGTGCATAATGCAATTAAAACGTACGCCATTCTCATGCCGGTAGCTGAGCACCGGAAAGCGTCCGCCATCGCGGAATGCGGCAGAGAGTGCGATTTGCTCGTCGCTAATTGCTTTAGGTACAATCAGTGTGGCGCCATATGAGGCACAGACGCCAAAGTCTTTGTTGACGTGGCTGATGCGCCACTCGCAGGCGGACACACAACTCCCGCTTCCACACCCACTCCCACCTCCGCTGCCCCCCAATGCAGCAGCAGCGTCCAGCGCAAAGCCATTCTGTAGCGGATGTGGTATGGGCGCCGATGTTGACGGTGTACAAATTGTAATATTTGCCACATTCGGCGACGAGGCGCCGCCCATGCTCAGCCCACTGATAAGCTGGGCAAATTCCAACTCCGGCCTGCAAAATAAGTGGGTTAAGATGGGCAATATATCAGCAGTTCTCGAACGCACCTAAACATGGTGTAGCCATCCTCCAGTATGGAATACATGGGCCTGTAGAAGAACGGATAGTCCAGTTCGGCATTCTGGATTTGACTGAGCGCCTCCAGCGAGGCGGCCACATTGAAAAAGTCTTTGGCATACTTAATCTCCAGCGATATAATCCGCAGATCCTTGCACCTCAGTGTTATCAGGCCACCCATCACAATATTCTGACCCATGCTTGGTCTCTTCTCCACGCAATCGATGTTCTTGTGCAGCAGCTGCATTAATGAAATAATGGAATAATTCAATTGAAAAAACCGCCCTTAATTGACAATTTCATGCAATGCTGGGCAACGTTGCACTGCACCCACCCATAGTTCCTGTGTGTTTTCCTGGCGTGCGCTGAGCAGCAAATGGTGACCCGTTATGCATAGGGTGCCCTCAACTGTTGCGTTCGCTGCTGCTGTTGTTGTTGCTGATGTTGCCGCTGCATTCACATGCAGGAACACACCATCTAATTTGGGTGTTTTAATTAGATCTGCGAACTCCATGTCATCCACTCGGCACCCACCACCCACTGACCTAAACCACACTCACACACACACGTGCACACAGAATTCGCGGCTGACCACCCAGAGAGCGGTGATTTTGTTCACACTAATTAACTTTTTGCATTTTCCTGTGGCGCTGCTTTGTTGTCGTTGTTGCCACTTGATTGCTTCTTCTTCCGTTCTGCCCGCCTTTGCCTCTTTCTCCTTTCTTTACCGCACAGGCAACACAAGCAGCAGTGGGGGCGTTTCACAGATTAACAAATTTATGCTTGCATTACTTTATTGTTGCATTATTTTATTAGCATTTGGTAAATACACCAATAATATTTGTCAACTAGTTGTGTATTCGACTTTATTACTAAAATATACTTTTAGTAAATTCCGCAAGACAGATAACGGTGTGTGGTCATTCACAGCGAAACGCGGACACACCATGAACTCAGTTCACGCAGCCGTCATTTATGAGCGGAGCGAACGCCGTTCAAAAGAGTTCGTGCAAACAGCCCAGTTGCGCGCGCAATTCAAATGAGAAAAACTATCGTTACTAATTTAACTTCACATATGTATATATATTAATACATAAATTTATTCATACTTAAAAGTTGATTTCAAAAGGTTTGTTTACAAAAAATAGGGAAGTTATCCGTTTTGTCTGTTCCATGGCATTGAAACCAACCACAACGCTTGTCAGTGTATTTGTCTTTCAGGCTTATAAGCTACGGTTTCATTTGTCTCTTTTTTTACTACTTTTTTTTTATCCTTGGGATTTTGAGATTTTGAATTTCAAACATAATAGAAAATATATGTATGTATGTATCGCAAGGTTTTTCTTTCTTGTAGGTTTTGGAAAAAATTGCTTCTTTGTTAATTGTCACAATACGAATATATAAATACTTAACAGCTTTTAACGTACAATAAATGTATGTATGTATGTATTGCAAATATACGCATCAACCAACTAACACACATTAAAAAGAGATGTATAATTTATGCATTTTATTTCCGCATAAGATATCACAACAGGATGCCCAAAATTGCCTAAAGCACGATAGAATGAGGTACTAAATTTGGAGAAATCAAGCAACATTTTACATAAACCAAAATAAAAACTTGCATAAATTTAGAAATGGAAATAAAAAATGAAAGGAAATCATTGGCGATACGCTTTATTTTCTCGCTAAAAAAATATGCTTTTCGATTCTTTGTACCAACAACTTAAGCTACGTATATATAATAAAATTATACTAAAATTAGGCACTTAAAACGAAAATTATAAATGAACCGAACTGCAAATGAATTTTCTTAGCAATGAAAGAAATGTTTTCTGGTTTTCGATTGTTTGTTAAATATAACTATGTATGTAGTATATGTATATGTATATGTATGTAAAATGTTTATGTACATTATGCGACATTAGAACAAAAAAGAAATGCACAAAGAAATTGGAATGCATAAACAAAACTCAAGGTATGTAAAATGGAAGACATTTATGCAATGAAGAATATATATAAATATATGTGGAAAAGCAAAACTAAATATGGCAATTGACAAAAAAATATGTATGTATGTGTATTATTAAACATAATTATTACACAATATTGGAAGAGCTTTGGAAACAAATCGGTGGAAGTTAGTTAATAAGCTAACAAACATAATTTTGCATTAACAATATACTTTTTTTTTTTGTTTTTGTGTGGTTTTAAATTTAACATGAAAAATTAAATGCATTCAATAAATATGTATGTATGTATGTATGTAAAATGGAAGTAAATTTGTTCTTAACAATGCTTCGTTTTGTTTTTGTTTTCGCTTGCTTCTGTGCCAGAGCTTTAAATACATTAATGTAAGTATGTGTGTGTGTGTGTGTGTGTATGTGTATATATAACATTAGCTGTATGACAGTTAAATATATAAGTATTATGTGTGTGAAAGTGATCTATACACTTTTAAATGTACATGTGTGTGTGTGTATGCAAGTATTTAGCATTTTTGTATGTAATAATAGCGTTCACAATTTGCTAGAATTATATGTGTGTGTGTGTACATATGTGTCTGTGTGTATGTGTGTGGCTTAGATTAATCTTACATATCTAGCTACACATTTAGATAGTTGCAATTTGTCTACGCCTAGCATAACTGGTATATATGTATATAGCAATATATATATGTATATATAAATACATATATAGTTAGTACATAATTAAAGTATGTTTTAGGCTTAAGTATACTTTTTTGTTTGTTTCTTTTTTTTTGCTATATACAAAGTTTCATTTCACTACTACACTCGTATTTGTATACATATAATATATATATTTAAAGATTTTTTTATAGAATTCATCTCAATTTTAAAATTCTTAGCAATTTGTGAGTTTTTTTTTTGTAATAGCGGCTTAAATAGTTATCAGTTATCAGTTGGGTATTTCGGCTTTACAAAATAAAGGTAGAAAATTTGTGTGTGTGTTTGTGTTGTATAAATACATACAAATAATAAATAGGCTTAAACATTTAGATTTCGCTTGTTTTGTTGTTACACGTTGGTGGTTTTTTCTGCTTCTTAACCCCCGTTCCGTTAGTAGTAGTATAAAATGTGTATAAAAATAGTTAATTCAAAAATCTTAGTTCCACACTCTTTGTTTTGTTGGAACCCTTAAAAAAAAGTAGTTTAAAATTAGCACACGCTTAACTTTTGCTGCTGTTGTTTGTCGCTGCTTGGAAGTGTCTCGAAGTACATTTGTTGTCTGTGTGTGTGTGTGGGGGGGTGGGGGTTGTATGGGGGTAGTAATTTAACCGTTATGCGCATTTACCGCGTCAAAATGATCGCTCTGGGTATGGCAAATACGCATAGTCTTGACCGCTAATAAATCGGGGGTGCAACAGATGCAGCAGTTGTTGCAGCAGCACTTGTTGCCACTGCTGCTGCTGGGTTGGCCACGGGTGGGACAGCTGCCACTACACTCGATGCCGTTGACGATGGACTGGAGGATGAGGCATTGCCACAGCTATTGTTGTTATTGTAGTTGTTGTTGTTGTTGTGGCGCTGATTGCGCAATTGCTGCTGATATTGTTGTGGTTGCTGCTGATGCTGATGTTGATGTTGCTGTTGTTGTTGTTGCAACTGCAATCGATGCTGCTGGTTCTGCAGATTGTGCATGGTGTAGGCATTCACATTGATGGTGCTGTTGCTGCTGCTGTTTGTGGTTGCCGGCAGGGCGCGCACATTTTGCATTTCCGGCAACACTGGCTGCAACTGTTGCTGCTGCTGAAGTTGCAAGTGTTGCTGCTGCTGGTGATGATGCTGGAAATTCAATTGGCCGGCGGCGCGCATCATGTGCCAATAGTTGTCATCGCCGATCGGTGCCTGCCGACTGCCGTATTTGAGCTTCCGGGTGATGCCCTGCTTGTAGTCGCGATGATCCTTGTCGATGGCGTAGGCCTTCTCGCGCAGCTTCTCGATCGTCCTTTTGAACTCGACAAATGCCTGCGGCGATTGTTGTTGCTGCAACGCACTCGCAAGCGGCACCAGCGGATTGCTTTGCTGCTGCTGTTGTTGTTGCAGTGGCAGGGGCAGGTGTTGGCGATAGGCAAGCGGATCGAGCAACGCATCCAGCTGATTCATATTGGACATGATGAGCGTGTGTATGCGCTGCAGATCGAGCGCCGGATCGAGTGCAGTAACTAAATCCATTTGAAAGTAATCCATCTCCTTGGCGGAGACATTCTTGCAGCCGGGCGCATTCTCATCGGAGCGGCCGCAGCAGCTGTAATAGCCACTGATGAAAGCGGAGGGATGAAAGTATTGCATGCGGATGGAATTCATCAGACAGATCTTGTGGAGTAAATCGAACCATTCGCGCTCCTCAACGCAGTTCGTCGTTTGTACGATTAGCGGGCGGTCTTTGTGCACGATCTGTGGACAAATGGAAAACCAAATTATTGTTATCCAAATCAAATTAAATTTGCGTTGTTCTTTTCACGATAAAAATTAAAAAAAAAAAAAAAAAACATTCTGCTGGTAGTGAGTCAAACACAATTGTTGTGTGCGCCCAGTGAAATCGCAAATAGCAATTCACACGCGCAAAAGTCCCACGCGTCTCCAACGTAACCAAATTCTTTGGACTTCCCTAAGAGGTTTTGAAATTTCCCTTTTTTGTCGTTGCAAAAAGCACAACAAATGAAGAAAAAGAATAACAATGGTTGGCAACCGTTGGCAGTTGCAAACTGTAGTAGCTGCTAGCTGGCTGCCTTGCCAACTCATTTTCATAATAATGCTAATTATTTTTAATTGCAGGCAACGCAACGCGTCTAAATGGGCACACAAATTATAAGTGAAAGTTTGGAAACAACAGCTACTAGTTGCCCTTTTGCAAATACAACTAATTTTCTTCTTTTTTATTTCACTTTCAGTGGCTGAGCAGCATCAAATGACAGTTGGAACTCGCCGCGTTGCCAATTGCGCATTTATCGATAACTCGATGTCGATGCTCAAAACTGCAGCAGCCCACACACACACACACACGCACGCGTAATGCGCTCTGCTCTCCTCTCCTAGCTTCTTTGCATGTGTGGGCAGATGCCTGCGCCTTATTTATTTATTTAAAAAAAGCTAAGAAAATGCATTTGTAAACTTGTGCATTTCCGGTATTTTGCATTTACATTATTATTGTTGTAAATTAATCTAGAACCAATCTGCATATGTATGCCAGTGTATTTCACCACATGCAACATTTGCCAATTGCAGCGAGGCGTGTCTGCATTAAGAGAAAAAAATGCTTGGTATGCTGTTCCTACACATTATTACACCATAACTGAAACTTATCGAACGATAGATCTTTGATTGCAACTACTCAACTCACCTTGAAGCAGTTCTGCATTTTGAAGCTTTTGTCTTTCAGTTGCTCAACGCTTCCGATTTCCTCGAGCGGTATATCACAGTTGGGTTGTTTGCCCTTCGACTTGGCATAGCTTAGCGAGTGCGTTGTCAGGCGAAAGTAACGTTGCTTAAACTGGCGTCCAAAGCGCTTTCGGCTTGTCGGATATTTGGTCATCATGCTGTGTGCGTGAGAGCGAGCGTGCGAGCGAGAGTCGAGTGGGTGGGGAGACACGCACACACACACAGAGACACAAGCACATGGCAAAGGAAGATAGAAAGAGAACGAAACAAAAAAATAACAAATGAGCAAATGTTATGCATTTAATGCTCAAAACTAATGGTTTGTTTGTAATCCAACAATGTATATAGAGTATCAACATAAATAAGTATTAAAAAAATATAACAATAACAGTTCCAAAATTAAAAACAAATTTTCTCTTACCCCTCGCTAGACGTTAGTATTTAAATTTGTATGTGCAAATGTGGTTTTTTAGACGAGTTGTGAGTGCGTTTGTGTGTGTAATTTGATGTATGTATGTGTGTATGTATTTTGTTCAGGGTGTTGTTGTTGTGTGTGATGGGAATTTTTGTTGTTGTTGTTGGTTGGTTGGTTGGTGATGAGATGGATTTTGTTTGGTTTTTTTTATAAAGCAGCACGCGCGTAAAAGAAGAGAAAGATAAAGAAAGTTTTGTTGGTATTAGAATAAAAATAAAGCGTAATCAACCAAATGTAGTGTATACGAAATTTGGGAAATGTACGTAAACAACGCTAAGAAAGACAGAGAGAGACAGACAACAAACGATAGGCGCAACTTTTAAATACAGGAGTTTATAGCAACTTAGACTCGAACAATTTTATATTTATATTTTTTCAAATATTCATAAAATCTATTATGCATATTCTAAAAGCTGCTAATGTTTCTAATTTGTTATCGATCATTGTACAACTATCGACTATCGATTGTTCTTCTCTACGGCTCTACTACTAAAAAGAGAGAGTTCAAACTGGAATGGAAGAACTTACCCCTCTTTTAGTAATACTGGTTCAAGTGGCAACTGGGGCATTGTCGAATGCAGCTGATTGCTGCCGGGCGACAACAAATCGCAAGTGGCATTTGGTGTCGAGATGACCTCGAGGAAATGCTTGACGGCATCCACATGCTTCTCCGTGCAGAATTTCTTGTACAGCTCTCCGGTGTATTCCTCCTTGCAGGTCTGCTGTGACGAACGCGAACTGACCAAATTGCCCAGTGATTGGATTGTTTTCGAGATAAGCGTCAGCGTCCGATTCGTTTGCGCATCCTGTAAAGAATTGGGGACGAGGGATTATTGTAAGACCTTCTTTGCTGTTTTGCTTTTTTGCTTACCAGACGCTCTGTGGTCAGGTCAAAGAGTTTGGGACCCAGTATGGCCGGTGCAAAGAATCGCAGAAAGATGAAACCGGAAACGACGGAAAAGCGCACCTCGCGATTATGGGGAAAATGTTTGCCGGCACATTCGCGCAGATCGTGAAAGATCTGGCAGAGGACCTTGGGACAGCGTTCCGCACTCTTTGTAATAGCCTCGAATACCCGTTCCACATAATCCTTGAGATTGTGCAGATTTGTGTCCACAGCGGAGCGATCCTTCACCTTGCTGGGATCTATCTCGCACGGCTTCTTCTCGGTGACAATTTGCGAGAGGACGGGACGCAATGTCTGGTGCAGATAGTGTAGACCCGACAGTCGCATCGCCTCATCCATCATCTTGGAGACGAGCGTGTTGCCCCGAAATATTGTCGTCGGATCTGTCAGATTGGAGATCTCGTGATCCGCCAGCGCTTTGATAATCGGCGCAATGCGTTCCGTATGCGTGAATAGACGCACCAGTGGCTGAGCCACCTCCGTCTTGCCCGAGACGAGCTCACCCAGTATGTAGACGGAGGAGAGGGTAATGGGTCGCTGATCTACCGACTCGAGCAGCAGATTCAACAGATCATCATAGGTGGCCAGGGGGAATACATGATCGGCGGTGTAGTTCAGGTTGAGACGCAACGAGCCAATTGTGGAGTCGACGCTGAGTCGCGTTCCCGGCGGCGTTGCACAGGAACGGGGCGTGGCATTGAGGGAGCGGCAACTTGGAGATGTGGTGCGTGGTTGCAGATAATACCAAGCGGCTGGTTGGACTGCCTGCTGTTGCTGCTTGTTCAGCATGGGCAGACGCACCTCGCCGAGGAACACCTTGTCCGCCATGGCGCCGTGGGCGTCATGCCACAGAGTCACAGCAATCTCGCAGAGATCAGCACCGCCCAGCGGATAAATCGCATACGCCTTGTTCGCCGATGATTCCAGCGATGCGGCGGATTTGTTGCTGTTAGTGGTGCCCGTGTTGTTGCCGCCGCCAGCGGAATCCGAGTCAATAGAGAGATCAAAGTACATGACCTCATCGAACTCCGGATCGACGGTCTTTTTGCGCTGCTTGGTCCGTTTCGTGATGATCTGTTTGTTGCTGTAGTATGCAGTGCAGATGACGAAAGGATCACAGGTGCCCTGCTTCTTGGCCAGATCCACACAGGCGGGCACACGAATAGCGACACGAACATTGCGCGCGGCATGCGTATTCTTCCAGTTGGCCAGCTGATCTGTGGAGGATGTGGCCACCAGTTGTTGCTGCTGCTGCTGATGGTGTTGTTGCTGCTGTTGCTGCTGGTGATGAGGATGCACATGTCCCAAGAGTCCCGCACCGATAGTCTTCAGTGTCCTGCCGGCCGAATTCCCGCTGGCAGCAGCCGCAGCCGCTGCAGCAGCACGATGAATGTTGGTCAGTTCGTTATTCTCCTTGTAGTCGTTGAGATGGGCACGTGGCTGATGATGATGGTGTTGATGGTGTTGGTTATGATTATGATGATGATTTGGCAGCTGCTGTGTGTGCTGCTGCAACGTGCTGTCGTTAAGCGATTGGAGAATGGGAGGCACCTCCTCGAACGCCACCTCGATGTGCACCATGCCCTGAACTTCCGAATCGGAGTCGACGGGTCGCAGCGAGAACCAGTGATCCTTGTGATTGTATTTGTGCAGCTCCTCCCGCTTAATGGCGATCTTGCCAATCGGTTTATCCTGTTTCATATCACGATCCCACACATACACGGACAGGAGACGGAATCTTCGCGGAATTTTGAATTGATACTCCTCGCCAAAAAATGGCGACAAGGTGCGCTCGCTAATAGGTGTCCGGCATATCTCCTCCTGATCCAGTGCAATGGTGCAGTAAACATCTCGTGTTCCCTGCGTGCTGCAGCTCGTATTCGCCGCATTCCGACTGCTGAGATTTTTTGCTTCGCCTGTGCAAAAAAAAAAAAAAACAAAACGAAAAAGTGATTTTTTTGTAAGTTTGATTGAAAAACTATCGAAATTTGTCAAATGGGGACAAGAGTGACCTTGACACCTGCAGAAGTATTAAAAATGGTCAAATATTAACAGGATTGTCAAATATTATTATCGTTCGAAGAAATTTTGAAAATTGCCAAAAGTATTTGAGTAGTTAAGCTATCGCTTAACCTTGACACCTGCGAAATGTGATTGCAAAATCTCCAATTGATGCGACTTGTGTTTAAATACAAAAAATACAATTTATTCAGCACATCTGATTTTAGTTGAGCGTTTTGTCGGCACACTTTGATGCCGCTAAAGGCCTGACAGCAACGTGACTTCCTCTTCTCTGTGCATGTGTGTGTGCTTGTGGTTGTGTTTGTGTGTGTGCGTGTGCCGATAAATTGCATTATCGATGCGCAGCCACCTGGGCGCAAAACAGCAATAACAATAACAACAATAGCTGCAGCTTGACTAGACGGCCTGTCCCCGTCCCTGTCTCGAGCATTGAAAGTTAATAATAACAGTGCGCCTCTGTTGTTGCCTTGATAAGCCACGTTAATCAGGCAATGACCAGCGGGAGGACGGGCAGGGGGGAGGGGGTGGTGCAAAGTTTGCTCAATGAAAAAAAATTAGCAGCCGGCAGCCGCGCAGTCGAGCGGAAATATAATGCGTATTCATTTGATGTATGTATTTGTATATGTGTATGCGTATGTGTGTGGCGTCATGTAGGCAGGCAGGCACAGGCACAGGCACAGGCATGCATGCAAAGGCAATGCGCAAAAATGTGCTTTGTGCTTTGAGCGCTTCTTTCACATGAAAGAGTGAGAAGAAGAAGATACCTTCGTCGTCTCCTCTTTGGCCTTCCTTACTATTGACACAGCTGGCTGGGGTATAAGACAGCAATGTCTTTCTCTCTCTCTCTGTCAATTGGGTTATATTTGCCAGCCAGTAGTTGTGTACGTGTGTTTAGTAGCAAAACAACGGTGCTTTTACGCTCTGCTGCGCTGTCGTCGTGTCTGCTCTCACTGTGTTGTCGTAAGAAAAAAAATATACCAAGAAATACGATTGATAACAAAAGACGTCGACGCCAACGTCGTCACTGTTTTCGTCGTGGCATTCCGCGTTTCTTTTTATGAATGGGAAGAAACGTAAAGGCAAACAAACGACCAATAAAAAAAAAACAGGCACATTTTATATGCAAAAACACAAAGCACGAAAGAAAGCCGCAGAAGCAGCACCCAAAATGAAATAAAATAAGAAACACACACCGACAACAACACACACAAATCAAATGACAAAAATCAAAAGTGCTTTTACTCGCTCTGTCTCTTTCTGTCCTCTATCTGCTCAACGACAGTCAATTTCATTCATTCTCATTCGTATTCAACATTCATTCATGATTCATGAATTGGCATCGCGCGATGCTCTTGCGTCGTTTCCACATTTTTTCGCATCTGTTGTTGTTGCTTGGAGGGAATTCCAGCCAGTCAAAAAAGAACTGCCGAAATTCCGTAGTAGTTTTTTGTTTTTTTGGTTTTTTTTGGTGACGCTTTATTTATGCCAAATTAATTTATGCTTGTTTTCGTTAGTTGTTATTGTTGTTGTTCTATTTATTGGGTGGCGTTATCTTGTGACAATAGCCTAAAATACATCGGCGAATTCCATTTAAATTGACTTCAGCATTTGCTGAATTTATCTACAATGCCAATGCTAATAAAAGCTATGGGCTTTTATGCCTAATAGTAAGGAAAGTGTTTGTGTGTATGTGTTTATTAGGTTGGCTGGCAGACAAATACCCCACTACACTCAGATAACGAATTTCTAGTGAAGTTTTTAAATAGTGAATTGCGATATTATTATCATTATGGACTGTGATCGATCAATCGTACGATTTTCAAACGTCCTCCAATCCGATTCGGTTTACATTAAATGCATATAATATTACGTATGCCAAGCACGTCATATAAAAAAAATACACGGGGGAACTAAATGAGTTGTGGCGAGGAGGGAAGAACACTCAAACGGAAGTTAAGTCACTGCGATTTGAGAAGACGACGTTATTTATTTATTTAACGAAATTTCAGAGATATTGTGTATGGTAATATTTTTCGGGTGAATTCCAACGGAGTTGTTTAAAATGCACAAATTCCACGCAAATGTTTTGCTTAGCAACAATTTCATACCGACAATCGAGCGAATGGGGGTATTTTTTTATTATTATAAAATCTGTACTGCAAACAAATTAGTAATTATTACTGGGGTAGATATTGGGGTAATTGAAAATTAAATTGGGCAATTGGTAAGCAGACTCAAAAAGTGCTCAGGTTAATGTCTCTCTTTGGCAGTTCAATTTCAATCAGCTTATATGATGATTAGGGCGATATCTTTCTTTTAACTTTTGCCTCAAAGCCAAGTTGAGCTGTTTCTTGTCTAATAATAGAAACGTGTACAACACACGTGTATACACCATGTGGTCTGGTCTACTTCTAAGGCCAGCCGCACATTAAAATCAGTGTTCAGCCCATGCACCCCACACCCCCACCACCACATTGACATTTGCCCATGGAGTGTGTTGGGCCCACGTCAATGTCATTCATGTACACACACAAAAATTACGACACGATTCGTGCAGCGAGAAAATCAAGTCTGTTTATAGATAACGACGACGGCCGGATTGTGGTGTGTATGGTAAAAAAAAAAGGGCCCGCCTTTCAACCAACAGCAGACTCATCATTAAATGCTTTCAATTTCCTTTCAGGCAGGCACCCAAAATGGCAAATGGAAATTAAATTTAAAGACTTCGTAAGTCGACTTCATTTCGAATGAAATCTGTTTCTGTCTCTATCTTTTTCACTCTCTCTGTCCCTCCCTCTGTCTATCTCATTGGCTGGCTTTTCCATCATGTCTGTCTGTCTGTTTGTGTTTTCCTTTTTTGCACAATATGCAAATTGATTCAGTGCAGCATGAAAGGCGCGTGAATTAATGAGGCGATTACTTCTCAAGAGCAGTGCATAAAAGTGAAAAACAAAAAGAAGGAAAACAAAGAAAACACAGCAGCAGCAGCAGCAGAAAAAGAAGTCGTTTTGTGGTTGTAGGGGAATCAATCCGTGCTCTCAAGCAAACCGGGAAGGGGGGCGTGGCAGTGCAATAAATTATAAAAGAAGCTATAAGATAGTTCACTTCATTGTGTTGTATTTGGAATACTCTGGCAAACAGCATTTAAAGCTATTAATTTAACTAATTGATTCCATGATATAGCAGTTCGATCTAACCTATATTTGTAGCATATATCATATCGATATTTGCATAACCAGCGGAGTTATCGATACAATTAAATTAACTTTATCTGTCCAGGGTATCTGCATGTTCTTAAGATCGACTATGCTGTTGATACTGATCATTTATGTATATAAATTATGTGATCGGAAGAGATTCTTCGTTCTGCCTGTTACATAAATGTTTACAAAACCATTATGCCCTTTTTATACATTTTTAATGTGTTCAGGGTATATAGATATATATACATAGAAATGCCAGTACAACTTTTATGCAAAAGAAACGGAAATAGAGATAAATTCTCTCGCATACAGTATATGTATATATATATATATTTATATATATTTATGTATTTTTTTGCTTGCCGCTTCGTCAGCGGATGAGAGATTTACAAATGTTGTTGCTTCTGATGATGATGTTTGGGTCTCTCTCGCCGTTTGCCTAAACGTCAGCTTCCTGCCGAGAAGCAGAGATTACTTGCACTTTATGCAGATTTGAGGCAAAGGTGTTCGCCTCCAGATCAACGTGTGCATACTTGTATATATATATGTATTCAGGCTGGTTCTTGTTAATGCCACAGTTGCACACATTGCCCTGCAAACGACAACTTCCTTTTTCCGTTTGCCACTTCCTTTTTGGTCGTGCATTAAGCAAGGGTCCCAACATAATTGTGGCCAAAAGGAAGTAACTGGTTAGTTAGTTAGCGTGCAGCAATAAGAGACTTGCAACTGCAACTGCAGCTCCATCCCAGGCTTACCTCAATGCCAATTTCAATTTGATATACTCTAAATAAAGCAAAGCGGCACAATT
This sequence comes from Drosophila kambysellisi, assembly GCA_035042185.1. NCBI lineage: Eukaryota > Metazoa > Arthropoda > Insecta > Diptera > Drosophilidae > Drosophila > Drosophila kambysellisi. The sequence continues at coordinate 12,774,585 of JAWNLS010000077.1, read as the reverse complement.
TCAATCACTTACAGGCAGCAAATCAAATAAACCCAGCCCCCAATCACCAATCCAGAACCAGCACACCTCTCTCTCTCTCTCGCTCTCTCTGGTATCTGTTGCGTCTGTTGCTGTTGTTGCGTCTGTCGTCGTCACTCGACTGTACGTGCCGATCGATTTCCGGTCTGATTACGTTTTCTCATCCCCACATGCATGATCATCTCATCTTCATCATCATCATCATCCTCTTCTTCTTCTTCTTTCTCTGCCTGCCTGTTTGTCTGTTGTTTGGCTTCTCTGCTCGCGTGTTTATTGCTTTTCATCAGCGTCATCATCGATCGTTCATCATTCGATTGTTCGTTGATTGCCGTCGTTTGCCGCCCCGTTTTGACATTGCTGCTTTTATTCACCCAGCCAGCTTTTCTGTCGCACACAGTTGGCCACACTTGAAAAAGCGTTTGGTCTACAAGCGAAATTGTTAGCTTGCCTCATTTTAGACGCAATTGAAATTGTTAACAATTAGAAAACTACAGACTGAGTCTAACGACGATATGTATCGAGTATATTGCTAGATTCGAGTTTATTGGTAGACTCGGTCAGTATACCTGTAACATCAATTAACTACCTTAACAGTCTTTATTTATTTTGATTTTTTATAATTGTTTATTTGCCAGATTGATTTTTTTTAGAAAGAAATTCTTTCTTGTTTTGGTTATCAATTTCATGTCTGGGACAGCGCCGCAATATAATAATCTTTATGGCAATGAGTAACCGCTTTTCTGCCTTGTCATTGCCAGTGGCAAGTTTAAGAGTCGCTTCCAGTTGAATCTGGTGCGGTTGCGGTTGCTGTACTTCACCAACAGTCGATTTTTATTCATTCGGCAACAAGTTGGAGCATTTGTTTTTCTTTTTACTTTTTGTTGCAACAACCAACTAACTATAAATGTGCTATTATGACAGGTCTGGTCCGTCTCTCGTGTGTGTGTGTGGCATGCCAAGCAGCAACAGCAGCAGCAGTGCGATGTTCATTTTTGGCGCCATTAACCTTCAATTACCAATTAGCCATGGCTGGCAATCAGTCAAGTCACTGACTGACTGACTGACTTTGTCACCAACTTGACGACGAAAACGAAAACGACACACGACTCGCATCTAAAAAAGCGGCGACGAGGTCTTTGGATCTGACCAAAAATAGTCGCCTATTAAAACTTTGGCAAACCTCTAAATTAACAAACAGCAAGCCAAGTTTTCTACACTTCTAATGAAAATAATAAATAAGCGTCAAAAGAAAAAAAAACAACACCCACAGCACATTTGAAACAAAAGCACAGCAGCAAAAATTGCTGTGGGTTGTTTACATATATAAATAAATATATATATATATATATAGAGATGTGTGTGCATTGCTGCCTACAATTTAATATTTATTTACGTGACGAGTTTTAAACTTAATCACCAAATGGAAATATTTTTAAATTGGAGCTACAATTCTTATGCAAACAAATCTTTATAAATATTTATGTAATTGCTTTACACTTATAAATAATCGGCATTAAAAAAGGAGACTTGATAAACACTTTGACTTTTGCGACCCAGGTTACCTTTAGGTATTCATCCATCATAGCACAGACACAAAAAACGAGACGAGCAACAAGCGAAACACAAACAGCTAAATAATTGCATTAAAATTATTTCTGTGTACACCCAAATGTAAGTGTAATAGAGGAAAAACTCGAGTTTTAATTACAAATTACAGCAATTTTAATGTCGCGGGGAGACTCATAAAAATATACATGAAATGGGCAACCAAAAAGAAGCGCCAACACAGCGTGAAGTTCAAAGCCTTGCTTAGGGAGCAGCAGCAGAGTCATCAAGCTGCCGCTCAATGCTGACTGCCACATGACCCCAGGCAAAGTCAACATACACACATCAAAGAGTGGCGGGGCGAGAAGAGGTCAAGCGTTAAGTCATAAAAGACAGTGAGTGGCGACTAGAGTCTGGGGAAAACCACTCTATGTAAGAAAGTAAAAGATAAATGTTAATCATCAGTTGCAAGCTCATCATTTCATCTCAACGAGTCGATGACGTCGTCAACTTTGTGATGTGATGTGATGTTAAACAGCAGCAGCAACAAGCAGTGACAACAGTCAGTGGCAGGCAACAAGCGAAACCACATTGCCACAAATGTCCATGGCAAGGCTGTGCTTTTTATGAGGCCAGTCGAAGGCGACCTGAATAAAAAGTATTTTAGCAACGCAACTAATTACATACAATTGTTGTTCTTTGGATGTGTACAACAACAACAACAACAGAAACAACAACCAGAATGGCAATGCTCAATTCCAATTCCAATAAGCTTTGCTCTCATTAAATCAAGTGCATCTAATGCGCAGCTGGTCACACTTGACAGCTCCCTTGTGGTAGGAAACTAAAAGCTCACGCTTCTGACAAAATCCTTGAAACATAATATATAAATCATATATATAAAATCAAGGAGATTATTAAAACTTATACTTTATGACTACAGTTTTATTTGATTTTTATAAATGTAAACAAATTTAAGAGTTCTACGAGAGTATTTAAGTATTCGACCTAAAGTCTAAAACCGCTGCTAAAGCCTTCTTAGTGACTTTGCTTAGATTTTATTTCTAACTACAAAAAAAGTGGAGGTTGCCAACCATTTTAATTGTTCTTTGGCCAAGTTAACACGTAAACGTAGCTTATCAAGAAAAATATGTATTAGAAAAATGATTTAAAAAATGTACAAAAAATAAATGAAGAACCGACAAAGACAAAGACACAACAAGAGGCAGACTAATTGTCAACAAAGCGCAGAGAGGGAAGATCAACAGAGATCAGCGCATAGAGACTAGAACAGACTCACAGCCAGGCAAACAGTGAGTTTAAGCCAAGTGCCAAGTTGCCAACCAGTTTGGGATTTGCTGTGGTCAGGCCACAAGAGCAACACCAACTACAACTAACAACAACACAACCGGCTTTTAATTAATTGCCTTTTTTAGGTAAAACTATTTCTTGTCGCATATAAATACATACACACACACACACACACACATACATTCACATTAATATACAGAGAAATGCGTGCTTATTTTGTGTTAAAAGTGCAAACAACAACAAATGTCAGCTACTTGTTGTTGTTGGTGTTTTTTCAAGTTCAGCAGAATTTCGAGCGTGTTGTGTGGCCCTTGTTAAGCCCCCACCTTCCCCCCACAAAGAACAACAAGCAGAGTTGTCAGCTCATGTAAATTGTCATCATCAATATTTCAGCATAAATTGCATATCTTGTCTTTATCTTCTATCTCTGTCTTACACGCTAGCATCCAATGCATGAGTCAGTTATGTGAGTCATAGTAGAGCGCCCTCTGCTGGCCAGTAACTACAACTTGCAGTTTCTAAATCGACAATAGTAATTATAACAGGGGTGTGGTGGGAGGTGTGGGAGGGGCTCGTGTCCAAATCTTATAGAAAACGAAATTTAGGTTATGCGCTTAACATTTTAATTAAGTGGAAAAGTATTACGCCAATTTCGGTCAGTGCTGTTGTGTGTAGAAATCGCAAAACAGAGCCAACAAAATGGAAAGCCACAACAACAAAAGCGAAACTTTGTGTAATTGAAACTGAGCACGAAGTGGAAGTATTATTATTAAGCATGCAAAGCATAATGAAGTAGAAATATGAAACTTGGGCAAAAAAAAAAAAAAACAAAAGAAAAAAAACTATGGACAGACCGAAAGCCTGACAGACACACGGGCACAAAACGAAGAATGCTTGGATGGACGGAAGACTGGAAAACTGGATGGAAGCCTCGATGACATGGAATTGCAAAAGGTGACGATGCTAAAGTTATTAAACATGGTGATGGAAATACTACAATTGTCATGTGTACATATTTTAAAAGGAAAAAAAAGTTCTACTATGTTGTAGAAATAATTTATTTTTTATTTTATTGTAAACATTTCGCTTGTGCGCATTCGTCACTATTCCAGAAACTATGATAAATTTAAATTTGTGCGCATTTGTATGCTGGTTAAATAACCCCAGTTTGTGGTCTGAATTTAAATTAATGTGTATTTCATAATTATGCAGTCGATTTAAATGAGTTTAAGGCCACACAAAGAACAGTGTTTAAAACAGCAGTGTTTACAAATTGTTAAATTTTGTTTCTTTTATAATCTTCCTCGTTCCCATCAAAAATGTCAACCACCAAAAGAAAGAACAAAAAGAGGTCAGAAGAGTTGCGCTGAAGTTGCTAATAATGCCAAAAAACCAAAAGAAGACAGCTGAGTTTTGTGATGCTTTCCAGAAGGAGGAAGCGTCAGGCAGACAGACGGACGGACAAAATGTATAACAGGATAGACAGCAAGAAGAAGCAGATCAGGCCGACAAAGACAAAGCGCATGCGAAAACAATTGAAGCGTGCAAAAAAAAGAGCAACACGAAAAAGAACAACAATAAGAAAACTGAGAAGGGGAGCAGAAGACGAAGCAGAGGCAGCCGCAGCAAATGCAAACGCAAAAAAAAATCAAAAGTTTTATGGCAAAGAAGAAAGAAAAAGGAAATTCATGCGATGGGAAACGGAAATCAAAAGCTGCTACAACAGCAGTGTTTGATGTTGTCGTTGTTGTTGTTGTTGCTGCTGCTGCTGTTGGTGTTGCAGCTTTGCATATAATTTATGACCCGCCAAGGGCAAAGAGACGCAGACAGAAGCGTAGCAAAAGCTGCTTATGGAAGATTGAAATTGTTTAGGCGGAAAATGAAAACGCGCTGCGCTGTATGGCATAAGTAAGGTGAAGAGATAAAAATAAATAATGTGTGTTTATTTGCAGACTGTTGAGATGGAGTCCCCCGCCATGATGCAGGCAGGTGTGAAATGCGAGCAGGCAAATGAGGCCAAAACACACACATATAGAGAGAAGCAACCCTTTTTTTGACTGTGGTTTTTTGTGGTTGTTGCTTTCATAATTCTGTTTTCTCACACAACAACGACGACGACGACAAAAAAGGCCATACAGGAAATGTAAAACCAGTCAAGAAGTACACCAAAATAACCGCAGCAGAAAAAAAGAAGCTTGCAAATGTCTCAAATGCTGCTCGAGTTGGTTACAGTTATTACGAGCAGAAGGCAAAAGCAGACAAGAAATAGAAGGAACGAGTGAGGGAGAGGGATGGGTATAAATAGAGGTGTGCAGATACCCATTCATGAGTTGACCTTTTTTTTGTCTGTTTTGTTTGTCGATATTTGCGCTGGCATTAATCGATGAGTGGCTTCGGCTTTTTCTGTTATCGGCAATAGAAAATGAAGCAAAAACGAGGTTATCAGCGAACTCGCATCGCACTAACAATTCTCAGCTGCTCTTAATAATCATTCATAAAACAACAAATTAGCCTTTGCGTGTATGTATGTGTGCGTGCGCGATTGTATTTGAGTGTGTGTGTGGTAGGCGGCAGGCCAGAGAAAAGTACACCGAATTCGAATTCCATTCATGAAAAAACCCACACATTGCTGTTATGTGCAAATGTATTTGTATATGTATGTGTGTGTGTGTTGGCACATGCGCTGGAGCTGAAGCGTCGTCACTCACACACACATACGAATTTCATTCACAACTGCACACTGGAGCTGGGGCGGGGGAAAGATGCCGTAACATGCACAGCACAGGCAAAACAGAGACGACGACGGCGTCAACGACGGTGTTAACAGCAGCAGCCAGCGGAACTAGCTTCGTGTTCCAACTTAAAACAACAACAATAACAGCAACACAATGTTAAAACTTGGTTTGTTGCTTGCTGGCTGCATCGAAAAACACACAAACACATGCATAGAAACACACACAAGACGCACACGCGATTGCTGTCAGAGCGAGATGGCACGAGGCGGCTGTACAATGCGCAGAAACAGCGCCGCACGTTGCTGCCTTCCTCACTCACATACACGCACACACACACACAAAACAAAATGCATTTTCAGCCAAAAAAAAAATAGAATTAACTGCTGCATTTTGTTGTTAAACGGTTAAACTGCATTTTGCACATTTCTATAAATCAGTTGTACACTATTAATACACTGCACACATTGTATTTATATAGATTTATTTTTGATTTTGTTAATTCGCATTTGGTTTTTTTGGGCGCCTTCTTCTGGCGGAGCAGAAGAGACGAGAGAGACGCGCTTAGATTCCAATACACTTTTCACAGCGAAAAATTATGATTGGCGTACAAATAATTGTTGTTTGGTGCGCAGACGATGTTTGTTTTGTGTTTGCATTGGGGTTTTCATTGATTTGCACGAGGTTTACATACCAATTTTCACTTTTAATTGCTCCTCAATTCGGACTTCGCGTGTTTCAGCCATGTTGGATCCATAACTACTGCTGCTGTTGCTGCTGCTGTTGTTGTTCGCGTTGGTGTTTCTGTTGTTGCTGTTGCTGTTACTGTTACTGTTGCTTGAATCGACGACAATAGCAGCAGCGACGATGTCGCTGTCAATAGCGTCGTCCTGCTCTTCACACATATAGCGCTTCTTTTTCAACAGCATTATGTTGTTGGTGTTAGTATTGGTGTTGGTTCGCAGAGTTGCATTTAGATAAGTATTGAAATTAATTTATTTTTTGATATCGTTGTTTTACCGCAACCGTCGCGTTTTGCATGAGATTTTATTATGTTGATTTTCTGTACACAAATCGCTTTAACATCACTTGATTGTTGTTGCAATTACTTTGTGTTTCATATCTTTACATATCTTGTTCTTTTTTATTCACTATTTTATAAATCCGACAATAACAAAAACGAATAAGCTTTGAGCTAAATAATAATCCGCTTTCGACTTGTTGAGAGAGAAGAGCGACAAGTTTAATGCAGTAAAATCACAATCGCACGTAGCGACGCACAACCGTCCGCAGCAATGAACGAAACTATAATGAGAGCCGAATGGCAAACGGACGGAACACGAACAAATATATATATCGATACATCAAGAGAGCAGAGAATAATGTTATCGAGCGATAGAGAATAGTATGTTGTTCACGTGTGAATAGGAATAGGTATTTTATCAAGCATAAAAACATGGCTGATGATTTATTAACAATTCTGTAATGTATAATAACATAATATCATTCGCTTGCTTCTATAATAGAAAATCAGTTTTTGGTTCTCGTGCCTTTCATCGCAAGGAGGCAAATCAAACACGTTTTGCAACACTGATTTATCGAAAGGCTGCGAAATGGCGCAGTGTTTGAAGTTATGAAAATAATGTGGGTTTCTCTGCGAAATTTAAGAAATTTACTAAGCTTTTCGTTCTATTATATTATACATAATAATTTTTATTTATTGTCCAAGCTATATTAGCAATAGGCGCACTTAAGAAACTTCACGCTGTTGTTATTCAGCATACAATTTTATGAATGAAACTGATATTAGCTCAGCAACGGGGGTTGTGCCGGTAAACACTCACACAGCCACACACACACAAAAATACACGCGCACAATGAGAGGCCTGGTGAACACATGTTGCGCTAGCGCCAAGCGGAAGCAAATTGTGTTCCGGGAAAGTTTCGGGCATTTTTGTTGCGTCTAATGCGCTACAGGTGGTCGGTCATATCAACATAAGACTCGAGTGTTTTGAATAGTTTCTAAATTCTAATACATTGAATGCATTTAAATATTATAATAATACTGATTAAGCGTAAATTTAATAAATTTGCATGTAATCAAATAAATTTACACGTATTACTACAAATACTATTTATGTGTATTTATTCAACTTGCAAATGCCTTACTTATTGAATGCAGCGCATTTTTATTTTAGGTGGGCGTTTTTAGTTCAGGGGTCGAGAAACCGGCAAACTACATAAAAAAAACAACGCAGTGAAATGTTAAATTTACACGCATTCATTCATTGTTTGGTCGCTGCTGCTCTGCGAACCACACACGCACAACAACATCAACAATAACAACAACAAATTTACAGCGATGCGTCTTATCAGCAACTGTTATACATTCATTAGGCGATGCCGACGTCGATGCTGACGCCGACGCCGCCTATAAGTGGAAGTGTACAAGTGGTCGACATTTGCTGTCGCCCTTTTTGTTGCTTCTCTTACTCATCGTATGTTTGTGTGTGTGTGTACATTTGTATACCTTAACTCAGGTGCAGAGAGCGGCATAATCGACGACTAAAGTAAATATGTACATATTTATTACCTATGTAAATACATATAACGTAATGGTTGCTGTGTAATAATAATAAAGTATTATTTAATGTCATAGAGCTATACTTCAGCTTGAATAATATTTATCATAAGAAACTCGAGCAAAGTATTGCACACAGCTCAGAAAGGGTATTTCTAAGCGTAGCCTCAGCTTGACTGTTTGTGTGCGTGAGTCCGAATGTCATTTGCATTTTCATAATTTCGCTCAACGAAACGTAACCAACGTGGGAAGTTCGACCGTCTGTTTCGTCAAGTGCTTTGGCTCCAGCTGTCCACTTGCCTTAGCCTTCCTCCCCGTCCCTTCCGAAATGCTCTTTGCCCTTGTCCAAGGTGCATTCGTCTGCATCGGCGATATAAATAGCGTTTTGTGTTGTTGTTGTTGTAGCCGCATTTATTTAGATAAGTGTTGGCATCATTTTCGAGTCTTTTATTTTTTCGTTTTTTTTAGTCAATTTATGCGTTTGCTGTGTTTTGGTCATTTCTTTTGGCTTCCGTTATTTTGTTAAGCATTCCATTTCCCGGCATTGAAATGTTAAATTTATTGACCATCTTCAAAAGCACTTTTTGGGGATCTAATTTTAACATGGATTTCGACATCTATTCGCGTTTTCAACTATAAATGAATTATTATTTTAGAGCTCAAACTATGATCAAAGTACCCTTTCTTTTGAAAATGCGATGATTTTTGACGAAGTTATGGCATTTTGAAGGGTCGACCTATTCCCATATGCCGATTTTCGTACTATAATTTTGACTTATGTTCCCACCCGAAATCACGTTTTTAACTTTAAATGTACGATTGATCTAGAGGCCAAAATATGATCAAAGCACCCTTTCTTTTAAAAATCCGTTGAGTTTTGACAAAGTTATGGCATTTTGGAGGTTTGACCTATGCCCAAATGCCGATTCTCGGTCTATAATTTTGACTTGTGTTCCGACCCAAAATAACGTTTTCAACTTTAAATGAACGATTGATCTAGAGGCTAAAATATGATTAAAACGCCCTTGCTTTTGAAAATGTGTTGAGTTTTGACGGAGTTATGGCATTTTGAAGGTTCGACCTATGCCATATCGACCCATATGCCGATTTTCGGACTATAATTTTGACTTATGTTCCGACCCAAAATCACGTTTTTAACTTTAAATGTACGATTGATCTAGAGGCCAAAATATGATTAAAACGCCCTTACTTTTGAAAATGTGTTGAGTTTTGACGGAGTTATGGCATTTTGAAGGATCGACCTATGCCATATCGACCCATATGCCCATTTTCGGACTATAATTTTGACTTATGTTCCGACCCAAAATCACGTTTTTAACTTTAAATGTACGATTGATCTAGAGGCCAAAATATGATCAAAGCACCCTTTCTTTTAAAAATCCGTTGAGTTTTGACAAAGTTATGGCATTTTGGAGATTCGACCTATGCCCAAATGCCCTTATACCGATTCTCGGACTATAATTTTGACTTATGTTCCGACCCAAAATCACGTTTTTAACTTTAAATGTACGATTGATCTAGAGGCCAAAATATGATTAAAACGCCCTTGCTTTTGAAAATCCGTTGAGTTTTGACAAAGTTATGGCATTTTGGAGATTCGACCTATCCCCAAATGTCGACTTCAGCCTTAGAAAACTTAAGTGCGCATAAATATTACAGTGATAGCAGAGTATTGCACAGTCGGTTGTGCCCGACAGCAACACTCTCACTAGTTTAACATTTATTTAATTAAAATATGGTGCATACATAAATATTGGCTTTATCGTGGGTCGCCAACATTTTTTACATTCGTAAATTTAATTTTTGTTGTGTTTAGCATCGCTTATCTACAAATTTATTGGCGATTTACACATAAACTCACAAAAAAAGTTTTAAATGTGGGTTGCTTTTTTGTATTTACATAAAAACCTGTGAATATTTTTTGTACAGCAATTCAAAACATTTTTTCATTCATTGACTCATATTAATGTTATAATAAATGATCTAATAATGCTACAAATTATGCTAAATTGAAATCGAATATATGCATTTGCTTAAGTTTATTAGAGACTAACTTAAAAAGCATAAATTGTTGGCAAACTTTCTAGAAATGTGGCAAGACACCTTCACAACAATTTGTAAAGGTCGTTGATTGTGGATTTACTCAAAGATCATAGAGATTAAGGATTGATTTAATCATTATATACTTAAATATGTACATATATAAATCGACTAGAAATGTGCTGAGATGATAAAATACAAGATACATATTAATAGCTACACACACTTACTTAACATATAGATTTATGTTTTTGCAAATAACTGTCTAATTAGTGCCGATTTCTACTGCTAACAGATACGATTATAAATATACACATACATACGTAGGACGCCACTACTTATAGTTAGATTTAAGTCCTTGCATAAAATCGTTCCAAAAATAAATTCTACATAATTTTAATAATTTTTGGCAAAACTGACTGATGTCTGCTGCGAGAGCTCTTAGAGCTATCCAAAGAATTCAAGAGTCCATTATAACACTAATAGATTTGGTAATAGAAACTAGCTTAAACCCAATTGTTGCGCGTTGTTGGCTATAAAGCATCGTTGTGGCTCTTGGATATGGTCGTCTCAATCTGATCTATCCGCCGAAACGAGGGCAAATAATTGGAGCTGGCCTGCGTGACAATCGAATTGTTCGAGGAACTCTGCAGCGATAGAGAGGTCTTTATTGGTAAGATGGAGCTTGGATGATCGATAAACTTCAAGTTCAAGAAACGTTACCTTCTTCTGTCGATAGGAGCGAACACGCACTCGTGTCGTATTCCTTCGCACGGGATTCACCGTCGTCGACTTCTGGGAGAGACGCACCGAGCTGAAGGTGCTGCCCCGATGACCACGTCGAATTTGCGGTGATGGCGTGCCGGTGGCTAAAAAAGAGAGATGCAAAGATTGAAGGTGTATATTGGGGATAACATTCCAGTTACTCACGTGTGCCTGGTATGGCTGTGCTCCGTTTGGTGGCCTGCATCATGCCGAAGACGACAGCGCTAAAGGAGCCATGATGCGATGTCTGTCGGTGAAGATTGGGCGTCGGGGCGTGTGGAATGCCGGCGGGCAGGCGCACTGGTGAGATCAGCTGGCTAACTGAAATGCCCTTGGGATGCACATAGAACGTGGTCATCATGCCCTTGCCCTTCACATTGACTTCGCCACGTTTCTGCAGGAGCACAAACCTGAAGCTCGACTCAAACTCAATTCGTTAAATTCTCACTTACCACACACGTGTACCCACGTGAGCAAAGCAACTCCGCCGTATTTTCTGGCACTTGGACGCGCCAGTTTTCGCCCGTGGAGTCCATGCGCGAGGCCACATTCACCGTATTGCCCCAGATGTCGTAAACAGGCTTCCGGGCACCAATAACGCCACTTACTAACGGTCCACTGCAGATACCGACGCGAAGTTGGAAATTGTTGAAGGCATCGCTATTGATTTCCTCCAGCTTTTTCTTCATGGCAAAGGCAAACTCGACGAGATCACAGACGCTGTCCTCCGATGTCTCGCCCCGCACACGCAAATGCTCGTGATTGAGTCCGGCGGCAGCCATATAAGTAGCGCCTACGGTTTTTATTTTCTCCACGGATGCAAAACGCGGCTGCTCCAGCAATTCATCAAAGTCGCCTGCCGGACGACAGAAAATCACCATTAGCCACTGTGTACAATTATTCCGTAATCAATCAACTCACAGATAATCTCATTTAGGATGCGTATGCACGCTTTCCCATTGTCAATGTCCTCCGAGTAAAAGTCCTGGAAATTGGGTATGGAGGCAAACATAACGCCGCACAGATTGTGCATTTTCGAATACAGCTCGTCCGTGTGCTCATCGGACAGATAATAGGCGGCCACATGGTCCGGCAGTATGTTCTGCATGCCATTCCCAAATCAAACATTTAATTAATGAGACATCATCAGGGGGCGGGCAAGGGGAGTTGAGGTTATTAGTGGTATTACCTTAATTAATGTGTCATTAAGCGCACGATTCGATTTCATGTTGGTCAGTTCGCGTTCCGCTTGCTCCTTCCAAATAAAGTCCAGGCGCGAGGTAACCTGTGCAGGATGAAAACACAAAATAAAATAGTTATTGCAGGAAAGGTCAGAGCAGGGGTTGCGGGAGGCAGCTGACCATGAAAAACATGAAAAACTTTCTAGTTCTTATGGATATTCTGATAAATAACTATATTATAACTGAGTTTTACAAGTAGTTACCTCGACTAGTCTAGCATGATAGCACACCATGATTAGGAACGTGATTAGCAGTATAAGCATCTGTACGCCTAGCGGCATTCCATTATCTCTCAGATTGTCCAGACTGAAGCTTTCGTTGGTGCTGAATCGGATGAAGATGAGCGCAGTGTAGAATGCAACCATTCCCATTGCCATAGTTGCCTTGATCAAGTAGTAGAGCTTCAAAGCTGTGGCCAGTGAGACAAGGCACAGCACCCAAGTGAAGACGATATACTCGCGATGCACACACCCAGAGGTGTCGTCTATGGATATGAAATATGTGCTCCGATCATTCCGGGTTAGTGCAAAGGGTCGATGCGACTGCTCAAAGGACTCCAGTGGAGTGTTGCTCAGATTTTTAAAAGTCAAAGCATTGGCAATCGTGTTACGCACTAATTCATCGGATGCATTGATGAAGCTCTCGTTAACCAAGGCGACCAGGGAAATGGCGGAGGCACCACCACTAGCCGGGGTACGGATGGTTAGATTATGCTGGAAAGTCTGCGAGATGGAAACAATTGCATCCAAATCCACGGAAACGTTGCTCAACTGTGAGCTGCGGGTGAATTTCAAGTCATTGGTGCCATTGTAGCTGGACGAGGGGCAGAGCACCAAACCAATTGCGCTGAGCATGCACATGGAAATGATGACGAGGCAAATGAAGAATGTGCGACGTCGCCGCTGATGCACCAACTTAGCCGAGTTGATTTTCAAACAACTTGGCAGGCCTAGCAAAAAAAAGCTAAAGCTGAGCAAAAGCAGATGGAGAGCATAAATAGGTTGCTCACCTGGAAACTCCTCGGCCATGACGAGGACACAGCAAAAGGTGAGCACCACAGTGCCGGCAGCCAGGCAAATGATGACTGCTGTGCAGCGCGGTATAATTATGACCTGGCACAGAACCATAAATATCCAAATGACAAACACACACAGCATGTTCGAGCTGCAAATAATTACAAAATGGCACAAGCCAATTAGCAAACAGTTAATTAATTAATTCATTAAATGCTGTTTAGGCTTTAGTTTCATTAGCATTTCAATTTATACGCACCGAAACATGTCCTCGCGCAGCTGACAGAACTTCTGCTCCTGGCTCTTGTCGATGAATTTCAATGTCCAGGCATTTAAATACTCTCTCCGGATTTCCTTATTCGAATTGATTTGGATATTCTGTTCGATGAAGTCGTCAATCTGTTGGCAGATAAAATAAATGTTTAATAGCAATTGAGCATACTTTATTTTACTAGCTATTAACCTCTTTATCCAGCACGGTTACCGAAATGCGATGATCTTGCTTGGGATCGACTAAAATGGAATCCACACGATTTAAAGCCTCCTCGGGACTGTTAAGCTGAAAATGCATTAAAATGTTAAGTTAACAGTTTCCAATAAATTAAATAGCGCCACCTATTGTTTGGTTTCACTTTAAATGTAAACTCTTTGTGGATTAATGAAAAAAAGTATTGATTATAAATTTATATTTTTTAACGAGCCTATATTTATTTGTATGCCAACTCTTGCTCACATTTCTGAAGGGTATCTCGGGTATCCACTCTGTGGTACTCTCATCCTCAATGATCAGTCCCTTGGCATTGATTGCCTCCGCCAGATTTTGAACGCTGTCGCCATTGCGTGGCTGTTCCAGTGGTGCTGACATCATTGCCGTTGGCGACGATACCGTCGAGAGTCCAGCTGCTGGTGCTCCACCAGCGACTGCATTCGCATTGACTGCCGCACCGTTGCGCAATCGGCGATTGTCCAAGGCAACACCCTCGACCACATTGGGCAGCGAGTTGAGGGAGATGTTCTTCTTCTGTTGCTGCTGTAGCAGCTGGGATGGCTGCTGCACGGCCATGGCCACTGCACACTCCAGACTGCTGCGTCCATCGATGCTGCCAGTGCCGTCGATGATGCCCTGCACCGTGGCCGTATTGCTGCCAATGCTGCTGCCGCTGGCCGAGATTGATTTGGGCAGCGCTGCACTTTCCCGATTGGCAGCAGGGGCAGCGCTGCTGCTGCGGGTGCCAAAGCGTCGCTTCGGTCTGCAACGGGTTAAATTACGTATTGTTATTACCCGGATTAGTGGTGTTCAAACGTCTCCGGATGTGAGCTAAACATACCGCAACGGCTCTGTGCGCTTGATGAGATACGTGGTCACGTTCAGCTTATTGAGATGATTATCTCGACTGCCACCGTTGCCCGGCTCCACTTCGTAGGCGTCGTTTAAGCAGTTCAACGTCGCCTCCGAGATGTGAACGCGACTGCAAAATTGAGTGTGGGTGTGGAGAGGGGAGTGGTAAGTGGAGGGGGGGGGGGGGTTAACAACAAATGGTAGTTGGCGAAAATTAAATTCAAATATTTGCCCACGTTTTCTGCGATTGTGCGTCGAGTTCGCCACCCGAACAAAACCACTCTCTTTCTGTGTGTGTGTGTGTGTGTGTGTGTGTGTGTGTGTGTGTGTGTATGTGTGTGTGCCTTTCATAATTGGGTTCGCTGTCTACAATTTGGTTTCTAGTTCTTCTTGCTGACGTTTTATGTTACAGTTGTTTCGCCTGCTCTTCTAGGCCACAATTACATCAAAGCATTTTGCATTAAAATGGAAACCTTTAACTTTGCCCCTTGTTCGGTTTGTGGTCGACGTTGATTTGTTGTTTCTGTCCAGCTTTTATTATTGCTTTGCTATTTTCCGTTCTCTCCTTTGTATTTCTTGTTTTTGGTTTCTTGTGTCAAAACATGCTTGGCTTGCAAAAATTACCAAGCAATCGTTGTTAGCCAGAGTTAGAAGCAGGACACACCCTAATTGGCCAATTAAAAAATGTGGCTGACTCAGATTTAAAGCCAAAACATATTTGGCAACACGTTTCGGGTTGCTATTGCAGGCGACTTTTGTATTTTCGAATTTTTGCCAATAAATTTGAGCTGCATGTTACCACCACCCAAAATATTGATGTGGTTTACTTAATTTGTAGCTATGGTGAAATTAGAAGCTGTAAAAGGGCTGCTTTTCAGTTGGTTAACTGCAGTCAAGCTGAATTGGTTAACTAACTGAACTTAATTAGTTTTGGCTTTGTTTTATTATTTGCACCTCAGATATTTGGGATATGTTTTAAGCAATAACTTGTCCGAAAATTTATTATGTGTTATTTTTGTGATTATTTTAATTATGCCTATTTTAAACTAGCTAAGCAACATTTGTTATTTATTATCCCTAAAAGTATGCAACATATATTTTATTTTTCTTTTATTGATTCGAAAAGTGAAATTTGAGCTTATTTAAATGTAGTTGACATTTTAAATCGACAATGCAATAAAATTCAACTGTATTATTTTTTGTTGTTGTACATTTTAGTTGTCAATTTGTTTCGGCTACACGAACAATAACATACATATGCCGCAGGGCAATGCTTCGTGCACAAATTTCAAAGGACCAATTCAAAACTCAACACATTCTAAGAAGAACCATAAATCGACGGTGATAAATACGTTAGTTGTACTTACCCAGGTATGCCGCCGGATTCCATGTGATTTGCAATTATAACATCATTGGACCAGACATCAAAATGCCATTTCTTGTTGCCCAAAACGCCGCACATCACCGATCCGCTGTGGATGCCGATGCGCATATTGAGGTCAACCTGTAAAGCAAAACAAAACAAAATGCAAAATTCTCACAGCAAATATGCAAATTATGCACAAGCACAAAAACAACTGCAACTGCAACTACAATTGGGGCACACTGCAGTTGTCGGAGTGTCAGTGACAGAGTCAGTCGGTCGCTTGGATTCTGTGACGCCCAAAAGTCCTTAGCCGGCGGCATATTCATTAAATGCGCTCAAAGGTCAAAGGAATTGCGGCAAGGAGATAAGTTGCCAAAAAAAAAAATAATCAATTAAATCTTTTGTTTTTTTTTTTTTTTTTTTTGCTCTTGTCCATTGTGGGGGGTCATTCCAAATGTAACGAAAATTTTATGCTGCTGACGTTTGTCGGCGTTGCCTTTTGCTCTGCTGAGATTTGCATACAAATGAATTGTCAACACGTCCAGCACACGACACCAACGTTGTCCAATGTTCGTTAAAATAAAGCGGCTCGCTTTCCTCCGTTCTCCACACCACAAAAAAAAAAAAAAAATGCAAAACAGCTGACCATTGGAAAATTTGTGGCATTAAATTTGAAAAAATAATGCGGCCTGGCTTTTGAACACTTCCCATAGCAGTTGACTGTTATTTACTAACAGTAGTCTGTTAGTTGTCAACTCTTACATTCTATGCACCGCACAAAAGTATGCAGCAAAAATTTCGTTTTACAGAGCAGAAAATGCGGCTTAACTCAAAGCAGCCATTAATCACAGAAGCTCAATAAATGAATGTGCAAATAAAAAAAGGAAAAGTAAGCAACCGTCATTTAAATCGACTGTGATTTTTTAATGCTTACATGCGTATGCAGGCGCACATCTTTGATGGCCTTTATCATGTGCAGTCCAGTTTCGACGCTGCACACGGCATGGTCCGGTCGCGTCTTCCAGTTGTCGCTCTCGAACTGCGACACACAGTAGTAGCAATCGCCGAGCAGCTTCACACGCAGGCAATGATTGTCCTGTGATGAAGAGAGAGAGAGAGAGAGAGAGATGTGTAAAACAATGCAGCACTTGCCACATATATAACTATGTATGCAACGGACACTTACCTCTGCGATGCGATCGAATCGTGCGAAAAGGTCGTTTAAAATTTTCACTAATTGCTGGGCCGACGTTTTGCTGGCCAGTTCCGTAAAGCCCTACAGTCGTGAATTTCAATTAGCTTGAATGCCATGAATATTTTCGCATTAATTAGCTTACCTTGATGTCGGCAAATAGGATGCTCACATTGTCCATGGGATACACGTACAATTTGTTGAACTGCGTTTCCACCGTGGGATCCGTGCCTTTGTACATTTCACTGCGTATTTGATTATTCACAATGTTGGGCAAAACTGCAATTAGAATGCAATAGGACCTACATTAAATGCAGCTAAACGCAGTAGATGCTCGTATAATTTAGAGTCCCTTTGTGCTGTCCTTGAGCCACCCGAACCAAATGCCACCTTAATTCAGGACTCTGATTACCTGTTCCCAGCTCTCTTTTTAGATTTTACCTGACATCGGCGAGCGAATTCGCTGGAAATTTTTAGCATTCTTTGGCCTTGGTTTCAAAGCATTTTTCCCTTTCTATTCTTAGGTTATATATATATATATATATATGTATATATATATTTTGATTTTCTCTGTTTTTTAAGGCAAGGAAATGACTGAAATTTAATAGAAAAAAATGTAACTCACTTGAATCTAGTAACTTTTGTGTGCGCTGCAGCTCCTTTTCGGACTCCTTCTTGTGCTCCATGGCCTTGTGGGTCTCGATGAAGGCCAAACGCTGTCCGCGATCTGTCAAATATTTTGTATACATTCCGGCCACATTGATGGCCGAGTACAGAATGAAATTGGCAATGATTTGGAACAGCACGCAGTTGAAATCAAATGTCGTCTACAAAAACCAAACAACAAATATATATATAATTATATATATACGATATATATTAGAAAATTACGAGTTTTGGTGCCTTACCTCCTTGCTCTGCAATTTGTTGATGGTAATTACGGCCAGGTGGCAGCTGGCGGTGATTGTGCCACCAACCACGCACCATTTGAGTGGAAGTGGCAGCATGGCATACGGCACAAATATGACAAACAATATGTACCAGACCAGGTACTCACGATTCTCGAAACCGATGCCTTCGCTGATGAATCCTGTCGTCGTCGCAATAAAAACATTTATGACGGCCAAAAGGATTAGCAAATTTAATGGCCAGCGCATGTGTCGCATGTCGCATGATTTATGCAACCAGCCTTATGAGCCACAAACACAAACCCACCTTGTATATTGAAGAGCACCCAGGTGCAGACAGATGCCCAGTGCAAGTAATTGTTGGCAAAGCAACGCCAATAGCCCAAAAAGCAAATGGCCAAATTGGCAATGCCACAGCAAACGGACCAGGTAATCGCGGTAGCTGTGCTGGCCATATTTGAGTCCTAAACGAACCAAAACAATTTTCAATTTACAATGAAGAGAGAGGGAGAGAGAGATAGATAGAGATGGTTTCAGTTACCGTTAAATAGCGCTCCTTTGGCTGCAACATCCATATTATGGCCATCACAATCTTCAGCACAAAATCGACAACATTCACAATAATCAGCGATTTCTGGCGTTGCCTGTGTGTGTAGGTGAGATAGCTTCTCTCCAGCGAGCTCTGCTTAAAGGAGTTCGTTAGAGAGGGACAGAGTATGCCCTTGACCACATTGCCGCTCTTAAAAGCCGAATATGTTTCATTTGTAAGCGGTCTTTGGGGTCCAGCAATGTTCGCTATCGAATGCCCCGATTCCAGCTCGTAATCTGCACACAATTTATATATATTTAAGCATAATTCGTTTGGAGTAAAAAATACAAAAGATATATATTTATAACATTTCTTGAGAACCACAACTTTAACAACTCTTCTTAACTTATAACAGTACACAAAATAAATGTTGGCCCAACTAATTTTCATTTAATGTAAAACCCATAAAAACTATACAGAATTAGAATTAGTAAGGAAACCCTAATTTACAAGGAATCTTGAGTGGCTTAGTAAAAGATTAAAATCTTTATAGAAACTAGTTAGACTCGTCCAAGTTGGATTATAAACATATTGAGCAATAAGCCAATTAACTTGGGAGCAAACAAATAGATGTGGTGGCTGCCACTTATGACGCTTCTGATCCAGTCAATGTGATACCAGACATCTGTGTAGACCGACGGGTAAAGGCCATTGCCACAGCCAAGCCAATATGAGACGACGCCATAAACGGTGAAGTTTCGCAGCAGTGGATCGCCGGTATCACCACGGCAGGGATCTTCATCAAGAGTCGAATTCAAATTGCCGGCACACAACATTTCGGACAGAAAGTTCTCAATCAATGAGGTGCACAGCACGCGATCTAGCAACTCAATCTCGATGTACAGGATTCGAGAAGCAAGAGCACCGCCCTGTCCAAACCAGATTATTAAAGTAAACAACAAAAGAGCCAACAAATCGATCGAGTTACACTTAACCTGGTAGACACGCCCCCAGCCCAAGACAATGTATGACAAACCCACTGTGGGTGGTCCCTCGGGCAGATTGATAATCCCAATGTGCGGCTTATCCATTGGCAGCTCAGTGCGCAACTTTAAGATTGCAATATTGTTGGTATTGTAAATGGTGTAGTTGGCTGGCACATAAATCCTTTCAACTGGCATATTTATGGTCTCGCCCTCAACAACCTTCAGACGGTTGGGGGTGCCAGCGACGACCAACAGGACACGACTCCGATAGATTATCTTGCGATTGCTTTTGGAAAGTCACTAATTAGTGGATCGCAAAACAAACTATATATATATAAATTTGTGGACGTATCCTACTCCATTACACAGGTCGCGGCAGTCAGCACATAAAGCGGCGAAATTATGGAGCCGCCACAGAAATGATTGTCGCCAAAGTACTTCCGGGGCGTACGAGATCTTATGGACACCACATACTTGGCCATCGTTTGCATCATGTGTAGACTGTAACTGGGCGTGGCCAATCGCTTAATGCGCTTCCCATCGGTGGCAAGTTCCTCGCTGAGTGCCAAGTGCCATACTAGCAGTAGGTGCATCAATTTGAAATACTTTCCAAGTATCATTTGAATTATTATTACTATGTTGAATGTATTTGAAGGAAGTTTCTAAGTTTACTTAAGACTGAGTGACAAGTTTGCATAAAAATAGACAGACATGGCTACATGGAACCTAAGCCCATTAAAAATTGTTGAAAAGGGTCAGTTTGTCTCTACGTCTAAATGAACAAAAGGATCTTAAAGACAATAGGAACTAGAGACTTTAAATTGGGTACAGAACTTCGCGGATAACAACTTGAACAGAGACATATATGTACATAGGTACAAAGGTTACAGGATCGATTAAAATGCTGTTTCTTTTTGGTTCCGATACGGTCTATTCAATATAAATGTTATCACAAACGGAATTTTGGGTTTTAGGTTACGATTACGATTCTGAACTTCAATTAGGAAACCATAAGTAAATATCAAAAATTAGGGTTACATGTAAATGTGTTTTTTTTTGTTCTTTGATTTCGTCTTACCAAAATTGCTGTCGGCAAATATGCTGCAGCTTTCCGTGCGTCGCTTGGGTCCATAGCCGGATTTAGCCTCCACGATGCGGACGGATTGCACGCGTCTCGGCGTTTGCTTGGCCAATCCACCGACTGGTCTAGCAGCAGCAGCAGCAGGAACGACACCAATACCACCGATGCCACCATTGCCCTCGGGTCGGTCCGCAGCGATGCCGACGCCAACGCCAAGCATTGCCTGCTGTTTCTTGCGCAAATTGGACAGAATTGATGCAGCGGAGGCGCGCAGGGAGTGGGGCAGATCACCGCTGTCATCCATTTGGGCGCCGTCGCCGGGAAGTCGTGGTATTTTAGACATATCCGGCTTGCTGAGAGCCAGCGTTGGCGACGTCGTCGTCGTCATCGCCGTCATCGTCGTCATCGTTGTTGTTGTCCCTTTTCCGTTTGCCTCCTGCTGCTTTTTTTGTGTGTTTTAGTTTAGCTTTTAATTAGCCCTAAGTGCTGGCCAACAGTTCAACTTACCTCGAAAGTAGTCACTGTTGTGGTTGTTGTTGTTGTCGTTGCCATCGTTGTGGCTTTAATCTGTTCATCATTTGTGGCCTGCGCTGCGGGATTGCTCAGTCCGGGTCCACAGTCAACATCATCGTCGTCGTCATCATCGTGCTCATCTTCAGAGTCGTCGTCGCTCTCCAGCTTTAGATCGTCAATTTGCGCCAAGGTAATCGCACCCTTGTCAACAGCCCGTCGCAGCACCACGCTCTGGTCTATTTCCTCCTCCTTCTCCACCTCTTTATTCTTCGACTCTGTTTTGGGCTCCGCCACAGTCTGTGCTTGGAGGTCGGGTGGTGCGGAATGGGTTACACTATTGCATTGGCGACGCTGCTGCAGCGCCGAGGATGGCGTCGAGCTGAACTGACGTAGATGTACCTCTGCCGAGACCAACTTGTCGTCATCGTCATCCATGTTGCGTTCCTGTTCCTCCTCCTCCTCCTCGTCGGCGTTGGTTCTGTTCGGTATAGAGAAGAGTATATAAGAGTATATTAAGCTGCTGGTGCTGATAATCAAGTGAGCGTGGTTAGGAGGACATAATCATCAACATTATTATCAATGCTTGTCAACTCAAGCTTTAACTGTCAATAAGCGCTTTGAAGTTGTCAACGATTAAATTCTGTTTGTGAGCATGTGTGTATGTGTGTATGAGTGTGTGTGTGTCTGTGTTTGCCTGTGTGTTTGCCTGTTCCCGAGCCTGATTGCTGGAGCCCAACGTGTGTCCCATTTGTAGTCCTTTTGAATGGCGGCACCACTTCTAATGAATACAAACATTTGCCTATTCCCCAAACTGATGCTGCTGCAACTCACAATCAAAACTTTTTGATCCAGGCACACAAAATGTAAATGGTTTCTAAGCGTCGACATTTCCGTCGAGGCGTGAAGCCATTTGCCAACTTTGTCAGCCCACGGGGCTGAGGATGAGGGAATTCTAAACCAGAACGTATGTGTCAGCTGACGGATGAATACAATGTGTCCACAACAGAGCCGAGGAAATGATTAATATTAGTATGTAGCCTTCACTGAATCTGCTTTTGTTTGTCTCGAGTTCGCTTCAATTATGAAAATGGGCTTTAAAGTGTCATAAATTACAAATGGATATTTAATAGGAGTGCTTAAATGTTACATTTTAAGTTTAACATTGCATAGAAATGTTATTGAAAGTTTAACGAGTTAAATTAATATAAAACAGATATGTAAATTGAATTTCCGTTAAATGTTAAACTTTAAGTTTAACATTGCGTAGAAATGTTATTGAAAGTTTAACGAGTTAAATTATAATAAAACACATATGTAAATTTAAGCAACTTTTTTTTTACAAAATAAAACGTTCAATATATTTTTTTTTAAAGCGATTTCAATCGCATTACACCCACAGACACATCGCCACCAATCTTTTAAAGGCATTAAAGGATAATGGAGTTCGTCGTGCGTTTCCACTCAGATAGAGCATTAAAACTTTAACGCATACGACGCATACAAATTGAGAGGCCCCAAATAATTTGGTTTTCATGATCCCCATGTCGTATAAATTACCTACGTCCCATACTCGATTGTATTAAGTATCTTTATCCGCATACTGCAAATGGCAGCAGCAGCAGCAGCAGCAGTAGCTTATACAACTTAAATTCTCGATGGCGCTGCGGAAACACAAAATAACGACGATGAGAATGACAGTCAACAACTAGAAAATGGCACGTTGATGTCGTTGTCATTATTCAAATTAGCATTTATACACACGCGGATGCACACACAAACATACACGCACATTAACACTCACACACACGCACATTACACACAGGCTCACGTCAGCAGCTCATTCAAATGTACAAAAAATCGTAGCATACTTTTGGGCTGTCAGAAATATTGTTGACCTCGAGGAAGAGAACTCCGATAAATCGCAGCAGCCAAGGGACACGTATATATATATATATGCATATGTATTTGTAAGTATCTCTTAGAAATATATTTGAAGAGTCCCGAAATTAAATTTGGAATACGTTATCGTATAATTCAATAAACTGTCAACTGCTCAATGCGCCGCCCAACCAAATTGTATGCGTTCTGCCTGAGGTCCTCTCATAATATCCGGAGATAAACATTTATTTTGTGCACATTTAAATAACAGTTTATTTGATACGCTCTTTGTGTTTGTGCGTTACACCATTTGCCTGTCCATTTCAGTTTTCTAATTTACTTTAACGAGCGGTGAGTTCAACTTCTGTGAATAGAGCAAAAGTTTTTCACCTTTTGCGGTTGAGCTCTCATTTACTAAGTTGGAAAGTTGGTAACAAGCTCATCAACTAATGCCTAATATTATCTGCGACACGTATAAAATACACTAATAATTATACATAAATATATGTATTAGCAGAATGTGGTCTATTTTGGGCTTTTCTATAGCATGCTTGTGGGCGCAACCAACTTTCATAATCTTATTTATGTACATATTTTATTTACATCTGTATTGGTATCTATCACTTTGGTTGACTGCACTTGATCAAAGTTGAGCACATTAAATAGTTGTTATCAGTTATCAGTTGCCAATGTGGCTAACAAAGTTGTATAATGCAAACAGCAATTGGGGCTTGATTAGTGTGTTCAAATTTGGAGTAGATAGAGTTAATGGATGATTGCATCATTTCAAATATATACCTTTGGCAATGTATTTATGCATATTTATATATGTATTTATGTCATATATTTATGTATATATAATGTTGCCTGAAACAGTAAACGTATGCGTTGAGGCTATATTAAAATGAACGACTCTTCAAATAAAAACGAACCTTTTTTTTTTTTATTATATATCGCCTTTGGCCACATTTGCATGTTATGTTAAGAGGCTTTGGCTGCGAGCAATTTTCAACTCCCTGCCAACATGAAAAACTTAAAATCTTTAGAATTTATTCACATCGCATCTGGTTACAAACCAAGTTGACAGCTGCTGCTTTAATAAGGGCTCGATGGATGCAAAAGAGAAACAACTAAAAGTGGTATGCTTCAGTTTGTAGGCCTGTGCTCTTAACACTTTCATAAAGTCTTAACCTATTCATATTCAATTGAGCGTGCTAACTGTTTTGGCTTGAAATATGTCATTTACACACCTGTTAACTTGAATCCTCCAAAGAGCAATTTCACAAGCCACACATCAGTTCAGCTTGTTGCTCTTTTCCATTAATCCAAAATATGATTAGCACATTTGATGGATAAATAACACATACGTTTTCATTTTGTCATGACTTAATAAAATCCAACGAATTTTGAAACTTGTAATATAATTATTATCGCACTAAACCAGTTGTCGGAGTTTGCATTGGATAGGTTTTTGGCGATGAGTAATCCCAATGATAAACAAAGAACACGAGCGACCAACTACCAACGACCAGCTAGCGACCGAGGGCCAGATAAACACCTAATATAATTATCACTTATATAAATGTGATGATAATGGCGCAACAATATTCAAAATACAAAATCGATACAATTTCCTGGCAAGCGTATTTTTTTTTAGACAAGCCAACGCCGCTGCGTCGTGATAACAATAATAATGATGATGTTGATGATGATGATGATGATGATGACGATTGCGGTTGCCTTTGCTTCAGCCTATAAGCCGAATCTGGTTTCACTTTGAACCTGCACTTCAACAACACATTTTTTCGGCCAGCAAATATTGAATTTGCAATATTGAGTTTCATATAGTGATTCCAGATTAACTACACTTGTATATTTTTACCGTTTCGCGAGCCGCGTTTATCTTTCACTCTATCGGATTCGGAAATTTCGCGTCTTTCACGTCGAACTGGCATTTGGCAACTGAGCGTCAAAATATGAGTACACTCATATGGCATATCAAATATGAAATATGGCACTCAGCAGTTTTTTGTGGTACTCAGTCGAAAGAGACACAAATCAGTAATTTTTGCTGATATGGTAATTGAACTGTTTAGCGAAACAAATGATGAGCAACAATCGATAAATATCGAATTTAAATGAAAACAAAGGTCGGATATTTAGCTTGATAAGAAATGAAAAACTACATATTTTAAAAAATAACCCAAGTCTTTTTTTATTAATACAAATACATTTTCTAGCAGGCAGTTGTGTTTTATTTATTTAAGTTGCAGTAGACTAAAATTCATGTTATTACAAACAATAAAACTTATTCAATTATCTATTTTTAAATGCACATAAATGAATAATAAATAAACAACAACAGAATAAAATTCTAGAAATGAATAAATAAATTGTAGAAAACATATTTACAATTAATTTAAATTCTAACGGAAATTGCCGTTAGTTTCTTATCAATGCGTATCAGTGTCCATTTCGTGTTGTGGCAGATACTGATCACAATCATAAATATTAACTACCTGTTATTCAATTCACCGTGTCACAAAGGAAATGTGGCCAAGGGTAAAAACGATTCTTGAGCCAAGTAAGTAAGACTTTAAAAGGGGGGAAATGGGCTGGTTTGTCGATAAATAGGGCCGATAAGAGCCTCATTCAGTCACTCATTGTTGTCTTTGTAGAGGATGGTTGTTGTTGTTATTGCCTGTCAAATGTGTTGTTGGGTGCAGTTTTTTGTTTTGCGCAGGATATTCTATGTTCCTGTGAAATTTCCTGTCCGCTGCTGTTGTGCGTCGCGTGTGTGTGTGCGAGTGTGTGTGTGTGTGCGAGTGTGTGTGTGTGTGCTTGTGATATGATATGAAATGTCAAGGCATGTCTGCAACGTTAGCTTTTATTTATGTAGGCACCAACTGTTGGGGTTAGTTGCAAAGTTGCCAACCAGTCAGCAATTCATCCAACCAGACAAGTAGCCCAGAGGCGGCTGAGTGGGTGTGGGTTTTAAGTCAGCCCTTTTTATGAGCTTTTGTTGGCTTGTTGTATTTATGGCCATAAGAAACTTGTTAAAGCGTATTATTGGGTGTGTAACAAGTGTGTGAATGCTGTCTTTGTGTGTGTGAGTGTGTGTGTCGGTCTGAGTGAATTCTATCAGCTTGTGTTTATTTTTTTCATTCTCTGCTGGGGCTTATAAGCTCTGAAGTGAAAAGGAGAAAAGCACAGGGAGAGAGAGAGATAGAGAGAGACAGGTAGAGAGAGAGAGAGTGATAGAGCTACGTAAGCCACTCTCGAAAGTAGATTAAAGTCATATTTACACGCCTCTCTCATCTGCTTACACTCCTTTTGTTGCGGTTGTATTTGAGTTTGTGCTCTGCGTTAAGTGGCAGTAATTAACACTTGACATATTTATGCTTGGTCCCCCCTTCAATTGTGCATTATGCCCTGCATGAAGACAAACAGGCGCAACATCAACAAACGAGGGAGAAACAACCACAACAACAGCAACAACAACAACAACAACAGCAACAATTAAGGCAAGGCCAACCCATCGATATGGTAACAAGCAGGCTGCTTATTTTATTTATTAAACGCTTAAGTCTTGCGGTGGTGGGTTGAGGAATGTGTTGACAATGAACATTATAGACTGGGCTTATAGAGTGGGTTGTGGGTTGTGGGGGTTGTGGATTGCGGGGCGGGACTAGATTCTGTTGCTTGAATGTGTGTGTTTGCGAAATATTTAAAGATAATTAGCTGAAGATGGCAAGTAACCACTGAAACTTACAAGCATGAATAAATACTAATTACATAAGGAGCAGTAAGTATATTACTTAAGGGGCAAAGTCATAATTAATTGGACTTTAATAATTATTAAAGTCAATAAATATTTGAACATCAATCAAAGGCATTTTGCAGGTTAAACAATATAAAGTCTTTAAATTGTGGTGATCTTTGGTACACACAATACTATTAAATGGTCTCTGGCATTATCATTATCGATAATGTCTTGGGCGTTTTCTAAGTAATCAATTAATGCCTTTTTGTGTGTAGCAGCCGATGAGTCGATGTAATTAATTTCAGGCACAAAGCCTAAATGCCTTCCAAATGGCAGTCAGTCACTCACAACACAGCCGAGGGAAACGCAGCAGGTGGCAAACGTATTTTTTTTTTGCCAACAAGGACATTTTTTTGTACACAGAATATGGTTGATTCATTTAGCTAAAAGTCGGCCACAGAGACAATAAAATGCTGAAAGAGACAAGTAACGAGCGTCTTCGACTTGAATGGGCAGAGATACATAGAGAGGGAGAGAGATAGTTAGAGAAGGAGGTGGAAGTAATACCTTATGTCAAGTGGCAAAACTCAAGTTGAAATGTATATGTCTGTGTGTGTGTGTGTGTGTGTGTGTGTGTGTGTGTGTACATTTTGGATTTGGGTTAATGTTGTACATGGTCAACATGGGTGTGCTTTTGAAAGGGCGCAACAAAGCAGAAAATAGAAAAATTACTCAGTGGCACAAAGAAAAAAGGGACATTTCACTGGCGTTCCAGTTAACCCTTTCTACCACAAATCGCTTATAAGGATTTAAAGTACTATTTGTTGCCACAAAATAGAAAAACTTAAGCTAGCAATTTAAAATTTAAATAGTCAAAGTGATAAGGTCGAAAACGCTTTATAGAATACTCAACAAGAGAGGGAAAGAGAAAGGGAAAGAGAGAAAGAGATGGAGAGAGGGATAGCAGTGTCATTATAAAATACCAAACATTGTTTGGTGCTGCTTGTTTCTGTTACGCATTATTATGCAGAAAATGCGCTTAAGTTGCCCACAAGCCGTCAACCAGCGCTTTGATGTCCTTTTTCCGAGGACTACTTTTATTTTATTTTTATTTTTTTTCATACATATTCTTGGTTCTAATCAAAGCTATTTATTTGTGAGGTCGTTTGCTGATTTGAGTAAACACTGAAGTGCCTGAGCATTTGGGTCTGGCTAGGTGAGTTTTGTGTGCAAAAAAATTTTTTAAAAAAAAGGCAATAAGCCGTATAAGTGGCCACTTTATAAGGCACACCAGGGTTGGCAAGAAGCATTTGATCAGTCATTCAAAAGCCATTAAATTTGATAAATTGCCGGTACGGCCAAAAACTCACAAATCTTGATATTATATTTGAGCAATGGCAGTTCGAAAACTCAATTTATTTTTGACAAATTCGACCGACAAATGCTTGAAACAAAAAAAAATGCAAACGTGGCACATTATTTTTATTTATATTTTTTATTTTTTTTACATATTTATTGCTGTTGTAATTAGTCAATGCAGATGTTCAACAACAATGTGTTGCAAAGTTGCGCGTCATTAAAAGTTAGTCATTTGATTTATGCTAATGCGGCCTTTCACTTTATCCGTGTCTATGTTGCATTTGTGGCAACCATCCTTAAGTTGAACTTGCGTCAAAACTCACTTTTATAAAAAGAAACGTGACACAGTCGATGTTAAAACGTGAATACAAATTTAACCCCTTTTGAGTTTTAGATGCATGTTAGTCCTTGCCAAAGGTACTAATATACCCTGCTGAGCTGTGGCTTTAGTATCAACTGGATAAACATATCAAATATATACAATAAATATCCATTATCTTTTTACGCACCTTAAAAAGTCACCCAATGACTTATTTTCTGTTTATTGATTCTGAAAATATTCAACTAAATATCAACAAATCAATCAATTATCTAGTTTATCAAATGCAGGGTATTCTCTAGGGTATTTTCTTGGTTAGTAATCTTTACTGTACTTACTCGACTGGTTATTTCCTTCGCTGTTTGCTGTTTATTTTTCAAAATTTGCATAGCAAAAGAAATTAGCATAAAATTATTTAGACATTTTGAGCTGTTGTCGTCTGGCTTTTGCCTTCACAGCTGCTCTTTGGTTCTCAGAAATCAAGAGTTAAATATGTATATATAAATATATATATTCTAGTTTAGAAAAGTTAAATTCCATTTAATTGCAGTTGTCTTAAGGTCGTTTGCACTGCATAGCTGTTAACAACTTGGCTCAGACTTTTTGACATTGGTTGACATAGGTAAATATATAAATGAGTTAAGTATACAAAATAAAATCTAGGTCAACAATCTGTCTTAAAGGGTCAGGCTTATTAAGTGTAATTATTTCTCTTGCCAGATTTAAATTGTTGTCTTCCTGTGGATTGGCCTTTATGCAATCAGCTGCCAGAAATCGAGCTAAGTTATGTAATTAAAATTGCATAAGTTAATCAGGCCACAAGTCGACTTTAATTTGTGTGCACACAGCGTATGCAACATTGTTTGCAACCAAAATGGTTAATTTTGCATACTTTAAGCTGCTATTAATTGGCAATTACCACTTTGGTTAACCTTAACTAATTGGCCAACTGAATAAAACTCACAATTGCCTGAAGTTGTGGCACTTTGACCACTTTAAAAGCGACCAGTCCAAAAAAAAAAAAGAAATAAACTCGTAGAACAACAAATGTAGAAAGAACACCGCCAGTCTGTCTGCTGTCATTTATAAAACATAATTGAAATATGAGATTGACATTGAATAGCTTGTTGTTGTTGTTGCTGTATTTGTTGTTGTTGTTGTTGCCACTGTTGCCACAGTTGCCGTTGACGCCACTTTTGTTTGGGGCTTGTGCGCCTTTCAAAAGTGCCATTGCGACAATATTTTTGCTTTTTCTTTTCAGGCTTGTTGCTGTCGTCGGCGGCATCTAATTGATTAATGTAAATAGAAGAACACAACACATTGCCTCCCTCTCTATCCCTCTCTCTCTCCAACACTCTCCCTCTCTCTCTTCGACTCTATCATATTTAATTTCTGAGTAGTAAATGACAACAAGTGCAGTTTGTTGATCTCGCATTATGTTCAAGTGTGTAATGGACTCAAATTCATACTGAGCTCTGTCTGAGCACTTTGCCACAAGCAACATTAAATTAAAGTGCTTATTTATGAGAAGTATTTATTTAATTTATATTTGCACATTAATTGAAGCTGCTGAAATAGACAAATGGGTATCTAAGCATACAGAATTGGCCAAATACATTTGTGGTTCTGGTTTTGCCATCTATATCAATATGTTGTTTATATTTAAAGTTCATATATATAAACTAATTCAACAAAACCTATTGTTTCCAATATTTGATTTAAAAAAAAATCTAAAGCTTAATTTAAACCTATTCAAATTTTTACAAAAGCTTCTGCAGCCCACAATTTAAATAGCACACCAAAAATACACTCACCTGAGGCAAATACGCTCCTCCTCCCGCTCCGCATTCATTGTATTGTAATGTTCTGGGCTACACCTGCCTCCTCCGCCCTTAAATCTGAGGAGGATTTATGCTCCTTGTCAAGAGTGAGATTTTTTTTTTTTTTTGTGTTTTTTTGTATTTTGTAGGCAGCTGGCAGCAATTGTGAATCCTCCTCGAGTATGACAATATTTGTTGGTTGCTGCTTTAAGGTGCCACAAATCGTTGTAAGCTGTTGTCAATTTGCCTAATGCCGCACTGAGCCGTCGCGCAGAGGCCGAGGATGTTGGCTATTACATGATTTGGACATGGCCTGCTGTGATTTGCTGAGCTGTAAGCCAAATAAGGAAACACGAAATCGGATTTATTAAATAATGCTTAAAATAAAGCTGTCAATTCGGACAAAGAACAACATCTATAAATACTTAAATTTAATACAATCGAAATAAAAAAAACTGTCAACAGGATAATGCCAGAAAATACTTGGGGCTGTCTATGCCACTCTCTTTATCACTCTCTCTCACTCTTTAACTCATCCCTCCTCTCTTTCTTTCTTTTACCAAAAGTCATTCGCATTTCATAGAGGCAGTATATAATTTAATAAATAGTTGCAGTTGACAGATTTCAAGTGGAGACAAGCCGAGTGTTGCTGCCACTACATGTTGTCATCAACAAGAAGCATAACACCCGTTGCTGCTGCTACAACGGCAGCAACATCAGCAACAACAACAACAACAACAACCACAACAATTCTCCTGGCAACAATAACAAGGGCTTTATACTCGTATTCCTCGTATATCAGCACCGACAAGTGCTAAAGTGTGTGCAAGAAACAGCAAGTGTGGCATCCCAATTGTGGCACGGTACCACAACGAATTTTCAATGGACTTTCAACAAGTGATAGTTGAAGATAATTCATTTTTAGAATCACTTAGTAAGAGAAATTCAGTTTTGTACATTAATTGGTGACCTCATTTTAGAACTAAAATATGTTTTTCGCTTTCTACAGGATTTTTTTTTGAATCCTGGAATGTTTTGCTCCCTGAAGCCATAAAAAACGTATTTTTTTCAGAATATCCATTTTTTTTTGTAAAAAAAATTTCTATATATTATATATATCCTTATTTCTTGCAATTAAAATAAACATTCCTTCAATATTTTGCTTTCATTTAACACAGCCTGCATAAAATGAAAATAAGCAACCCAGAAGCACATCCACTTGCATACACACATAAGTATATATCCTTTATGGCATTTGCTCAGAAACAAGCACCACAAATGTCAAGTGTTATTCTTTGAAACCAGCCACAGAAATGTTTGCAATGTGTGGCATTGCAACTGGGGCAGAGCAACCAGCAGCCGACATTGAGTGCCGCCTGCGGCAGTGTGTTACTCTGTGGCAAGTGGAATGTAGGCGGCCAAGTGACACGAACATCAAGTCAAATTCAATCAGTGCGTGCAAGTTAATGACCACTACTCGATGCTATTTGTGGCTGCCACTGATGCAGCAACTGTGGGCAGTGGCTTTCTGGATGTTGCAGCTTGCCATCAATAATTGCCGGCCACAATTTGTACTGGTCAGCCCTTAGCTGCGCAATTTGCGGGTAATTGGAAGACTCTGTTCGAGATGCTGACTGTGAATATGCATCCCGTTGTTGCCACACAGCGTTGCCACATTATTAAGTCATAAAACTCAATTTAAGGCGCTTTAATAGGATGCACTTACGCGTAATCGGATTGCTGACTGCCATGCTGTCTATTGGCCAGGATGGCGTTTTACAGCAATATTTCATTGCTGCAACACACACGCACACACGCACACACACACACACACACACACACACACACATAAAAAGAGGAAGAGAGCAGCGCTTTTAAAGGACATGCTTTAACAGGCATGAGGGAATTTTTATGCATCCTGTTGCATACAAGACATCGTGTCAAATGAAAAAGTATTGGAAGCAAGGAGCGGGGTAGAGAGAGGGTGGTGTAGCATTCTGCACATTTCTTTCCACATGTCGCGCGCGCTGAGCAGGTTGACAATGTTACATGTTTATGAGTGGCGCTGCCTAAGTGCCTGGACTGAAGGCTCCTCCTCCTCCTCCTTTTGATCCTTGCTGACATTTATCCGGCGCGTGGTATGCAGCAACGAATGTGTCAAGAGTTATGGTGGGAATGTGTGGCATAAACTCTGATATACGAGGGTCGTTCCTTAACTAACTTCGCCTATTTATTATGTGTCAGAAAAGTTGGCAAGATTTAACCTGTTTGCACTTTGCCCTGCTTCAACTTGGAGTCGCCATGGAGTTCAGCTAAATGAAACCGATTTAATTCAAATGTCAAAAGTTGACTGATTAAATTGTACATTAATAAACAATAACATTATATTTATTCAGTGGAAATTTAAAATTATTAATATGAATCACGCTTATAGTTAAAAAATTATAGTAATTCAAGAAAAACCCAAATCACACCAGCGCGAAACGATCCGATTTAGAGTAAAGACACGATATTACTAATAAGTAAAAATATATAACTTTTAACCGACGGCGTTATGCAAAATATAAATCTTTAATAATAGCTCCAAGTTACGCTCTCGAGGGATCAGGAAATAGGGGTCAGCTATTGAAAGAGAACTTTTCGCACACACAAATTTTGTATTCACAAAGTGTCATTTCTACAAATGGCAAAAAACTTTTAAGTTGAATTCAATTTACAAATGTTGTTGAATTTCTTACAAAATTAAGTAGCGTACACAAATTCTTGTAGCAAACCATGTCCCTTAAATCAAAATACATTTGAAATGCGTGTTGCGTTTATGTCTTTTGTTCTATAAAAAAAAAACAACAACAAAAACAACAACAAACAATTTATGACACTTGGATCACGTAGCAGCGCAGCGGAATATCCTTCTTTCCGCTTTACATACACACGAACACACACAAATCCTGGTGTGTTTGTGGATGGGGATGGGAATGTGGTTGGGGTTGGGGTTGGGGTTGGGGATTGGGACGGGATGGGGTGAGTAGCAAATTGACTGTAAATATGCTTGCGATTGCATTGTTGCTGCAGAAGAGTTGTAAAATTTTGCGAGCTGCGTCAAAATGTGTCCGTTGGAAATTTATGTTGGCCCTTTATCGTTGCTGTACTTATTGCTGTTGGTTATGTTGTTGTTGTTGTTGGTGGTGTAATTCTTTCTGTTGTTGGATTGTTGACTTGTTTGTTTGCGCAAAACATTTTGCCATCGTGCGGCTGAAAATAATTAAGTTTTTTGATTCATGTCGACGATGCTAGGAGCAGACAAAGGCGCGCAAACTACTCCTTCCAAGAACATGGCTAACAAACGGTTAAATGGCGGCCAGACCACAGCAGACTAGACAAACGCAAAAGAAGCGTGCAACATGCACAGTGGTGCACCAGTGTTGATTCGGTTTCCTCATTGCCATATTTTCGCATTAAAGTTACGATTTATGTGGCCAACGAGCGTGAAAAACGCGAGCAAACCAGAACTCGGCAGCAGATGGAAGGCGCCTGTTAAAATCCAAATCGAGCATGGTTGCAGTTGCAGTTGCAGTTGCACTTGCAGTGAGCACTGCCAGCTTCTGTTGCAATTATCCCTGCCATTGAAGACGCTGAACACGCTGAACACATATCAAATAATTAACGTGCACAGCAACTGGAGCTCTTTTACGGAGCTCAAGTAGATGTTGCTGCTCTTGTTGCTGTTGCTCTTTTATGCTGTTCTCGTTGCTGGCTAATTATGCGCTTCTTAAAAATAAATTACTGTCCGCGCCTGAGAATGGCCTGATTGTCAGCAGGTAATTAGTTCTTGTTACGCTTGTTGAGACTTTGAACTTATCTGCAGTTGAGTCTTTTAATTTCCTCAGCAGGAGGACTTTAAGGAAAGGGTTTAATCAAAAAATTGCTAAAAACTTTTCGCTGGCAGTTCATATTAAAGATTTTTTACCAAATAATTGGGGTATTAGAGAAAAAATGAAATTGTACCTCGCAGTAGATTCTTATGCAAATTAAACAGTTGACAATTTTTTTTAAATATGCCATTTTTGCACGTCATGTTAAATAACCGTAACATTTTTTGTTTTTAATATAAGTGAGTTTTTTAATTCAGTAAAATCCGGATAATACACAAAGGCTTCTTTTGAACTTGTTATAGCAACGCTGCGTATGCGCAATAAAAATGCCAGCATAAAAAGTGTTGCATACTTTCAGGTGTCGCGCTTTTATTCTTTTAATTTATGGCGTGTTAAATTGCCGCATCTAGTTAGTGTTAATTGTTGAAAAATTATTATATGTACCTGCCCAAGCACACACACACACACACACAATAATATTTTTATTCTATAATGCAATTACATTTTTATTGAATAAGGCAGCCATCAGCTGTCGATGCCATTTTAATTGAATTTATTTTACACGTGCAAATGCCGAAATCGATGTTGTGGGTTGGTCACATAAATAAACCATTATTTTGAAAATAAGCGAAGTGTAAACCCAATTAATTTTTAGCGAACATCGCATTGCATTTTGCCATTTATTTGAATACGATCTGGCCAAATGGCGAATAATCAGGTGATTTGCACGTTTGCATTACATTTGAGCCACTGTTTTAGGCGCTGTTGTAAAAAGTGCATTAGTCGAACAGCATATTTTATATGTAGATGATAAATGGATGCGGTTTGGTAGTGATGCAAATAAATGTTTTGTTATTTTTAATGAGGAATTTGCATAACTTTTACGCAGTGGCAAATGCTATTTCATATAATTATCATTTGCAATCTATCATTATTTACGCGGCAGAATTACTGCAGCATCTTATTCAATTTTGGCGCTCATTAATTGAGTTTATATCAACATAAATTTAAATAATGCGGATTTATGTACCACACCCGAAGCAGCGTTAAACAAAGGAACTGCATAAGCGATTTACAATCAAAGTCGAAATGAAATTTTCTTACAGCCTGGCATTTATAAAATTTAGGTTCATTTAAAACGAGACACTAAAAACTGCAACCCAATTTAAATAATGGCAGGCAATAAAGCGAAAGAGAGCCCAGAGCACTTTAGGTTTCAATTCCAGAAAGTCATAAAAAAACAAAAACAAAAACAACAGAAGGATCATAAAGCATAACAATGACAGGCTATATACACAATACTGAACGCACTGCAATAATTCAAAACAAAATAAAGCCTCAATGCACTTTTTGTTCGAGGCAAATGCTATTTTTGTTCTCAGTATTTGCCAGAGAAGAGCCAAAGGATAAATTGAAAAGGAGTTGTCGACAGACTGATAAGCTTTGCATTAATTAACAAAGCGTTTGCTATTCCTTGGGGGTTGCAAATTAGATTCAGGGGTTGTTTTCCCTATTCGGATTGAAAAATAATTGTGATGTCAAGCTGCTTTGACTTTGACTGACGTTCAAAAGCATTAAATTATGATTGAATAAGGGAATTAAAAGGGGTTATGTTTTTCTTTAACATCCGAGTTATACAGAGAGAAGCTTCCCCTCCCCACCCATTATTCAACTTGCCCACTCTTCTGACTTACAGTAAATAAAGGAGTACAATTAAATCTTGAAATCAAAGCTTTAAGAGATTTTTCAGAAATATAAGCATGTTTCGGCTGAAATCGAGTATCCATCGTTGAATGCAGTATTAATCGAATGATTAAAAAGGTTTTGATACTTTTTGGGAATATAATTTTAATATTTATATAAAAGTAGATACCCTTTTACAACTTTGAGTGTATTTTAACATGGATTTCAACGTTGAATGTGGAATCATTCTAGAGATCAAACCATGACAGCACTGGTTTTTCAAAATGGGTTCATTTTTGACAAAGTTATGACTCTGGGAAGTGTGATGTAGCACAAATTAAGACCTTTAGTCAACAAATCCTTAAAGAAACCTGGAAATCCATTTATAAATTTTACGGTTACTCCAGAGTCTCTTTGATTCCTCAATTGTATAAAACTTTAAGGTATTATTGCTACTCTAACTAGTTCTAGTTTAAATTTAAATTTAAGAAAAGAAATTCGCTTCTAAACTGAACAACTTTTATGATCGATAGACCATTTTCATTGTAGTTTCTATGTTTGGAATTGCAAAGCAATATTTATTATAATTTTTGTTCATTATCAGATAATGACAAACTACACTTTTGTCTGTGTGTTTTGTGTTTGTTTATTTTTGCTTGAAGTTTGTTTCGATCGCTGGCTTATCAGCTCTATTTTTTTTGTTTTTTTGTTCATTTTTGGCTCTTGTGTAAATAGGAAATTAATAAATTAAGATGTGCGCTGAGTGTATAATTAATTTTTCAATTATGAGGCCTTAACTGGTGTTTGTTTTGGCCGCCTAAAGGTAACGCGGCAGTTAATGTGCCGTGTATTTTTTTTGAATGCGACTTTTATCGGTGTTTTATCAAAAGCCGTTGCAGCATTGTTAACAGACACAGCGACAACAACGAGGAAGTTGTGGAGAGGCAAACAAACAAGCAGCAACGAGCAAAGAGCAACAAAAAGAGGAGCAAACATGCGACGCATTGGGGCAAGGCACACACAAAGCGAAGCAACAATAACAATAACAAACTATGAGTGCTTCGAAGTACTTGTACTTGGTAGAGTTGACAGTTGACTTTTTGCCACTATTTACACATGCACTATGCAGTATGCCACCACTTGTGGCAAGGGTCGAAGCAATAGAAGCAGCACACAAAAACTTATAAATTGAGCAAAGTTAAGGGATTTGACCTTTTGGCTTCCATGGAGTTTGCTATGAGTTAAAGTTCTTAGGGAATATGTTCAGCTTAAGCTGCTGCCACATAATCCCCATATATTTAGTTATAGCCTAATTGTTAATCAGTTTGTGCAAATAGCAGCCACAAGAAGCATGCAACCATTTTTATAATGCTTTGTTGTGGTCTCTTGGCCATGACGTTATTGTTACTTACTTTCAATTGCATTTACAATTGCACATTTGTCTGCTTGTTTTATATGACGCCATTGTCTGTGGCTCTAACGAGTTCGGCTCCAGCACTGCCCCTACCCCGCCAACACCCCCTGGTTCCTCGGGCACCTCATATGAAATGCTTGGCGCTGCGGCAAATAAACAGACAAAGTGTATCAAGTGAATTTTTATCAGCTAGCAAATAGCAAATACACAACAATTTCTTGGCAACGCCCCATTGACTACGTCTCTCCCTCCCACTCCCACTTCCTCCCTTTTTCCCACTCCCACTCCACCCACGGTAACCACTTTTCGCATATAATTTGGTGGATAGGGGTAGGTTGAGCCGATATTTTCTTTTACGCAAATTGAAAATTGAAATTTTAATGTCGCAAATCTGAATAAAATTCCGGTTGCTTTTGTCGCTTGTCTATTAATACATTTCCAAGATAAACAAAATATGCCATGATTTGTCTATGTGTGTGTGTGTGTGTGCTTATGTGTGTCGCAGCCACAGATTCTTTTATCACCAAAACTTTGTATGAATAACAAATTGTTTACACAGACATTAGTTAGTGCTTCCGAATTCTGAGTCATTTCTATTAGTTTTTATTAGTCGCCTTTGCCCCAAAATGGGCAGCCATCAGTAATGATATAAACTGCAATTTGGTAATCCAAGCGCTCAATCAATCATGACTAGATATAAACATTCAGATATATATATATATCCGTATAAATGTCTAGCCAAATTGGCAAATGCTTTTGGCTGTTATAATTATTTTTCTAATTTGTTTATTTCTTGTGGATTTATTGTAGAGCCAACAAAAGCTTAAGTGATTTTGATTTTTATACTATGATACCGAAGGTATAATAGTATATTGGATTTTCGGACTATAATTTTGACTTATGTTCCGACCCAGAATCACGTTTTCAACTATAAATGTACGATTGATCTAGAGGCCAAAATATGATCAAAACGCCCTTGCTTTTGAAAATCCGTTGAGTTTTGACGAAGTTATGGCATTTTGAAGATTGGACCTATGCCATATCGACCCATATGCCGATTTTCGGACTACAATTTTGACTTATGCTCCGACCCAAAATTACGTTTTCAACTTTAAATGTACGATTGATCTAGAGGCCAAAATATGATTAAAACGCCCTTGCTTTTGAAAATCCGTTGAGTTTTGACGAAGTTATGGCATTTTGAAGATTTGACCTATCCCCATATGTCGATTTTCGGACTATAATTTTGACTTATGCTCCGACCCAAAATTACGTTTTCAACTTTAAATGTACGATTGATCTGGAGGCCAAAATATGATTAAAACGCCCTTGCTTTTGAAAATTCGTTGAGTTTTGACGAAGTTATGGCATTTTGAAGATTGGACCTATCCCCATATGCCGATTTTCGGACTATAATTTTGACTTATGTTCCGACCCAGAATCACGTTTTCAACTATAAATGTACGATTGATCTAGAGGCCAAAATATGATCAAAACGCCCTTGCATTTGAAAATCCGTTGAGTTTTGACGAAGTTATGTCATTTTGAAGATTGGACCTATCCCCATATGCCGATTTTCGGAGTATAATTTTGACTTATGTTCCGACCCAGAATCACGTTTTCAACTATAAATGTACGATTGATCTAGAGGCCAAAATATGATCAAAACGCCCTTGCTTTTGAAAATCCGTTGAGTTTTGACGAAGTTATGGCATTTTGAAGATTGGACCTATCCCCATATGCCGATTTTCGGACTATAATTTGGACTTATGTTCCGACCCAGAATCACGTTTTCAACTATAAATGTACGATTGATCTAGAGGCCAAAATATGATCAAAACGCCCTTGCGTTTGAAAATCTGTTTAGTTTTGACAAAGTTATGGCATTTTGAATGGTTGACCTATGCCCATATCCATAGGAAAAATATTAGGAACCTTCTTTTTAACTTTTTTTCAACCACGCCCACTCCCGCCCCCAAAATTTCGGAAAGCTCATATCTTCCGTAATTTAAGAGCTACAGTTGCCAAACTTCGAAGAAGGGTTACTATCTTATATCTACCTCAATCTGAACACACAAGTTATAATATCAGAGTATTTGGCTGTCGGTTACGTTCGACTGGAATGTTCTCTCTTGTTTTTTGTGGAATTTTGATTAAAGCCAACTAATTCGTTTAGCCAGCTGACTGCGTTTGTTGGCGTGGCCCAAAACGGCACAAAGGCAACAATTTTTGATTGGCAAAAATCCTCGCTAAACCAAACAAAAGTTTTGGCCACAATAGTATTTAGTGCGAGTTCCCTGGGTTGCAGTTTTTGCCAATGTTTCTGATGGAGCCTTGACAGCAATTTGACAGACACATAAATAAACAACAACAACAAATACGTGTTGGCGTGTTGGCCATACTCTGGCATACTCTGGCAGAAGCATAAAATTACCAACTCTACTTATATTCTTCTCTTACTGGGAATTGTTTTGTTTACCACTAAAAAGTTTGCTTTTATTACAGGAAACTTGAGTATATTGAAGCATTTTACCTTGATTCGGATATCATCATAAACAACGTATTAAATTTGGCTTGGAAATAAGTTTGTCATTTAAAATCTGAAACGTTATCTCTAGACCGTAAATAAAGCCAGTCTATAAACAATTTTAATCTTTTGAATTGCTCTCGGTTTGCCATATCAACTGAACTCACATGATCTCGGATCCGCTTTAATATTTATTCCGCTCCAATATATATTTAAATATGTTTACTGCTAATAACTAAAACAAGTTCTTCTAGCTGTGCTTTGAATAAAACAATGTAAAGAAAAGCACTTAGGAAACTTGGAAACTTTTTAAAAACATTACCATAAATTTTGAATGTAGAATTAAACTAGACAATAAAGAAAGACCAAGAAATTGAAAATCTGTCCAATTTTGACAAAGTTACGGGTGCTAAAAATCTAGGAAGGGTATTTTTAACAAACTTTGAATATTTTTTTTTTGTTTTTTTTTTTTGTAAGTATTACGAAAATTGCCGCAACTGCAGCTACAAGTTTTGTGCGCATGAAACTAGGCTATCAAACCAAAAATAAAAGCAACAAAAAAGCAAAAAAAAAAAGGAAAAGAGGAAGAGGAAGAGGAAAACAACAAAAATTGGCACTATTAACTAACAAAAACTGGTTGAGAGACAGTCAGGTTTATTAACGTCTGGGGAGTGCACTTGGCTTTGGCCATTAGCCATTGAAGCAGTTAGTTGGCTTGGCCTGGCCTAGTCTGGCTTGGCTATTAGCCAGTTACGCCCCCCCAATTGCTCCAGTTAGAATGTAATTTACAACAAATGTGAGCTCTCCCAGCATGACTGTAAATGAATAAACATTCCATACTCGTAACTCGCATTATAACATTTACAACATTTACATTTCTGATGTGCCCTTTTAGCTGCTTAGCGAAACGTGGCCTTTAAGTAGCTGCCACATGATACGCAACACAATGTTCAACAGGCTCAACACCGATTTGCTGCAACAAATTAAAGCAGCGCCAGATGCTTTGTGCCACAATTGACAAAATGCTTAATGTGCGAATTATTCATGAATTGGAATAAATTGCGTATGATTGAAGCGTAAATAAATTCATTAAATTTTTTTCTTGAAGCACACTGCGGAAGCCCGAGTGTGGCAGCCAACAACAGCATTTGTCTTTCATCATTCGAACAATGCAATTGGATTTTTGTTAGACATTTACTCAACAGGTTTTCACTTCTATTCAGAGTGTTTTTTGTTGCCAGAGCAACGCAACCTTCGCATTGGCCTGCAGCCAAGTCCATTTCTCCATTGGCCTTCGGGTTCAATCATGGGAATCATATCAGCTTCTTTCCACACCTCAGCATTCATGCACCTTCCCCCTCCCTAAACAAGCTGCAAGTAATTCTGTTGTGGCCGCATTTAGCTGTCTCGCCTTGGCTCGTCTCGTCTTTCGCCTCACACAAGACACAAGACACAAGACACACGACACGAGACACAAGACACAAGACACAAGCTGCGCCTCAGTGTCAAGGCTGCTGGGAAAATGTGATTATGACCCTGTCACAAGAGATTGATAATTCGCCTATGGCCTGTGACAAGTGTCGGATAGTTTGTCATGTGCCTGTCAACTACTTTAACCGCAAATCATAAATACACATTTTGCAAACAGTTTGCAAAATGACATTAGCCGAAACTGGCACTTGGATTAAGCTAACTGATTAACCATCATATAAACGAAATACGAATATTAATGAATTATTCAATTAAGTTAATATAATCAAACATATTTGAACCGGGCGGAGGGGGGGTCAGTTGTCTCACTCTGCATCTCAACTTTGCATAGACACCAAGTGTAACCACTTGAATAAAGATTGAAATTTATGGGAAAATTATAATTTGAC
Organism: Drosophila kambysellisi; assembly: GCA_035042185.1. NCBI lineage: Eukaryota > Metazoa > Arthropoda > Insecta > Diptera > Drosophilidae > Drosophila > Drosophila kambysellisi. The sequence continues at coordinate 12,732,889 of JAWNLS010000077.1, read as the reverse complement.
CCTCCATTTACAAAAAAACAAAAAATGAAAAGCTATTTTAACTTGAATATACTATTATATAATTATTATTTATTATTAGATTTGGGGAGTGTGCACTGCGACCTGATAGGTCTATTGTGCCCCCTTCTCCTACACAAATGTTAGAATCTTTATTGGGTTGAAGGTTATATTATATAGTTACAACTATCCGATTTTTGTGTTTAACCAATATTCAACTAGTTGTGAATTTTAACAAACTAGGCGAGACTAACGAAATTTCACTGACTAAGCAAATGTTGGCGTTTGCTGCCAGTGAAATTAGTGAATGAATCATGAATGTGGCATTTAATCAACTCGAACTCATTATGCACCCCCACTCGTAGACTCGGCTAACCAGCAGTTGGCTGTGCTGACCACTTTCCCTTTGCCCAATCCTGCAGGTGTCCTAGTTAATGCCAGCACATGCCCACGGCCCAAACATAATGCGCCAAAACGGATAATTAACAACTGCAGTAGTCGCATTTTTTTTTTCCTTCTCGGTGCTTTCTTTCTCTTGTCCTGGCGCGATTACTAGTCATAGCCATTAGTCGTGGCATGGACATGGGGCTTGCGTGTTAAATTATTGCTGGGCATTCATTTGATTATGACATACAGCTAAACACACTCGCACACACACACACACTCGCACACACACACACACACACACGTTCACTTACATTTTTCTCACGTCCTTTTCATACACGTACACAATTAGCCCAAGGCGTGTCCGGGCTGGTGCTGAAAGGCAGACTTGGCTTTGTTTGTTTTTTTTATTGTTGTTGTTTTTGGTGTTTCTTTGGCCCTTTCGTCTGGCGGCTGTTAAGGAAAACTTTTTTTTTTTGGCCAACGCCAGTTGCCAAAATAGCAACAACCAGCGAAATTGGTGTCACAAGCACCCAAAATCATTAGCAAACTTTAACAATTTTAATAGACGAGGGTCGTTTAATATCTGGCTTATATTTAGATATTTAATATTATCGAGTGCTCAATAAAAACTAGCCATAAGACAGACAGCACTTTTAGTCTTTCGTCTGGAAATACATTGTTCCAAAAGTCGTTAAAAATGTATGATATTAGCTGAGTCAAATTTTCCAAAAATTTCAAATTAATTTTATTCATTTTTTAATTTTGCACAATTAGACGCATGCCAAAAATATAATTTTTTTTTTGAAAATGCTACGCAGCAAATTTTTAGCATAGCTTAAAAATAGCTAAGCATCTATAAGGGGTCTAGTGCTGACTGGATAAGTGCTGACTTTGGACCAGTCCAGTCCAGACGACACAGCCAGCATCCGCGTCCGCAACGCCCAGCCCCCGGGGCGCATTGTATTTTAAAATTAAATTTATTTTTGTTACTACCAAGAGAAATAGAGAGAGAGAGAGAGAGACAGAGAAAGGGGGGAGGGAAGAGTTGGGCGGGAGGAGTTTGTTGTGTTGCTTGTGGGTTCATGGGTTTCGGGGCGCAGCGAGGCTGCAGTAATGCGCATCGATTTTCATTGGAGCCCATCCATCGATCCGCAATTGAGCCAGCTACCAGTTTACCACTAAATTTCCCTAGCCAAATCTCTCAAGCCCGAAACCCGAACACGCACTGAAACAAGAAGTTCACCGCCTGAAATGGGGGGCAATTTGACGCCAAAATACCTGCGAAAATTGTTGATTTGATTTGAGAGCGTTAAAACTTTTTAATTAATTGCTAAGAGTTTGTAATGTGCGGCTGCTGCTGCTGTGGTGTGGCTGTTGTGCAGCTCCTTTATCTATCTAGCTAGCTTGTGAGAGAGTCTCCTTTGTTTTGGACAGCTAACTTGCTTTCCATCATTTCGTTAGGCCAACTGTCAAACGTGACCCAAAAGTTGTTTGCTCTTCCCAGCCTGTCCCGTCCTGTCTTGCACTGGACGTGACAGTAATAGGTCATGCTCGATTCGATTCGATTCGACTTTTTGTTTACCTCTGCTCTGACTGCTGGGTTTGTTTTATTCGGTTTTAATTTGATATTTTTTATATCGGCTCAATTTTGGAACACAAATTCCATCTAAAAGTTTTTGTTCAAAATTGTTTTCATTTTTATGCATTTCAGCTTCATAAAAACTTTTGTTGTTTGCTTGCAATAAAATTGGAAAATGTTCATGTATATATTCAAAGTTGCTTATATAGCTATCTAAAATGTTGGATTGCTCTTTAGACTAATAAAAAAATAATACATACTTTAAATTCATATCTTGACGAGCAAAATTTAAGTTAATAATTTCCAGGTAGTCGTCAAAATGTATTATCTATAAATAATTTCATTTTCACCTTGTATTATTAACGTTGCGTTATTATTTATACACTTTGATTATCATTGTATAATTGGATATCCAATATTGTTGATGCTGCCATTGACATTATTAAATTTGCGTGCAAATTCACTTAAAAATTCACTTTGACAACGTTTCACTCAAGAAATTATGTTGTTAACATTTTTACGCACGCTTGGCGCTCAATTTGAAAAGGCAGAAGACAACGCCGCAGCATTCTTTATCGCAAGAAATCCTGCCACATTAGGGCAATTTACCTTTTTCACATTCCTTGCAACTAATTAAATTTCGACTAATTAACACCTTGCCAACACCGGCAACCGAAAGGCAGACTTCAAAAAACGCGCGCGCCCTACGAAAAAACCGCACTTGAAAACGTGGCTCGGAGATTATATTTCCTTTTTTAAAGCGCTTTGGTTGAGGCAACGCGTCGAATACGCAACTTCCTGCCGCACTGCGACGCGTTCTAACGGCTACTAAATGACCGTTCGGCATTTCGCACACCGACAGCGAACCAACCAACGACGACGTCGGCGACGATGACGACGAAGACAACTGGCGGCAATTTTGAAGCAACAAGCAATTTTCCAGGAGCGGTACGCGGGACGTCACGGCATGCTACATCTAGTTAGCTACTATCTGTGTTAGTTGCTGACATAATCTATTTTTAAATATTTGGTTAATATTTTTGTTCTTTTTGCCTTATCGTTTGTTTGACGACGTGTTGGACGCACAATTAAAATGTCTGCTTAAATAAACACATAGTTTTGTCTCGCCGAGCTGCCAACACAGACGCATTGAAACCACCTGTTAACAGCAGCAGCAGCAGCCGTAACAGCAGCAGCAGCAGCCGTAACAGCAGCAGCAGCAGCAGCAGCCGTAGTAGCAGCAGCAGAAGCAGCAGCAGCAGCAGAAGCAGGCACCTCTGCTGTTAGCTTACATTTCTCTGTTAGCGGAAAGCTTTCGTTTACATTTGCTTTTGGCGCAAAGCTTCTTTTGCACTTTTTTCGCGTGCCAAATTCTATAAAAATATAAGTTTAATCACTTTATCAATTGCTCAAATGGAAAATGCAACAAATACTAAATGCGCTACATTGTTGTCAGCTGCAGGCTGTGCATAATAAAAATTATTTATTGTGCAGTTAACCTCTGTCAACTAATCACAATCAGATACTACATTGAATAGCTATTGAATTGAACTTAAAATATAATTATTTTGTTTGCCTTACTAAATATACACACTTGAATTTAAATAAAATATCGTTTCAATTCAATTTTTGTTTTAGTTCCCATGAATATTCAAACATTCTCCTCTTTAACTGCTTGTGCTTTAAAAAATGCTGAATTTTAAATAGTTTCAAGCTCTAATAACAGCCTAATCAATGCTCAGAAATTCTGCTAAAAAAAAATGCCGAACTGCAAGTTTTCGAAACTGTTAATTACCTAACAAAAATACACATTAAATCACTTTTAAATTATACATAAAATAACTAAAATTTACATATTATATTGTGGGAAAAAGTGTACACTTAAATTCTTATTACTGCCTCAAAATCTAGATTTGTTTACAAATAAATCTTTGTTAAATAAGATATTACTTACATTGGGTGAAATATTTAAACAGATTTGCTTATGTTTATGTTTTATTTTAAACAGTAATACTTAATTAATAATAAAAAATTATATTTCGCAGGTCGTGCTTTTTCTCAGTGTTTAGCTTTCAAAATAAGTATTAGAAGAAAAATGTGATATTATCATGATTTTTAACGATTGTTATGAATAATTCAAGTGCATTAATTAACCAAAATTATGCATAAATTAGTTGTCCAAATACCTATAAAAGCTATGTCCGGTGCCAGATCTAAAACAGTTGCTGCTTAAACTAGTGAAAAGTTCAATTCGGGATTTATTATACCAAATAAAATAAATAAATAGAAATGATATTCTAGTGGAATCAGAAGTATTTCAAACATCCTTTTGATTTAATTATTATAGTGAAAATATTTAAATTATACTAAAAATGTGCGGTATTTTGGCCATTTTGTCCGCTGACGGTCAGCCCATTGGAACGCAATCCTTTCAAGGCAGCGAGCACAGTTTGCGGGAGTTGGCCTATCGCCAGAGTGGCAAGCAGCGCCATCGTGGTCCCGATGACACGGGCATCCTGGTCATACAGGAGCAGGGCGTGGTTTTGGTGCACGAACGTCTGTCGGTTATAGGCGTGGCAACAGGACACCAGCCGCTGCAGTCTCGAGATGGTAACATCGCCCTCATTACCAATGGTGAGATTTACAACTACGTCGAGTTAACCCGGCAGATTGCCAAACGTGTGCCCGGCTATCAGCCCAAGAGTGATTGCAATGTCATCATTGAGCTGTACGAGGAGCATGGCGAGAAGTTGCTGGAACACATAACGGGCATGTTTAGCTTTGTTCTCTACGATCGTCGACGTCGGCAGCTCTTGGTGGCACGTGATCCCTTTGGCATTATACCCCTGTATATGGGCAAGGATACGGCGGGCAATCTGTGGTTTGCCTCTGAAATGAAGTGCCTGGTAGACGTTTGTAATCAGCTGCAGGTCTTTCCGCCGGGTCACATGGCTATGGGTACAGTGAAGAATCTGCAATCGCCAGTGCGCTATTACCAGCCCAGCTGGAGGCAGCTAATCCCAACGGGTGAAGTGAATCTGAAGCATATGCGCCTTCAATTGGAGCAAGCAGTACGTTCACATCTTCAGTGCGATGTGCCTTTTGGTTCCCTGCTCTCCGGCGGAGTCGATTCCAGTCTGATCGCAGCCATTGCGGCGAGAATAATGAGGGAAAGCGATCCGAGCTACAAGTTGCGCACCTTCTCCGTGGGCATGTTGGGCTCCCCGGATTTTGAGCACGCCCGGATGGTGGCCAAGCATATTGGGAGCGAGCACACGGAGATCACTTTCAATGTGGACGATTGTCTGGATGGAGTAAGGGATTTAATCTATCATCTGGAGTCGTATGATGTGGCCACTGTGCGTTGCAGTCTGCCCATGTTTTATCTGGCGAGGCATGTGAAGAGCACCGGGATTAAGATGATACTCTCCGGCGAGGGTGCCGATGAGATCTTTGGCGGCTATTTGTACTTCCACAAGGCGCCCAACTACGAGGAATTCCACCAGGAGATGATCACTCGCTGTGAGCAGCTACATGTCTCCGATATTTTGCGTGCCAACAAGGTGACCATGTCGAAAGGCCTGGAGCTGCGTGTTCCCTTTCTTGACACGGCTCTCGTTGACCATGTGATGGGTATACGACCACAGGATAAGATGCCAGGTCCATTGAATGAGTTCACCGGCGACCGAAAGTGGCGAATGGAGAAGTTTGTGCTGCGACAAGCCTTCGCGGGAGATTATCTGCCGGATGCCGTGCTCTGGCGCCAGAAGGAGCAGTTCTCGGATGGTGTCGGCTATGCTTTAATCGATGCCCTGCCCAATTTTGCTGCTCGCCATGTCAGCGATGCCCAGCTGCTGGAGGCGGAGCAAAGGTTTCCCATCAACCCGCCAAAGACGAAGGAGGCCTACTACTATCGTTGTATCTTCGAGGAGCAGTTTCCGGGCGAGGCAGCGGCTAACACTGTGGAGAAGTGGGCGCCACGCTTGGACTGGGGATGTCCAGAAGATCCTTCGGGCAGAGCCCAAGCAGCACACGACAAGGGCTATGGAAAGTGTACAATCGATTATTAAATATTATTCTTTTTTTGAGAGTTGATATTTTGGTGGTAGTTTGTTTTGTCAGCAACTGGAAAACATTCCATTAAACTTTTAAAACGGAATCACATATTCTTAACTGCAAACTTGTTCTTGAATTTCAATCATTTAAAGCTATTGAGATACTCAATTTAATTACTTATTATTTATGTTAAAAAAAGAATATTAAGATTTTTTACATTTGTTGTAATTCATTTATTTAAAGTTACTGAGATTCCGAATCTTTTAATTACTTATTTTTTATGCTAAAATAAAATTGTTAAGCTGTTTATTTTACATTTGAAAAGCACTTAGAAAGTTGTAGTTTTCTAAACTAATTTTTTGCGTATTTCTATTATTGAACTTGTGAATACCGATGTTAAAAATAGATAGACCTTGAACTTGTTCATTTGATGTTCAATTGATGTTTAATGAATTAATTAACAGACCCGGAATAATAAATCACAATGTGAAAAGTACGCCACGAGTCTGAATTTTTAAATTGCACGTGTGCATATTAAACAAAAACAGCAGCTGCATAAAGCGGGTCACTGAGCCAAGAGAGCGAAGGAAAGAGCGCCCATCAATGCAATGAGCAAAAGCACAGTTATATTGCATGTATTTTTAGTATAATCAAGTTTTAGCAAGAGAAACTGCCAAAAAAAAAGATATATAGAGAGAGGTGGTGAAGATTGGAACGTGTAGAGTATGAGATAAAAACAGACAACGAAAAAAACGTGCTCGAACTGCCTGACGCAACTTCTCGTTCGAATTTCAACTGAGTGATAGTGCTGCGCTCTTAGCTATTTTAAATTTGAGAACAATTCAATATGCGGCCATTTATGAGAATACACAAGCTATGCGCCTAGTTAAATATATTAACAATAAACAATAATATTGTAGCTTAAAGCGATAAATGTTTTATTTACAATAAAGTAAGCAAGCCAGTTTGCTAACTACAAAATTAATTAGTGCAGATGTGAGGAAAAAAAAGCTTACGTGACAGCACTGCTTGCAACCATCAAAAGTTATAAAACGTGGCCGTCTTGTCGTAAAAGTTTTCAGTTGCTATTGAATCAGCCAATAAGGCGGACGGTGATTGAATTTCGAATAATGTGCGGTATTTTTTCCATATTTTCAAGTGATGGCAAAGCCATCGAAGACAGATGCATTCACGGCAGCAAACACACTTTGCGAGAACTGGCATATCGCCAGAGTGGCAAGCAACGGCATCGCGGACCCGACTCCACAGGCGTTGTGGTCCTTGCCGAGCATGGCGTAGCCATGGTACATGAACGACTACGCATTGTGGGCGTAGAGATGGGCGATCAACCCTTCGTCTCCGACGATGGCAACTTAATACTCGTCGCCAACGGCGAGATATACAATTATCTGGAACTTGCGGCGCAGATTGCTAAGCGACGTAGCGGCTACAAGCCGAAAAGCGATTGCCACGTGATACTTGAACTGTACCGGGATTATAAAGTTGAGCTGCTGCAGCAAATTACAGGCATGTATGCCTTCGCCCTGTACGACAAGCGGAGCAAGGAGCTGCTACTCGCCCGTGATCCCATTGGCATTATACCCATGTATCTGGGCGAGGATGCATCGGGCAACATTTGGATTGCCTCAGAGATGAAGTGTTTGGTAGAGGTTTGTGAGCGAGTGGAGACATTTACGCCGGGAGAGGCGCGTTTTGGACGAGTCGGCGCAATGCGTCGCTGGCGTCACTTTGAGCAGCCGTGGATGCTACAGCTGCCCAAACTGTCCTGCGATTTGTCCCTGCTCCGCACCAGTTTGGAGTCAGCGGTGCGCACCCATCTCCACTGCGATGTGCACTTTGGTGCGCTGCTTTCCGGCGGCGTCGATTCCAGCTTGATTGCATCGATTGCCACGAAAATAATGCGCGAAACTAATCCCGACTACAAATTGAAAACATTCTCGGTGGGTTTACGCAATGCACCAGATTTTGCAGCTGCTCGCCAGGTGGCCAAATACATAGGGAGTGAACACACCGAGCTTATCTTTGAGATTGAGGATGCGCTGGATGGCATACGGGATATTGTGTACCATTTGGAGACCTACGATGTGACCACTGTGCGCTGCAGTCTACCCATGCTGCTCCTGGCACGCTACATCAAGAGCACTGGGATCAAGATGATCCTCTCCGGCGAGGGTGCCGATGAGATCTTTGGCGGCTATTTGTACTTCCACAAGGCACCCAACTATCAAGAGTTCCACGAGGAGCTGGTGAAGCGTGTCCAGCAGCTGCATTTATCCGATTGTCTGCGTGCCAACAAGGTGGCCATGGCGAAGGGTGTAGAGTTGCGTGTTCCATTCCTGGACACGGCATTCGTCAACTATGTGATGAATATACGACCGCAGGACAAGATTCCCGGTGAACTGAACACCTTCAACAATGAGCCCAAAACTCGCATGGAGAAGTTTGTATTGCGTGCCGCATTTGCCGAGGATTATCTGCCGGATGAGGTGTTGTGGAGGCAAAAGGAGCAGTTCTCCGATGGCGTCGGCTACGCTTGGATTGACAGCATACGCCGTGTGGCCACCAGTCATGTGGGAGACGAAGAGTTCGCACTGGCCGGCGAGAGATTCCCCTTCAACACACCCACAACGAAGGAGGCTTTTTATTATCGCTGCATCTTTGAGCAGCAGTTTCCGGGCGAGTCGGCGGCAAAAACGGTAGTCAGATGGGTGCCACGCCTCGATTGGGGCTGTCCGGAGGATCCGTCGGGTCGGGCACAGGCGGTGCATCAGAATAAAGAAGCAGAGACTGAGCGAGAGCGCGAGAGAGCTTAAATTTTTGAGAGTCGAAGTTGCTTTCTGAATTTGCTGAATTTGCATTGTAAATTTAGCATATTGCAAATTCAGTTGCCAGCTGAATTTGCTTGAGTACAAAATGCAAACAATACGTTTATTGATTATTCCAGACAAGAACTGCCGACGGATACAATATTTGTAAAAAAGAATAAACACATAAATTATTATCATTAAATATGTCCATATTTTTTTTTTTGGCGCTTAAGATCCAGACATTTGATAGCCTCGCCTCTGGTTAAAATGAATTGCAGACCCGACTGAAGGTCGGCACCATATGGATAAGCGATGTAAATACTGAACGCTCACGGCCATCAAGCCGGCTGCTTGAGTGGGATACGTGTGTGGTTTTGAAATCAGTTATCTTTCCCGGAAATATTTTTTATCGTTGTCAAATATTCTTATCATAAATGTTTGTCAAGGTTATTTGCATTTTTAAAAAAATCAAAAAGAAGTTGCCTGACTTGCGGCAGAAGGTTGCCGGACCTCTGCAACAAGGTCAAGGCAACACTGGCATTCCTCGTGCGATATTTTATCGCCAAGTCGACGGCGCATGCAACCCTGTTAAATATATATATCGATACATGGCAACAACCGATGAGCAAGAAGAGGCAATTTTTCGCAACGCGCAACAAAGTCGGTGTTAAACTTCAGTAAAAAGTGTGAAAAGAATTAAGCAAATAGGCGCAACACGAAGACACACTGCAAATGTGAAACAAAATGTGATGTTTGTCGAACAGAACATCCGCTAAGCGGCCAAAATTCACAGTGCAAAACTGACCCATGAGCGATGAGAGAGCGAGAGGGAGAGGAAGAGAGCGAGAGAACACACAGCAAGCAAGCAGCGAGCGCGTCACTAAAAAAGTTCACGAATGCCAGCAGCAGCAGCAGACGAGACTTTGAAGACGTTGGAATTTGTGTTGAACCCGCGGCAGCAGACGTCGCTGCGACTGCGACGTCCACCTTCAGCAGTCACCAATAACGGTAGAGATAGAAAAAAAAGACAGTGCGAGAGAGAGAGCAACAACAAATGACATTTAATTTGACAAAGTGAAACTGTGCGCAACAACAACAACCATAATAACCAATAACGGAGTGGAGTGGAGGCAACAAAAAAAAAGTAAAGAAAAAAACTAAACTGTGATCTCTCGTCTGGCAATTTGTTCAATAATTGGCTGTGCTTGAATCGACATAGAATTTATTTAAGACGCGTATTTGTGTGCATTGCGAATTGTTTGTTAGATTTCCAACTGGAAAATCAATTCTTAACATTGGCTAAAGGGGCCAAGCAGCCGCAGCAGTTGTTGTGTTTTGCTCTGCTTTGCTTTGCTTGCTGGCGTCAGACCAAACCCAACCCAAAACAAAATATTGAGCGTAAAACGAAAAGAGAGAGATAGAGAAAAAATCAAGAAGAAGCAGCAACAGCAGCCGGATTTGCAAATAAAGTGAGTATTTATTTGGGCATGTGTGCGTTTGTGTATGTGTGCGTGTGTGTGTGCGCGTATCTGTGAGCGTGTTAAAAAAAGATCATGCAACTATTTGGCCAAGACACGCATTCGCATTCGCCTCCGCTTCCGTTGTTTTATTTCATTTTAATTCTATTTTTTTTCTGCTCGCTTTTCATGTGACATTTAAATTTGACAAATTTGGCCGCAGTCGCAGCCGCTACGTCGGCAGAGGCAGCGCAGTCAGCAAATCTATCTAAATCACGTTTGTCCAAATGGCTCGTAAAAAAGCAGATAAAACAGCTGGTGTTTGTCTTTGAAACAATTGACGCCGCCAAATGCTTTAATCGACTGTGGGTATCTTATCGTTTTTTAATTTTCTTAAAAATAGTTACGAAAGCTACGCCCAGCGCTCTGTAATATTTTTTGTCTTGTTGCCGTTTATGTTGTTGTTGCTGTTGTGTTTTATTATAAATAGAAAATTGCGTATGCAATGCTAATTTGTTGCTTGCTCGCTCGCTCGCTCGCTAACTCAAAAAAACGCTCTCTTTATCGCTCTCTCCTTATCTCTCTCTGTCTATCTGTCACTCACAAATGAGCAAACAAGTCGCTGTTGTTGCTTAGTAATTGTTTGCCATATTATCTCATTCAGCCATTTCCATAAATATATTTTTTTCCTCTTTATTATTATTCGCTTTTTTGTTTTGTGGCGCTCTCTCTCTCCGGCAGCGAGGCTTGACGCCGACGCTGACGGCAACTGCGACTGCGAAGCTGGCGCTTAGCCGTTTATGTCGCTGCCATTTAGCCGAAAACGTAACAAGAGCCACCAGTGACAAGCAGCAGTCAAGTCAAGCAGCAGTCAAGCAGCAGAAGCAGCGGCAACCTTCTTCTTGCCTTGGCACATTGCCTGAGCTGACGCTTTAGCTTTTTAGCTTTAGCTACAGTTAAGCGCCCAACCCAACCCAACCACCCACATACTGAACACCATTCCTGGACGCCGTCACGCTCAGCGCGGTGAGATGATTCATATTTGTACACAACAACAACAACGACGACAACGACGTAACAACAGCCCGAACCCAATCTCTCCACTCAGCCCTCTGCCGCGTATGTCATTCCACAGCACTCTGGCATCTGTGTGCATGCCCATTCCAATTCCCACCCGCATAGCCATTCACCTACTTTTCGCAGCCCAAACACTGACTTCACTTCTCACACATAAACACACACTGATACGCACTCTGACACACACACACACACACACACCCACACATGCACGGACAGACACATGCATAAACACACCAATTGTTGTCCATTTTAAAACACACGGCTTGTGCGACTGTTGCTTTCGCTTCTTCTTCTCGCTGCTCCTGCTTCTTCTTCTGCGCGCGCGCAATTTAAAATTTGTATCAAGCGAACAATTTAAAGTTTATTAAAATTTATACGATCGATGATGTGAGCAATTTTTCATCTGGCAGGTACTGCGAGAATATCACATTTATTTAGTTATTTATTTTGACATTAACATCGTACAGGTATTCTTATTTTTATTTGTTTTTGGGTAATTACGTTTAACCTTTTATGATTTGTTAATCTAAATATTTTCACATTTCCTGTGGCCAATTTATTGATTAATTATGCATCTTCATCTCGCTGCACACTGGTAAATTTCTATTGACCTGCATTGTGGTTGCTCGTGCCATAAATACTTAATTTAATTTGCAAAGAGAGACAACTGCTAAAATCAATTTTTATCCATTCACTTTTATTACAGCTGCAAACCAACCACACACAACAAACAAACACCCAGGGGGGAGAGAGAGAGAGTCACAAATAAAATATGGCGTATCGAAAGCCAAGCGATTTGGATGGCTTCATTCAACAGATGCCCAAGGCGGATATGCGCGTCAAGGTGCAGCTGGCCGAAGATCTGGTGACATTCCTCAGCGACGACACCAATTCAATTGTGTGCACAGACATGGGCTTCCTCATTGACAACTTGATGCCCTGGCTAACTGGCAGCCATTTCAAAATCGCACAAAAGTCACTGGAGGCCTTCTCGGAGCTAATCAAGCGCCTGGGCAGCGATTTCAATGCGTACACAGCGACAGTGTTGCCCCACGTCATCGATCGCTTGGGCGACAGTCGGGATACGGTGCGCGAGAAAGCGCAACTCCTACTCCGCGATCTGATGGAGCACAAAGTGCAAGCGGCGCAGACACTAGTGGATAAACTGGCGACGAGTTGCTTCAAGCACAAGAATGCCAAAGTGCGCGAGGAATTCCTGCAGACGATCACAAATGCCCTGCACGAGTATGGAACACAACAGTTGAGCGTCCGTGTCTATATAACGCCCGTGTGCAGTCTGCTCGGCGATCCGACGGTGAATGTACGTGAGGCAGCCATCCAGACGCTCGTCGAGATCTACAAGCATGTCGGTGATCGTCTGCGGCCGGATCTAAGGAAAATCGATGATATGCCCGCCTCAAAGCTGGCCCTGCTCGAACAGAAATTCGATCAGGTGAAGCAGGAGGGTCTGTTGTTGCCGTCGGCCCTGAAGAATGGCAACAGTCTCGATGAGGCCGACAACATTGGGCAGCGCGAGCGACCCACAAAGATCGTTAAACGTCAACTGCACTCCGCGTCCTCCTCTTCATCGTCGTCGTCCATGCTGATGATGCGCCAGAAGCCCAATCCAAATGATGTGGCCGGTGATGCTGGTGCCGTCACCATGGAGATCTTTGAGGCGAGCTTTGAGCAGGTGCCCCAATTGACAATATTCCATGCCAAGGACATGGACGACATCTACAAGCAAATATTGCTAATTATAAGCGATAAGAATGCTGCATGGGAGAAGCGTGTGGATGCCTTGAAAAAAATCCGTGCCCTTCTCCAGCTTAATTACCAGGCACAGCCACAGTTTGTAGCCGTGCAGCTGAAGGAGCTATCGATTGGCTTCCTCGATATACTGAAGGAGGAGCTGCGCTCGCAGGTGATACGCGAGGCGTGCATCACCATTGCGTACATGTCCAAGACGTTGCGCAACAAGTTGGACGTGTTCTGCTTTAGCATATTGGAGCAGCTCATTCTGCTCATTCAGAACTCGGCCAAGGTGATTGCTTCCGCTTCGACGCTGGCGCTCAAGTACATTATTAAATATACGCATGCGCCGAAGCTGCTCAAGATCTATACGGACATGTTGCAGCAGTCCAAGTCGAAGGATATACGCTCCTCGCTCTGTGAACTGATGGTCCTGCTCTTCGAGGAGTGGCAAACGAAACCGCTCGAACGGCATTCGCTCATTCTGCGCGACACCCTCAAGAAATCCTTGGGCGATGCGGACAGCGAGGCACGTCGTCAATCTCGTCTTGCCTACTGGGCCTTTCGACGGCACTTTCCCGATCTGGCGGATCAGATCTATGGTAATCTGGACATTGCCGCACAGCGTGCCCTGGAAAAGGAACGCAATGGCGGCGGAGCAACCTCAAATGGTGGTAGCCAACAATCGTTGGATTCGCGACGCACTGTGGCCCCCTCGCGCATTGGACGCACGCCGAACACACTGCAGAAGGCGACGCCTAGCATTCGTTCCATATCCGCCGTGGACACGGCGGCGGCACAGCGCGCCAAGACCCGTGCTCAATACACGCTCTACTCCCGTCAAAAGAAACCTGTTGCGTTGACCAACTCCTTGAATCCGACTGGAGCTGGAGCTGGCAGTGGCACGTTGCCGCGACCCCGTCTCAATTCCAATAGCAACAGCACCAGCAGCGGCGCTGCCGGTGCACATCACACAATTTCGCCGGGTGCCGTGACGCCCATCTCGAGGATTGGACGTTCACGCGCCGGCGTCTCACAATCGCAGCCCGGTTCACGTTCCACGTCACCCAGCACGAAGATGCGTGATCATTATGGCATGGGCAGCTATTATCATCGAGCGGGCGCCACGGGTGCCATACCTAAGAAGGCATCGGGCATACCACGCAGCACGGCCAGCTCTCGTGAGACGAGTCCCAATCGCTTGGGGAGCACCGGCGGTGGCCTGATGAAGCGCAGCATCTACTCGACGAGCTCGGCGAGACGGACACCAGAACGCAATAATCCGGTACGCAGCACAGCTGCATCTCGCCTGCTAGCGCAATCACGAGAGGCCGAACACACACTGGGCTCCGCGGATGTGGATGCTACCGATTATATGTCGGGTGATTTTATGCGTGCGGGCGGCGGCATGCATCGCATGGGCCGCAAACTTCTCGGGCGCGACGAGTCCGATGACATTGACTCGGAGGCGAGTTCGGTGTGCTCGGAGCGTTCCTTTGACTCGAGCAATACGCGTGGCGGCAACAACAGCAACTCGAATTACTCGCTGAGCGGATCCCGGAATCGGCTCGACTGGAGCAACAGTCAGCAGCAGCGTGCACCCTTCGACGATATCGAGACAATCATACAGTATTGCGCCTCGACGCACTGGTCGGAGCGCAAGGATGGTTTGATTAGCCTCACCCAGTATCTGACCGATGGCAAGGAGTTGACACAGCAGCAGCTCCAATGTGTCCTCGACATGTTTCGCAAAATGTTCATGGACACCCACACGAAAGTCTATTCGCTGTTCTTGGACACGGTCACCGAACTGATTCTCGTCTATGCGCCCGAATTGCACGATTGGTTGTTCATTCTGTTGACGCGGCTGTTTAATAAGCTGGGCACCGATCTTCTCAACTCGATGCACAGCAAAATCTGGAAGACGTTGCGCGTCGTCCACGAATACTTTCCCACGGAGCTGCAACTGAAAGAGCTATTTCGCATCATTTCGGACAATACGCAAACGCCGACGACAAAGACACGCATCGCAATCCTACGCTTCCTCACCGAACTGGCCAACATGTACGGCAAGAGCAGTGATTTTCCCAGCGATCACAGTCCCAGCTGTGAGCGCACCATCCTGAAGCTCGCCCAACTGTCCAACGATCAGAAATCGATGGAGTTGCGTTCGCATGCGCGTCTCTGCCTTGTCGCCTTGTATCATTTGAATACGCCACAGATGACCAAATTGTTGGCCACATTGCCGAAGGGGTATCAGGATGCGGCGCTGTTGTGCATCCAATCGCATATGCGCCGCCAGAGCAGTGGCGCCAATTCACCGAGCATTTCGCCGTTGAGCAGCAGCAGCCCCAAACCGTTGCAAAGCCCCAGCGTTGGGGGTCCCTTCGCCTCGCTCAACATGAGCATCAATATGAATTCTAGTCCGAGATCGCGTCAGTCGTCTGTGGAGCAGGAGCTGCTCTATGGCTGCTCTGAGCTCGAGGTGCAGCACAATATACAAAAGACCTCCGAGGAGATACGACACTGTTTCGCCGGTGGCCAATACCATTCCCTGGTCGCACCCAATGGCTACAATGGCCATCATCTGCAGTACACCATTGAGCAGCAACAGCAACAGCAGCAACGAGATTTGACAGCGCAGCAGGACTCGCTGTCATCCAATTCGAAGACAACACAATCCTCAGCAAACACGACGCAATCGAATACACCGGAATCGGCGACAATGCGACTGGATGCAGCTGCTCCTCCATCGCAACCGAAAGCGAAAATCTCGCTAATTGTTGCCGCAAATGGTGAACTGATATTGCCGGGTGATCTACAGGAGAGCGAAGTGATGCGGATCGCCCTCACCCTGAACAAGGATCAGCCCGTGGATCAGCTGCAGACTGGACTGGCCAATCTGGGCATCTGCATTCGGGGCGGCAATTGTGATCTGCCCAATAAGCACTTCAAGTCGATAATGCGGATGCTGCTCCATATGCTCGAGGCGGAGCATACGGATGTGATCATCTCGGGCCTCCATGTGCTCAGCAAGATCGTGCGCAGCGATAAGATGCGTCACAATTGGCTCAACTTTCTGGAGCTCATCCTGTTGAAGATCATGAATTGCTATCAGCACAGCAAAGAGGCATTGCGCGAAATTGACACCATGATTCCGCGGATTGCGCCTGCTCTGCCCCTCGATCTGACGATCAATATTGTGAATCCAGTGATAGCGACGGGCGCCTTTCCCGCCAATCTGTGTGCGATCAAAATCCTGTACGAGGTGACCGAACATCATGGCACCGATATCACCGATGCCCATCTGGATATTGTGTTCCCCAATTTGGCACGTTCCGCCGACGATCAGCAGTCGATGGTGCGCAAGGCGGCCGTCTTTTGCATTGTCAAGCTGTACCTTGTGCTCGGCGAGGAGAAGGTCAAACCCAAGCTATCCGTGATGAATCCCAGCAAGGTGCGTCTCCTCAACGTCTACATTGAGAAGCAGCGCAACTCCAGCCACTCGGGCGGTGGCTCCACAAAGAACTCCTCGGCGGCCTCATCATCATGATTGCAAGCCAATGTTCAACGCTCACACACACCCAAACACACAACCACACACACCCAACACACACACAGAGACACTGAGGCAGCGTCTCCATTTGCCTATGCAAGAAAGTGAAAAAAATTCAAAAACACACACGATTAATGATATATAATAACGATCAACAATACATATAATAATAATACAAACTAATTATTTATATAAAAAAGAAAAAACAAACAAAAACAAAAATTCTAATCTAATTATTACTGATGACGATCAGAATCAATAATTGTGTAATTGTTTATTATTAATACACGCATAGAAAACAAACAAGCAAAAAACAAAAACAAATATAAAACAGGAACAGAACAAACTATTTATATACGTCATTCACTAAAAACAAACAACAAACAAAAAACTATAACAAACTTGTAGCCAACTGTCAGTCTCCCAACACACACACACACACCCAGTTGTTTTGCTATATTATTGTTTCTTCTTCTTTTGTTTCTTATCAATTTTAGTCACTTAACCGTTTAATTTCCTTTAGTTTGTAAGTCTCTGAAAGTGAGCCTCAAATAATTTTTTTGTGTCTAAATTATTTTTAACGTAGTCCTGCCGTTTTTCTGTTTGATTTCCGCTCAACTAAAACTAAAACTAAAAACTAATTATTATTATTATTACACGATTTTTGCTGTTTTTACAACTGAACTATTTTTGTAATTAATTTAAAACAAAACAAACAAACAAACAGTAAAATCAAAACACTTATAGGTTATGTAATAATATTTATAAATTAATTAAATGAATAAAACAGTTAAACAAACATAAAAACAAAAAAACAACAAAAGAAAAAATAAACCAACAAAAAAAAATCCCAACATATAAACACCATTATCTGGGTTTTCTTTTTCAAATTAAGCAATAAATAAAAAGGCCAAGCCATTTGTTCAACAATCAGTTTTGCTAATATTTTAATTTTCTTGTTTTGTTTTGTTTCGTGTATTTTATTTGTTGCTTCATAAAATTTAAACGTTCAAATATTGTTTTTATTTACACATGGACTTAAATTATAGCTACAATATATATATATATATATATATATATATTTTTTTTTTCTTGTAACTTTGAAAAGGTTTTTGTTTTTTTTTTCTTTAGTTTTTGTATCATAAAATGTCAAACACTACAATTGTTTCTGTTTTTCAGTTTTGGTGAGTAATTTGAAATATATATTTTTAACAACTAATTATTTTTTTGCAATGACTTCTCTATGATTTGACTAAAAAACATTTTTGAATGTTACTCGATGTGTTTGGGTTTGGTTTTGATTTGTTCGTTTAGCAATTTGTGAATTTTTTTTGGGCCCATTTGAAACCTGAACTGGTTGTTATACTTAATGTAAATGATAAAATTTCATTAATATAGTATTTTATTTGTATGTTTTCCACGCACAATTCAATCAGAAAAACTGAAACTAAATTAAGGCACTTAAATCGAAACAACATTTTTGGAAAATCAAACTACAAATGACAAACCAAATAAACATAAACTGTTAGCAATTAAATTGGACAAGTACAAATAAAGTGCGGTGGTTTTTGTTAGTGTGTATCTATAGACTTAAAATTTAGTGCTTCGCTTTAACTATTTGATATTCCAATCAATTTAAATTACTTTAGTATTGTTGTATATGTATTTATGTATGTATATATATAATAACTAAACGTAAACCTTAAAAGTGTTCTTGAATTAAAGTTATTTTCAATGGCACATCTTTATTTTGTTTTTTGCTTTTTTTTGGTTTGCTAATTAGAATTATCAATATGATTCTTGGGCTAAAGTTACGTTTAAGTATTTCAGAAAAAGACAAGGACAGACAGAGACAGAGAGAGAGAGAGAGAGAGCGAGAAAAAATGCCTACTTCTCTAAATGGATTCTACTACGACTCTGCGACTGCTGAAGTCTTTGTTTGGTTCCAATATTTTCTTTTTTGGTAAACTGAATCGATACCCTGACACTTGCCACTTGCCACTTGCCACTTACTACTTACCACTTACTGCTACACAAAAAGTACTTACGAAATGCATTGCTCTACGAGTATGTACAGTGGGACAAAGTTTTCAACATGCGTACAAATTGTATATTTTGTATGGCTTGACTTCAATTTTTTTTGTTGTTTAAAAACGCTTCGATTTAAAACATTCAACTACTTAAAATTACGATTAATTTACATTTTGGCCAGTTTTGGTTTTCGTTTTCTACTCTAACTCTGGGGGTTTTTTGTTGTTGTTTTTAATGAATTTTGAACGCAATCATTGCCAGCAATGCCCGATCTGAATAGATATACATATATATATATATATATATATATATGTGTGTGTGTATATATTTAACATCTGGCGAGCATTGCTGTATTTTGACCGAAAAAGGCACACACAGAGAGAATTTCAAAATGACAAACGACAAGGGACACGACTACTGTCTATGTAAATAATTAAACATATGCACACAAATAACGACTCTATATATATATATATATATATATATATATGTGTGTGTGTTTATGTCTCGTTGACTTGGCTAATAGCCATTGCATCGTATTTCAGCATAGCGGGACCGGTTCGCACTGTAGGCCGCATACCCATAACGCTCATAGGCCCCATAATCTGGGTAGGGATAAACCTGGCCACGCATTCGACTCCTGGCCATCTGCTGTTGCAGCTGATGCTGCTGGTGGCTCATTTGATAGCTGGGAAAGCTTGATGGCTCCTCATACGGCCAGTAGTTGTGCATGCCGCCACCAGCTGTGGCATCATAGTAACCACCGCCCACATTGCTGCCGTTGCTGGCATATTCCTCGGCCAGGCGCTCGACCAGACTTTCGGGAGTTTGCAGAAAACGCTCCGAGAAGCGACCAATTTCGGTGGAGCCAAAGGCCTGCTGAAAGCCAGGCAAAGGCTTTATATCCTGTAGATGAAGAAAATTCAAATTAAATTAAATTACAATTTAAATCTTTAAGTTTTAAGTTGAAAACAAACTTGCTAATGCTAATTATCAATTAAGTAAACTCATTTTAGTAGCTTACAAACGAGGCTAAGATTTCTATTAATTAAAATATTTAATAGGGGCTTAAAGAATAAACGTCAAAAGAAAATTAATGAAATCTTATTTCCTTTTAAATTTAATCTTGAAGCCGAATCAATTGCTAGGATACCTTAATACCCACCCAAAAAAAAAATAAAGGAAATTGATTCAGTTTTAACTACGTTGCTGGAATTTTGCGATAAACTTTTTTTAAAATCGAATTTTCAGTTGACACTTAGCTTTTGTGGGTGTATTTGAATGGGGGATAGCATCCAACTCACCCTTATTTGCTCCCGGACCGTGGACTCCATTGCCTCAACTGGCTCCGTTTCGGATTGCTTTTTGCTTGCCTTGCGTTTTGATTTCTTGCTCGGAATGAGATCGCATTCGATAATGCGATTGTTGTTGCTGTTGTTGATGTTGATGTTGCTGCTGCTGTTGTGGTTGTGGTTGTTGTTGTTGTTGCGATTTTGGCTATTATTCCTGCTGCGATTTTTGGCATTCGCATTTCGTTTGTTGCTCACGGGTTGCTGCTGCTGCTGCTGTTGCTGCTGCTGTTGTTGCTGTTGTTGCAGCAATGTCGCCAGCGCAGGTGGCACAGTGGGTGGCGCTGCTGACGCAGTCAGTCCGTACCCCACGGGTGAGTTCTGTGGCGCTGGAGGGGTGCGCGGCTGACGCGACTCCGTGGGACTCCAGTTGTGCGATATTGTTGCAGGTGGTGACTGCTGCTGTTGCTGCTGCTGCTGCAAGTCAAACAAAAATCGATTTAGTTTTCAGTTGCAGCACACGGCAGGGGTGCTGTTACAACAACAAATTTGTTATGCTCAAGTGACGGGGCACTTGAAACTTGCCCCAACCAGCAGCAGCAGTCAGTCAGGCAGTCAGGCTCGATGTTGCCAAGCGACCAAGCAGCCCTATTAAGGACTCTCCCAACTCCCCACCAAAGCTGGCTGAAGTTCAGCGCGCAGCCCACAAAAATCAATAGGCGCCCAGTTTGCTGCGACACCCTGTAAAAAGGCTTCCGGCAAGCGAGCGAGAGAGTGAAAGAGAGAGATAAAGAGAGAGCGAGAGAGAGTAGGAGCTTAAGCATATTTAATGCGCACTCTCTTGCTGTTTGACTCTTTCTCTCTCTCTCTCTCTTTCTCTTTCTCACTCTCTCCGTATCACTTTGTGTCTCTCTGTGTTCCTAGAAAGCCGGTCGATGGAGCTAAACGCATTTCGCTTTTGGGTTTCTCTTTTCTGTCTACTCCTGCTGTGTTTCTTGTTGTTCTTGTTATTGTTGTGTTTCGGCATCCTTGCGCGTCTGTCATTATCAGGCAGTCGTTCTATTTTTTGGTTGGTTCTTCCTTTGGCCAAATTTGTCTGGGTAAGTGCGTAGCTGCTCTGTCTGTGACTGTGGCTCCTCTGTGCACCCCAAACTACACCTGCACCTTGATGCTTGCAGCAGTTTTGATTACTTTTTGACTTTGCGTTGACAAACTTACCCCATGTTCAGGATGCAGCTCATCTTCATTCATTTGATTAGTTGCTGGCTGCTGCTGCTGCTGCTCCTCAATATCCTGTGGCGCTGGTGCCGTCTCTTTGTTGGGCTTCGCCAAATTGATTTCCGTCCGCCTCACGACTTCCGGCTGCTCTTCGGTTGACGTTGACGTTGTCGTTGTCTTATCAATATCGTTGCCAATAGGCGTTGTTGGTGTTGTTGGCGTCGACGTCGACGTCGCTGCTGTCGTGCTTATGTCATCTGGAAAATTAGCGAGCAAAAAATAAAAAAAAAAACATAAGTAAATAAATAAAATAAAAAGGCGCCCAGGCCAGGGCAACGTGTGTGTGTTAAAAGAAAATCAATAAAGATTTTTTTGCCCGTACGCTATTTGTCGGTCGGGTTTATTGTCAGGCTAGGCGTCTGTGTAATTATTTTGTCATGCGTGCTGGCTGGCCATCAAGGGTTAAAAAGACACGAGCAGCTTCAGGAACAGGTTGACCAGCGCGCAAGAGAGGCCAAATTGTTATTGTTGTTCTTGTTGTTGTTTTGGTTGTTCTTCTTTTTGTTTTTTGCACGCCGCGGCGCTTGTCCAAATTTTGATTATTGTTTTTGCATTCGGGGTAGCTGAGAGCGGGAGCGAGAGAGTGAGAGAGGGAGAGCGCCTCCAAAGAGAGCAAAACTCAAACGTGCACTTGTTGAACGTGTTAAGCAAACACTTGCACAGTTACACACACACCCCACACACAAGCACACACTCACTCGGCGTTGCGTGAAAAAAAAACATAGCATGCTTTTCGGCGCATGCGACTGAGCCTGCAATGTTTATATTATTTTATTTTTTTTGCTGTGTGGCCTGCTACGAGTGCGTTATTCGACTTGAGTTATTGTTATTGTAATTCTCTTCGCGTCAACTAAATCAATTACAATCAATTTAAACGACTGCAGCTGACTATGAAAATGTCAAAGCATTAATTATTTAAACAACAACCGATTGGTTTTGATGGGAAAAAATTTCAAATTCTTAGGGATTCAGTTAACAAAAAACAGATGAATCATTGATCGTGTCTGGACTTAAACTTCAAATAGGCTTGGATAGAAACGAAGAGATGAATGATGAGTTGAATGTTATTTAGATTTAAACTAAAGAAATTCTTTGTAACTTGAAATTTGTAAATTCCTAAGCTCTTTAAATAAATATAAATTTTTCAAACTATTCATAATCATTTAAAGATCCTTGCCATTGACAGCAGTACTCATATATATACTTTTTTTGCTCAACTCAGGCTATCTGTCATAACGGACATTGATTTTTTGCGTCAATGTTGGATACCTCTCCAACACGTACAACAGCAACAACAACAACAACAAAGACAGCAGCAACAGTAAATATTGCAATTGGGGTGCTTTCGGGGAGGTGTCTCCTCTCTGCTGTTCTGCTGCCTCTGTATGTTCTGGGCAAACAGAGGCAGCTACAATAACCCACCACAGTGCGTTGTAAAGTTCATTTACATGGTCGGCTGTGATGACATTCCACGCAGACAAACACACTCAACTTAAACACCCCCATAAATATGTGTGCGTAAGTGTGTGTGTGTGTGTGTGTGTGTGTAAGTTGAGCGCCCATTGATAAGAACGGCATTGCTTACAAGTCTCGTTTACATTACGGAATATTTAGAAAAGCTGTCATATGCTGGGGCTTGGGGAGCACACACACACACTCATACTTTACACCTTTTTTTTGCCAGTGCTGTGTGGGAGTTCCGACACGACATCGGAAAAGGCAAATTATTGATTTGCGCACCCACACACACACTCGCACACACCAACTCGCACACCTCTGCCAAAAAGTCAAATCAAAAGCAACTCATCAAGAAGCAAAACTCGAGCTCCATCTCATGTCAGCTCTGTAGTCCCCGTTTGCGTGCCTAAATAGACAGCTAATTTGCAAGTCCTTTAAAGCGACATGACGTAGGCGCTTCACGGCTGGTGCTGAGTTGGGCCAGGCCAGGAAACGGAAGCATTTCAGCAGTTAACCAACGCTGATTGGTTGAGTGTTGTGAAAAATGCTAACTCCCCTCAAAAGCGGCGGCGTCGATTGTGTCAAAACTGGCCGTCGTTTGTCGTCTCGCAAATATAACTCAACCTGCCACTGACAGGCGGCGGACGACAGACTGACGGGCTAAAGACAGACAGGACGCTGACGAGGCTGTCGGCGGCATTGCTGGCGACTCAAATGGACAGTCTTTGCATTCATTTGCATTCAAAATCACACCAGCTACAACGACTCGAGCACTGTGGAATGCTTAATTAAGTTTGTATATAGAATTCCACTAAAGTTGATGAAAGGCCCACGTTGCTATAAATATTTGATGTATCTAATTAAAATTGTTCTTTGTACGTCAGGTTCTTTAACGTGCATTTCTAATTATAATTAATTGCCTTGTAGAACTTGTTCGAGCTCTTTTGAAATTTGATCCTTCTTATACAATACCTGTAATAATTATGCTAACTCTGCAGAAAATTTTAAAATTATGATCATTCTTCTGCAATGTTATGCAAAGTGTTGGTGACTCTTTAATGTACTCTGTTAACTTGTAACATTTACAACAGATATTCATTTCTTACTATTCCTGTTATGTTACTCTTATACTGTTATGAAAGCTGTTCCTGAGTATTTAGTGTACTCTGTTAACTTACAATAGAAATGTTAAGGTTGTATTTGAAATTGATCTTCATTTCATACTGTTAATGTTATTATTATGTTATATTGTCATTTAAGCTGTTGCTGTCTCTTCTATTTACGCTGTTAACTTATAATGAATTTCTGCTCAGGTCTGTCTGACTGTCTCCTCAGTCGTTCCACAGTGCCAAAGACAGATGCTTCTGCTTTTGCTGCCATCGTGCCATTAATACTTGTGTTACATAATCTAGTCTGACATATGTTTGCATAAATTTAGCAACCATTGACTCCGCTCCCCCCACCTTGCATAATTGTAAATTAAATAGAGCGTAATGTAAATGCTGACAACTTACCGGGAATATCGAGCGCTGAGCCAACAGCTGTTGCCTTACTCTCCTCCACTTCTGGTTGCTGTTGTTGCTGCTGCTGCTGCTGTTGCTGCTGCTGTTGCTGCAGCTGTTGTTGGTGCTGCTGTTGTTGCTGCTGTTGTTGCTGCTGCTGTTGTTGTTGCTGCTGCTGCTGCTCCTCCTCGTAATCCCTGCCATCGGCTGGACAGTGATAGGAGACACATGACGCCGACTCCACGGACATATTCACCGGATATTCGCCACTGTAGACTGGCGTACTTTGACTGCTGTCGCTCCTGGCGCGAGTGCTGCAATTGCTGATGCCACTGTCGGTGCCCGTGGCACTGATCATTGGCGGCGATGTGGTCAATCGCTGCGCCGTTGGCGATGCTGCCGCCTCCGTTTCGTGCTCCTGTTTGATAATCTGTTGATCAGCGGGCAGAGTCTCCTCCGGCTTTGGCATCGCTAGCGTTAGCTGATGTTGATGCTGTTCCGTGTAGTTGCGCAACGGTTCGAGATAATTTGGCGGCATTACTGTGCGATTTGGAGCTGGTGTCGTGGAGCGTCCGGGCGGCGCATAATGTGGCATGTGCGGCGTCGGCTGATAGGCGGAAAAGCCACGTGATTGCCCATAGGAGGAAGCACTGTAGAGCGCAGGCGCTGGCTGCTCATAGTTGATGCTGCTCGACTGTTGCTGATACGCAAGATGCGAATGCGGATGTGGATGCGGATGCTGTTGTGTATGTTGACGCGGCGGATAGTGAAGAACACTGGAGGGGATCAGCTGCTGGCCAGCTGGTGTGAACATGCCACCCGCTACCTGCTGATGCGCATGTGGGTGGTGCAGATGATGCGCCGGCGGCTGGCTGTAATGTGGCGAAGCATACGGTGCATAGCGATAATAGTTGGGCATATAGGCGCTGGCTGCGGCGCCGCCGGCATAGCCATAGCCATAGGGATTATAGGCGCTGCTGTTCCGATAGCTGGGCGCCGCTGCATAGTGAGAGATGGCGGCCTGCGCCTGTGCCTGAGCCGGATGCAGTTGCTCGTAGTAGCTGGCAGCGGCGTATCTGTCCGACATGTTTGGACTTTAATCAGCGGCTGCAATTTTTTCCACTAGCAACTTTACTCGTGCAGCAATAATTGTAATAACAATTTCCAAGCTGACTGCCCCGTCCTGTTTGCTATTCTTGTTGTTGTTGTTGTTGTAGCGGCCATATTGCGACGCTTTCGCCTCGGTTTCTTTTTAGTCAACGGTCAGGATATTCGTTTACATGTATTATTGATTTTCTCTTTTTTTTTGTTGCTTTTCTTTTAAATCCCTTTCGGCTGAGGTGTCCTGCAGCACCTGCAGTTATTGCGCGACTTAATCCTGCAAGTACACAGAGAGTCCTTTAATATAAAAGGCAGAATGTGTTGGCATGTCTTTGAGTCTGCTGCAATATATGCCGCAATATTCAATAGTACACTACCAAATAAAATAAAATTTAATGCTCACTAAAGCCACAGGACAACGAGACATGCATTTGTCATCAACAAATGCTCAGAATAAGCGTTTAATTAATTTAGTAAATATTATTCTCTTCTCAATGGTTCATAAAAATTGGCCTCAAAGTAGGCAATTAAATTTGTACTCTCTTCTTGCGTCAATTGCGCTAGTTAATTTTGTTAAATAAAAATATATAATTTGTAATTTAAATAATGAGAAATACCTTTAAGTCAAATGACGAACATTATGGCTAATAACTAATTAATTACGTAAACAAATATATATATTAGTTTTAGATTTTCAATCAAAGCTGCATTTCTAATTCACGAATTTTGAAAGCTTTAGTCACCAAATTTGAAAGGTATATGGCTGGTAACACCCGTCATAAATCTGGAATCTGCCCATATGACGATTTTCGGACTATAATTTTGACTTATGTTTCGACCCAAAATTACGATTTCAACTTTAAATGTACGATTGATCTAGAGGCCAAACTATGATTAAAACGCCCTTGCTTTTGGAAATGCGTTGAGTTTTGACGAAGTTATGGCATTTTGAATGTTCGACCTATGCCCATATTCCGATATACCGATTTTCGGACTATAATTTGGACTTATGTTCCGACCCAAAATTACGTTTTCAACTTTAAATGTACGATTAATCTAGAGGCCAAACTGTGATTAAAACGCCCTTGCTTTTGAATATGCGTTGAGTTTTGACAAAGTTATGGCATTTTGAAGGCTCGACCTATGCCCAAAACCTGATTTTCTGACAATGCTGCATTTCGGACTATAATTTTGACTTATGTTCCGACCCAAAATCACATTTTCAACTTTAAATGAAGGATTGATCTAGAGGCCAAATTATGATTAAAACGCCCTTGCTTTTGAAAATGCGTTGAGATTTGACGAAGTTATGGCATTTTTAAGGTTCGACGTATGCCCAAAACCCGATTTTCTGACAAATGCCGATTTTCGGACTATAATTTTAACTTATGTTCCGACCCAAAATCAAGTTTTCAACTTTAATTGGAGGATTGATCTAGCGGCCAAACTATGATTAAAACGCCCTTGCTTTTGGAAATGCGTTGAGTTTTGACGAAGTTATGGCGTTTTGAAGGTTCGACCTATGCCCATATGACCATATGACGATTTTCGGACTATAATTTTGACTTATGTTCCGACCCAAAATTACGTTTTCAACTTTAAATGTACGATTAATCTAGAGGCCAAGCTGTGATTAAAATGCCCTTGCTTTTGAAAATGCGTTGAGTTTTGACGAAGTTATGGCATTTTAAAGATTCGACCTATGCCCATATGCCGATATCCTAATTTTCGGACTATAATTTTGACTTATGTTTCGACCCAAAATTACGATTTCAACTTTAAATGTACGATTAATCTAGAGGCCAAACTGTGATTAAAACGCCCTTGCTTTTGAATATGCGTTGAGTTTTGACGAAGTTATGGCATTTTGAAGGCTCGACCTATACTCATATGCCGACTTCGGGTTTAGAAAATTTAAATACGCATATATTCCATAATTTGTAAGTTGGAGGCACCTAAGTTTGAAAGTATATTACTGGTAACTGCCCTAAGATATCGATGAAAAATTAGTGGCCTCGCCCACTCCGCCTACATAAACCGATACACCTGTTGGAAGAAGGGTTACTATCTTATATCAACCTCAATCTGAAAGGAAAACTTGGACAGTATTTCTTGGCTGCACACAAATTATGGTATCACAGTATTTCGCTGTCGGTTATGTCCAACTGCAACGTTCTCTCTTGTTATATATTAAATGATGAGAAATAGCTTAGGTTAAATGAGAAAACTTGTGGCTAATTACTAATTATTTAGATTAACTGCGATTAAATCTGTATTTGCCAGAGCAGAAGCTGCCTCTCAAACTGACGAAAAATATTCTGCTAAATTTGTGTGCAGAATTGATGCAAGTGTGGTGTGGAAAGTGGTGTCGAGCCTGATTGATGATGGATGTCTGCCTGATGTGCAGCTGTGCAAATGATGATGTTTGGGTTGCACTCTCGAGCAACAAGCAGAAGAACAACAACAAGCCACTCAACCTAACACACACATGCAACGAGATGAATGCATAATAACCACAAGCATTTTGGCCACACGCAAACCGTTAATGAGCCACAAAAGTGCGCACATATTTCAAGTGGGAACCAAGAGGACCAGAAGCAGCAGCAATGGATGTTTGTGTGTGTGTGTGTATGTATGGGGTGTTAGCTGTATGTGTGTTTGTGCCCCGTTTATTGATTAATAACAATGGCTGATTATATTCTATTTTTTATTTGTTGTTGCTGTTTTTGCAAATTGAGTGGGAACCAAACAAAGGCCAACATCAGTTGGGAAGACCCTTAATAATTTGAGGAGCGCCCAATTTTATTGATTGGTCGCTGTAGACGCTGATGATGACGTTTTCTTTTGGATGATGATGTTGTCCTGCACCAAATTAGCAAATCACCCAGCAAGAGCTGTGCAATGGAAAGGAGGGAACGGGAAAGGGGAAAGGGAGGGACATAATGGCAACTCTATTAGCAGCTGTATAACATAATCAATGTAAATGTAAACACGCGCTCAGCGCAAAGAGCAAAGAGCAGTCTGCAAAAGAGAGTGCTACGCCGGCAGAGAGAGAGAGAGAGAGAGAGAGAGCGTGAGATGAGAGAGAGAGCGAGAGAGGGCAATTGAAAGGGGTTATGTTGAGTGCGTGTGCAAGGCGCAAAAATGTGAACTGTAAACTGAAATGAGCCTCAAGAGCACAACTGCAATTGAGCTCAGGCTACTATTGCCACTGCCACTGCCTCCCTCTCTCTCACTCTTTCTCTCCCTCTTCGTCGCTCTTTGTCTTTTCTATGCTCATGCGTTGCAAGTAAACCGCAGGAAACGGAAGTTGGGTGGCATGAGAGAGATGCTGCCTTTTGTCTGTGTGTGTATGTGGGTGTGTTGTGTGTGTATGTGTATGTACTGTTTTGGGACAGCAACAGCCGCCCAGTTCCATCCAGCGCACATAAATCAATAAAAACACACAGCAGCCACGCCGACTCGACTCGACAGCTTGGGCTTTGGCTGCTGCTGCTTCTCAGCACAGCTTCATTAATTCTTTGCTATGCTCTCTACTTTTTAACAGTTTCCTTACCCAGACACACATACACAATTACGACTAGGTACATATGTGTAGGTGTATGTGTGTGTGTGTGTGTGTGTGTAATCATTACTGTTGACGTCGTTGCTGTACGTCACAAAGTGTAAGCGCACTTCAGCTGCAAATATTTACAGAGCCCGAATGTATATCTTCCCCTGCTTCTTTTTGTTTTTGTAAATGCAATTTTAATTGTGAGCTTGCAATGCGAGCTGCTGTTGTTGATGCTTCTCAATAATTGGGGCAAGTGCGCGGGAGAGCGTAAGCCTGACAGCGTGGGCGATTAATAATGAGACAGAGCTTGCAGATATTTCGAGTGAAATAAAATATTCCCATATGAAAAATGCTAACTTAAATCTTATTTTTTACTCACCTAAAATTCCATTTAATTAGCGTTTGCACTTAATAATTTCTGCATAGTTTGTAATTCATGTGAAATATGCTTTCAATTCAGTAGCAATCAATTGTAAATTTTGCTCTATTCAAAATACCGTTATACCGTTAAAATTCAAAATATATTGTGAATACTCACACACAAACACAACTAAACACACATACAAGCGTAATCTTGCTCTCGCGTAGAAAATCGAAGAGCGGCAAACGATCAGAATTCGTAGAGGCACTCAACATACACACACTTACGCACACGCACACGAGCACACACACACACGGACATTGCCAAGTGGCGGTGGAAGCGTCGACTGATTAACCCTTGGGATGTAACTGCGTTACTTATACGCTGCGTGTGCGACTCGCGCCAAAGTCAAACGTAGACTGAAATGCGATACGGCAGGCGCGCTTCCATTTATACACAGGCAGCAGCCTCAGCGGTACCCCCTCCCCAACAACAAAAAAAAGTAAAGAAGAAAAGCTGGCAAAAGACGGCGGCGAAAAAGCAGCGAACAGCAACAGCAAAAAAAGCAACGGTACAACGGGCGCTGTGCTGCACTGGCAACACAGCGCAAACTATGTGACCCGATTTGATGGGCAACCTGCCCACACACGCGCTGCTTACAGAGCGAGCTTTCGCTTGGTTTCGCCAAGGAGACGACCAAGACGAAGGGGACATAGAAACAGAGAGAGAGAGCGCGCACATTTGGCAATTGCAATGGGGCGAAGCTCTCTCGCAGGCAAATGTCATTTGTAAATTCTTACTTACTTTGCTTACGAATTAGAGCACAAAACAGAAACCGAACAAAAACAGAGCGGTTCAAAACAACAAGAAAAGGAGGCGCGCAAGAGAAACAGAGAGCGAGAGAGCGAATGCGCAGCATGGCCAATTGCCTGGCGGGGTTTCCCTGTTGTGTTCAGTGTTGCTCAATGCTTATCAATGGGTATGTATTCTCCTGGTTTATTGATGTCTTCGGATAACAGATACCAGATACTAAATAAAGTATAGCATACATCGCAGCGCCTGTTTTGCTGGAACACGCCTGCAATTGGAAAACCCCGCAATAACAACACACTCCAGCATATATCAATGCCGCAAAGATAAACAGACACACACGCACACATACACACTCAAAAAAGCACCATTATTATTGATTGAATCTGGGAGAGAGCGCCAACGGCTGCTCAGCAAGTGTTCCTCTCCCGCCAGCTGCACGTGTTGTATGTTTTGCGGTTATTCGCAGTAAACCAAAAATCCTCCAAAAATAAGAATGATAGAAAAAGAAAAGAAAACGTAAACAAAGTGTGCGCACGCAATGCCATATTACAGTGGGGTAGGATAAGGAGATAAGAACGGGTGGTGAATATGCGGAATATGTGAAATATGTATGGAATACCCCCTTGAATGCACTGGCAACGCAAGGGTGTTTTTGTTATTGATTCCTGACACGGCTTACAGGGTGTAATATGTCAATTAAATATTAAGTGAATAGCACTCATACAGAACTCTATATGCATTTGTAATAAGCGCTGATTTATAATTGGTACTTTATTCATTTCCCACGACAATGGAAGCAATTTGGACTCTTTCACTTATGACTTATACCAATAAGCAGAAAATTCAATATTGTCTGCTTAGTGCTTATACACTGCAAATGCAACAGTCTTTAACACGATAACAGAATAGTCAAACAAACATAAAATTTGAGTGAAGCTTCTGGTTCTTCACTTATCTCAAGAATATGGCGATTCTCAGCCAAACCAATGGGCGCCCATGCAGTCCCGCGTCCATTCCGTTTGGCAGACCCAACACCACTCAAAGCCGCAGCCGGCTCGGGTGCAGACCATGTGCATGCAGCCGCCTGGAAAGGAGTAAGAGTGAGGAAAGTGAGAATTGCTGCTCGATAAATGACCGATTGCAACTCACCATCCCGTTCCGTTGGTGTGCGACATTTGGGGCAAGGTTTGGTGCTGACTTTGATTGTCACATTGGTGGCCTCTTCCCAGCGGGCCTCCGCAGCGCGCTGTCCAAAAATAGAATGTATTAATTCTAGATGCAACCATCACTTATGGGTAAAGAGGACACACTTACATTGGGATCCACGTTGTATTCACAGGAATTCTGGGCGCTGGCTGTTTCGCCCTCGGGCAAACATTCACCAATGTGATAGCCCTGCAAACAGTTGCGACAGAAGACATAGCCACAGCCGCTCTGACAGGTAACCTTGCGGCAATCGGGTTCGATGAGCAGGCCCATGCCACAGCCTGGCTGCGGGCAGAGCACGCCACCCGCCTGCAGAACAAACTCCTCGGTGGCAAAGCGCTGATAGCGTTCATATTCCTCACGTGAGAGCAGCTTGAAGTGATGGATCTCCTCGATGAAGGAATGCTCACAGCCCGCCGGACAGGGCAGCGTATATCCAAAGTCCGGATGCGGCAT
Organism: Drosophila kambysellisi; assembly: GCA_035042185.1. Taxonomy (NCBI): domain Eukaryota; kingdom Metazoa; phylum Arthropoda; class Insecta; order Diptera; family Drosophilidae; genus Drosophila; species Drosophila kambysellisi. Next base: position 12,701,149 of record JAWNLS010000077.1, on the reverse strand, counting down.
AAACTGGCGTTCGCTGAGGCGCGAGCGACAATAGTCGCGGAAGCAATCGATGCAGGTGACGTGCTGCGAGGCGCACGGAAAAACCAAAACTGTTTCGCTACAAATTAAAATAGAAATACAATTTCAAAATATAACAAAAACACAGAGATAAACTTGCAGCAGTTTGGAATGCAGAGCAAGGCACGCTCACCTGACCTCTGTGCAGGCCAAGCAGGGCACATCTTTGATATTGTTCTTGATTAGACTCAAGGGTGCCGCAAAGTCTTTTTCGCCACCCGAAACATGCTCGGCGCACTTGAAATAGAACTCGGCGAACGGCGGATCGCCCGCCTCGTTGTCCACACAGGCAATTTCGAGACTCTCGCAATGGCCGCAAATACGTCGCGCTCTGAGCACATCGTCCCAGCACTCTGGATCACGATGCACAGTGAAGGCGCCCCCCTTGCAGAGGGCACATCTCACTCGGAGTTTGCCTCGGCACAGTTTCTGGCACTGGCCGCAATGCACAAAGAAATGCGCCTTGGCACGCACTCGCTCTGCAGAGAAGCAATGAATGTTACGTAATAACTCGCTCCAGCCGTAGCCAAATGTGGATCACCCACCCTCTTCGGTGATATTCAGACGCTCCTCGCTCTCCAGCTGCAAATCGAGCAGAGTTTCGCTCAACGGCTTGGACGGTTCTTCCGGGGATGGCTCCTCTTCCAGCAGAGTGCTGGCCTTCCGCTGCCGTTCAGCGGGACGCAAGCGGATGGCGTGCAGCACACTTTGCTGGCCAAGATCACATTGCTACTGAGACGCATTATAAGAATTGTGCATAATTAAAGTGAATTTCGCACTCACCTCAATGGTGGTTGCATCGCTTAGCTCTTTTCCAGCAAATATGATCTTTACTTCATCGGGATGAAGTCCAAGTTGTGGCGCCACCAGCTCCTTAACGTTTTTGATGTCCCACTGCGGCTCCAAGTTGACGGACAATGTGCGTCCCGTGTTCGTTTTCACGTAAATGCTGAGTGTGTGTGTCAGCTTGCCTCCAATTTGCAGCAGCTCCAGCATTTTGCGTACAAAGGATACGATAAAATTGAAAATAAAACTCATTGAAAGCAGCCAGCAATCATAATAACATAATATAACACAATACTAAAAATTTGATAACAAGACACGGGTATTTTTCGGTGTCTCGGCGCTATTGATAAGGTATTCAAACTAACAGTTACAAAGTCTCAATGCGCTATGAGAATAGTCATACAATTATTGTCATTGTATTGTTATTCGTGAAAATAGTTGTAAATTACTCTGCATTTGTGCTATAAATGTGATTCAAAATTTACACAATGCTATTTAAAAGCAGCAGTTCACAGTTTTTTCTAACACTGCCAACACTTATTCATTGTACAACACCAAAGCAATCAGCTGATGTATCTGTGCAACAGCTTTTGGCATTCGCTTGTCTACGTTTGGTGCATTTGAGCGGCAATATTGGAAAGGGTGTTTAAGGAAATTTTGTCATATTTGTTTTTTGATAAAACGACAATGTTTAAAATAAGTGAAGTCAATAATGACTTATTTGCAGCTGGAGCCGAGTATTCAATGTGCCATTGTGTGGCCTCCGACTTGCGTATGGGTAAAGGAATTGCCGTAAAATTTCGGTAAGTTTATTTTAATTAAATTTTAATTTTTAACTAACGGAATTTGTGCATATTACAGTAATAAATTTGGAGGGATTGCCGACTTGCAAAAACAAAACGTGCAGCCTGGTGGCGTCGCCATACTGCAACATCAACAACGCTACATTTACAATCTAATTACCAAACAAAACAGCTGGGGCAAACCCACATATCAGCTGCTGCACAGCTCGCTTACTGCTATGAAGGAGCATATGGTAAACAAGTGGAGATTAATCCTCGAATAACTATAATAGTAAATAGCCATTATTTAATATTTCCCCTCCAGCTCAAACATAATGTGCAGAAATTAGCGCTGCCTCGCATCGGTTGCGGGTTGGACGGCCTCAACTGGGCCAAAGTAAAAGACATGCTCGTCGAGATATTTGCAGGAGATTCTGTCGAATTACTCGTATTTAATTATGTAGCAAGCACTATGGCAACAATAAATAAATAAATAAAAACACGTTTACTCCGGCGACGGTGGCTCATAGTTGTAAACGGTTATCTCCACATCCTCGCGGCCAAAGACTTCTTGCAGCAAGACGCTTACAAAATTCCATTCGAGTCCATCGATGCCACATCCTATGCGTGGTATAGCCAACTTATTTATATCATTCTTGAGCTGCAGTAAAATGAGTTTTATTAAAAGCCATCTTTATTTGTAGATTAGTTGATCCCTTACCATATGATCGCGCATCTTCTCCAGCGATGACTGCATCGATTCGTATGTAGGTTTGGCCCAGCTGTGCGACTTGGTCACCAGATAGTAGATAAAGCGATCCTCGTCCTTCAGCACAGCCACTTCACCAGAGCGTGCCTTCTGGGCCAGCAGCTCATCCACGTTGCCATAAATCTGCTTGAACTTAACCGCTATGCCAGCGCCCATGGCCATATCGGCGCCAACACAGTGCGCCAGCGAATGGGTCTTCGGTGCCGAAAAGAGATCGCCATTAACTTCCTTTATCTGATAGCCAGTCATGCCGTTCACGAAAGCCCGGTGAAAGGCGAGGCGCAAATCAGAAACTGCCGGAGAAAACATTTATGTTTATGTTGAGTACAGAATTCGGAATGCTTCAATATATTTTGGGAAATATATATATGCAAAGCAAGCAAGCTAGTCGAGAGTGTCCCGACTAGAAGATATCCCATAAAATGACTTAACACTCTTAACTTACTAACATCAGATGTTTCTTAAATAAATAATGTATTTATTTTTCGATTGTTATAACATTTTCACATTCAGATAGTTGCATACACCAAATACGAAGTCTTTTAATCTTCGTTTTAGTATTTTAATTCGATTTTACAATGGATTCTTAAATTTGTACATTTTCGATTAATTTCAGGCATTGACCTGTGTCTTTTTAATTGTTGTACAATATATTTGTAAATAATATAAATAACCATAAATAAATACATATATTTTTATGTATTTCTCTGGTGCTCTTTAACCCAACGCCTATAAACTATATTTTTAACGGTGCATTTTGTGCTTTGTTCGAATACAAATAAACCCATGCAAACCAGTTCGAGTGTCATAAATTAGCATAATTATATGAAATAAATATATATATATACAAAAATTCAATATTGCCCCCCTCCCGCACACACTTAGAAAGGGGTCTTCTCTCTGTGAAGCGAATGCCGTGATGAGCTGACGCTACGCGGCAACTGCATATGCTTCATGTGATGACAGGTGGGGCACATGACCTTTATGGTGTCCCGCTCCATGCTAGGCGGTTCGTAGAAGAAGGCAATGATATCAACGCTATCGCTGACAAAGACCATCTCCAGCAGACTGCGCACTCGGTACCAATCCAGACGATCGATGCCACAGCCCAGACGTGGAATCGCCAATTTGCTCACATTGTGTTCACGCTAAAAAAAAATGATGATGATGGATGACAAATCCGGATGGATGGACAGACAATCAGAAACCATGCTCACCATATGTTCTCGCATGGCTAACAGAGCGTAATAGAGAGCTGTGTAGGTGCATTTCTCGTGTGCCCGCTCCTTGGTCACCAGATTGTAGATGAAGCGACCGCCCTGCTCCAGCACGGCCACATTGCCAGTGTGTCGCTGCTGCTTCTTCAGATCATCCACATGACCAAATTTGCAACGAAACTGCAAATTGATCCCGGCACACATGGCAAAGTCAGCACTCACCGAATGCACCAATGCGAAGTTTTCCGGTGCGCTAAACAGATTGCCCTTCGCCTCGGTAATTTGACACTTGGGCGTAGCCAGCTGCAATGAGAGGATTAACAATAAGTCGCCACTCACAGAGCAGATTTGCAGCAATTACTCACCTCGCTGCTTATGTCGTCATGCTCACAAACTAATATCTCGATGGGGTATTCGCCATGCGCAAAGATCTGCTGTAGAATGCGCTTCACTTGCTTCCAATCGAGGCCATCGTTGCCACAACAGATTCGGGGCATCGCCACTTTGGTGATTTCATGATTGCGCTATAAAAAAGTACAGAGTACATAAGTGATTTATTGTGCCAGCAAATCAACTGTAAATTAACGAAGAATTATTGTTAATTGTCTTAAAAAGCTTGCTCCACAAAGAGAGTTGACCTAACGCAATCGATATATTTAAAAAATAAATAAATAAAATATATTTAATAGTTGCAGCTTATGAAATATAGCTTTAAAACTTATTAATTCAAATTTCAAATAAAATAGCCTTGTTATGAATAAACTGGCACAATTGAAATCTAAATTTTATATCTATATAAAACAAATAATAATTAAAGTAAAATATAAGATGTAAATATTAATGCTCACATTAAACTTATAATTTATTAAAAATTTACTGATACTAAATAAATAAACGAAATATATTTAATAAATATAGCTTATAAAATATATGTAAATAGAGCTTAAAATTTAAATAAAAAACCTATACTATTCTCAGTCAGACTCTCTCTGTTTCTCTCTCGCTCCTTCCCACTCCCCTTGTCTCTTACTGATATAAAATAATGACTTTTATATGATATGCTCACCATATGCTCCCGCATGCAAATCAACGCCGCCTGAACATCATCGTATGTTGAGGTCGCATACAGATTCGACTTGGTCACCAGATGGTAAACGAATCGTGCATTGTGCTCCAGGACGAGGCAATTGCCGCTGGTCACTCGGCGGGTGCGCAGCTCATCGACATCGCCAAAGATTAGACCGAATTGCCAGGCGAGTGTGCCGCGTATGGCACTGAAGGATGACTCCACGGCGTGCGCCAAAGCATAGCTTTGTGGTGCTTGGAACAGATCGAGTTTCGACTCGACGATTTTCACGTTCGTGTTTGCCATTATTGTTTTGTTTCTTTTGTGCTAATTGTAATTGTTGTGTTTACTGCAATTAAGTGTGATTATTTCTGGGTTGAAAAAGATGCCAATGCCAAAAAGCAAAAACTTACCCGTTGCACGCACTGCGGAAACTTTCACGAGGCCAAAACGAACACTACGTTTATTTTTTTATTTTTGGCTGTTTGTTTTGTTTGTTAAAGAAGAATCAAAACCAAAAAAAAAAGTATTTCAAAGCAATTAGCGAAAAATTTTCTGCGCCTCTCGTTTTTCGATAAGTTTATAATTGACACCAAATAACAAACACACACCGCAGTTAGTAGCTTGTTTAGTTGTGCTTATATGTGTTTATAAATATATAAATACACTTTATTTCTTTGAGTTGATTATTTATCAATTAACACAGGCTCGACGACTGTTCGACAACCGCGCGACTGTCGTCAGTGGCGTTCTGCAGTTGAATGGAATGCGCCGCTGAGCGTGCCGACTGTGAAAGCAGCTCTTGAATAGCCCATAAGCCCCGTCCCAAGCCACCAGAGGTCCCAAATTGCGGCTTTTAGATGACAACTCTGACTCAGCAGTGTTGTTGTTGTTGTTGTTCTATAATATGCCATCATGCTGCTGATGATGATGACATATGATTATACTCTGTATATTTGTGTGCTTGTATTTTCTGTTTGCTTGTTATCGTCTGTTTGTTTGTTTGTTAGTTTTTTATTTTACTTTATTTCTTCTTAATTTATTGTTGTTTTGCCCCAGGCACAAGAGAAGAACTTTTATTTTGCCCAAAAATGAAACTCTTCTAACTAGATTTCGAAATCTATGCCCCATAAAACCAAAGCTGCTTCACCCGATAACCATATTGATATTGCGGCACCTGACTGACTATAAGTATGTTTTGGTATGTGTGTGTAGGCGACTCTCGTCAACGGTAATCAGTGGCATGTTCTAAATAGGGGCAGTCAAGCGAGCAGCAATTAAAAAAACACGAACTTGTTCAAATTAAATGTGACTTAAATTATAATTATTTGTGCACATAGCCGGTGAAATCAAATATTAACATACACAAACACACTCACATACACACACACACATATAAACAGACACCGCATACAAATTACCATATTAAGCGGTTAGTAAGAGAATACCGTATTAGCAGCAACAACAACAACAAAAACGAAAGCAACAACAACAATGACGCATAAGCTCTTTTTTAAGTTCGAAATATTTGTCATTGCCGCCAAAAATAGTATGCGACTGGTGCATGTCTCGGCTAAGCGTGCCGCTATTCAACACTGAACCTGCCTAATATAAACAATAAGTATTTGTTTATTAAACGCTTGCACACGTAACGATAAAATGCATGTAACTTCTGAAACTTGACTGAAGTGCATGGGTTTTTTTGTTTTATTGCAAATTAGCATTAATTAGTAGCCTTTTAGAAAGGGTGCAAGCAACGTGCATTCGCCAAGGTCACTTTAAATGATTTATATGCAAACGTAACCCCCTATCTTTCTCTTTCTTTCTTGCGCGTCTGCTTATACGCAGTTCTACGCATGGCGCGAGCAATTGTTTATAATTTAAATTTCACTTTTCATCAATCGAGACGAATCGCCATCGTCGTCGTAGTCTTAGTCGTTGTCGCAGTCGCTTGGAGCACCTTGTGGAAAAGCGATAGCAGCATAGTCGTCGACGTGAACATCGACGACAACGTCTCCAACTCAGTTCATGGCAGTTTAACTTTGCGTTCCGACGGCACACAACGAACACCAGAGGCACAAAAAAAAAACTAAATTTATAGATTTATATATATAAACTATAAGCATTGTGCCTTTGATTTGTTATAGTTGTAAAATTCGGTGTTGTTGTTGTTAGTGTTGCAAATTACATAAATAGTTTGGTTGCGTGCAGAGATTGTGATAATAATAAGTTTGTATGTGTATTGGTGTTAATTAATATACTTTACGTAGTATTTGTTTAGTTAGTTGTTGTGCCTGCCGGCGCGCTGCAAACATTTGTTGTATTTCTCTTTTGTTGGGCAATTATTAAGCGCACACTAAATCTCCCAAGCAAACGAAAAATACGCAACGAAAATGAATCACTATTTGAAGCGCGCTTAACAACAGTTAAAACGTTCTGAAACACACACGGCTGAAGCGTTAACTAAAAAGTGCAAGGCAAAAAGGCAAAAAACAAACTTGAGAGCAACAGCGGCAGAGACAACGACGTCGACGTCGAAGCGTCAGCTGTTTTGGTTAGATTATTTGCTGCCCCTTTTTGCCGTTTTCGTACGTTACGTAGTTGTTGTTGTTTTTGTTATTGTCTTACGATTGTGTTCTTCTCACGTAGCTTCAACTTGTTTCTCTGTTTTTGGGTTTTGTTTGTGTATTTGTGTATTGTGTATTGAGTGTTATTTTGTATTATTTGTGTATAGTATTTGTTGTGGCATTTTGTAGAACGCTTTTGCCATATTTGCTGCAATGACATCGCTGACATTGTGCTGCTCGCGTCGTGCGATCGCTGCGAACGCCTACGTTAACGCCAATTGGCGGTCTATTCAAACACTTCAAAGGCGCCAACAATTACAGCAACAACAAAAACAGATATGTGGGCGTCACTACGCAGCTGCAACAGCAGCAGCAGCAACAACAACTGCTCCAAAAACAAATGCAAATATGGGCGGTAAGTTGATGCTTTATTATGCTAATTACGCGTGCAATTGTTTATTATTTATTATCTCAACGTTACGATTTATTTGCCTATCTTTAATTTCCCACTCTTCACGCAGTTTGACAGTTGGCTGACAACCCTGTCCATTAATTTGAATGCTGTCACCTTCAGTTTCCGTACAGACGCGAATCTTACGTATTATGTACTTCAGCGAATTCCACCCACACAAAATAAACAAAATACGTTTGCATGTATACACAAAAGTATAGATTTATAATTAAACCACTTGTCTTCTGCTCACTCGCAGAGCAGCGACTAGCATCTGTTTAGATATATGAAGTCAATTTCATTTATTGATAACAAGAAAAGAGGTGAACAATCTTTTAATTAAACAATGTTTTGGGCTTTAGTGAATAAGCATTTTGCGATAAGCTTTACAAAGAATTTGTGGCGAATAAATATAAAATTTCCCTTAGTTTCTAGCACACTTAATCACCAGCAAGGGCGTACAGGTCAAATATATTTAGTATGGTTTTTTTTTCTAACACACAACAATTGTGGTCAAAGTTTGACTTTGACTTTGCTGTGCTCAAATTTAGAAACACGTCTTCCATATGGAATTCATATAAACTTTCTATAGCTAAAGTTTCTTGGCATTTGTTCCCAAATTTTCCTCCGGAATAATTTGATTAAAACTGAATAAATTTTCAAATCAATATATTTTTTGTTGTTTTGTTTTGGCGCTTAGATTAATACAGCAATTAAATAGGAGCTACCCCAATTAAATATTTTGTTCCTTTTGTCGTCGTTGCGTCTTGTATTCATTTTCATTCATTGAGCATGACTAATGACATTTTGATAGCCTAATTGAAAGCGCATTAAACACTCCGACACTTGTTCAATAAGCTGAACAAATGTCTGTCCCAAAACCCGTTCTGCTTCAATGAGCGTCTAATCAATTTTGTATACAAATCGAAACAGGCGCTGACAAATATCGTATAATAAAAGCCACATAGATATCACTACATATAGACCTTTTCCAGGCCTAGACTATACTAAAACTTTACGCTTGAGTGCAAAATTGATAAGTTCTTAATTAATCAAAATGAAAATAAAACTGAAAAACAACATAAAAAAACTGGCATTGATAAAGAAATTTGGGCTGATAAGATTGGGTTTGTAAGGCTATCAACGCTATTTGGTTTTAGTTGTATAGGTCATCGATCAAACTTAGCAGGGTGTCAAATGCTCGAGTGTGTGTGTGTGGGTGGTTGTGGGTTGTAAGTAGCTATTAACACATGTAGTAGGTAAAAACTGTTTGGTAAACATTTCCTTAATTAATAGAGGAACAAGCGTTAATGTAAACCATCTGGTTCCACATGAGTAACTTAACAATAAGTTAAGCTAAAAATACTTGGGTGTATTGCTGCTATTCAAATGGATCAATTGAAGTTCAAGGTCATTAACAACAAACGCTCGCGCGTCCCACACACACGCACACACACACGACGACGACAAACTGGAAGTGAGCTACAAATAAATACGAATTCAGTCGCATGAATAATAAATTTCGGTATATTTGTATTTAAACAGTCTGCGAGCCCCCTTCGATAGCTACAAAAATAAAAGCAACACGAAGAGCAAATACACTCGTTAAGTATATATAAGATTTGGCCAGATATATATATATATATATATATGTATATGGATTTAATTGAGCTTAGTTATGCAACCTGTTGAATTGTATATTTATCAGTTAGTTGAATAAATTTCAAATAAACAAACAAAAATAATCTATTTAAAATTTAATTTGGCTGTTGAGAAGAGCATAAAATGTTTACTGCTTGCTCGAGAGTTCTAGTTCCATATCAACGTCTATCTAAATCGAGGTATACTTAACGACTGCCTGCTGCTGATAAGTGTTGGTAAGCACCTCGCTCTCCCGCACTCCCTCTCTCTCTACCTCTCTCTCTCTCGTACACTATCTCTCTCGCTCGCTCTAATTGTGCGGCATTTGTGCTTTGAGCAGTTTCTGGCTTGCCAAAAACAAAATCCATAAATATTGAATTCTCGCTCGTCTCTTTGTTTGCTGTTTCTAACTGGATTGGGGAGGGGTTCTCAGCGCGAGATCTGCTGCCGTCTGAGAATTTGCCAGATTAATTAGACGGTGAGAGGCCCTTGTCGCTTAGGCACTTCCAGGCCTAAAACTGAAAAAGCAGTCGCATATTTCTCGCGTAGCTGAAAGCAACACACTTCAAAGATCTTCTAATTTTGTTTTGTTTGTTTTTGTAATTTTAAAGCATTTGCCATTTCAACGCGAAAGATGTCGTCGTCTTCCTCTCAACAACTGGTGGCCGTGGATGAGTCGCGGCGCTTTATGATCGATTGCTTCAAGGCCGTCAATGTGCCCGAGGAGCATGCTCGCGCCCAGGCCGATCTGCTGGTGGCTGCCGATTATCGTGGCCATTTCAGTCATGGCATGAATCGTCTTGAGATGTACATCAATGATCTGGCTATCAACTCAACGAATGGCGGCGCCGAACCACAAGTGCTGAAGGAGACCCCAGCTACAGCCTGGGTGGATGGATGCAATGGTTTGGGCGCTGTGGTTGGCAACTATTGCATGGATCTGGCCATCAAGAAGGCGAAAAATGTGGGCGTTGGCTGGGTCTGTGCCAAGGGATCGAATCATTATGGCATGGCTGGCTGGTATGCATTGAGAGCAATGCAACAGGGCCTGGTGGGCATGTCCATGACGAACACATCACCTCTGATGGCACCCACAGGCGCCAAGGAGGCAGCGCTCGGCACCAATCCGCTCTCGTTGGGCGCACCCGCCAGCAATTCGGATCACTTCCTGCTGGACATGGCCACCACGGCAGTGGCTGTGGGCAAGATCGAGATACAGAGGCGCAAAGGCGCCCCTCTGCCCGATGGCTGGGCTCAGGATCCCGAGGGTAATGTGACCAACGATGCCCAGTTGGGCTTCGCCACCGGCTGCCTTATGCCACTGGGCGGTTCTGAGCTCACCTCCGGCTACAAGGGCTATGGACTGGGTGCCATGGTGGATATTCTTTCCGGTGTGATGTCCGGCGCCAAGTACTCCACCCAGGTGCGGAAGTGGACGCATGCGGGCGCCAATTCTGCAGCAGATCTGGGACAAGTATTCATCGCTGTCGATCCGAACTGCTTTGCGCCTGAATTCGAGGAGCGCATGACCGATTTCAATTCACGTCTGCGCGGCACAAAACCAGTAAGTTTTTCTTCTCTTTTGTTCTTAATAAACATTTTCAACTTTAAACAATCTTCTCAAATTTCACAGACCGATCCCAAGAAGCCTGTGCTGCTGGCCGGCGACAAGGAGGAGAACAACATGAAGTCTGTGGATGCAGCTGGCGGTATTCAATATCTGCCAAATCAGCTCGAGACTTGCGCCGCCCTGGCCGAGAAGCTGAAGATTAAGCCGCTGAGCTTTAACTGAGGAGCAAGTGTTGCACACAGAAAGCTGTCACGAAATCTAAACATATTCATGCCACAACTTAAAATAGATTTTGCATTTCTATTCTGACCAAAGGACTTTTGATTAGTGCCTAAGTTGAATATCACTTCGATATAAAAGTTTGTTATATATTTATATACACTCACTAGATGGTTGTTATTTAATATGATATTGTCAGCTAATAAATAGTTTTAAACCTTAAGAACAATTCAACAATATTTCGATTAGAGATTATCTAAAGTGAGAGCTTTAATGGTAAGCACTGCCTGCTTTTTGGCATCCTTGTCAGCTGTTATGGACTCCTTGGTAGTGCGTAGCTTGCAGAAACGACATTTGGTATCGAAGAGCAGTGGAACCTTCTCGATGACGGGCTTCACTAACATTGCCGTGCGCAACTCCTCGGCATTATCCGTTTTGCTCATCGATTTGATGAAATCAATATAACGTTGATTCTCCTCGGTCAACGAACGCTTCTCCTCCAGCAGCAGCATGTTCTGGGCCTGAGCCATGGCCTGCTGGCGCCAAAAGTTCTTCATGCTCTTATTCAGATTGACCAGATCTTCCTCACTGAGGTCCACATGCTTCTTTATGTCCAGCGTTTGCAGTGTGAAATTCTCATCGACTTCACCAACATCGATGGGTTCCACAACCTCACCGCCCAGAATAATCTTCTCGGACTCGGTTTGCAATTTGCGACATGTGATGGATAGTGACAGGAGCAGTTCACCGCTCTTGACAATCTTCTCGAATTTCTACAGGAAGGAGCTCCGTTACCATGTTAAAGAGTGGATGAATTATGAACTCTACCTTGGTCAGCTCGTAACACTCTGTGCTGAGAATGCGCAGTTTCTCATGTGTTGTTGTTCGATCGGAGTGCATCCGTTCCTCGATCTTCTTGCGCACATTGGTAAAGTATTCGAATTCCAGGCGCAGATCATTGATCACCGAATTGTTCTCCGTTTCGACTCGCAGCATTTCAGTTTGGATTTCATTCTGTTTGTTGATCATCCTCGATTCCTCGGCATCCAATTTTTTGGTCTCCTCGACGAATGCCTGCTGGCGTTCGGTTAACGAGCGAATTCTCTCATATTTGTGTGCATCCAATTCAGTGCTGTGAAGCGAATCGACGAAATCGTTGAGTTGATGTTGCATCTCCATCATTTTATTAACGACCTGATCGCGTATCTCGAAACGACGTTCGATCTGGCGATTGACTTTATCGTCTCGCTGCTCCAGATAGATCTGATAGTCTTCCTGCAGTTGATGGCGTGTGTGCAGATTGGAGGCATGGATAATGTTCTCGCTGTTCTGACGCATTGCGTCCACCTCCTCGGTGCGCAGATGCACCTCGTCGTAGAACTCCTTGAGTAGATCCTCCGCCTGCTGCTCGTACATCTGCTTCGTCCCCTCGAGCATCGCCTGATAGCACTCGCCAATGTGATCGATCATCTCCAGTGTTTTGCCAAAGCTGCTCGAATGCTGGCGATGCGTCTGCGCCATATCATCCAGGAGCATCTGGATGCGATCGTTCTTGTTGTCGATGATGCGCTGAGATTGTTCCCCCCACTGAATCATCTCGTTGCGCAACTCAACTATTTTGATCTGTGATGCCATTTCGTCCCACTCTTCCTTGCCACGCAGCTCCATGCGCTTGCCCAGCTCCAGCTCCACTTCCAGGTCATGCTATGGGCATATTCGCATTTAATTAAGTCCACACTACACTCAAAGAATCTTACGCGCATGACCAGCTTCTGTTCTTCAATTTTCTGCACACGCTTGGCTTCCTTACGCGCTGCCTTCTTCTGTGCCCTGGAGGGTGGGCGTGGCTTCTGCGCATTCTCCTCATCGGCAGCATCTTGTAAATAATTTTCCGAAATACGCGTTATGCGTATATCCGGCATAACAATATGTGGATCCTTCACCGACATTTTGTTAGCGTTTTAGATAAATTTAAATTTGTGAACAGAAAGTGTGTTTTTTTTTTGTGTTTACCGTTGGAGCAACGTATTTGAATGCCAAAGCAAAGCTTACTGCTGTCAATGGCGTTTGCCAACACTACAGCTGGAGCTGAGCGCCAAAAATTTGGAAAAGCTCTCTCCCGCGCAGCATCTCCAGAGCCGACTGCTGTCTGTGTGTGCGCTGGCCAAGTCAGTAGACGTTAAAAGCTTGACACGTACGGTTGTTCTCACAAAGCGCACAAGCAACAGCAGCCAGGACAGCTCAGATTAATAACAATTCAGCCAGTAACGGCACGCTGTTCTCTCTCCGTGTGTTTGTCTATGTGTGTGTGTGTCTGTGTGTGTTATGTTTTTTTTCCCGGCTGCGCGTTGTAAACAAAAATAGCTGTACTTGTTGTGACTGTGTGTAGTTGTGTGCGTCTGTGTGTGTGTGTGTGCGTCTGTGTGCGTGTGTGTGTGTGTCGTCCTAGTGGTGGTTAACAACCCCCAGCAACATCGAACGAACAACTACAAGGCTCGAGTGGCAAGGGCAAATCCTGGCAAAGTTTTTCGGGGTTGCAGACAGTTGGCAAACAAGCTGCGAATTCCTCTTTAAATACCTATAAATATTCAATAAAAATACACACTTAAAAATATATATACGAATATAAATACATATATATATATTTAAAACGATATTCGAATATTAAGTATCCAACATGAGCGATGCTGGCCCCAATGGCGGCTATCAGAAAATGCCGCCCGGCTGGGACTGTAAATATGATCAGGCAACGGGCAACTGGTAAGTAATGGTTTACATCGCATATACCGTATTTACAAACAAAAACAAAGTGCATAAAAACCTTCACAAATATTTATGCATGCGATTGAAAAACACAAATAGAAAGCAGCGTATAAATGTTGCATGCAGTGATGGGGCTGGGAGAGTGAGAAGGGAATCAGTAGGGAGTAGACTGACTGGTTTTACTGTTACTTGTATACAGTTCACAATGTAAGCAAAGAATTTCCATTGCATGCTTTTAGGCGGCGACATTTGCACAGCAAGTGAGAGAATTCTATGGCAACCAGCAGTTGGGTGCAGGAGGTAGGCGAATTGATTGTTTTTCTTTTTATGGGGAGGCCACGTTAAATGTCAAGTTCTGCTAGCTGTACGCCTTAAATAGCATGGCATAAATTTGGGGCTTAGGAACATAAGACAGGGCTTGGGGAGCTTAATTGGGTATGCTAATTATAAGTAAAGGATTTGTTGTTAAGATACGAAAGTTTTTAAGGGCTTATTAAGTTTAAATATAGAACATCAATGAGTTATGCAAAACAGCTAAAAGCAGGTATAAAATGACTGCTTAATTAATTAAAAATATAGAGATTAGCGAAAAAAAGAAGTAAAATACAAGAACATGTAAAGTTCTTTGGTTTCCCATTGGTAGTTTTATTAAATATAAACATTCTCTATATATCCTAAAGGGATGCAAACTTAAGTGATTTTTCAAGTTTTGCTTTTCCTTAATCGCTAAATTTCCTATAGGAATGCAAACATCCAAATGACTTTGTAGTTTTGCTTTTCTTTAAGGTAGTTATTATGCTGAAAACAACACTTGAGCCGTACACAAAGACGCCCCGCAACGCCAATTGGCCCCATTTTGGCGCATAAATTGTGTTACTTCCGCAAAAATACAGCTGCGGCTCCTCCCAGCTCCAAGCTCCTAGCTGTTAGCTCCCAGCTACTTGTGCGACTCCTGCTCAAAGTTGTTCGCTGTGTGCAATTAAGCAGCGACTGTCGTACGTTAAATTCAAGTGGCTACTTGAGAAGAGTCTCAGCTTGACTCTTCTGCATTCGGAAGAGTCGGCTGCAATCAGTGCCGGGATTAGCTGTCAAATGTGATGATGTCTGCCTTTTGGCAGCTACTTGGCACGTGTCGCTGTTTAGGAGCTTGCCACACTTTCACTCTCTATCTCTCTCTTACCCTATTTACCTGTCTGTATGTGCTACAAAACGAGCCGCAAATTTCCCAAATGTGCCATCAAAGTGTGTATGTTTTGTTTTTGTTTTTTTGTTGCTGTTGTTGTTGCCGAGAAATTTACAGCTCAAAAATCAACCCCAATGCTGTGAGCTTTTCTAAGGGTATATACGAGGGGGTTGTAACCATTTTATGGCCTTTGATTTGCACTTTTATGCTGCAAGCCAAATTGACCCCAACTGAACATGTGTGTCTTGTTTCTGTGTCATTTGCAGCTATTACATAAACTATCTGACCAAGGCGATGCAGCTGGAGGATCCGCGTGGTGGACACAATTACAAACAGTTGCAAAACGAACGCTGTTCCACAGAGTCGATAGCGTTGCAGGTGAGTGTTTTTTGGGGAGAGTTGTTTTGCCACTTAATCATCGAGGTAAATGTTTTGCAACCTACTCTCCATTTGTAGCACATTGCACCGAACTCCCATCACAGTTCACCCTACCACGTCGTGCATCCCAGCAATAATCTAACAGCGGTGCGTGCCTTCCAGGACCGTGAACGCCACCAGCCCGCCCTCCACAATCTATCAACGAGTCCGCTGCTCTCCGCCTCCTCACGTGGCCAACTGGTAGGAGTGACTTTAAATAAATTAAACACACAATTTACATACACAGTGGTTACAGTGGTTATTATAATTTTGTTGTAAAGTGTAGTCACCTCTGAATCTATAAAGTATATATAGATTTTTTATCAGGCAAGCCATTATATTTATTAATTTAAGAACAACTAATTTCAGTCGACACAGTAAAAGTACAAAATGTAAATAAACAAATTAAATTAAATTCAAAATACAATTAATTGAAAAAGAGGGATATTTAGAAGGTTTCTGGTGACTTTTTAAATTCAGAAAAACCCACTTCAGACCAGAAAAATAGTTGGTGTAAACTAGTGAAGTGCATGGGAAAAAATTAGTCACGCAACAGGACGTTAAAAATTGAATTCTTAATTATAGAAATAGATGATGGCCAAGTTCGTCTGTCCCTTGGTTCTCCTATCTAAGAAACTTGTTTATTTTTTTTAGATATCGTATTGAAAATTGCTTTATAACTTTATCAAATAGCTCCAATTAAAGCAATTGATTAAAAGATATCCTGACAACACTAGTTACGGTTTTTATAATGTTCATACTATTTTTTCACATTTATAACGCTGTATGTCATCTTTTTTTATGTTAATAATTATTTTAATGGCTGTAGGGTATTTTACCTTTCGAGCACAACTATTATTTCTGGTGCTAACCCATAATTACATTTAATGGTGTCTCCTAGGAAATGTCATCGCCGTTGCCCTTTCAGCGAGCTCGCCTGGCCTCAAATATGTCGCGTCGCTCCACGATACAGGAGACATCGTTTAGTCATCCAAGTGAGACACAGGCGGTGGTTACCAAGATACAGAACATGTTTCCCACTGCCGATGAGAACCACATACGTTTGCTATTGAAACGGTAAGTCGCATTGCTCACCACATGATCCACTGCTAATCTCTGTTTGTATATATATATATATATCTGTGTATCTCTCTATCTTTCTCACACGCTGCCACTTGCTGCACTTACTCCAAACTAACATTCACACACACACACACTAATGCTTACTAATCCAGCTATTATAATCGCGAGGCCGTCGTCATCAGTGCGCTGCAGGTGGAGAAGCATCCGGTGACGATGCCGGGTCCGTTTGTGACGCCACCCGCACAGCGGCATCTGTTCCACAGCAATTCTGCTTTCTATATGACACCACCGGCGCGCCGCCTGGACATGGGCGCTAGCCGGGTAACAGTCACTTCACGCACGGCCAGCCCTCTGCCCGGCGGCCGTATTGGTAGTCTCATGAGCATGCACAGGGCCACTCCCCCCCTGACTGCCGCCCCCGCTGTTCACGGGGTGGGAGGTGTGGGGCTGCACGGTTCCCCGCAGTGGCGCAGTTCACCCAAACCACATTCGTCGCCCAAAATGAAATTGAGGTGCGCCGTCCGGATTAACCCTATATACATACATATATCAGATCAGATATCCACAGAAATTAAATTAGTTAATGGAAATTGTGTACAGAAATTAAACACGTAACTTTTTTTAAATCTTATCCTTATTTGAAACTTTTGTTTTATTTTATTAAATATTAGTTAGATCCGCTGTATATAGAATTTAATCGGAGTTTGATATGGAGCATAAGTTAATTTGGTATATGTTTACTCCCAGCAATACTAATGAAATTGGATTAAGAAACTAACTCACTGACAGCAACTACTTAAATATTAATTTCCTGTTTTGTTCTATTCACACTGTATATGTCCAAAACAAACATATATTTCTTAGATTCATCTAGAAAATGGTTTCTTGTCCTACTCCATAAATAAGGTTATTTGTCATTTTGTTAAAACTGTTTTCCTGCTCTTAGATATATGAAGAATATTTTCCCCAAGGCGGATGAGATGCTGCTGCTCGACATTTTGGCTAATGCGGACAACAATGTACAGTTCGCCTCGGAGAAGTTGATCTCATTGGGTTACATCAAGAGGGATATGCAGTTGCCGCACAAACCCAGCAATCGCCCCCCGCAGCTGGGAACGGATCAGCAGGCTGACAATGAGGCCGTCAGGCACATTCCACTGCGTCCCAAGGAGTATACAGCGGAGGAGAAGACAGACAGTGAGCACTTAACCCCTTATACCTTTAACCAGACTCATTCCTCTCTCTCTCTCTGTCTTCACAGTGGAGGCATTGCTCAAGGAGAAATATCCCAAAGTCCCTGAACGCATTATTTTAATGGCTCTGGAGTCTGTCAACTATGCCGAGGATCGTGCCACGCAAATTCTGCAAATAGTCCAGGACGAGGATGAGCAACGCAATCAGAAGCAGGCTGTGGCCAATGGCTTGGCCTTGGACACCACACAAACGGTTGTAACAGATCAAATAGATGCACCTGCTCCACTCAGGTGAGTAGCAAAGAGACTGCAGCTGTTAGAGGCTTCTGTTTTGGTTTAGTCCGTCCCCCCTCATCATCCCCCCCTGCTCAGTTGTCAGCTGCTGCACCTCGTCTGCTTTTGCTGCTGCTGCTTTTATAAATTTTGTTAATCGATTTGCCTATTTTCTCTGTAAAACTTTGTTGCTTCCTCAAAAAAAATAACAAAACAAATAAAAAATATGCTCAACACACACCTTTGCTTGCTGCGCTGCTCCCATCATCATCATTGTCATCATCAACATCATCCAGCAAGCCACATAAGCTACATCGCCACTTGCCATCCATCAATGTCACCACACCGACAACGGCCACCACACAGATCATTCTCAGCAACACGCCAACGCAGGAGACCGAGAATGAGTATGGGAATGAGCAGGTGACGATGGCAGCTACAGTTCCCGAGGCGAGCAAGAAAACCATATTAGCCACATCACCCATTTCCAGTGCATCAACGCATTCATATGCCTCACCCGTCACCCAGTCACCCTACGAACGCCTCACCACCAAAAGCATCCTGGCGCGTTCCCTCAACAACAACAATAACAACAACAACAACAACAATAACAACAGCTATGGCATCAGCGGCTATTTGCATGGCTCGCATAGCAATGCGAGCAGCTATTCCTCCTATTCCACATCGATGACGTCCTCATCTTTGGCATCCGCCTCGGCCAGCTCCATAACGAAGGCAATTGAAAGTCGCGCGCGTACCAAACCCGATTCACTGAAGTATGCCTGTTAAACCGTTAACCTTTAACTGTTAAACCGTTATTTATGTACAGTTACGCATGCATTTTTTGCACGTTTACTTCCTTTTTTTTGTATATAATTTTTGGGCATGTTATTCTTCTTATTCAGATTATTCTAAAATATTTTAATTTAATTCCTCAAATTTGTAACTTTATTGAGTGTTTTGTTGTTTCTAACAGACAACGTCAGCATTCTTTGCTCTTGGAGAATGCACACAATTTGGAATCCTCGGAATTTCAATCGATTATCGAAAGGATGGCCACATTAGGACCCAATTCGCAGTTATCCAAAGGAGCCGATGAGAATCTCTTACTGTAAGCTGGATTTCAAACTGCAAACAAACTTTTTTCCTATAAGCTGTCCTTTCACAGTGCTGATTATGTCACCTGGAATGGTCCAAATACGACGTTGACCCAGAAGCACATAACACAAGGAGCGGATGCCAGTTTGCTTAATGGCGAGCGTAGCTACAAGCCAAGTGGACGCAATGCGGAGCTATGCAAGGGCGCCAAAAAGGATCTGACCAAGGGAAGCATTTATGCGCAGGGCAAGGGAGCCAACATTAAATGCAACTAGGACACGGGGAGCAGCTTAGTCCTTTCCGTGCTTTCGAGTGCCAAATATGAAATATGAAACACAATGCACCATCCAAGAAATCCAGACTTCACTCTTTTTCTATGTCGTCGTAACATTTTTGCTCTACATGTGTTCCACAAACTGTGTATAAACTATATATGCTATATATATTCGTGAATATTTAAGTCTAACACGCACAACTCACACATATACATATATACATTCTACTGTTCCATCCAATCTCCAAATGAATTTTTTATGAACAAACTTTGCAGCTTGAAAAATACATAAATCGATATTTAAAACTATAAAACTATCTTATTTAATTCAGCTTAAACTTCGTCCTCGTTTAGCAGCATGTTAGGTATGCCATCGGTGATAGGAAAGATGCGTCCCGTTTCGGGGCATTCCATCTGACCCTCGAGCACATCGATCTCAAACAGCAAATGATGCAATTTCTGCATCAACTGCTCATCATCGCTTATATTCTCGGGCTGCGTTGCGGGAATATCTTCGGCTAGTTCCGCCTGCAACAAAATGCAATCTTAGAGGGGGATTTCTTTAAGGGATGCGCAAGATGCACATTTACTCACCACCTGGGCGGCGCCGTACACAGCTGACCAGTCCAGCTTGGGCAGCAGTCGTTCTATAAAAGTTGGATTGAATTCGCTTTCAACCACATCCTTTTTGCTAATCTAAAGAAACTTTTGAAAGGTCAGTGAAACAATCAATAAATGATCGAGTTAAACTCACCGTTAGTTTCAGTGGATAACCAACTTTCACGCCTTTGATGGCCATTGAAGTTAGAAAATTGTACGTGCTCAGTTTCATGGTGTAGCTTTGGCAATTGACTTTGTTAAGGACAATAATTTATGATTTTAAATGAAAACAAATCCGGTACGATAAATGCACGTTTTAGCCATTCACCGGGAAGGGCGTGAACAACAGCTGTTAATATATGCATGCTGGTCACATCGACAAAGCTATCGATAGCAATGCAGTGCTTGGAGTCTTGCATAAATTGTGGGAATTACATTAAAATTTATAGTCCTACTTTTTATAATTAAACGTCTTTTACATAATAAAATGTAATTAAACAAAATTCATTGTTATGTTAAATTTAAAAACTAAAAGACGAGCAATTTATGCAGTTAAAATTGCAAATCGCTGTTAATAACAGTTTAGCGAATGTTGAGTTGTTTGTTGCTGTATAAGGGCAGTGTGACCAGCCAGCAGCATAACGAACCAGATAAAGCAAACAACTGCTGCAAATTTACGCGTTTTAAACGTTATTTGAATGTAAATCGAGTGCAAATTGTTATCTAAGCATTCTTTAAGAACATAATAAACGCATATCGAGCCGATATGGAAGATATTTTTCACTGGTGCCGCGAGGGCAACTCAATTCAAGTGCGCCTCTGGCTGGATGAAACAGAGCATGACATGAATTTGGGGTAAAATCGAGTTTAAATCAGTGCCAAATATCTCACCAAACAAATACTAAAATCAATTAATTTTAGTATAAACATAACATAAATATAAAATATAAATTGATATGTTGAGCAGCTCATTACACATAAATCAATTGAGGCGTATTGGTAGAGTGACGTCATTATTTATTCTAGTGTTGTGTAAACAACCTGTGCACACATACAAATAAAACTTAACATTGTCTCGCTCTCTTTCCCTTGCTCTCTTTCTCAATTTATGCTTCGGCAGTGATGATCATGGCTTCAGTCCGCTGCATTGGGTTGCTAAGGAGGGGCATGCCAAGCTGGTGGAGACGCTGCTGCAGCGCGGCGCGCGCGTCAATGCCACAAACATGGGCGATGATATTCCCCTGCATCTTGCTGCCGCCCACGGTCATCGCGACGTTGTCCAAATGGTGAGTAACAAAAAAATGAACTCAGCTCAACTCAAATTAAAATTGATTACATTCAGTTGCTGCGCGAGCGCTCGGATGTGAATGCTGTGAATGAGCATGGGAATACACCGCTGCATTACGCCTGCTTCTGGGGCTACGATATGATCTGTGAGGATCTGCTTAGCGCAGGGGCATTGGTCAGCATTGCCAACAAGGATGGGCATACGCCGGTGGACAAGGCCAAGCCTAGTTTGGGCAAACGCATACAGGATCTGGCCGAGAAGAGCGGGCAAGAAATGAAGGTTATCAGTTTTAAGGAGCAGAGCTGGCTGGGCATGAAAACACGCTCCAGAGATGCCACCTTGTCACGTTTCAAGGGCATAAGCATGGGTGATCTGGACTTGCACACGAAGGTCTCCGTGACGCCATCGGGCGAAACGTGGCGCGGTCGCTGGCAAAAGAACGATGTCATAGCCAAGGTACAGATCAGTATTTAAGCAATATGATATATCTAGAAATATATCCATATATATTTGCTGTCCATAGATTCTGGCGGTGCGTCAGTGCACATCGCGCATGTCGCGTGACTTTAACGAGGAGTTTCCCAAGCTGCGCATTTTCTCGCATCCCAACATTTTGCCCATCATCGGTGCCTGCAACTCGCCACCCAATCTGGTGGTCATAAGTCAGGTGAGCATGGTGCTAGCGACTCAACATTTACAACTTCTAATCTCTCTTAATATTCTCTCATTTGCAGTTCATGCCACGTTCATCGCTGTTCAATTTGTTGCATGGCGCTTCGGGTGTCGTTGTGGACACGAGTCAAGCGGTGCACTTTGCCTTGGGCATTGCACGTGGCATGGCCTATCTGCATTCGCTGGAACGGATTATACCCACTTATCATTTGAATAGTCATCATGTGATGATCGATGATGATCTTACGGCGAGGATTAATATGGGCGATGCCAAGTTTTCGTTCCAAGAGAAGGGACGCATTTATCAGCCGGCTTGGATGTCACCGGAGGCGTTGCAACGCAAGCCAAGCGATCGCAATTGGGAGGCATCCGATATGTGGAGCTTTGCGGTCATCATTTGGGAGCTGACCACACGCGAGGTGCCCTTCGCCGAATGGTCGCCCATGGAGTGCGGCATGAAGATTGCGCTCGAGGGACTGCGTGTTAAAATACCGCCTGGAACCTCATCGCATATGTCCAAACTAATCTCGATCTGCATGAATGAGGATCCGGGCAAGCGGCCCAAATTCGATATGGTTGTGCCCATTCTGGAGAAGATGAAGCGCTAATCGTAGCACTGCCTTAAAAATTTAGTAAAAATCGTTGCCCTTTTCTCGTGAATGCATCGAAATTACGAAGCCAAAATGTGCCTGTTTACAAAAGTGTGTATCTTAAAAAAAAGAAGAAAAATGTAAAAAAAAAAAATAGGAACAAAAAGAGGAGCTAAAGGACTTGCTCGTTCCGTGTGTTGCCAACTAATAATAATTACTACTTTTGTGTTAACTGACAGAAACTTAACTGAATCTAACTGAAACCGCACGTGCCTAAAAACTACAGTTTTTCAAATAATAACGTTCTTTTTACAGGTAAAGCTTCTCTTTTTGTGTAGTTTTTATGTTTTCATCCAGCTTATGTTTTGTTTAATGTTTAGACGGTGCTCGATTTTGTATTTGTTTTAAGTTGAAGTATATTTATACATACATACATTAATAGTTTAAGCTTTTGAAGTACGTATTTATACTACATATATTTGTTACTAATGATTAAACGAAATTTGTGTACCTTTAAAACAAAATCGAATATTTTTTGCATATGTCTTCTTCCTACAGCGCTTTTCAAAGCTCTTTGTAGCTTTTTGCCGCTCAACAGCAAATCAGCGAAAGCTTTTATTTGTGTCTGTGTGCGTGTGTGTGCTCGTGTGTCTGTGGTGGGTAGTCAGCGTGAGCAAAACGGCCCTGACCTGATTTCCATTATGTGCACGCTATTCTGCAGCGCGTGGGCAGAGCAGAACCAGAGCAATGCATTGAAAGAGAGGGAGCGAGAGAGAGCGCCGGCGTGAGAGCTCAGCTGTAAAACTGAAAACTTTTAATAGGCACAAGTTTAAACTTTAAAATATGCCGTTTTATTTCCATTTAATGTTCAAGATGAAATTGTTAATTAAATTTTACATTTTGCAGGGTTGATTTGTGCTTTGTTTTTGTATTTTTGACTGCACTTTTTGGCACCGATTTTCGTTTGACGCTCTCTCGTCGTGTTTGTCGATTGTCGGCTTGACGGTTGGGCTCTCTGTTTATGTTTTTGCGGCACCGTTATATGTATATAGGAAGATGACGCTGCGGCGACTGTTGCTGTTGTTGTTGCGGCGAGCTTGCACCATGTGATTGTTTTGTTCGCTCGCTCTTCGTTCAACGGCACATCCTGTGCCTGTGTCTGTGCATAGGTGTGCGTGCATGCGTGTGCACTTGTGTGTGTGTGTGTGTGTGTATGAGTATGCTATTTTGCAGCTTTAAAAAGTTTTGCTGCATTTTGTTGCTGTCGTCGTAGCTAGTGTCGCTGTCGTCGTGCTTTTCGGCCCAGAGGCTGGTCGCTCGGTCTCCAAACAGCAGCAGCAGCAGCAGCAGCTAAAGCAGCGTGCAACGCTGCAGCAGTGTGTCCAAAAGCCGATTTACAGTTTTATATGCCAGTTATGAGTGCAACCAACAAACAGCGACAGCATTTCCGCAATGCCGATTCACACAAATGGACAACTTCAACACTAAAATAAACCGAAAAATGTCCTCACTTCAACAGTGAACAATAATTAAAACTAAAAGAAAAAGTTTAAAAAAACTATAAAAAGAAAAAACAAAATAAAAACACTAAAGCGCCATTAAATACAAATCGGCGTAGTGAAAGTGCAGATGCAGAGAAAAATCCATGGCATCTTTTAGGCGCAGCGCATAAAAGTTTCGCCCTCAATTGATTTGTGTGCGGTTCTCGTTGTTGTTGTGGTTGTTGTTGTTTTGTTGGTTATTGGACCTATCTGAAAAAGGCATCAACAGCAGCTGTTTAAATGTATTTTAGTGCTTGCACTCAACAACGGCCAGCCCCCTTGAGGGCCGGCAATCCATGGAGTATTCAAACTCAAAGTGTTTGAATCACAACGAGGAGCACGAGCCGCACGAGCCGCAAACCAGGTAATTTCTTTACATACTCTACATATATATATATTAGTAGTTGCCCCATTTTGAAATGGCCACACCTGAGCGGCACACTTTTTTTTAATTAACCACACAATGCCCAGTCACGAGTGCCTTTTTTGTCGCATAATTTATGCAGCAAAAAAATTAAAAACAGGAAAAATAGAAAATAAATGGCACAAGTTTTGTAGTATCCAGAAGCCAGAGCAGCTCATCATTCATCATTTGGCTGACGAGTGAGCCACTAACCTACATCCTGCCCCCGACGCATTCAGCAGAGTCACTCACAACTAACAAAAGCCGCAGCAACTTGCCATTGTTGTTGCCGCCTGCGTGCCTGCTTCTTGTTTGCCGGCATGCCACACCCACACGCGCCCTCTTGGCTGGTGTTGATGAGCGCAAATGTGAAAATGACATGGACCAAGTGGCAGCAGGAGACGATGACGATAAGTAAACGATGCCAGGAAGCCGCAAAAAAAAATGATGAGATTCTAAAGCCTTCTCTCAATTCCCAATGCCCATGCATAAATCAAAAGTTCAATTTTGCACATTTCATCAGAAAAGCACAGAAAGAAAATACACACACACACATGCACACACACAGATACACACACACACTGTGGCACATGACAAAGCGGCTTCTTGGCACAAACTAAAAACGCCACATGGGCAAATATTTCACTTGTGCTTTCCAAAAGCGAAAATATTGTGACAACATCAGCAGCAACAACAACAGCAGCAGCAGCTGAGAATCTGTGTGCTTTGAGTGCATGTTGTGGATGCTGCAGCTGCACTTGTGTGTGTGTGTGTGTGTGTGAAGTGCATAACAACGTTGAAATATTGCAAAAGCAAACTACAAGCCAGACAAGCAGGCAGAGGGAGATAGATGAACTGATGGGCAGACCATTTTAAAATGCCTGTGCAACGGGTTGGGG
This sequence comes from Drosophila kambysellisi, assembly GCA_035042185.1. Lineage (NCBI taxonomy): Eukaryota > Metazoa > Arthropoda > Insecta > Diptera > Drosophilidae > Drosophila > Drosophila kambysellisi. Next base: position 12,675,747 of record JAWNLS010000077.1, on the reverse strand, counting down.
GTGTGGGGGCGCCACAAACGAAATGCAATAAAGCTCAGCACAAGGCATAGCAAACAACCAACATGGCACATGGCACATGGCACATGGCGAATCTGTTGGTGTTGCTTTATACCAACAACAAACAGCCAACAACACCAACAACAAACACACAAACGATGCGGATGGCGAAGTCCTGCGAGATGGGCATGCAAAACTCATATTGATTTTCAAAGTGCCCTCGAATCGAAAACAGTTGAAGGGGAGTTTGTGCCACAGAACTAAATAAGACTTGAAAATAGCCAACAGCATATTGAGAATTAAAAAAAAATTATTTTTATAACGGTTTCAAAGATTTTAAAGCGTAAATTTAGTCAAAAACCCCTTTTTTAATAAATGCAAAATTAAATTAAGTTCTTAAATCTTCATTTTAAACCTTTCCCAAAAACTATGTTCCAAAACCGTCAAAATATAAAGATTTTTAGAATCCTTTAAATTTATTTTTAAATGAGAAAATAGGCTAAGAAATAGTAGTTTTATAATACTTTTAAATATGTTTCTAGAAATTAAGCTTTTTATTAGAAAAGAAAAAAAACACTTAACACTTCCTAAAATTTAATTTTAAAATGAGAAACAAAATAAACAAATTTATTAATAACATTTACTCCTAAGTTGCTTGCTAAAAACTAAAAAATAAACATACAAAATTATAGAATAAATATTCAGAAAAGTTGTCAAAAGTTAGAGAGTATCTTCTAGTCGACCTTAGCTAATTGAAATGATTGCTTCTATGGCTGCTGTCAAATGCAAAGGATGCCACAAAGCAAGTTGGCTTGTGGCTGGTTGCGTTGGGTAACTGAAAACGGGGACGTGGACCGGAATTGGAATGGGAATACGGGTGGGGGGCAGGAGAAGGGGGACAGCTGCAGTGCGTATGCGTAAATAAAGTGAGTAAAGCAATTTACTAGAATCCTTTTGGCTGGCTTCTTCCACAGCAACCACAGTGCGTATGAGCAATGCAAATGCTCACCAACTATGAGTTACTGAATTAAATTTATAGCTGTCAACTTTAAGCAAAAGTGAATTTAATTTGAAAAGCCATGTTTATTTAGCCAACTCGAAGAACAATACAAATAAGGACCGGTAAAAGTTAAACTGAATATGTATTCGGCTCAGGCTATCGATCAAAGTGGGTGTTTTACATTTTATGCCCACTTTTGAGGCACTCTCTCTCTCTCTTGCTCTCTCTGTATCTGTATCTCTCTCTTGCTCTTTCTGTATCAACCCATATTGGCTGGTATTCAATAAATTCTGTGCCGGACTTCTAAGGAAAATGGCCAATTACGTGCAATAACGAGCAACGATAAGTCTACGGGTTCTATAGACTTTGTGGGCTTAGGGGTAGGTTTGGGGGTGAACGGAGGATTGCCTGGGGTTGGTGCTTGGGCTTGTGCTCCACTGCACTCAATGCGAGTGGCCATTTTTCCAATCAATTACTTTGCTTTGGTCGGTAAATGAATCGAACTGAGTCTCTGACAGATGGTCGGGTCGATAAGTTGGGGAATGCCTCCGATTAAAGACAATTGGCAGTCGATATGCGATAATCATTTTAATAATTCAACAAAAGACAACTGGCATTGACATTCAATTGGCTCTGACATTGGCAAAGGAACAAGGACAATATTTGTATATTTGTATTCTTAAAGAGGTTCTCAATTTAACTTGCCACCTTTTCAGATTATCCGTTCTTAGCAACTATATTTGCAGCAACGAAACGGAAGCTAACGAAGCGTCAGCAACAACTGCAACTGCAACGGCAACAACAATATTGGGGAGTCAACGTTGCATCAACACGCCACCCACAACGCCCAGCAGCCCGTTGAGAGAAGCACCCCAGAGTCCATCGGATGATCACATCTCATCGCTCAGCTCACATTCCGGTTCCACAGACATCTTGTTGGGCAAGTAAAACAAATATATAATTTTTAATAATATTTAATATTTAAGAGTAATTAAAAATTAAATTTCAATGAAAAAGGTTAAACATTTCTTGCAAAAATTGGGGAAAACCCTGAAAATCATAAATATCAAATATATATTTTTTATTGACCCCCAACCAACTAGATGGAATTTTCAAGTATATCAAAATTAGTTCCTACGAATATCTAAAAACAGTTGAGATGTATTCCATAAATTCTCAGAATTTATTATTAATCATGCAATAAAACGCAGCTCTCCAAGGTTCCATTGCTTTTCTTACTCTCTTTCAACATACCCACTTGTGTAACTTTTACAGGGTATGAAAAACGTTTGTTACACTTTGCTTAGATATCGTTTTGCCTACTTTTTTATATGTTGGCTTTTTTTTGTTGCTTTGCCTCTGTTATTTATAGCTGCCCAGTTTCGCTCACGAAACAGATCATGACCCAGGAAAGAAATAGCAAGAACAGCAACAACAACAACAACAACAACATAAACAACTGCCACAACAGCAACGCATAAAATCGCTGCATTTTATTGAGGTTGCTGACATTCAGCCAAACATTGCACATTCCTCTAGCTGCCCCCACTCTCCACTCCCCCCACCCCTTTTTGCCCACTCACCACTCCCGCCCTCAGCTTCCATTGAGGTTACTCGACCCAAAATGTCGTTTGTGCTGGGTTTGGTTTTGGGTTTGGCTTTGGTTTCTCTGGCATCACCAGGGAAACAGCAGCTGCTGCAGTCGGTCGCTTTTGTTAACACACACACACACACACACACTTACAGAAGTGTTGGCTAGGCACGCCACATGCCACATGCCACAGGCATACAATCTGTGCTGTAGGCCCATGTGGCAGCTGCTGCTCTTTACCGCTGTGTGGCATCGTGTGTGACATTTATATGGATTTTATGTGTGATTCTATTCCATGACATGGGCATTTCTGGCACAAACGTTTATGCTCTGGAGATCGTTTGGACTATAAGGTTTATTCGGCTAAATAGCCTGCTGAATGGTGTGATAGTTGGCTAAAACACTTAATGGGCTCTTTTCGAGATCTTAACGCTTCCTCTATGTTATGTGGCAGCAGTGTTTGAAGTAGCAACATAGAATTTGATTTTGAGAAGTATTTGCAATATTTTTGTTCAACAAACCGAGTTTCACATAGATATAACCGCATAACTAAGGCTTATCTTATCTAAGCCCTCTTAGCTCGTTTCCCAAAAGTATGCTATGAAAAATATGTAAACCGCAAATAAATTAAATCTGCTGCACGATTAGAACTGATTTAATTTGTGATATTATCTAAACTTATGTATTTCAACTTAACGCTAAAATTAATTAATTATAATTAGCGGAAATCCCATTTTCCATTCGTCTTAATTCTTATCAATTAAATGATTATTAACTCTTCACTTTTTAAAAGAGAAGGGGAACAAAATATTTCCAAAAAGAGTCAACGAAAAGTCTGGCTTTAAATGAAAAACTAGAAATTACCCATTTTCCTCGTCCTGCATCGCTGATGTATTTAATTGGCCTGGCAACCGATGCAGGCATAACTTTAAAATTGATAGCCCCTGTTAATTCTAACCCTTGTAATTCTTCTCTCTGAACCAAATTAGTTCACACCAAAAGTGATAATTTCTAACGCCTACTTTATAACTTGTTTACAGCTCTGTTGCTATCATATCAGCCAAGCCCCAAGCAACAACAACAACAACAACTAAAGACGCCAAGAGCAGCAGCGAAAAAAAGAAAACACAGAAGCTATGAAAAAAATGTGCAAAGTAAACAAGAATTCAAGAATCTAGCAGCAGGGGCATAATAATGAGCAAATAAATAAAACTAAACGCATTTGCGCCACTTTGCTGTTGTTCTTGTTGTTGTTGTTGGCGGTGTTGCTGGTGTTGTGGCTGTTGCCCATGACGTTACTCAAGTCATTGAACTTAGAGACAAGCAAATAAAAAGGCAGAATAAAAAAAAATGACTAAAAGCAGCAGCCAACGACGTCGTCGTCGCCGTTGATAAGTGAAATGCAATGGGCGCACACGCCAAAGTAGAAATGGGCATGGTCCACATATTGGCATAGGCAATGGGCACAACCATAACAACAACAACAGCCCACGTGGCTGTGGTGAAGGGGCTGCCTACCATCAAACAACTCTCACTCAAAGCACACACACAGGCACACACTGACAATTGCTCTCTCTCTCTCTCTCTCTCTGACGTTCGTTCGCAGTCTCTCGCAGAAAGACACACACACACTGACAGCGATTACACAATCAACGCCTGCAGCAGCAGCAGCGGCATTTTTATATTTCTCTTCCTGGTTCGCCGGCGTCGCTGCCGACGTCAACGTCGCTCGTCGCGTGTCTTATGGCGTCGTCGCTGCTCAATTGCATATGTATTGGTGTCTTTGCTTGCGAAGATCAGGTTTTATCAGGCAACTGCAATCGAACATGTTACGATTGTTGGGGGCGGCAGGCGGGCGGGCGGGCGGTCGGTCGGTCGGGCAATCGTCTGTCCGCTCGTTCATTCGGCTCCACGATCCGATTCGCCTTCGTCTTTGGCGCTGCGTCGTTGACTTTTCGCTTTCGATCCTCGCGCTGGCGTCGCTGTTGCCGTTTCGGTTGCTGTTGCCGTTTCTTGTTATTTACAGTTTCTGGTTGCTTTCGCTGCCGTTGGAAAAATAGCAAACTAGACGCAGTCGCCGCCGCCGCACGCTGATCATTGACTTTCGTTGCCTCTCTTTTGTGCCAAGCATTCGTCATGGAAATTGTCTGCAGCGATCGTTGCGAAATGGGGAAAATTGTGCGCATTCAGCACTTGCACCCCCCCCGTGGGGGAGAAAGGAATCAGGAGTGCGGAGAAGACTCATACGATCTGATGGACTTTAAAGAAGTACCGACTACACATTTTGCATCCAATTAATATGTTTTATAAATATAGACATTCATAGAACAGTGGGTTTTTGAGAAAATTAAGATGCATTAAATGGAATTCTTCAGAAAATTCTATTATATGATTTATTTCATTTTAAATATTTATCTTTATTGTGAAATATATTTCTTTGCTGAATTGTGAGTAAAATTCGTAGAATAAAATATCCTGTCGAACAGAATTGCTTTTATTCGTAGTCGACCACTGTATCTGTCTTATACACATACATTCATACCTACAACTATTCAGGCTCCTATTCAATCCCTCTCTTTATGAATAGTTCTTTCCGCTATGTTGCGGGCGTCTTGAATTCTATTTTCCTTTTTTTTTTCCCTTCAACACAACTCAAAATCTTTGGCCCAAAACTCGTTTGGCACTTTCTACTGCTTAGCAACAACACAAGAGCAACACCAACTAACAGCAGCAAGAACAACAACAGCAGCAAGAACACCAACAACATCGAGTGCAACTACAACATTTTTACTTCCGCATTGTAGAATTGTGCTCACATTTGCACTCTCTCTCTCTCTCTCTGTCTCCCTCTCTCTGTCTATGTTTGAGCCTACTCAAGAGAAGCAAAGGTTCTTTGACTCTGCTGCTCTCCCACTTCAGCGCTCCTTCTCTCCTATGCTCTCTCTCTCTCTCGCATAGTGCAAAAGTTTTGTAACGGTTCTCTCTAGACCCGTTGCCGTTCGTTGTGTGTGTGAAATTGATCTTGAGTGGAGTGTTTGCACTTGAAGTTAACGTCAGCGTCGACGGCGACTGCGACGCAGCGGCAGCAGCAGCAGAAGCAGCAGCGGCCCACGGGCAATAGAAATTGAAAATAGCAACCAGGAACCGAGTCGCCCCAGCAAATGGAAAAGTGCACCAGCAGCAGCAGCAGCAGCAGCAGCAAACGGCAACAGCAACAACAACAACAAGCAGCGAGAGTGGCAATGTGTGTTGTTGTTGTTGTTGTTGTTGCTGCTTGCAGATTAGAAAGATAGAAGCAGCAGCAACAGCAACAGCACCCCCTCCTTTACCGCTGCCTCTGCCTCTTCTTCTGAGTCAGCCTCGGCGCTACAAAAGTTTTTCCTACTCCATGCACACAAACACACACATGCTATTTTCCCACTCTTTCCACACACACACACAGGCGCACGCGCCTTCTTCTTATTCTTGTTCTTTTCTTGCGCTCCGTCGCTGTTCTCGTTGTCGTTGTAGTTGTAGTTGTCGTTGTAGTTGTCGTTGTAGTTGTATTTGTAGTTGTAGTTGTCGTAGGTTTCTGCAGTTCTGCAGTTTGGTTTGAATTTCTGTTGTGCATTTGGAGCGCTGCGAAGTTGGCGCTTGGATCTCGTCGAGACGAGAGTTTTGTACGCGCGATCGCACATTTTCACAATTTTTCCATTTGGCATTTTCCCCCAAAAAAAACCGCAGTTACGTCGCACAATCCCCGTCCGGTCGCGATTCTCCCCCCGCCACCCACTCCATCGAATTCTGAAGTGTCCTGCGCTTAACCAGTTGATACAATCTTGAACAGTTTTGAGTGCCAAAAGAAAACACGGGAGTGAATTGAAAATTATGCATTGTTGCCAAACACAAATTGTTAATCAATTTAAGTGAAGTGTGAAAATGGTTTAGTCTTAAGCGAATTTTCAGCAGTTCTATAAATAAGTTGAACATTCTTCTTAGAAATTTGCTCAGTCTTCCAGAGTTCTTGAACTTTTTGAAAATTTGAGCACAGACATCATAAATATCGATATATATTTTTAGATTTGCCATAATAATGTTTAAGCTAAACTAACTAATTAATTAATAAATAACAATAGAATTTATTCACATTGCAATGTGTTTTAGATTTAGTTTTAGATCTGCCTTCGATTAAAGTATATCATATATATAATTATATATAATTAAGATTCTTACTAAATGGTTCTACAAACATTGAGAAACAACTTTATCGAGTGCTAAACGAACTGAAATCAAAATCGGGCAACTGAGAAACTCCGGAAAAATGCTGAGAACGCTCCAGCGAGTGTTGCCAGTGTTGAACTCAATTTGCGTAACGATGCTGATGATGAAGATAATGGATAATGCCAATGCCAATGCCAATCCGAATGCAGCGACGCCAGCAACATGGATGCATACCAAATAGAGCTGGAGGCACACGAACAAATTCGCTCCCATCTGCTGATCGACACGGTGGTAAAGAACTTGGGGCAGCCGATACGCCCACAGCAGCAACAGCAGCAGCAGCAGCAGCAGCAACAGCAGCAACCGCAACAGGACGATCTGAAAAATATTGCAGAGAAGGAGCAGCAGCAACAGCAGCAGCAAGCCGACGACGACGACGAAGAGGAGGAGCAGGACGAAGACGAGGAAGAAGAGGACGAGGAGGAGGACGAGGAGCACGAGGACGAGGAGGGGGAGAACGAAGCAGCGTTGCCAGAAGTCAGTTTCGATGCAAATTCTGATTTCAATTTGCATTTCTTTGATACGCCCGAAGATTCATCGACGCAGGGCGCTTACAGCGAAGCCGGCAGTCTAGATTCGGAGCCCGAGGACGAGCAGCACCAGCTGGTGCAGCAGCAGCAACAACTGACGACAGCAACAACAGTTGCTGCCGCACAGGAGCTGCAACATTGCCTGAGTGCCATCGAAGCAGATCCATTGCAGTTGCTGCACTGCGATAGTTTCTACACTGCGACAACGGCAACAGTTGCTGCCGCAGCAGCAACAACAACCGCAGCATCAGCAGCAACAACACCCGCAGCAGCAGCAGCAACAGCAGCAGCAGCAGCACATTTGAGCTGCACCACACTGAGCAATGGTGGAGGTGCTTTGTACACCATCAGCAGTGTGCATCAGTTTGGTCCCGCCAGCAATAGTTCCAGCTCAGCCGGCGCCCATTCCTCACCGGACAGCGGACGGAGCAGCGGCTGCTCGTCCAGCTCCAGTTCGGCAACAGTCTCATCCTCATCATCATCATCGTCGTCCGCATCCAGCGCTGAGCATTTCAATCGAGCGACGCTACTCAATGCCGGCGCCAATCAGCTCCAGCTACAACAGCAACAGCAGCAGCAACAACAACAGCAACAACAGCAACAACAGCAACAGCAGCAACATCAACATACAACACCCTCAGTCTCTGTCTCTGCCACATCCTCGTCAGCGGTCAGCAGCTCCTCCTCCGCCAGTCACGCGACAGCATCTTCAGTTGTTGCGCATTTGAGCAAAGGACACGCAGGTATGTCAACTTGTGGCATGTCACATCTCTTCCGCGTTTCGTGTTGCACACACACTCACACACACACACACGCACACACATTAGTATGTCTGTGTTGTGCAACTATTTATCTAATCTTGCATTTGCATTGCACAACAACAGCAACAACAACAGCAACAACAGCAACAACAACAACAGCAACAACAACAACATCGCCAGCCAATTGAAAGCTGTTGCCTTTCTTCTTTGCCATCCACACACTTTTCATTTCTGCCTTTTCTGCGGAAACTATTAGTGCGCAGGCATGGAAAATGTGAAAATGAATGTAATTCCCTGCTGCCTGCCTGCCGTTGTTGTTGTTGCCGTTGTTGTTGTTGTTGTTGCTGTTGTTGTCGTGGCAAGGAAATTGTTTTGCTCGTTGTTGGCGTTGGCTGTCAATGTGGCCGCTGTTGCATTGCCGCAATTGAAAGCCATGAAAAATCGTTTTCATTTTCATAACCAACTCGAAATTGCATTCATAACTCGCTTAGCGCTAGACTTTAATTAAGTTGCGTTTATATCTGATTTCGAGGAGCAATTTGGGAAACCATTGAAAAGCTGCAAGCAAATGAAAATTGCATATTTCCATTATTAAAATGCTTTCGTGATAGGCTTTACTTAAGGTGGTTTTTAATGTATATGGAAAAAAATTAACTGATAAATTAATGCTGATTAGTTTGTAGACAATTAAATAAAAGGCGATTTATCTCACTCAAGTGAAACTATAAATGTGCCCATCACTGTTCTTTCGCTTTGTTTGCATTCAGATATTCATTAGAATTCTTCTAAGCTCTGCGAACTCTTCGAAATATGTCTCGTTTAGACAGAAAATATATATATATATATGTATATATTCTTTAATTGTTGTTATTTAATTCTTATTCTAGTTAATTAAATTTTGTTTAAATTAATATATATAAAACTATAGCAACAGAGGATTCTGAAGGATTCTTACACCAAACTTTTCAAGTACCATTTTTTCATTTAAGTGTTTCACTTAGTTGGTGTAAGAACAAGCTGCATGCCACTTGCCACTTGCCACCAGCTTAGTAGAAAAGTTGTGGCAATATTGTTAGCCGCGCTTTTTAATTGGCTGCCGCAATTGCACAGTTTTGCTGGCAAGGATTTATTTGCCGCACTTAATTGCGGCAATTAGTGAGGCGGCAGCGCACAACAGGAAAACAAATTAAGTTGCATGATAGTGGGGGGGGGGGGGGGGCAGTGGATGTGCAACCCTACCAAATGCTAGTTGATGTCGTTAACTATAGTTGGCATTGGCCTAACCAGCAACTCAATCATTCCCCAAGCATTCAATCAGATTTCCTCATTTTTCTTTTTTTTTACGTTGCATTTTTTTATCAGCAACAAGAAAAATGCAAAAAGCAAACAACTTGCCACAAAGTTATGAACTGGTCGTCGCTGGTCGTCGGTTGTTCGTTGGCGGGTTGTTGTTTTGTCTGTCTGACAACGCGGAAATGCCAAAGCAGCAGCAGCAGCAGCAGCAGCAACGCGCGGCAATCTGCAATGCCCCATGCAACAAAGCCAGCGCAGCAGCAGCAGCAGCAGCAACAATGGCGTCTAAATTGTCAACTCACAAAGGCGGCCAAGTGATTTGCATTTGAACGCCGCGCGAAAATGAAGTAAAGCAGCAACAGCAGCAACAACAGCAACAGCAGCAGCAACAACAGCAGCAACAGCAGCAGCAACAGCAACAGCAGCAGCAACAGCAGAGGCAGCGCCAGTAGATACACTCAAAAAAATGTGCTCAACTTAGCTTGCAGCGAGTGATTTTTTTTAGTTAGTAAAATAATCTATTAAATTAAAAAACCAAATTAAAAACCAGGAAAACAATTCTTAAAAAAAAGTAATTATTTAATTTTTTACAGAAATTAAAAAAAAAACACATTTTTTAGACAATTTCAATTGGCAAATCGAATGTTGCGAGGTTTTTTTGTTGAGTGTATGAGTGGCACTTGAATTTCCGTTTTGCGCACCCAAAGCCGATGACATTTTCCAGACGATTGTGGTGACTGCCTGGCTTGCCCCACCAGCAGCAGCACCAGCACCACCACCACCAACACCACCACCTACTCCAACTGCCTTCAACGCTTTTGGCTGAAAATTCAATTTGCAATTGCACAAGCGCGTAACACGGTGGCTGCCCCTCTGTGCCGCAGTTTGTTGCAGCGCACCCTGCCACAAAACTGCTGTTCGTCTTGGTGCGTTGCATTTTGTTGGCGCGTGCAAGTTGCACATTAATTTCATTTCATTTCATTTCGTTTTGCATCGCATTTCGAGGTGTGGCACTGTCGATTGCGGCAACAACAACAACAACAACTCTGACAACAACAACTCTGACAACAACAACTCTGACAACAACAACTCTGACAACAACAACAACAACAACTCGTAGTTCAAACTCCGCGCTTCGTTCATTTGCCTTTTTCTCGCTTTTTTGCATTAGAAAAAGGCAAATTGAAATGAAATCAAATGCCAAGAAGCAAACAATTTCTAGTTGTTGTTGTTGTCTATGTTGTTGTTGTTGTTGTTGTTGCTGTTGCTGTTGTTGCTGTTGTCGCTTTGCTGTTGTTGCCTCTTGTCTGCCTTCATTTTTCCAGCAATTTGCATTGCAAATTTTTGGTGCTTGCAGTGAAAATTGTGCGGCTGCTTTATGCCTTTTGTTGCAAGTAGAAGTAGCAAGCAGTTGTTGCTGGTTTTTCCCCGTGACTGATGACAACGCGTCTTCTTCTTCTACTGCTTCTGCTTCCTCTTTGTGTGGTTGTTGCTGCTGCTGCTGCTGCTGTTGCTGTTGTGTAGGTGGTTGTTGCTGGCGTATACGTGATTTTTTGGCATTTTTGCTTATCACACATTCAAGCAGCAATCATCGTTGTTGCATGTTTGTTGTTGCAGCTGCCGCTTGCTGCTACCGCTTGCTGCTGCTGTTGCTCTTGTTGTCATTGTTGCAGTTGAATGCACTTCTGAGCTGCTGCTGCTGCTGCTGGCATTTGAATTTGATTGCGTTGCTGCTCGCATTGTTGCTGTTGCTATTCTTCTTCTTCAGCAATCGCTTTCGCAAAATGCGTTTTTCTTTTGCCATTTTTTTTATAAATTCTCAGGTTTTTCACAATTTTTGGGGGAGCCCAAAGGCTCAGTGAGGGGGCAACACTCTGGAAGGGGCATCAAAGTGAAAGATGGGAAATTGAATACGACAAAAATACAATTTAAAGTTAGTTTGAGTTCTGTAAATGTATTTATAACAGTAAATTTGTGGTAAGTTCAACAAATGACTATTTTTCTGCTGTTTAAATTGTGGCATAAAAAAATCTTAAGTGGAATTGGAAACTTGGCAAGAAACTTCCTTTTTCTGAGAGCCTTGCGAGTTGCATGCAACTAATGCATTTTGTTATTATTACACACAATTATCATCATTAAGAAAATTGCATAAATAATTTAGAAATGTTGGCAAGTTTGCTTAAAGGAAATGTGCCACAAATCGAGTAATTTGCGCTCGCATTTTCACTTGTGGCAAGTTTGCACAGGAACTCACCTTATCGCCAATCCACTCTTGAGCTGAGTTCCATTAGAGCTGCCAATTGATTTTATTTGCCATTCATCAAAAAGGGGCACGGATGGGTTGGGGCAGAGGGAGAGGGAGAGGTGGACTATTGACAGCAGAGCCATCAATGGTTGTCACTGACAAATGAGGCGACAGTCGCGAGGAGCAGATGTGGAGCAGGCGATAGCTGGTTGCCTGTAGTGTGGCAGCAACAGCGAGCTCATTTAACAAATTGCCACGCGGTGGCGTATGAGTAATGTGAAGTTGCTCGAGTTGCATAAGCAGCGACAACTTTCCAAAATTGTAGCACAGTAAATAAATAACAACAACAATTGCAACTTGCCATTGCAGAGCAACATTCGCAGCAGCAGCAGCAGCAACAGCAGCAGCAGCCACAACAGCAACAGCATCAGCATTCACAGCAGCAACAGTTGCAACAGCAACAACAACAGCAGCAGCACGCGCAGCAACAGCAATTCGGCATTGTTGACTCCAGCAACAACAGCAACAACAACAGCAACAACAGCAACAACAACAACAGCAGCAGCAACGGTGTCTCCTCCAAGTCGTTTGTGCCCTGTAAAGTTTGTGGCGACAAGGCATCGGGCTATCATTATGGTGTAACCTCCTGCGAGGGTTGCAAGGTAAGTTGTAGCATGCAACACATTATAATTGCTATTTACATATGTATATCGATAACATTTTCAGGGCTTCTTTCGTCGCAGCATTCAAAAGCAAATCGAGTACCGTTGCTTGAGGGACGGCAAGTGTCTGGTGATTCGACTGAATCGGAATCGCTGCCAATATTGCCGCTTCAAGAAGTGCCTCTCGGCTGGCATGAGCCGTGACTGTGAGTAGTAATAATTTACAGTTTATGATTAACTATGAGTGCAACAACACACAAGAGAATGGCTGCGACTGCTGCACCCACAGCTGGGCTGCCAGTTCGAGTTGTCGTCGTTGTCGCTGTTAACCCATTGATAGCTTTATTGGCCAACTGCTTGAAAAGCGTTGCCACATTCTGCACTTTGCCCGATTAAAGATTGTGTCCGTTGCAGCTTGTCGTGGCCCGTTTGCCAATTGGGAATTGACAGCATCCGATAAAGTGCCACAAGATAGCTCAGCTTAGCTCAACTCAATGAAAAGCGGCATTTTCCTTAATTGATAAGTTTACGCTTGAAAAGCAGAAAGCCTTAATTTGATTAGCCAGATTGGGAAGTACATAACTTAATTATAAGCTGTATTAATTAACTAATAGGTTTGTATTAGTCTGCTTGATTAAACTTAGATGGTCTCAGACAATATATATAAAATTAGTTTTAAATAAGTTTACTTTAAAGTGCTTGATAAAATTTAGATAATCTTAATTTGATTGGACAAATTGGCAAATGAGTGCTTTAAAAATTATATAGTACAGTAAAACTGAACCGATTTGCAAAAACAATACATTTTAAGTTAAGTTTTGCTCTTAAAACAATACTGCATTTAAATTACAAATTTATGAAATGAAGTCTCTCAAGAATCCTTAGAATTCCCAAGCAGTTCTTGCACATTTCCCAACTTTAAGTGGCTTGTCTTTGTTTTTATGTTCTGGCCAAAACACACAAATCTTCCGCTCGAAGGGTCATTCATCTAAGTTGATCATCTGCGTGGCTGCCACAGCTGCGTTAACAAGCAGAGAAGACAACAACAAATTTAGACTCCTGTCAACATAAGTGGGAGCTCTTCCGGGAATCACAATCCGGCAATCACAAAAAGGAGCCCTGGAAAGCAAATTAGTTTTTATGAAGCTTGTCAGACGAAAATGTTGCAACACAAAACCAAAGCAACAACAGCAACAACTGCAACAACAACAACAACAACAGCAATTGCCGTTTGTCGTTGTTGCGTTTAAATGCAATTTATTTGATGTTGCACAATTAATTGCCTAAAACGTGAAAGGGGCAGGAGTAGTGGAGGTTGAGTGGTGGGGCGGGGGGAGGGGATGCTGTCATTGTATGCTCAGTGGGTGTGTGACAGACATTCAGTTGTTGTCATTGTTGTTGTTGTTGTTGTTGTTGTTGCTGTTGTTGCTGTTGTTGCTGTTGTCGCTGTCAGTGGTGTTGGTTGTTGGTGTATTGCTTGCAACATTTATTAGTCGCCCTGCAACATTTGTTGCCATTTTTTATGGCCTTTGTGTGCAACAAAAAGCCTAAGCAAACACTTCCTTCATTTTCAAACACCGTTCGTTGCCCACGCAAGCTCCGACCAATCCTCTATAGCTATCTCTCTCTCTCTCTTTCGCCCGCTCTCCATCTCACTTTAACTGCAAATGGAGAGCAGCCCACACAGAAATGCATTTTCATGTTTGCTTTTCGCCAGTTTTTAATGATTTTTCCAGCCAAGTTTTGCAAGTTTTCAGCTTCCTCATCCTTTTAACTGTTTTTCCGTTGCATATGGAAAGTTTCAATAATTCACCCAAATTGCTTTTGTGGCAGCTTGTGATTGTTGTTGCAGTTGCAGTTGTTGTTGCTGTTGTTGCTGCAGTTGTTGCAGTTGTTGCATTTGTAGTTGGGCGTTTTGTTGGCTTTGATTTGCTGGCCAGGTTTTCCGGCTGCTGTTTAATTAGACTCTTGGCCCGGCTTATTCGTGTTTATGGCAATGCCACTTTGCCAATCGCACGCCGTGAGAGAATTTCCAATTAAGTTTGCAATTTTCATTTCGATCTGGCCGAAAAGCAGCCAAAAACTTTGCTCTCGACTTGCCTTAAATTATTTACCAGCCTCGCTTGGAAAACACATCTCATTTTCTTCGTATTTTTTTGGGTCAACTCACGTCATGCGAATAGGCAAATAAATGCAATTATGCCGTGAGTGGGCGTGGCTCACTTGCTTTTCTTTTTGTTGTTGTTGTTGCCACACACTAAAAATGCAAAAAAGGATTTGTTTTATTGCGGCCGTGTGTTGCAGGAGCCGCAAACATTTATGGTGCAATGACACGGCCAAAAAAGTGGCACATCAAATCTAAATATAGAAAAGTTGCAACCGGGAGTTGTAAAAAGTATTAATTAAAGTTAGTTTTTCCACTTTGAAAGATTTAAAATTTCACTTGATTCTTTGCTTAAAGTTAGCTTTAAATGTGTTTTTTATTTGTTCACAAAACTTGGAAATAATCTAATTTTCTTCTTATGCAATAAAATTTAGTAGACTGATAATTATAATAAAATTACCAATCTATATAAAATATAATTCTGTTAATCAAGTCAGATAATCTTTTTCATATTTTTATTATTATTATTAAATAAATAAAGTTAATTTTAATGTGCTTTTAGTTATATTAAATACTTAGAAGCAGTCTGGTTATCTACTAACACAATTAAATCTAGTTAAGCTTTTAAAAATATATATTTATTTTATCTCTTTGCAAAAATCTGCAGAGTAAATAAAAAAAAAATTAATTAGGTCAGCTAATTTTATATTTTTATGCATATGGTAAATATATGAAATGTGATCTGCTGTTGACATTATTATTATGATAACTTAAGCCCTGCTGCTGCTGCTGCTGCTGTCATAAATTAGGCCAAACTTCAGGCACACGTCAGCAATATACAAACACAAGCATATTTTTGCGGTATTTTGTGGCAGCAGCGGCAGCTTCCGCAAATGAAATTTTTTGGCGTTAATCAAATTTCTGGCTAATTGCAAAAGTTGTTGCTGTTCCTGTTGTTGCTGCTGATGCTGTGTTGCTGCTGCTGCTGTTGCTGCTGCTGCTGCTGTTCCTGTTGTTGCTGCTGCTGCTCCTGTTGTCGTTGTTGCTGAGGACTTTTTGCGGTTGCCTCACGTGGCATATGTGGTCTGTCAGTTGGAATGCAGTTAAAGCAAAAGTTCTCCCATTGCTGAAGTGGCTTGGGAATGAGCGCAGAGTTGTCGCCAGCGGCAACAGCAGCAGCAACAGCAACAATAACAATAACAAGCAACACAGACTGGCTCCGACTCCAATTGTAGTCAATTTGAAAGCAAACTATCAAATGTCAGCTACACAGATGTTGTTGTTGTTGTTGTTGCTGTTGTTGTTGCTGTTGTTGTTATTGTTGTGGATGCCTTTTTGGGCAGCCAAAATCAAGCTGTTGTTGCTGTTGCGTCTGCGCTGCCAGCAAATGACAGCAAAGTAGACACGAAAAAAAAACAACAAACAAAAATGAGAGACGGAATTGTAATTGTGGCCTAAACTGGGTCAGCTGACAGGCCACATCCACTGCCACACAATCACAATCAAATCCACATCCACATTCAACTCAAGTTCTATTCGAATGCGAATTGTGTTGCTGCTGTTGCTGCTGTTGCTGCTGTTGCTGCTGCTGCTGCTGCTGCTGCTGTGGTTTTTGTCCATTGTTGTTGTGCAGTCGCCTTCCTTTTTTTTTTGACAATTGCTAAGCATTGTTGCTGTCTACAACAAAGCGCAAGCAGAGCAAATGGCAGCAACAGCAGAAACAACAACAACAACTAACACCTATTTGCCATTGTTTTTTACAGTTCCATTGTGTTAGCTTCATAATTTGGCAATTGAAACTGCCACAGAGAAAAGTTGGCAACAACAAAAAATACCAATTTTCGGTTTGTTTGACTCGAAATGAGTGATTGCCTCATGTTGCCCGCGTTTTAAAATGGATTAATTGCAAATGGGTGCAAATATCGGATTAATGTTGTCCACGAATATGTGGCAAACTTATATTTTGTGTAAATAAAATGGGGATAAATTGAGCCTATGGGAAAGAAGTGTATTATGAACGAGCTCAATCAATCAATCAATCTCAATCAGATGAGAATTGTTATATATGGAAAGTTTATAGAGCAGAAACAAAAGCTAAAAAAGTGGAACCTTTAAAAATGTTCACTTTCTTAGCAGCATAAAATAAATAAATAAATAAAATAAAATAAAAATAATAATAAAATAAAAAATAAATCAAAGTAATAAAAAATATAATAATAAAAAATAAAAAAATATAAAATATGATTTAGGCCACTTAAATAGGTTCACATATTTGCACTCATGTTAAGAATAAATAGATCTCCGATACTTTTTAAGACACCCAAAATTAATTATATCCCATAAAATTTGAGCAGTCAATAAATCATTTTATTTTCATTAATTTTCATCATTAGCAGAGCACATTTCCAGGAAAAATTACCCATTCCTATTCTACTTAATTGCTTAAAGTAAATAATGTTAGACGTTAATGAAAATCGCATTCGTATTTTTTAATTTAATACACACTTAATGAAATTATTACTCATTCACAATCTACTTAATTGCTTAAAGTAAATGATCGTGTTTTTTTTTTTGTTAAATATACTTTTTTATTTATATAATACGTATTTCTGTTAAATGCAAATTTTCGCTAGATTTTCAAATGTGTGTTAATTTTGTATACATATATATTTAATTTATAAAAAAGTTGTATTTTTTTAATGGATTAGCAGCGGGGTTGGGTTTTGACCTGTGTTTTTTACAGCTGCCCCACAATGTTCATTGCACCCATCGAAAAATCGCTAAATGACTCCAATAAAAAACGGCTGCTTTTCCACTTCCTTTGAATTCTTTAAGCGCCTTTCACTTTCAGTTGTCAGCAGCCACTTCCGCTGCTGCCGCTGTTGTTGTTGTTGCTGTTGTTGTTGCGGTTCTTCCATTAAAAAAAAAAGTTTAAAAAACAAAGTCCAATGCACGCAGTTTTTTATGAGCTTTGAACAAAAAAGCGACACACAAAATAAATATATATTTATTAATATTAATGTGTTGCTGCCGAAATATCTTTAAATTTTTGATTATGCATTTAAAAATTTGTTGACTATTTATAAACATTTAACATTTTGGCAATTATTCATGTTTTGCTGGGCGACAATAGGCCACAAATAAAAAGTTAAGTAAACATTAAAAGCCATCAAAAAGTGGCAAATGATGTGTAAACAATTTGTGAAAAAAAACCAATAAATTATAGCAGCAACATTAGCAGCAGTGGCAGCAGTGGCAGCAGCAGCAGCAGCACCATCACCTGTTGCAGGTGCGATTAATGCCAAGCAACTGTAATCGGTGCCACACCCATTCGGCTGTCTGGCTGACTGATTGCCAAATTCTATCAGTTAATCGATGTTGCCAGTTAACGTTACGTCAATTTGTCACCATTTGCTGCTGACGTTGCTGTTGCTGCTGCTGACGTTGCTGTTGCTGTTGCTGCCGCTGTGTTACGCATTCGCGCGCCCCGCGGCAACATGGCCATTAACATGCTGGCTGTTGCACTTTCTGGTAATTGTCGCACTTGTTATTGTCGCTGTCTATTTGTTTTGTTGAATTAACACATTGTCGCTGCGCAAAAATTCGCAAGAAAAACGCCAGAATAAACAAATGAGCAACATTTTGGCGATGCGACGACAGCGAACGATTAACAACAGATTCTTACACATATTCTTTGCGATGACAAAAGAGCCCAAAAATAAAAATAAAAATAAATATTTTACAATAATAATAATAATAACAACAACCCCCGAAGTTCAATGCACATTATGTTGCAAGCCTTTGGGCAACAGTTGCTCTTGTTGTTGTTGCTGTTGCTGTTGCTGTTGCTGTTGGGTGAGTAAGCGTATAAAAAAACAATTTTTGTTATCGCTGCTGCTGCTGTAAAAATTTACACATTTCTGCATCAATTGCAAATTCATTTGTGTCCAGAAATGAGTCAACGAGTCACAAAAATCCAACTCAGGTCATTTGCATTTGCTTTTGTTGGTTGTTCTTTTTTTTTCTTTTTTTTGGGCGGGGGGAACTTTCCACGCGACGTATGCGCAATTTGTGTGCACTCCGCTTAAATAGCTAAAAATCACAGAAATCACATCGCACCCTTCACGGGTGAACAAATATTAAACAGAAATTGTCATTGTTTAATTTAAAATGAGCAACTTTGACACCTGACGATTGCCTCGATTCCAAGCAGGTGACAGAATTTTAGACTCGATGCGTTCTACACAATGTGGATATTTGTGCCTAGAAGTGGGTTATTGGGAAAATAGATTAAAAAAAAGAGTCACAAGTAAACAACTCATTAAACCTGGTTCTCGGAATCGGAATTGGAATTAAAATTCAGAGTCCGAATTGCCATCAGATCGGAACGAATATTTTAGAACTCAATCCACCTGTTGACAACTCATTTACAAATCATTATATTTGTCCGATGTTGAAGTTTTGATTACTCAATCAGAGATATCAGGGAAATCCTAACTTTTGTATTGCACCACTAAGTAATACTTCAAAGTATTAATACCTAACTGAATATTGTGAAGAAGTTTGGAAAAAACTTAGAATTTAGTACCTTAAATTGAATTTATACACTTTACTTACTTCAATAGGAATCTATTCAATCTGACATTCTGCTTAAAACTAAAAACTAACTTCTAACTAAGAAAAATAATTAATAATTTTGCTAAAAACTAACTGATACAGAATTAAGCTCAAATTAGTTAATATTTGACAGCTGTGGAATTTTTAATTTACATTGTTAAATTTTTAACTTAAAATCAAGTCTTAGTAATGTTAACTAAATTATGGAACAATTCTTTTCTATTCAAGTGTTAAGATTTTAATCATTTCAAGTGATTTTCCATCTACTCAAAGCAAGTTGGAAAAAAATTACTTAGTTTGAAATTTGAATATTGAAAACTATCTAACAAAAAACTCCAAGTTTTGAATGTCAATTAGTCAGGATAGATCAGGATAACCCAAATTGTCAAACTGTCATTTCTCTTTGCAAAATAATCCATTTCACACTTAAAAATATATCTCTATTAAAATATATATATAATATATATTTATATATATATATTTGTCTGTGTGTGGCATCAATATATTTTCCAATTATCTGTCCATTTTGTGAGCCACACAAATTAATGACAGGGCCATCAACAAATTACCAAGCAAAATGTCGCCCGCAAAGTTGTCGAGGATGGTTTCAAGTTGCGAGGAAGACAACAGCAGCAACAACAGCAGCAACAGCAGCAACAACAGCAGCAACAGCAACACCAACAACACCAACAACAACAACAGCAACAGCAACAACAACAGCAACAACAGCTGCGCTTTTGCGATGCGATTCGAGCGTTGACTTCTAAATGTCAATCACAGCAGCGAACACTAACCGATACCCCACCCCGCCTACCCCCAGTCGCCCAACCCCTCCCTCAGCACCTACAAATTGTTCAGGCGCGTTCGCGCTCTGCATACAAATTTCTTAGTAAATATCATAAAATCGTGTATATGCAAAAAAAAAATAAAAGAAGAAAAATATGTGCAGCACTCACTAAACGCAACAAACAAAAACAAATCACGCCACAAACACAGGCAACAATTGCACGACTTCAAGATACCCTATGAAATGTGTTATTTCAGTTTTACAGAGTGTAAATGGTTAGAGAGGTGTAAAAATGCTATGGCATCGCAAACAGATGAAATATTGAAAGAAATTAGCTGTAAATTTAATTTATCGGATTTTAATTGCTATCGGAAATCGATAACAATGAGTTATACATTAAATAAGCTTCATATTTGAGAGATGCCTTTGTTCAGGCAGAAAGGCAAATGAACATGCCTAAATCGTTTCTAATGTTGATCCAGATATAGAATATATATAAATATCTATATTTAATTAACTCTTACTACTGTCTTCTTACCTAGCAGTATATCCCTTTTACAGGGTATCTACAAATTACAAAACTAGAAGAAGAAATGTAAATAAAGAGCTTTATAAAATTAGTCAAGGCACTTGAGGGTTAAGTGTTGTTGTTGTTTGTGTTGTTGTTGTTGTTGGTGCTGCTGTTGTTGTTGTTGTTGCAGCCATTGTTGTCGCGGCTAGTGCAAAAATAAATGATTATGATGCGTTGCCATACGCCATTTAAACACACACACACACACCCAAACACAGCATACGTATACTTAATAGTTGACAACGCATCGCTGCAGCAGCAACAACAACAACAACAATTGTGAAATGCACCCGCCACTGGGTTCAACGCCCAGCTGTGGCAACAACAACAACGACTGCGACGTTGCACGCATTTTTCTTGACGCTTCCGCGATTCTTTCTCGAGCATTATCAGCCAGCGACTGCTTTGATAAAGCTGCCAATTGCAACAGTTGCTGGTGCTGGTGCTGCTGCTGCTGCTGGCGGTGCTGCAGCTGCCACTTCACGCGTCGTTTGCTGGTTGGCATCTTGCTAAATCTGTTGGGCAAAGCGCCACCCGGAAAACATTTCGCAGCCAAACTGATTGCCACATTATACTTAAAAAAAATATATAAACATAAAGCTTGATTTTCAGCTGCAGCTGCTGAAGTTGTTGCAACAGTTGCTGCTGGTGCCGCCAACAGTTGCCAGCATGCAAAAGCCATCAGCAGCTGATGATTCTGGCGAAGACCTTCGGACTGCAATAAAACTGAAATTGCATTTAATAATAATTATTTATGATTATAGCTATTATTTATATGACAACTGCACATTTAACTGATTTATTAATTAAAATAATGTTGTTGGTTTTTAATGCCTAACTCAGGTTTCCATTTCGCGAAAGCAAGTTCAAATTTAAGCACCTACATTAAAAGAAGAGGGCACCATAAAAGTAAGCATTACAAATGAACATTTAATTCATATTTGCTCACAAGGACCATTTCATGTGGTACAAAAAAAAAAAAAACAGAAGAAAAAAACTTGTTTGTCGGACAATGAATAGACTTATATATCTTCAGCTGCAACAAGTAACAGCAAAATGGAGCAAAATGTGCAACAAATAGTGTGCGCACAGCGAGTGGACTTTGTCTGGCTTGCGGCATTGTGCAACAAGCACTTGAGTTGCACTTTGGGTGCCTATTTAATTGCAACAAATTTACAAGCGCAAAACAAAAGCAACAAGAGAAAAAGATTTTGCACAGATCAAAGTGCGGGGCAATGCAAGCAATGCATTTAAGTTATGCGGTTGCACATGCAACAAAAATGAGGAAGCAACTGCAAAATGCAGACAAAGACGATTGCAACAACAAATGCAGCAGAAAATGTTGCTGCCGCTGCTGCTGCTGGCTGAATCGGTGAAGCGTTTGATTTTTACCAGAAATGCGAAACAAACAACACCCAAGCAGCAACAGTAACAACAAGCCACAAATGGCGGCAATAATAAAACAGATAGGCTTCACTTGCAACAGCAGCAGCAGCTTTGAAACTGGCCAACAAACTGAACCTCAGCTTTGGCCAGCTTTGCCTGCTTGTCTTCAATTAACACGCCGCTTCGTTAAGTGATGTTGCTCGTTGTTGTTGTTGTTGTTGTTGTTGCTGTTGTTGTGTGGCATTTCCCTTTAGCAGCAACAACAGCAGCAGCAGCAACAGCAGCAGCAGAATGCGTTGACCTTTTGCTTGGTTGCTGATCGTGTGCTCTCAAGTGTGGCCACCGCGGCGGCAACTTTTAACAGCAACTCGTTGAAACACCTCCGGTTGTGGCACAACAGCAACAACTACAACTACAACAACACACACACACACACACACACACACAACACTCGATGCTCATCCGCCTGATGTTTGATTTAACTGCTTAATCAAGTGAAGTTGCATGTCGCTTAAATTGCTTGATCTCTGTCTGTCATAAGCACCGCTTAATAAGTACACAACTATACACTCAAAAAAAAATATATACCTAAACATTTTTCTTAAAATAAGCAAGCTTCAACCTGAATCAACAATTACAAAATATGCGGCTTTTTATATTTTTCTTAAGTAATATTTTGGGGTTAGAATTACAAACGTTTATTTTTAGAGAAAATTCTTTCTAAAATTCAGAAAAAAGTTTCAAAATTATATATTATAATTTTATTCAATTTGTGAATAAATAAAAAAGTTTTTAAATTTTCGAATATTCTTAAACTATATAGAAGAAATTTTAAAATACTATTGTTTAATAACAATATAAGTAATAAGAAGAAAAGAGATTTCACATATAGAAAACAACACTCAAAATCCCAGAAAATTAGACACCTTTTTTTTGTAAATTTTCAAAAATCCATTTTGAAATTAAGAAATGCAACACCTGATTTTTAGATAGCTACAATCTTCAATTTTAGTAATTAATTAAATGAGTTACTATGGGCCCAAAAAATATTGCGAATATCTAAAATACAACGTGGTTTTTTTTTTTGAGTGTATCTTCAACTGCTCGGCAAAATCATTATGATTATGATCATTATTTTCATGGGCGCTCTTGTGGTCGTGATCGATGACTGTTTTCCTGCTGCTGCTGCTGCTGTTGCAGCTGATGCTGCTGCTGCTGGTAGGGTCTCTGTTTCTGTTGCTGTGTTGCAAGTTTAATACTAAATTAAATCAAAGCTGGCAGCGTGTTAAAACGTGCCTGACATGCCAAAAAGGGAGCGGAGGAAATCACCACTTGAGACGCGTGTGCGGCAACTTTGCAGATGCCTCCCCATGACCCCCCCGCCACCCCCTCTCCCTTACACCAACCCCACCAATCCTTTTCTATATACTGCCCTATTAATACCCTCTTTAAGCATGCATTTGCGTGCTGTAAATTAGTTGCAGTAATAGTTGCAGTTCCTTAGCTCTATGCCCCCTAACGGTTCGTTGTTTAGACAGAGACAGGCATAAATAAAGAGAGAGAGAGGGAAGCATTTACATTTGCGCCCATGTTTAGCAACAACTTTAACCGGCAATTAGTTTATAAAAAATAGGGGCGTCAGCGTGGCATCCAGTCCCCATTTAATGTTTGATTAAAAACTGCGTTGTAATGCTAAAAATGCTAAAAAAAAAAAAAGAAGAAAAATAATTGTAAGTGGGCGTGGTTGGCAATAACTTAAGTGGACAGCAGAGACTCGAATTTTCCTAACTGTTACTAACTGCTGCAACTTGACAGAACAAAACAGTTTCATGAGGCTTAAATAGCTCCACTCGAGTAGACAATAATGTAAAACAAATCCTTAAAAAAAACCTTAGAATTGCTTGCCAATTTCTTCGTATCTTTTTATTTTACAATCCTTTGGCAACATTTCTTTCACTTTTTTTCGGCGTGGTTTAGTTTTGTCTGACGGAAACAATTTAGTGATAGTTTTTGCTGGTAACATAAATTGGCAATCACAAGCGGAAAACTGTCAAGCGGCTCATCCTGTTTCCTTCGGGCAGCCAGCAACTTGATCGAAAAGTGCATGCAACATACAACAAAAGCTGACATGAAAAGTTACTTCCTTATTGCCAATAACCAAAGACACACACACACACTCGCACACCCTTTTGGCTCTGCACGTACACACATCTGAGCCGTCATCTAAATCAAGGCTTATGTAACTGCCAGCAGTCGCCATGTTTGAGTTGCAACGTTTCTTTTTTTGTTGCTGGTGCTGTTGCAAATTGTAAAACGTGCCGCTAGCCACGTTGCCAAATGTGCAGCAGCAGCTTCAAAATGCAAATACATCTAACACCGGTTCGGCAGCTTTTTGTTGCAATCTCACAGATGCATCACACACACACACAGTCACAGTAACAAAATCTCGTTACTCAATTTCAATTGGTTTGCTGCCGCTGTCAACGTTAACGTCGACGTCAACTGCAACGTCGCTGCCATTGCCAGTTGCTGGCTGCAATGCTTCCTGCTGCATTTGAAAGTTCTGCAAGAAAAGCTCGCTCTCAGATGCCGTCTCTCGCTCTGGCTCTGCTTCCCACTCTCTCACGTTGGCTGGCAGACTCTCTCTGCTCTTTGCACTTCTTTGTTTTGCTTCCCATATTCTTGTAGTGCTGCTGCTGCTGCTGCTGGTGCTGGTGCTGCTGCTGTAAAAGCTTTGCGTCGACGTCGACAGAAGCAGAGCGGCGCCGCTGTTCGTTCGCGACGCTTCGCTGTCGCTCGTTTGCAGCTCGCTTACAGTTGTCTCTCGTTGCTTGAAGCGCGCGGCACGCGAACGCTCCCCAAAAAAAGCAGCGAACACAGCAGCAGCAACAATAACAACTCGCAGCCCCGATTTCGTGTTCAATTTTTGTGTATTTATCAAAATCAAAAAAAAAAAACTATATAATCAAGCTAAAATTTTAATTAAAAAGTGCGTTCAATACACACAAACACAAATATATTTATATATATATATAGGTATATATATATGTATATAGATAAGACATTAAGACACGCATACATACATACTTGCAACAATTGATGCGTCCAGTGTGTTGCATAAATTGCTAGCGGGCATTGTGATTTGAATTTCAAAATCAAGTTGAAGTTGCCCCTTGAGGCTGCCTGCCTGCCTGCCTGCTAGCCAGCCTGCTGCTGTTGCAGTGTGTGTGCGTCTGTGTGTGTGTGTGTGAGTGAGTGTGTGTGTGTGAGGCAGAAGAGAGTTGTTCCCCAATTCCAGCTGCGAAGTGACAGTGAAAAAATCAACAACAACAAAAAAAGCCTTACAAAAGGGAAAATGTACAAAAAGAAAAAAGCAGAGCAGTGAAATTAAAGCAGCCTTTAAGTGAAGTTTCTGAAATCAACACGAGACAACAGCAACAACAGCAATAAAAATTTAAAAAAAAATATCCAACGAACGGGGCTTTAAAACCAAACGCAACAAAATAAAAACCGAAATTAAGGCGTACCAAAAAAAAGAAAAGAAAAAAGGCAGCGCCTATTTTTGGATACCAACCGACGAATTGACGATTGGCAGCAGGACGAGCGAGGCGGGGCGGGGGGTAGACACGCATTTGTGAGCTGCTCCCAATTGAATGGTAAATTGAATTCACATTTCTTCTTCTCTTTTTTCGCATTTCCTTTCGCCGCTGCTGCTGCTACTCTCTGATATCAAATCCTCTCTCTCTCTCTTGCGCTCTCTCTTCCTCTGTTGCTCCGCTTACGGAATAAATAATGCAGGCCTACACAGCGTATGCTTAATATTAATATAAGCATCAAAAATCACACACACACACACACATATATTACTTACTCCTTTACACACACACACACGCGCGCAGTTAATTTGCAGGTTCATTCACATCATTGCAAACTTCCTGTCTCGTCTCTTTGTTATTGTTGTTGTTGTTGCATTTTACTTCCTACATTTTCCATACCAAAAAAAATACAACAACAACAAAAAAGTAAAGTAAAGTAAATAAATAATAAAAAAAACAAACTGGTTTAGTTCAACAATCTGCTTGTTGCGACTATTGCGAAACTGGTTGCAATTATTGTGCTTTTGCTGCTGTTGCAGTTGCTTTGATTTTGCTGCTGCTTCTGCTGCGACTGTTGCTGCTGCTGCTGCTTCTTTAGCCAATTGATTTTTGTGGCCAGTTAGTCTCGGTTAGCATTTGCATTCCGGTTTAGGGCGCATCTTCTTCGCCTGCTGCTGCAGCACTAATCACAGCCGGAAACATAAAGATTGCTGACTGCCTGCTGCCTGCTCAAAGGTCCAGCTATGAAAATGGCTAACGACGTTGGCCAACAGGTGCAACGGCTGCAACTAAAAGCTGACCAATAGACAGAGGCATAGAGTGAGAGAGAGAGAGAGTGAGAGAGAGCAGCTGTTCCTGCTGCCAGATTTCTTGTCACATTCATTCACATTTCTTAAGCCATTTTCGAGTGAGTTGCATAAATCAAAAAATTCAATTTGTTTACTCATTAGCGCGACTACTAAATACTCTGTAGTTAGTAGCTTAAATTTTTGTTAAGTCTACATTTTATGTTTTTGTATATTGCTGATTTGCTGGATTCAAGTTAATGGCTTTTTATATACCCTAATATATTTTAAGTCATGTTGGGACTCGTCTACATTACAAAAAAAAAACATCTGATGCATATATTATCTAGGGAACCAGCAAGATAGCAAATTTGTGTCGTCCTAGTGAAAGATGCCTTTAAATCTGAACACATATAAACCCTCAAACATTTATCTATAATTACTAATCTATATGTACATCCGATTCCCTGCAAATTTGCATAAGATATCTTAAATTATTGTAAACCCAAATGACCAATGAATAAATTAGCTTTAGCCATTAAGTTCACCCCACTCCCTGCTTATTTCCATATGGTATTTTGGAAAATCGTAAACCCAAATAACAAAATGTCTATGAATAAATTAGCTGCCATTATGCGCTACACATTTATGTGGATCATTCAACAAACGAATAATCACATTAAATAGTTGACAAATTGGCAACTAAAATTGCAAAAACACATACAAACACACCAACACACACATACACACAAATAGCGAGCACTTGGCGTCAAAATGTTTGTTTGCCGAGTTCATTAACATTAAAATTCGTCCTTGTGCGAACAAGTCAACTGAATAAAACAAAAACAACAACAACAACAACGAGCCAAAGCGAATTGCAAACATAAATAAATGATATGCAACAACAACAACAACAGCAACAACAAACAGAAAGCAAGTGAGTTTTTTTTTTTGGGAGACCCAGGTGGAGCTTACTTAGATTGCCAAGGACAAAAGCGACACGTGTGTCTAACTAAAAGATACATATATGTATCTGACAGCACCTCAATTTATCTGTATCTGTAACTATAGCTTTAGCTGTATCAGCATCTTAATCTATGGGCAGCAGCAGACGCTCAGCTCAATTCAAAGTGCTTGCAACTAGTCATCATCATAAGTGGCATTATCATTATGATCAGCGTATAATCATCACCATCATCATCATCATCATCATGAGCATTGGCAGCCAGTCGAGCCAAACGCTTAGCTCGGCAAACGGTATTCGTTGTAAAAACGCGGCCAATAAACTGAATGCGGTGCGGTTCAAGGTTTGGCCAAAGCCAAAATGAAACTAAAGCAACAACAGCAACAAACAAAGCGAATACACACACACACACACACTTACACACACACACAACGAGAAACGAATGACGAACGCGCGCCGCGCAGCCAAATGAATAACAATTAAATCTCACAAAAGGCATGAAATCATCTGCCGAGCGCAAAAGAAACAAAAAAAAAAAAAAAATAGAGGAAAAAAAAACAGATAAAAGAAAAACTAGCACAAAGTCGAGCTGTAGTTAATGTTAAAAAATATATCCATGAGATAGTCGCAGCTCAAATGGCTCCTGAGCTCAAAGCTCATTGACCAAAACAGTCAGTGCCCCAGTCTCCATTCTACAAAATTCTGCAGTTTTCTTCAGTCTCCAAGCACGTTTACCGTTAAGCTCAGCTCGAGGCGGCCCATTAACAGTTAAGCGGGCCAATTACCAAGGCGGATAATTGCTTAAGCACAGCGCTCATTTCCCAGTTGCCAGTTGCCAGTTGGCAGAGGGCAGCGAATTCTCTGCTCAAATTGTTGCTAGTCGCTTGCCATTCCTTGGAATCATTCAAGTTGTGTGTCAGCCTTGTCAATCAATCAATTCAATCAGCTGGCTCAGCTCAGTGGTTCTCATTCTCATTCACGTTACAGTTTCAGTTCCAGTTCCAGTTTCAGTTCCATCAAGGGGTAGTTCTGCGTGTGCCGTAATTCTATGGCTGCTTCGTCTTCTTCTTCTTCATCGTCTTCTCTCTCTTCTTCTTCTTCTTCTTGGGCTTGCTGTCGCTTCTAGTTTATTACAAAATTGACCCACATATTTGATGTTGTTTACTCTTTTTGTTGTTGTTTTGTTTTTGCTCTATAGGCGAATGGCCATTATACACACACACACACACACACACAGATGCATTAACGAGTGTCTGTGTGTATCTGTTGTTATTTATTCATTATTATATTATTTTAGTCATTTCGGTTTTAGTTCTTTTTTTTCGATTTTGTTTCGCTTTAATCGGCGATTTTTTCTTTGCTGCCTGTTTTATTTTATTTTTCGTTCTTTGCCTTTGGTTCACATGGCAACAAAAAAATGAAGAACAAGAAGAAGCAGAGAAGAAGAAGAAGAAAAGTTGAAGTGTGTTGTGTATCATGACATTAATGAACTTATATGGGATGGACAATTTAGATTTGATGTGTCAACAATCCATTTGGCATGTGTGTGCCAGTGTGTGTCTGTGTGTGTGTGTGGGCTCTTATAATTATATTGATTGTGTGATGTGCGGTGTGTGTGTGTGCGTATGTGTGTTTGAAATGGGTGTGGTTTAGTGTTGAGCAATTAATTGACAGACATTACGTTGATCCATACACAAAGATAAGCGAAAATTTAGAAATCCATTACACGTAATTAAGGCAAAATGTGCCAAGCTTAAGTTTGATGAGATAAAGTTGTAACTTGTAAATTATAAATGTAATTATTCATTTTGTATTCATTTACATTGAACCAAGTCTTCAAGGACTTGGCTTAAAAGCACTGTGTGCAATAATTGCAGCAATTTGAAATAATTGAAGCCATCGCCGACTTTTTAAGTTATGATTGACATTTTGATGCCAAGAATATACCGCAAAACTGATTTAGTTTAGGTTACTTTTCGATTCTTGTGTTGCCATGTTGCCATGTTGCCATGCATGGCTGCAGATACAAAGAACACAGCTATAGATACAGAGATACAACTACAGCTACAGATGGAGACACAAATGCAGTTAGCAGCGAGTGACCTCCAAATTGAATAGAATCAAGCAACAGAGACACCTCCACCAATACAAATGCCACACATAAAATGTGTGGCAAGGTGCAGGCGAGCATAAAGCCACAAAAGCCACGATGATCATCATCATGATGGTGATAATGATGATTAAGAAACAGAGCTTTTAACTGTTTATTTAATAAGTGCATGTGTGATACACATATGTATGTATGTATGTATGTATATGTATGTGTGTGGAGGTTTTCTATATACGATTGTTATATGGCTGTCATAGACGCTTGACGAACCCATTCAAAGCGCCAAACAGAACAGAACCGAAACGGGCAACAAACAGAAGATAACCCAAAAAGAACAGTAAACTCGAATACTAACCAAACATTTGTTAAGAGGGGGGAGGAGGAGCTGCAGGGCCTTGGCGGTTTTTTTTTATAGAGAGAGCGCCTTTGTAATGCTGCTGCCCTTTATGGCGAAAATGAATTTAAAAATGTGACACAGGTGGTGATTGAACTGAATTAGTAAGTGACCAAGAATGGAAGGGGAAGGGATGGGTAGGGAAGGGAAGGCGGCAAGGCGTTTAACACGTAAAATGAAGCTGAGGCCAAACGAAGTCAGCGTTGTTGATGGGCCGCTTAAATGCTGTTGATGGCCGTTGTTGTTGTTGTTGTTGCTGCTGCTGCTGATGTTGCTGCTGATGAGACATGCGATTAAAATGAATATAGCTTTAGTGTTGTTGTTGTTGTTGTTGCTGCTGCTGCTTGGCTAATGACTGTGCCCAAAAATGCAGAAGACAAGTTTAAAGTAGGTTAAATGCTGTGTGTGTGTGTTTTAGCTAGCGGAAAGTTGCTTTCGCATGTTTAACTTGAGAAAATACAAACACAAATATGAAAAGCATAATGTGTTATGCCGACATTAAAAAGAAGGAGTGGAAGCAATGCCCTGCATAGATATGTAAATATATATATAAATACATATAGAAGAGATCTGATAAAAACAAACAACAAAAGCTGTGCACCTGTAATTCTCAACGATTTTAAGCTGAGATACCTTAAATTAGAATGCTGCGAAGAGCTTAACTAATGCCGTTAGTCAAATCTGTA
This sequence comes from Drosophila kambysellisi, assembly GCA_035042185.1. Lineage (NCBI taxonomy): Eukaryota > Metazoa > Arthropoda > Insecta > Diptera > Drosophilidae > Drosophila > Drosophila kambysellisi. Next base: position 12,645,408 of record JAWNLS010000077.1, on the reverse strand, counting down.
GGTGAGTATGAGAGAGAAAGAGAATTTGAAGTCATGAATGACCCAGCAGCGAACTAGTGAATGATCCCTCATTACAGAATGCATTCTGTATGCACACAATGTGATTCACTACCTAGTAATGCTCTTGAATGCAGAGTTGTATGCTGGAGCTTCTAAGTTAACCCGAAACTTGACTCCCCGAAAGCTGTGCAAAACTTGCAAACATTCGCCAATCTCTTACTACATATTTCATATATTTATTGGTTTCCTATCTGTTTTACTATATCTTTTAATTAATTGTAAAATGTTTAATATTAATTTTTGCAATTTGGATAGTGAAAAATTAAATTAACTTTCTAAATTACGTTTATATGTATATTACTACATTTTGAACATATATTTGCCGTATTTGGGGGTGTAATGCAACTGCTTTACAATAGTCTGGTTTCTGGAGTCGTGCCATATTTCGTTCACGATCCCAAACACAAGGTATGCGAGCTTGTAGAGCGCGTAAACTCTTTCGGCAACACATACTTTCTGTATTACAAAGTAATGCACCATGTAGATTGGTCACTTTACCACCGAGGCCAATTTTATGGAAAAGTAATACGGGTTATGGTATTGCGTAAGGAGTACGAAGTATAGATTACGAATCGAATTCGTAATGGGGTCTTTTCGCTGCTTGGTAGTGTGTGTGAGAGAGTGATAAAGAGAGGGGCATAGAGAGGAAGAGAGCGAATTTGAAGTTTGAAGCTGCCTAAAACGTAATTATTCATTTTCTTGGACTGTCAAGAAAGCGTTCCTTGGACTGTCAAGAAAGTGAATGTATTCCTTTTTGTGAGTCATAAGCTTAACTTACACAACTCAACGATTAAAATTTGTAATGCAAACGGGGTATTAGCATCGTTTTAATAACCTTGCATATAACAAATCGCTCTTTTTATCGGCTTCTGACCCCCAAGCGCACCTCTATTATATATGTATGTATGTGTGTATTTATGTGTGTGTGTGTGTGTGTGTGTGTGTGTGTGTGTGTGTTTGCATGCTTTGTTTTGTATGTATTGAAATGTGAATTGCAGCAACTCTTTGGCCACTTCTCGCAAGCCCTTAAGCTAATGTGTGCCCATTTCGCATTTATGCGTAACTGCGTCTGTGTGTGTTGTTTGTGTGTGTAGCACGCCTCTGCTCATTAGCAAACGCCAGACGCAGGCGACAAAAGACGAAGGACAAAGGGAGTGAGAAAAAGAAAAAGGGTGAGAGGCAGCACTTGGCAACAGCTTAGAGAGCTAGTTGCACAGTGTGTGTGGCTGCATCTGCAATTTTCACTTGCACTTTGCTGCTGCTGCTGGCAGTTGAGTTAATTTTATTTGCAAAATAAAGCGAAACAAACTTTAAATGGAGTCAAATGCCAATACAAACACAAACACACACACACAGGAGAAGAAGAGGTGAATGGGGGAAGAGAGGGCACAGGCCAGACGTCTGCAGAACAAAGATTGCACACACAGCAGCAGCAGAAACAACAGCAACAACAACAAAAACAGCAAAGAGCAAACGGCAAACAAGAACAAAAAAAGTTCAAACGCCAGACAAGGATGCACCAAAGTGCAAAGGCAGAGAACAAACGAGCGACCAACGACCGAACAACGAACGAAAGAAAGATGGGGGAAAGAGAGAGGGCGAGGAAAGAAATGGCAAAGCACTCGACGCAGCAGACGACGACGACGGCGACGTCCCAGCGCTTCAAAAGCGGAAAGCAAAAAGGATTGAACAACAACAGCAGCAGCAGAAATTAAGCGACTATTGCGTGAGGGGGGAGAAGAGGGTGCAGTCAAAACAGCAGGAGGCAAAGGCGACGCACGTGAAAGACGCAGCAAAGCGCACGCACACACACACACACACAGCGCCATACAGAGCAGCACACACAATCACACAGCGAGACTGACTGAAACAAGAACAAGTGCATTGACACTTTGTATGACGATGACGGCGACGACGACGACGACTGCAAAGGGTGAAGCAGACAGCAGTGCGACGATGCGAGCAGCGACACTGGCTGCGCTGCATTTTGATAGCGCCCAGTGCTGTAAATATGGAAAGAAAGAAGAAGCAGAAGACTCGTCGGATGCAGACGAAGAGCGCAGTATAAAGGGATCCAACTCGAGCCAGACCCACACGCAGCTGATCAGCAAGAGAGAGGGAGAGAATGGGAGAGAGAGTGTGAGAGCGCGAGAGAGTAGAATAATACGAAGTAAAATGCAAAAAAGGGAGAGCGAGAGAAGAACAACTTAAAGCATGCCCGAAAACTGGCGATCGTTGCACTGCGAACAGCAACAACAAAAGCGTACTGCTTTTATTTTTTTCTTTTACTGTTTTCGTCTGCTGGAGCCGGTAGCTGATTATGAGATTGCAAAACGAGTCTCTCATTATGAGCGCGCTCATAATGTCGATGATGACGATGACGTTGTCAAACAATCGAGGCAACAACAACAACAAAAAAGTCAAGAATTAAATGCGACCAGTGAACAAAAATAACAACAATAAAGAGGGGTGGGGTGGGAGGAAACAACAACAAAGATCACTGACGACTGACGATCAACGACGACGACGACGACGACGTTTATAGTTCAACGCACCGTCAGAGAGTGCGCCCCGCTGCTCGGATCGTTAGCGGTAGCCATTGGCCAGTAGTGCGCAAGTGAGTGCGCTGATGATGATGATGATGGGATGATGGGGGTCTCCTTGCAGAGGAAGAAATCACTCAGACTTTGGCTGCAGCAGCACTCGTCTTCTGCTTCTTCTACTTTTTAATGCTCTTCTTTCCATTGTCCATTGTCGGTCATTGATCGTGCGTGCTCGTAATGTGAAGCGAACGACTCTTTGACTCTTTCATTAACTGCACCGCTCTCATCTCATGAGAGAGAGAGCGATAGAGAGAGAGAGAAGTTAACACTCCCTCCCACATTGTGCATAATAATAACGGATCTTCTAAAATACCGACACTTTTTTCCAACTATTCCAACTGGAATTTTCCATTGAGTTTACCAACACTAAGAGAAACAGATTTCTAGGCACATTTTTCTTCAGCTCCAAGTCAATTTTCGATCAAGTAAATGTTAAATTCATTTCCTCAAATTCCATTGATACAAAATTACATCATTGAATTAAATCAAATTAGGTCTTGTTATAGATTAAGTCAGTTTTTAATCAAGAAAAATACAACTGAAATCGTAATTGTTATTGCTGAGCTCTTATCTGATTTTGCACAACACTAATAAAAATTAGTAATAAAATTCTTTACAAATTGCACACAATTGCTTAACACCATTTTGATCAGCGATTGCAGCTAAACGATTTGTGTTTTGTTAAGCACAAAATTGGGCATTATTGCAATGACACTGACTGACTGACTGATTGACTGACTGATTGACTGACTGATTGAGTCGTGGACTGATTGAGTGTGTGGGTAGAGGATCAGTGATGCTGCGGCGGCGGCGACGGCGGCTTCTTGACTTGGCTTGAGATCATTGATCTTACCTACTTGGCGCTGCTAATTTGTATTATTAATTCAATCAATCACAGTCCGCTTAACGCAGTCCCTAACGATCCCAATCGCTGCCGATCGACAGCAGCTGCCTTCGAGCATTGATCTCTCACCCATACACACATACACTATATATATGTATATATATATATATATATACATGTATCTCGTCTCGGTCATTCATTCTCTGGCGATTGGCATTTCACAAATGCGCAGCGTTCTAGTTTCTCGTCTCGATGTGAATATTTTCGATGTTGATGGCTGATTCGCATTTTCGTCTTGTGGCCTTTTGGCTGGCTAATTTAATTGTTTGCTTTTTCATTAAAGCGCTGCCAGCGCTTGATTGGGGAGTGGGAAGTGGGGAGCGGGTAGCTGCTGGTCGCTGGTCGCCTCTATTTAGCTCATGGAAACATTTATAGCTCGCTCGGCTCGGCTCGGCTCGGCTCGGTCAGCGTTTAATTCGCTAATTGCTAATGCGGCCCAAAACGCTTATCAAATTGGAGCATCGCGACGCAGACTTTTATTTAGCTCTATTCCTCCTCCTATTTTTTTTTTTTATTTTTGGTTTTTGGCTACTGTCTGATGTCTTCGAACTGGCTTTTGGCTGTTGTTTGTTTGTTTTAATTTAGCTACACATTTTAGTTCAAATATTTGATAAGCAGCGAGGCTGGCGAAGCATTTGCGTAACTTTCGGCATTACTCATCCGCCCCGCTCGACTCGCCTCCTCCCCCCTCAAAAGTGTTTACGGCGGGAATTGCTTCCGCCAATACTTCGTCTGAACTCGTAAAATAATATTATCTGCACTATAATTAACAATTGTTTGTTCAGTATTTATTGAACTATGAACGTTTCTTGCATTTTTAATTGGCATCTTTAGTTGAAATTTTTGAATATTGCTCGTAATTTCATTTAAGCTGCCAGGTTCAATAAACGCTTAATGCGCTGCGGAGGAGTTGTTGTTTTTTTTATATTTTTTATAATCGTTTCAGCTTTTATTTAAATTTTTATTGTGCTTTGCACTTGGCAAAGTTCAGCGACAAAGTCGATGGATATTTTTGATAGGTCAACGGGGTGTATTTTTTATTTTTTATGTGCAATCAGTTACTAGGGAGTGGTAGAAAGATGTAGCTATATATAGATAGGTAGATAGGTATAATGTTTGTGTTTTATAGAAAATTCCTTTATGTTCGATTAATTTATAAATGTTCAAGAAATTGTATCTGTTTTAGTATTTAACCAATTCTTAAACAATTCAAACCTTATTTATGTGAAAATATTAGTTGCATAACAATAATAATAAAAGGAAAACTATTCAAGCCAAGACCATAAATTGAAAGCGTGCTTCAAGTTAGTCCTCGAAGAATAAAGTGGCAGCTTTGCTTGCAACTCACAACTCACAATTCACAATTCACAATTCAAAGTTGAACTTATTTTTAGTGCTCATCACAATCATTTGCACTTTAGATTTAGTGCTGGCAGATCAAATGGCAGCAAAGTTGCCCTCATTTATGCAGCATTCCTGTTTGTACAGCCCCCGGACACACACACAAAAAAACACACACAAACACACACACACACACTCTAAGTAGGGCACACACACAGCCAATCTAATGTTGCAAAGAGACCGAACTAACTCAAACTTTCCAGCTGGCGCCGCACACAATTCGACACCCGCTTGCAGCAGTTGCATTTGCTGCCCGTGCTTGTGGCAAGCATTGCCTGCCTCCACATTGGAGCCAAGGAGTGAATGCAACTTCTGACACCTCCCATGGGGCTTTAGCAGCAGCGGCAGCCAACTGTATTTTTTTCTTCTTATTTTTTTTTCTATCTAATTAGGTAGTCAAAATATACGCTCTATGTGTTAAGTGTATATGTGTGTTGTGTGTGTGTTGTGTGTGTGTTGTTTGAGTGTGTGTGTGTGTGTATAAACTAAACTGTGTCACTAAACAAAAATCCGGCGGAGACTGAGGAGGCACGGGGCAGCAACGCGCTCAACTTTGCGCTGCTGCCCAGCAAATTGTGTCAAACAGATAAAAAGTGTTGATGGAGACGCGGATGAGAGGCGGATGCGGGCCCGGGGTGTGGCGGGGCGTTGCCGGATTGGATGACTGTCTATGGGCCACTCCTTTGGGGCACACAAAGCTAAAGCAGCAGCAGCAGTTATGATTATAACCTCAATTCCCATGCGCTTGACGTGTTTAGTGGAGAAAACTGGCCCGAAAATTGTGGAGCATTTGAATAATTTTACAAGAATGCAATAAAGAAACACACAAAAAAAAAACTAAAAAAAATAAAAATAAAATAAATAAAAGCAGTGAGATAAAAGCGGCTAAAAAAAAAACAGTGTCCAAAGTAGGCGGCGACGTCAAACGTTGATTTAAATGGCACCCAAAAAGTCAGTCATGGAACGAGAAGACAAACAGACACACAGAGTGAGTGAGAGAGAGGGAGACAGACAGACACAATGAGTGAGTGAGAGAGAGAGGGAGAGGGAGAGACGTTCAGATGGATGGACAACTATTCAAATTGAGGTCATTCATCCCGCTTCGTTGAACGCGCTTAAGTGAATTATATGTGTACGTAGCTTGTAGATACTCATGCCATGAGTATCTGAGAGATACATGTGAGCTAACTTACAGCTATATTCACATAGCAGCGATGCTAGAGGGGGGGCATTAAAAACTATTTTTGTCATCGCTGTCAGCGGGGCGATTGCAAGAGAGAGAGGGTCACAGATCTGTGCCACAACCATTTACACCTCTTCAAAAAGCACTCAACCCATTTTTGAATGTATGTTTAAATGGGGAAAGCCTTTCTCTCTAAGCCGCTTAACATATTTTGGATTAACATGTCGTATACAAACACACACACACACACACACACACATAATGAACACGTTAATTGCTGACAATTTGCCGTTTAGCTATGGCATTTCTGACTGATTGATCGGGCAGAATTCAAAACTATCTAAACGATCCATTCAAAGATCGTTCAACGCCCCCAGCTTGATATCATCACGCACTTATATATATTATATCTGCACACATATATATATATACAAATATATATATATATATATATATATATATTTGTTCAATTTGTATGCGAATTTGGACTTTCGTCTGTCTGTCTTTGGGTCTGTCTGTAACTCTTTTCGGGGCGCCTCTTTGCGTTCTTTGGGTTCGCTTCGTGCGTGTTTCATTTGCTTATTTCTTGATATGGGAGTAGGTCAGTTCAAAATTTGCATATATGCCTTGACTGATTTTGATTTCTTGCCGATTTCTTATTCATATTCGCTACACACTCCGCTTTGACTCTTCTGGCCCCGCCCAGTTGCATTTATTGACTGATTTAGGCAAACAAAAAGAAAAACACACCTTACCCCCTATCTATTTATTTATTTTTTTTTTGGTAGCACACGTGGCAAAGTGCGGTCATCGTCATTTAAGCCGATTAGTTGCCGACTTTCGCAATTTGTTAGTCTTTTGCCAAATTTGTGCATTTGGGTTGTGGCTTTTCGCACAATGCGTGGGATTCGAGACTTAAATTTGGTTTTTTGTTTGGCTTTTGATGTGAAAAAGGTCGCCGATTGCTCCACAGACCACAAAATGAACCTCAAGTGGTCGTCAATGGCCAGTGGGGAATGTGACCGCCCTGAATCCCAAAAGTTTACGAGTCATGGTCTGACTTAGAGATCAATTGTATTCATTCAATTTCCATACTTAAAAACCCTTCGTATTTGACAAATACCGTTAGATTAATAAAGTTTTTTAGCTACTGCAAACTTATATTATTACTTTTATATTTATTATTTTGAATTCTTTTGAAAGTGTTGTTTATCAACTTATCAAAGTGGATTTCTTATAAAATGATTTTTCGTAATGAAAATTTTCTTTATCTTATAGAAAATTTTAAATTTTATACGTTCCCTTCGATAAGTTTTCTCTTAAGAAGTTCTTTAATGATTGCGTCCAATTTTATGGATGCCTTATTTAAAGATTTATCACAATCAAATAAAGATTTTACATCATATTTATATTAAATAAAATTTATCCGTCTTAAATTCTTAATATCGTATATGCCCCTTAATGAGTTTCTAGTTAATTCCAAGGAATTGCGTTGTTTGTTAACAAAATGTGATTGTTTCTATTAAGTTTTCCAACACAACAAAGTATGGTGGGTCTGCAAATAGTGCTCGATCTATTGGTAAATCACTTAAAGTCGAGGCAGGTCAATAGCAGAATCAATAGAACTTATCACTTGTCTAGCGTGGAGTTATATAATCCATTTGACTGAAATCCTATAAAATGCCAAAGCCACAACTCGTGCAGCAATCAGTTTAAATTCTAACGCGCCAAAGGCAACAGGAAAATCCATTAGAAAATCGGAAAAAGCGAAATGAAGCTCGGTAAGGTTTTCCAAGAAACTTATGTAGTTTTTTTTGTAGAGTTAACTTTTTGAAAAAGTTCTGCAGTTTTGTCTGCTGCTTGCCAGCTACGAGCTGGCACTTGGCTGGAATCCTGCCACACAGATGTGCCGCCTGGATGGCTTTTGCTTCTGTGCGGGTCATGAAGTGGGTGATTTGGTGCCGGACTGCGACGATTGCATTGCTTACTACAAATGTGGCCTGAATATGATCGAGCGTGAACTCTGCCCCTTGGGCCTCATCTTCAATGACCAGTTGCGGGCCTGTGTGCCCGGCAAGTGTCCACGCATTGATGGCCAGTGTTCGCGTCCAATAATACCAAGTACACCCATTATACCCAGTACACCAATGACACCATCAACGCCGGATGGCTGCCAAAATGGTCAAGTCCGGTGCAGTTTCCATGGCCAGATAATAGGACATGCCGAGCACTGCCGCTTCTTCTGGACCTGTGTGGAGAACTGTCCCGTCTTGGGTTTCTGTGAGATTGGCAAGTGGTTCGATCGCCAGCATTTCGTTTGTGATTTCCCAGAGAATGTGCACAATTGTCCAGCGGGCAAAGATTAAATTCTGATGCCGGTCAAATGACAGAAATCATCCAACTGCAATTGACTCCATGAATTGCCAACAACAACAACAATTTATAATATTAATAATAATAATAACAATAACAATGTGGCGATAATATACGCAAATTGCTTGACACAATTTTTGTTGCAAGTTTTTTTTTTTTTTTTTTTTTTTTTTTTGCATGCTGACTGACTAGTTTGTGGTGGGCGGCTGGTCGACGGGGCGTGGCTGCTGTGCTGTGCTGTGTGTTGGTTTCTGTTGCTGTTATTATTGTTGCAGCAAATTTAGCACGCAACTAACAATTTTAGCTGCTCCAGATAGAGAAACTACCACCAACTCAGGCGCACACACATCAACACACACAACAACACACACATCGGCACACCTCAGCGCAAACAAAAGCAAACAAATTCAAGAAATTGTTAATGCACTTAAACATGTCGACTTTTGAATACCCTAACAAGCTAGTTTCTACATTTATGTATGTAGAAACAATAGCAACATTTTTAATGTCTTTAATTCTTCAAAATGTAAGCTTTTTTTAAAAGCAACACAATTTTTTTAATTGGTTTGGCATCTGTTTGAATTATTTCTTTATTTAAATCTAAAATTAAAGTTTCGAATTAAATCATTTAAAAATTCAAAGGAAAATAATAAAACTACAAATTTTAAATTTAATGATAAATTAAATACAATTAAGAACAATAAATAAAATATTTATGGCAAGGATTGGGAAAACCCAGAAAAAATCTAGACACACTTTTTTATTAACCCAAATTCAAATTGTGTTTGCCACACTAAAGACATGAATATTAAATCTTAAAAAAGTCAATATATTTTTATAATTCGTATTAGATTTATAGAGATTGATTTAAGACAGCTTTAAGCCACTGGGCCACTGGGCGTCTTTCTGTTTATGGCTCAAACACAACTCGTTTGTGGAACACTGCAAATAATCAAATGCTGGCTGTCATAAATTGTGCTAGTAAATAATTGGGAGATTTGTGGATAGAGACTGTCAAATCGAGTGACATAGTTATAGCCACCCGATATTGCAGCCATTGGGCTGCAATGATACACAAAAGTTGTTTATTCTTTTTGGCCGCAACAGAAACACAAACAAAACTTTCACCCAACTAAGCCGCAGCATTTTGGACAATTTCGTAACTGGGTAAACATATATAAGTATATATATATATATATACTTATATATATGTATGTACATGTGTGCATGCAAATGTGGAGTGCATAAAGTGCAGTCGGGCGACAGCAACAGCAACAACAACAACAACAACAACAATAGCAGCAGCAGCAGCAGTAGCGGCAGCAACAACTGCGACAGGTGAATGAACGACCTCAAACGAGGTCAGCAACAACTGTGGGCCAAATTATGCCGGTGCTTGTGGGAGCCAGTGCAAGGGGCCGGAACCGAGGGCCAAACCCGGGCTCATTCATGCGCACAATAAAACCAAAAAAAAAATAACAAAAATAAAAAAAAAAAACAAAAAAAATAAAACAAAAATCAACTATGTTTGCAGTATGATTATGTGTATGCTTTGACTACTGTTGTTGTTGTTGTTGCTGTTGTTGTTGTTGTTGTCGGACCGTTGATGGCTTCAGTTGGCTGCAGTTGGCTTCAGTTTCAGCTTTAGCTTTAGCCTCAGCCTCGCATGCTAATGGTCAAAAGTGGGCAGCATTTGGGCCACTTTACGGCTGCCCGACGCTTCACATTTCACAGTGACCCAAATCCCTAACTGCCACTCAGTAGTTGCTATAGATGGATGGATCGTTAGATGGATGCTTGCTTCAATGGATGCTGAATTCAAACAAGTTTTATTCCCCCCTCCCTCTCTCACTCTGTGTGTATCTTTCTCTGTCTCTATCTCTCTCACTGAGAGTTGGGTCATTTGGGCACTTTGGCTGCACTAAATCACTTAAGATGCTTTTAGCAGGCAACAGAAGAAGTTTAGGCTTAGTCTTATTTATGTGATTGCTGCCCCGTTGCCCCGTTGCCCCCGTTGCGACGCTGGCCCTGCCTCTCCGTATAATGGATGATGTTGACCCGCACAGTTTGTCGAGTGGCAGCGAGTGGGTGCACAAATGTGTGTGCTCGATGGTGGGTGGATGGGTGGATGGGCGCTTGAGTGGTTGGGTGGTTGCCAGGTGGCAGGCAGCAATGTGGAGCAGCCTGCTTGCCTAAGCTGCCACGATTGAATACCTAATGCGGTAGATTATGGGCAAAAGCGGAATAAAAAAGAGTCCGAGTCCAGTAACAACATTACTTATGTTTCCCCTGATTAAATGCGACTTTTCTCTACGATTTGTGTCAAATAGTTGTTTGACTTGATTTCATATAAATAAATGCCTTTAATTGAGTTAATCTTAAGTTAAGCAGCTTCAATTAATTTTTTAAATTAATATTGAGTTCAGCTTTATTTTGTTTCGAGTATTTTTTTTTATAGTTTTCCTTGATGATAGTTTTTTTTCTTGGAAGTTTTCGACTGATCTTTTGATCTGCACCACTTGTGGGACAGCTTCAAGCTTAGCCCTGAGCAAAACGGGCAAACAAACTCAAAAAATAGGTCTGCAACAACAACAACAACAACAACAACAATGGGGCAAGCGATAAGCAAACAAATCGTGAATCTGCCATCAACGAAATGAGCTGCTAATTGGCGACACCTAAAAAATAATAAAAATAAACAGAGCGAAGCCAAATGCCCGCCACAAGCAATTAACAGAGTTGAAGGTGGCATACAACATCAATGTGCAACTCGAATGTTTTTTTTGTTTTAGTGGGTGTGTGTGCGGTGTTTGTGTGTAGTTATTATGTCATAATTAATTTACGAGCTGTGACAATTAGGAAGATGAGCCGAGCGGCTGATGCAAAGCGTGACTGCATCACACATAAGCACAAGGCCTGCGACAAAATGGCCAACGCAGCAGATGTGGGTCAATGTGTTTTTGGCCAACTTAGCCAACTTAACCAGCAACTTCCCACGCGCGCGAAAAAGCCATTTTCCGTCGAAGCACACGCTGAGTATGCGCAATTTCTTTTGAGCCAACTCTTTGAGCCAACACTTTGAGCCTATCCGTTTGACCAGTTTGCACAACGCGAACGCGACGCCGCACGCTTTCGTCATAAGTGCAACTACAAACATACATACATACATATATACGAATGTATCTTTTGGATTGTCTGCTGTTGCTGCTGCTGCTGCTGAAACTGACGCCGCCGCCGTCGAATACCACAATAACAACAACAACAACAATACAAAACGAAGCAAACAAAATCAGTTGCCGACAGTTTTATTTTATTTTTTTTTTATTTATTATTGAGCACAGTGGGTCAATGTCCCACTGATAAAGTGAGCGTAGAGTCGACGACGCCATCGTCTTTGCTGCCACCAGTTGAAAACCAGCAGCAACTGGAGCAGCAGCAGCAGCAACAGCAGCAGCAGCAACAGACGTCGCTCTGTCGTTTTGTCTGGCAAAAGGCAAATGCGATTTTAATTAACAAAATATGCTGTGGATTTGGTTGCACAAAAGAAATTTTACGTTTACATTTTTTTTTTTGCAATTTGTTTCGTTATTTTGGGTTGAAAACCAAAACCCGTCAAGCTAATGAACATTTCAAAAACACACATTTCCTCTACGATTTTTTTTTTGCAGTCTGCCAATTTAAAATTTGAGTACAAATTTTCTAGTTGAGATAGCACAAGAATTTGTTGCTGCTACAAATTATATATTTGTTTTCAGTTTGTTTTTTTTTTATGTTTTTGTGTGATTTATGCGTGTGCCACTTTTATTGTGTGTGTGGTTTAAATTTAAATGGGTTTTAGAAACTAATAAATTGGTTTTAGTTTTGGATTAATGCCCAACAAAACATAACATGTTGCTATGCTTAATATATATAATTGATATTATATGTTTACTATATAATAATATAAATAGAATAAATGTGAAAGTTGAACAATGCCTAAAAGTATGCAACGATTTCGTGTCAAATCGTTGGCTGCATTGTGCCTTTGGATTGCTCACATTTTGTGTAGCATACTTTTGTGCTGCGGCGATAAATAATTTAATTTGCATTTTAAAATAATAGTATAAAAAGTTAACCGACATTTCAATCTGTTTGTGCCTCTTGCAGCTGTTCGTTATGGTCGCGTACCGAAGCGTTCACGTGAGCTGAACGGCGCCGCAGCAGCCGCAGCCGCTGCCACAGCATCCGCAAGCAGCACGCCGCTTAATGTGGATGAGACCAGTGCCAATAATTTGCATACAAATCTAATACAACAGCAACAACAACAGCAACAACAACAACAGCAACAACAGCAACAGCAACAACAACAGCAACAGCCGCATGCGAGCAGTGTGCGTGTGAATACACCAAGTACACCACAAACGCCACAAATGTGTTCGATAGCCTCGTCGCCATCGGAGCTGGGCGGTTGCAATAGTGCCAACAACAATAATAATACCAACAACAACAACAACAATACAAGCAGTAACAACAACAACAACAGCAGCAGCAGTAACAATAATAGTAATGCATCATCAGCTGTGGCTGTGAGCAATCATCATCAGCAACTGGTCAACATGGGCAGCAGCAGCGACATGACAATGACCCAGGTGGCCATGTGCCACTCCCACGATCATCACGATGGCCTTGCCGGCACCGCCAACGAACTGACTGTCTACGATGTGATCATGTGCGTCTCGCAGGCGCATCGACTCAACTGCTCCTACACCGAGGAGCTGACACGCGAACTAATGCGACGTCCAGTGACTGTGCCACAAAATGGGGTAAGTGCGAACATCAATATCAATATTGATATATGTTAAATGATTTGGATTTGCATAGATTGTCACCACTGTGGCGGAGAGTCTGGAGTTCCAAAAGATTTGGCTGTGGCAACAGTTCTCGGCGAGAGTTACGCCTGGCGTCCAGCGGATTGTGGAGTTCGCGAAACGCGTACCTGGCTTCTGTGATTTCACGCAGGACGACCAACTGATACTCATCAAGCTGGGCTTCTTCGAGGTGTGGCTGACGCATGTGGCGCGTCTGATCAACGATACGACGCTGACGCTGGACGATGGCGCCTATCTCACACGCCAGCAACTTGAGATACTCTACGATGTGAGTGTCGTGCCACAATTTCTAATTAATTATTTGACGAGCATTTATGTAATTTGAATATATTCCGATTGCAGTCGGACTTTGTGAATGCCCTGCTGAATTTTGCCAACACACTGAATGCATATGGCTTGAGTGACACAGAGATTGGCCTCTTCTCGGCGATGGTGCTGCTGGCGTCGGATCGTTTGGGTCTCAGCGAGCCCAAGGTGATTGCCCGTGCCCGCGAACTGGTCGCGGAGGCGCTACGCGTTCAAATACTCAGATCGCGCGCGGGTTCGACGCAGGCGCTGCAATTGATGCCGGCGCTGGAGGCTAAGATACCGGAATTGCGATCGCTGGGCGCCAAGCACTTCTCACATCTAGACTGGCTGCGAATGAACTGGACCAAGCTGCGTCTGCCGCCGCTCTTTGCCGAAATCTTCGACATACCCAAGGCGGATGATGAGCTGTAGAGCATCCCCATGTTGCACAGCCAATTAATTCGAGCAACAATTTGATATTCTACAATGTGTAGCAGTATGTTTAAGTAATTAGCGTTAAACGAAGAGTTGGCAGCATCAGTTACCAGATACATCAACTACAACTACTCAACCATTATACATTTTACCAGATACCGATACAGATACAGCTACAGATACAGCTACAGCTACAGATACAGATACAGATAGTTAACTACGACTACAACTAATGTTATGCATACAAAAATATTTAGCAATGTTAAAGACGTTCGGAAACCCTTTTTAGCCACACACCAAACCAGACCACAAACACACACACAAAACTCTTACACATCCACCCACAATTATAGACTTTCAGATACTCTCTCATCTGGGAACTGTTTCTTTTGTTAATCTTGAATCGTTCTAGCGAATCAACTGCTTGAGCTCAAGCCCTACATATCCCATGCGCAACATACAAATTTATTTATTTCATTGTCAAGCTCATCAAGTCATCCACTCTATCATAAAGCAAAGGAAGAAAAAAACAAACATAAAAAACAACCCAAGTCCAATTCCTTTCCCAACTTAAAAAAAAAAAAATGAAAAAAACTCGACTGAAGTGCGAGCGTTCAAGTTCGAAAAATACTGTTTATTATTTTTTTTATTAAATACTTACTGTATAATTAAAGAACTAATTATAAATATATCAAGTGTCTACATATACATATATATGTATGCATATATATATATAGTATATATATATATATACTTTATACTATGTAATCCTAGAGTTATCTAATGTAGTTCAAGCAAAAAGACCCAATTATCTTTGCTCTCGTTTTATTGTATCTGCATGTAAATAAATCTAAATTAATTCTTAACATTTAACAATGCTACGGCTTGATTATTATTTCTTTAAGTTGCTACACGATGCTTTCTTCAAAATTCGAAAATGAAGGAGGGTATTTTATTGGCTAATGTGTGTCCTTCTTTGTTTATTGTATTTTTATTTTCTCTTTGGAACCAAACTACGGCCTGTGACGTCACTCATTCGAAATGTGTTCATATTTGTTTAAAATTTAAAATATCGCATAATTTTAAGTGCTTTATTTGTATAACTTGGAACAATCAAATAGTTTGATGAATTTTTGAATAGATTGGTGCTAAATTTTTGTGTATTACGTTTTCGAAAACCGAATACATGTTGAAAAACATAAGCAAACAACTAAAATCATAACATATATCTTAGAAAAAAAAACATAAATAAAAAACAAAAAACTAAAAGCTTCAATGTTGAATTTATATAGAAGATTTTGTAAATTTTATTAGTGTGAACAAAATAAAAAAAAAACAAAATACATATTATAAAAATATATAGAGGGAGCTACGTACAAGGCCTAAAAAAATGCTAGAATTGGCGTAGCGACCGTTTTATGCTCCATGTGTACCTTTCGCTTATTGAACTTAGAATATGTATCTAGAACTATATATATTAAAAAATATATATATATATGGTTTATTACAATTTGCAATATCTTAGTAAATACACAACCAACTCAATGTTCTAGTTAGCTGCAGACTACGATCCCTGCTATATCCCAAAATTAATTTCAAAGCCCAGTAAAGACCCAAAAAAAAAATAGTTAATAGAACCTGTCCGAAGGTAGCTATGATATTTTATTTAATTACATTATTAAATTATACAAGTACATATATATATATATATTTAATCAATAGATAAAATTTTTTACCTACTGTAGCTTTGATTACATTTTTCAATGATGTGTCAAATTTTAAATGGTATTTATATGGTTAGAGATTACAAACAAGCATAAATTACTCCAAAAATCAAGCATTAATAAATGATCAACATCCAAATGTCTATAATGTTAATAAACAAACGTCGACTTCCTACAAATAATAAATAAAAAATCTCTCGCTCGTTTCTAGTTAGTGTTTAGCACTCCATAGTCTACTCATAAACCAGATCAATTCAACATGCATATAGATATATATATATGTATATGTATATATATATATAAATCGCTTTTACATTAACTAAACAAGAGCACAACTATATAATTGTAATGACCAAGCAATATGTATTTACGAAAAATGCAAACCACTGGCAAATAAAACAGATAAAAATGCTGACTAAACCACAAAAAATAACCCATAAACAGAACCGGTTCAAGCAAGTTCTTGAACCGTTGAAAGCCATCAGTTTAATTTAATATTTATCTAGTATGTGGTGCAGATATTCAAGAATTTGTATACCATATACTAAATCGCTTATCCACCATTTGGTTTCCTTAGGAAAAACCACAACTTTTCTGTCTACATGCCATACAAAAATATAATAAAAATCGCTTTACTATCAGCAAAAAAAAAAAAAAAAATACAAAAATTATATACATATAAAAGATCAACAAACATAATGCTTGAGAAAAGTAGATAAGAATACGTAAAGCGAACAAAAGTAAGCAACAAAAAGAAACTAAATAAATTGCAAAACAAGAGCAGCAGATTGTAATAAAATTACAGAGAAGTACTTGAATGCAAAACAAACAAACAAACATACGTCTTTGAATAAACTGAATACATCTTCTATGCCAGTAGATATACAATTCTAATTACAAATGCACACATCTATATGTATGTATATATATATATATATATCGGTATATATGTGCATACATGCACACGAGTTTTATTTCTCATTACAATGGAAATGCCTGCAAGTTACTTTGGACGCATAATATTCAAATGCTTTTTTGGGTTAGTCGCAGTTGTGGTAGTAGTAGAAAGACTGGCAGAGATCAATGCAGCCTAATCGTCTCGTGGTTGTGGGTAGAACTGTGTCAACACCTTGGCCAGCTCCTGGGCCAGTTCGGGAGTGGCAGCGGCCAAAACGCGTCGCGACATCACATCAAATTCGCCACCAGCTGGATCAATGACAACTCCGCCTGCTTCCCGCACAATCAGATCGCCGGCACAAACATCCCAGGCATGGATACCCATCTCATAGTTGGCATCGGCAGCGCCTAGCGCCACCATCGCCATATTCAGCGCAGCGGAGCCCAGCACGCGCAAGCTGAACAGATTTTACAGGAATGTTTATCAATAGTTGAGAATTCGTTGATGCAAATTTTAACTTACCCATGAACTTTTTTCGCGATTTTGGCAAAATTTTCATTTACCACCAGCATTTTGGGCTCATCACGCGAGGTGCCAAACTCACTGGTCACCAGAGCCTTGGCCAGCTCTTTCTGTCCACTTGCCTGTATGCGCCGTCCATTGTAGTATGCACCCTGGCCACGACGAGCCGTGAATCGTTGCTCCAGCATAGGATTGTAAATGATGCCGATTTCAGTGACTTTATTCACCTTGAGGCCCACGGAAATGCAGGAGTGGGGAAATGCGTGCACAAAGTTCATGGTGCCATCGACCGGATCGATTATCCAGGTGGGCGCATCGGTCAGCTTATTGACACCGCCGCCCGAACTGCT
The DNA here is from genome assembly GCA_035042185.1 of Drosophila kambysellisi. Lineage (NCBI taxonomy): Eukaryota > Metazoa > Arthropoda > Insecta > Diptera > Drosophilidae > Drosophila > Drosophila kambysellisi. Next base: position 12,627,799 of record JAWNLS010000077.1, on the reverse strand, counting down.
CTCCTCCTCGCCAATAAATCTGCAAGCATAAGAGATAATCAGTCAGTTTCGACATTCCTTTGAAATTTGCCGCCTACTTATGATCTGGATAATGCTGACGAATGCCGTCCATGATGAGCTTCTCGACATCCTGATCGGTTTGCGTGACTAAATCGATATCACCCGATTTGCAGACAAAATCCTGGCGTGTCTCATTATTGCGCGCAATCAGCTGAATGAATGAATTTTAAATTTTTCCATCGGGCGTATGAAGAATCACTTTGCACACTCACCCGACCCGCCTCGGTGGTCAGATTGTTTATAATCTCAAAGCACTTGCCCAGATCCAAGCCCTCAGCCATTGTGTGTTTTCCACGTCCAGACATTTACTAAGTGCGTGTGTGAATATAATTCAATTAGGTTCGGCCTGCAATGCATACAAAATTTATTTGTATGGCTGTTGCTGCATCAGCTGACTGCCTAGTGTTGTGTAATTTTGCCAGATATCGATTCGTGTTGCAGGGCGGAGAAATCAAGATATATCGATTGCAATCGACTTAATCGATTCTAAACTCAAATGCAAAACAGAACAACGGTTATTTATCATACCAAAATATTTACTAATTTGCAATTAAAATTCATGGTGAGCGACTGATTGATTTAATTGTGTTAGGGTACATTATGATATCTGGACACTCCCCGCGAGACCTCCGATTCAAATGATGAGCTTGAGTCGGTAAAATCTGTCTGGGCATTAAAATCCTTTGTTAGCGGCTCAATGGGTATCCTTGACTCATCGTCGCGTGGCTTGGGATAATTCTGCACCAGATTCGTGGACAATGCGAGGGCAAGTGGTCTCGTTGCCGCAGCAAGGACTCGTCGCGACATAATATCCACCTCACCACCAGCGGGATCGATGACGGTGCCGCCCGCTTCAGTGACCAATATGTTACCAGCAGCCATATCCCAGACGTGCAGGCCAAAGAAGTAAAATGCATCCGCTGCACCAGAGGCAACCATTGCCAAGCCCATCGCCGAGGAACCAATCGAACGTAAGCTAATAAATCAGATCTATCATTATGCAAAAACTATGTTATTTCCGCCTTCTTACGCGTGTGTCTTCTGGATGAGCCGTTTCGTGTTCTCCATGGAGTCTGAGGTGCGTGATTCGTTTATGCCGGAACTGTACTCTTGCAGAATCATGGCACCTCTGAGGCTCTCCTGGTCGCTGGTATGCATTGGCATGTCATTAAGCTGGGCACCAGCACCCTTGCGTGCCACATAAAATTCCTGCAACGGTGGATTGTACACAATTCCGAAGGCGGTCTCCTGATCAACGAGTAGTGCCACAGAGATGCAGTAGTAAGGGAAGTGATGTACGAAGTTCATAGTGCCATCGATGGGATCAATAATCCAGGTGGGCAGACTGCTCAATGTGACTTGACCTGTCTCCGAACTCGACACGGCCTCCTCTGCAATTATCCTATTCGAGTAATGCCCAGTTTAATCAATCTCACTCGAAAAAACTGAGACCTAAAACTTACTTGTGATCGGGATACTTTTCCGTAATTGCCTTCACAATCATCGCCTCGATCTCCGTGTCGACGCGTGTGTTCAGATCTCTCTCATGCTCCTTGGTGGTAAACGAGAGCCTAGTCTTGTTGGCAGACAATGCATATGCCCCGGCCTTCCTTACCAGCGCCACAGCAAAAGCATAAACTTCGTCCAAGTCAAATTTAGTTGAAATCACCAGTGGTACTGGCTGTGGGTCACACCTCTCCTCCTCATCATCTGTGTAGAGTTTGCCCGAAGTGTTTGTGGTCTTGGCGGCGAACTGCTTTGATGGATCGAAACTGATATCGGTGTTGGTGAATTTCGAGATGACCATTTTCTTGTCTCGCCCTTGACTCGATTCCGGCTGATCAGTGCGCACAGCTGACGGTGTCGACTGCACAGGTGGGAGTCTTGCAGCAAATGGCGGCTGTGGCGGTTGCACAGAATTTGCTGCTTGTGGTGAGAGTTTTTGGAGTGATTTAGCTTGTGAACTGATTGGTGTTCCTCCACTGGGCGTTTTGAAAACCACAACGGATTGTGGTTCCTGCGAAGTTTGAGGGCCGCGCTTTGATTGTTGCATATTGATAATCCGTGGATCATCCTTGGTGGCCTTGTGACCCTCAAGGCCATAGCTAGTGGCCACATTGGTGGCTGGTTGATGTGTAATCATGCTTGGATTTGCAGTCAGCGGCTTTGATGATTTCGATAGCCGGCGAGCATGCTGAGAGCGTGCCATCCTCAATTCATTGACGCGTGGATCTGCACTAGTCGCCTCGTGATCCTCGAGGCCATAGTTAGTGGCAGCATTCACCGGCGGTTCCTCAGTTGATGGCGTGTCATTATTTTCATTTAAATCGCTTTTCTTTCCATCAGCCATGACAAGATTTGGGTGCTCAAAAGCTACTGTTATTAAAGTCCAGACCAGCCGCCACCACGAAATTACATGCTCCTAAACCAAATGAGAGTGTCACAGAACCGAAACGAATGTGTTCGACTTAAAAAACACACATCATAAATTTTGACTTTTAAAGCAATGCTACATTTATTAATCTACCGTTTCCGAATAGATTTCGATTATTGCCATTCCCAGAATTTAAACAGTCGCATAGCATAATAATTATAATATCCTTTCCAAATTTAATGACTGTTAATTTAATTGTAGAAATTTATAAATTATTAAACAATTTATAAGCTGTGACCGGGCAAATGTGGATCTGGTGGTGAATCTATCCATTCAGCTGGGCATGTCTTGACATTCTCCCTCCTTTGACCACGTTTAGCTTTATGCTCTTGTTCAGCTTCAACTTGTCGTGGTGCCACATCCGCAAATCCCTGAACAACCTTGCACTTATTCCGCTGCGTGCTGCCTACGCTAAATAACCTGATGGGAAATTAAATGGCTCCACATTGATAACTGCTATGACAACGTACTTATTCTTTGGATAGTGCTTTGAGATGTCCTTCACTAGCATATTCTCGAAGAGCGTATCCCACTCTGCACTCTGACAACTACGCTTCGTTCTCAGAACCTTCGTCAGCTGTCTTTTGGCCATGTCCATGGCAGGCTTATTCGATTCCGACTGCTTCTCCTTTCCTGTTGCTGGAGTTGCAGCAGAGTTGGGCGAGGGAACGTTAACCAAGCCAAGACTGCCATTTAGTAAGCCCCTTATTAATCTCTGCATTATACCAACTAATTATGTAAGAAAATTTTGAAATGATTTGTTGACAACTTTTTGAGTTGAAAGCTGAGAAATAACTTTTCCCAGTTGAGCAGCCTTTTATAACTCGTTTTAGTTGGGTTAAAACGCCGATTTAAACACATTGAAACAATAAATTTTATTTTACACATATACGATTTGATAATTATACACATAAATATGAATATTGTATATCTTGTGTAACTTACATGTATATATCTATCTGTGTCAGGTTATTAATTTAGTGTGTAATCTCTTCGCATCAACACTGTAAACATCGCCCACATTTTTACAATCAGACCTGATTTATCATCATCAATAAAGATAAAGAAGCACTCGGTTCCGTTTAATCTCTTTGATTCTCTAACAAACTTCCTCGATAACTAACAATAACAATACTTACTTATGGCTTCTGTTGAGACGAGTGTTCAGCAGCTAATCGGATAGATTAGATTCATCCAAACATCGGGCAAAACTCGCCTAACAACAACATGATATGTATATTTTTGAGTTTTTTGCAGCAGTAACTTCAATGATATGTTCTCGTTGCAGATAGTCTTTGTTTGACCCTATATAGCATACACATAGATGTGTGTAAATCCATTAAATACATATATTTATATATATATGTATATATCTATATCAAATTGGTAACTAGGAATGTTGATAGGCATTGATATGTATCGTTCACAATTTTCTTAAAAACTAATAAAAAACGCTCCGAACAACTAGTAAAATTTCGCAGATCGTTAAATTGATTGGTTATAATCCGGACTTACGTGTTCCTTAACTGGTGCTGAAAAAACATACATATGTGAAAGATCAACAGAGATAACGAAAACTACCAAAAACTGTACTACAAAAGAATTGAACGCTATAAGTGAAAAATATAATATGTGATAAGTGTTTGTTTTTGGTGGATATTGGTGAAATTGTGTATATATATATATATTTATGTATTTGTTTTTGTATTCAATTCTACTAAAAATACATGAATAATCGATAATTAAATTTGTATCACAACGAATTTAGCAAGAACTTAGGCTAAGACTACAACAAAGAAACGAAATCAACTGGGGGAAAAATGTGCGTGCTCAGCATAAAATAAACTATATATTAAATGTACAGTTAATTCTGGTTGTTGTTTTTTGCATACGTTATAAATATCAACATATATAAATGATATATCAAATATAAGACGCGACTGTAAAAATTACTTACGCACACAACTTAAAAACTATGTGGAATATTCGTAAGCCCGGACTTTCACTTGGGGGTTAGCATTAGGTATTATGTGGTAGGTGTAGGGGGCGAGGGAGGAGATTTACAAGATTCACGTACTTATGCATACGTACATATACATATATATGTAAATATATATATACATATAGGATATAAACCGGTTAAGTGCCAGCCTAAATGCGTTGGCTTAGTAGAGTTGGAGAGAGAAAGTGAGATTTGCAGAGCAACACAAACTCATGAGGCTATTTAGAAGCGAATCCAAATGGAGTAACTCTGGCACTTGTTCCATTTACTTTGTCTCTACGGGACGATTGGCGAACAGCTGCTCCACAATCTGCTCGTCGGCCAACGTGGATGTGTCGCCCACATTGCGATCGTTGACAGCAATCTTGCGCAGCACACGACGCATTATCTTGCCGGAGCGCGTCTTGGGCAATCCGGGTGCATTTTGGATGACATCCGGCTGGGCAAAGGGTCCGATGCGTTCGCGCACCATCTTCTTGAGTTCGGCAATTAGTTTTTGATCGAATGGCTCATTCTCATTGGGCGTGATGAAGCAATAGAGGCACTCGCCTTTAACGGGATGGGGTCGAGAGACCACAGCCGATTCGGCGACACGCGGATGCTCCGTGAGAACAGACTCCACCTCGGCAGTTGACATCAGATGACCGGACACGTTCAACATGTCGTCCACGCGGCCAGTTATCCACAAATAACCATCAGCATCGCGACGGGCGCCTAATGTGAATGAGACAAGTGTTTATAGAAGATTTTTACTTGAACCCATTTGAACTCACCATCTCCGGTGCAATAGTAGCCCGGGAACTTCGAGAAATATGTATCCTCAAAGCGCTCATGATTGTTGTATAGGGTGCGCATCATGCCCGGCCAGGGTTGCGAGAACACCAAGTAGCCCTCGCCCTCGCCCTTGATCTCAATGCCGCACTCGTCCAGCAAAGTGGCCTTAACGCCAAAGAACGGAAACGACTAACAGAGAAATGAAGATTAATTATTTAAATCAATCAATGTTTTCTATTTGACATACAGCAGAGCCCGGCTTCATGGGCGTGGCACCTGGAAGGGGCGTAATGACATGTCCACCAGTCTCCGTTTGCCAGAATGTGTCCACAATTGAGCACTGCTCCTTGCCAATTAGGCGATAATACCAGAGCCAGGCCTCCGGATTAATTGGCTCACCAACGCTGCCCAAAACCCTAAGAAATAAATAATAATAAATATAATATGAAGAATATATTTTAAGTTAAGTTAAGTTAATTGTGGATTTTTTTTTTGTGTCAAAAACTTACTTGAGTCCGGAAAGATTGTGCTTGAGCACAGGAGCATCGCCAAACTTCATCAGCGCTCGAATCGCTGTGGGAGCTGTATAGAATTGGGTGACCTTATACTTCTCGATGACGCTCCAGTAGCGATCGTTGCCCGGAAAGAAGGGAGTGCCCTCGAACTGCACGAGAAGATCAGTAAGTACAAATATAGCTTTCACAGATAACCTCATAATAACTCACGATAACCGATGTAGCTCCATTGGCCAGTGGTCCATAGACAACATAGGTGTGTCCGGTAATCCAGCCGACATCGGCCGTGCACCAGTAGATGTCACCGGGCTTGTAGTCAAACACAATCTTGAATGTGGTGGCCGCATACAGAAGATAGCCAGCTGTGGTGTGGAGCACACCTTTGGGCTTGCCGGTGGAGCCACTCGTGTAGAGCATGAACAGTGGATCCTCGGCATCCATCCATTCGGGATAGCAAGCGGGCTCCTTGTCCTCCATTTCCTCGTGCCACCAGTAGTCGCGATCATCGGTCCACGGAATGTCCTGCTCCACATGATTCTCCTGGCAGGGTGTCACACGCTTCAGATGCGATACCACAATGCACTTCTCCACCGAGTGGCCCATCTCCTCGACCTTCTCTAGCGCCGTATCGCACAGGGCCTTCAGGTACAGCGGTTTCTCGCCCCGCCAAGCCCCATCGGCAGTAATCAGCAATTTCGCCTTGCAATCGAACATCCGCTCCGCCAGAGAATCGGGCGAGAAGCCCGCAAAGACAATCGAATGGACAGCGCCGATGCGAGCACAGGCCAACATCGCAATGGGCAGCTCCAGGATCATCGGCATATAGATGGAGACGCGATCGCCCTTCTGCACCCCATGATCCTTCAGCACGTTGGCGAAGCGACAAACCTCTTCGAGCAGTTTGCGGTAGGTGAGACCACGTGAATAATCATCCGGGTGATTGCCCTCCCTGCAACAAAAAGCACAATGCGGAAATTCATTAATATTAATCCATTGGCAATTTGCCCATCTCAAGCATACAGGGTGTATGCCCCCGCCATTCCTTGGGCATGTTGCAAGGCAAACGCCAACGATTACCTCAATTGGATCACTTACAAAGCAATTTGGGATTTCCTAATTGTCAACGGGCAACTCAATTTGAATAATGCAACATAATTTGCTCATTTACCGATTTGACAATGTTGAGTTATAGACACCAATTGTGTCTATCTACTCCCCTCCCCCACTTGTGCCACGAATGCGTTTCCCTTCTCTTTTATTCTCAACTTGGCAAGCAAAGCCAATAGCCAACAGCACAATCGTTACAAAAGTCAACAGCTGCATTGTTATATATATAAATATATTATTTGAAATACAATCAACGATATCAGTCTGTGCACATAAGAAAAAACGTCAAAAAATATTTTGAGTTTTTAAAATTTATGAAAATGGAATTTTACGTACGTAAAACCAGACAAAAGATATCGCATATATGTATATATCCTTATTTTCGCAGACGTAATTCATGATACACAGAAGTCTAAAAGAACTGTATGATCTGCAGTTCATATTTTACACATTAGAAAAAGCCTCAAAAACAATTTCAAGTACATTTTTAAAGAGAGACCTGCTTTTTCAGGCTAAAAAAGAATTAATGATTTAAAGAATACTTCTTAATGATAAAAAATATATAATGTGCTGCCTAATTAATAATGCTTTTTAATCAATGAACTGGTTAATATACTGCTTAAGCGCACTGTATTCTATTAAACAGCTTTGGGTGTTTAATTAATTGCAGCCATACACAAAATACATGCAATTTAGCAAATAATGTAATGCAAACAATTGAATTAAAATCGTGACAAGACATATATATGTATATAAATATATATACACGATACAATAGAAGGAAGGACAAACGAGAAATAATAGTGAAAGCGACTTTCAGGTCTTGGTCTAGGTCAGGTGTCACAATTCCAGTTCTCCACACGAATCATAAATTGCAAACAAACAAACAAACCTATTTACCAACTGTCTCTAAATCATTCACTAAATGTTAATATGGGAACTACCACTTGTGCATGGTCATGCGGACCGATAAGATTAAGGCAATAGTCAGCGATCCAAAAGGAAAATTTATAAAATTGGCAATCGGATCACCCAGACATGACGTCATCTACGTTCAGGTGCAAGGTACACATTACTAATATATGATGAGTAGTGAGCTGATATTTATATACACAAAAGCGAGCGATGGCCTAAAGAAACATTTGTGAACTCACACGAAATACCTAAATTTAATTAGTAATACGTTTAAAATACAAAAATGATAAATGTATAATATAAAGTGTCGGCAAATAACAGATGGTGTTACGGTTAACAGCGCTGTTACTGAATACAAGGCCAAGGCCAAAGCATGATGTAGCTTCGCTGTATAGTTTTACAGCAACTAGTCACAGTCATCAAACAATGTTTGACTCTCAAACTGTTGTCGCATTTTTAGAATATAAGTATTTTATAATCTGTTAAATGGCGCGACTTTTTCCCATGCAGACAATGTTGAAGTGCTTTCCGTACAAGTGCTTGAAGCTGACTTGTCACTACCTTATCTATGGCTAATCAATTTTGAGGCGCAATACGAGACATCAAGATTTCTATGCTGCCTGGAAACTAATGCAAAACAAGACCACCTTTTGATCCTGATCGTTGTTGTTGAGGCCTCAGCCAGCAGCTGCCAGACGCGTGCCGACGCTTATCAGAATCAAAAAATATCGCAAAATGATGCAGCCATATAAAGCAGACACAAAAATCATGTGAGGCAGGCCGAAATACCGATCGACCGATCACACACACACACACACACACACACACACACACACTATTATGCTTATCTAAACAGCTGTTGGTTCGCGTGTATCATACAAAGCTTATTGCTTGTTAGAAGTTTGAAGCTGAAGCTTTTAAAAAGCCTCGCTGACCCTACAGTTTGAGAGCAACATCGTACGATCATATTTGGCCAGACAGACAGTGTCAATGACTTTAACAATTGTATAAGAGATGATGTAAATGAGAATACTACTCACAATTCTACACTCCAATCAGGCCAATTGTAAATGCGTTTACAAATAAATGATAATAGAACGTTATGTGTCCAAAAGATCGCTTCTACAAATTATTGTGATTACCGACAACATTTTTATTTTTCGCTCGAACTTCAGGTGTGTCAACAGCATTAACATGAACGTTTTTTTGCATTTCGCTTGCACTTACACGCAGTATAATTTCTTAGAGGGTAACTGCTCTCTTTCTCTCTCTCTCGACAATTGGTTGTGAGTAATCGGTCGATTTTGATCGCGTGATGTTTTAACGACCCACATACAATGCTATTAAAACTGTGTGCTTTGAGTTTGCAGAGCGGAAGCTGCACTTAAAAAAAAAGAACCCAGCTGCTTAACATTTGACACTGGCATTCTTCTTCACATTTGCACCTTGTGTTTGCGACTCGGCTGCTCAGCTTCCATTGCCAGACGATTTGACACAGATTGAGGCGCGAATTACTTAATGACATCGAAATCGATTTGAATAAACAAATCGTCGCCAACTAAACTAATCGCTTTCTACGTTTAGAAGAAATACATAATATATTCATTATACTCAAAAATGCGTATAAGCAGTCTTTCAGTTTCCTTTATTGACCAGTAAAACTGCCAAATAAAGATTCCTGACTTGAATTGCTTTGCTTTGCTTAACTTTATTGTTATGTGTGTTTTTGTGTGTGTTATTTTTGTATTATCTGTTATTTGTTTGCAGCGAGCTGTGCTAATTATTGCTTATTACGTGCAAATTGTATGGCTTGGCGCCTTTATCTTATCTAAACTGATGAACGAAATTGCGTGCGGGATTTCAGTTGAACAAGTTGTCAGGTGGAGTTGAAATGCAAAACTTATGCCCAGACAGACATTGTATGAGTTTGACCTTGCGATTGCCTTTCTGTATATAAAGCTATACCTGACTTTGTATTTCAATATGATTTACAATACGCAGCATTTGCATTTCTTTACGCACGCGTCCATTGTTGAACTTAAATGATAACCCGGTAGATTAGAAAAAATTAACATCTGTTTTACTTCTTTTTTTCCGTTTCTTTTCTTTTTTTGGCATGATGAACAATAAGAAAAACAAAGATTTCGACGAGATTAATTTGCACTTTGTGTCCGAAGAAGACAATTATTGTATAATTACTTTAAGACGCATTTAACGGCAATCTCAGCAGGTTTCAGAACTTAACTTCTGAAGAGCACATTTCAATAATAAATTATATATTTGAGTGTCCAAGTAGCACCACTTCAAATGTGCGCACACAAAACTAATTAATTCTGATTACAATTTTTATTTGTATGGGAATACTCAGTAATAGTTTGCCCGTTGTCCCTTCACGAGTAAAATTTGCATTTTGTTTTGTATTCATTTGTAATGTTGCGATATTTAAACAGCTAGTGAAATAAAAAAGATAACTACAAATAGATATCCAAATATGTATAATGACAATTCTGGGCTTGACATTGACCTTCTCTCAGAATAGCTCTTAAACCTGAGTTGCTGCTTAAGCAAATAGATTTAAAGTCAGCTGTCAGTTTTCACTCTCTGTCTCCATCCCTTCCTCTCTCACTCTCTTGCTCTAATGGAAGCTCTGTCCTTGAGCAGCAAGTTTACGGTACAGGTTGAACATATGTTTTTTACTTACTGTGCCTGCGCACTATACAAAGCTTACCAAGTTTACAGGCAACGAGGGAGAGCAGTGACGGAGAGGAGTACGGGAAGAGGGTGTGAAGGGTTGCGGCAGGTCGCCAACGTCACGAGCACGTTTCGTAACATCAAAAGCGTACGAAAATAAAAATCAATACATTGTTATCCTTAACGAACGTATGTGCGAGAGAGAAACAGAGACTACTACTTTTGTTTTCATGCGACCTACCTAACTGTTTATGGATTGATTTAGGATTTAAATTGTCTAAAACTTACCAGTAGTAAGCTATTTGATCTCCAAGTCCATTGCGCACGTTCCGATCTAGGAGATTGTAGCAGATGTTGGTCGAGGCGCCTTCCATCCATTTAATTGAAATTGGTCCTTTGGAGATATTGAAATTGTATTGCATAAATTTCGTGGGATCTGCTGGCGTTTCCCAGTGAAATTGTTTAGCAACACGCGACCAAAACTCCGCTGGATTGTCCAAGGATTCCTGATAGAATTTCGTGTACTCTTCAAAACTGGATATGTAAGCATTGCGGCTAATTGCCGGATTCGGATTGAATATTGATTTTTCCGCTGGCATTTTGCGTCTGGTTCACTTTGTTATTATTATATTTTATTTATTTATTTATTTTTTGATTTGCTCTTTGAATACAATTATCCTTTGCTCATAAATATATCCGTGTGTTTTCTGTCAGTTTAGTTTGGGTCTCGCGTATTTTTATAAGGGTGTGTGTGTGTTTGTAAATATGTGTGTCTATATTGAACACTGCTTTCGGTTTTAATATTATTGTTGTTGACCGTCGCAGCACACAAGTTCTTGGCCCGCACGATTCGAGTTCTATTTGAGCACTGAACGCTGCGCTTGTGAGCTCTCAAGCTTTTTGTCATTCCTGAGAGCTTTTCGCAAAAAAGCTCATGGGCTTTGCAGCAGTGTTCGCGCCCGTCGTCAAGTTCAAATTTAGTGCGCGGGGCCTTATCAGCATCTATGTGTATGTTCTCAGAACATATTGACTGACTGGCAGACACAACTCATCAAATTCTAATCGCAGGTTTTCTTGTCTTTCATGTCATAATCAGGTGATAATCGTCATTGGCTCAGCAACACATTTCTCATTACAAAAATTTCCGCCAAGTCGGAAACACGCAGCGTTAACAGAGTTGCTTTTTGAGCTTTGATAAGAGCGCACAAAGCTCGTTTTCGTTTTTAGAAAGAGCACGTTCTCTTAGGTTTTGTCTTATCAATCGCAGTCACGGCCATTTCGTGTGGGGCAAGGCGGGGGTCAATAGCAGCAGCAACAGCGACTGTTGTTTTAGGTGTAATATTTTTGGCATTTCAGTTTATTCTTAAAGCGTAATGAAATTCCAATGCAACAACAACGTGGTGTGATATTGTGGGATGAGATTTGATTTGATGAATTTTCAAATCAAATAGTGTGAGTACAAAAGGCACGGTGTTTTGTTTTTTGTATATCAAAAATAACAATATATATCTTCTAATGATCTTCGTTGCTGCTCAGAAACGTTTTGTACTGTTCCTCGGTCATGAGTTTGTTGAATTCATCGGGATTCTGCAGATCGACCTTGAACAGCCAGCCTGATAAAATGAGTGAAATTAGATTATTAATAATACATAATATGTTATATTATTACTCACCTTTATCGTAGCAGCTGCTGTTTACCAGCGCTGGAGTATCCTCGACCTGGGCATTCTTTTCCGTCACTTTGCCGCTGACCGGGGAGTAAACCTCGCTGGCTGCCTTGACGCTCTCGAGGGCGCCGCATTCGTCGTCCTGCTTTAGTTCTGTGCCCGCTTCGGGCAGCTGGGCGAAGACAACGTCGCCAAGTGCTTCCTGTGCATAGCTCGAGATGCCAACGATTGCTTGATTCGCCTCCAGCAGCTCGACCCACTCATGTTTGTTTGTATAGCGACGCTCTGGAAACAACAACAAATTAATTGCGATTATCTCTTGCTGTTTTAGCTATAGTGCTCCAGTGGCTCTGCAACTGTTCTTATTGCATAAATTCAATTTACCTTTTTCTAGCATGCAGCTCACGTGGAAAGTACGCCACTGGGTCACTGTCAGCGGAGTAGCACGCAACTGGCGTGCTGCCTGTGCACCAAAACGAGCGAATTTTGTGATTAAAACCATTTTCCTTTTCGAATATTTATTTATGCGGCTTGTATATTTTTTAGTTTGGAAAAACTATTGACAAGCGTGTTTCGCTTCCGAGCACGTCTCAAAACGAAATGAACAGTTTTTAGCAAGCGTTCTACGTTTTACGCTTGTTCTATAATGTCACAGTCGAATTATGTCGTTAAATCTAGCCGGCTTATCAATATTATGAATATTTCTAATGAACTATTTGTTGACCTACGTTTCATGGATATGCTCAAAGTGCGCAGTGCAAGCGCAAAACTGAGCAATGTAGTTGCGCCCATCGAATAATCGAAATTTAGTACTTTTGGTATTTTTGCAAGCCTGCATCTTATATATCGATTTCAATTGATGTTTGGCGCGAAACCGACAAGATTGAAATATGACACTAACTTTAGCACTATTATCTCATGTTATATGACGTCGCAAATTATCTGAAACTAAAAATAACGACAACTACGACATCTTTGCTGGGGACATAATTAAATCAGCAGCGACATTAGAATAAAATTAGCTGTTTGCTTCGTTATCAGCGACCAAATACTAACAAAAAACAAACACTTTTTGTACTATGATACCAAAGGTATAATAGTATATTGGGTTTGTGCAATGTCCAGTTCGAATTTCGACCTATGTCCATATGCCGATTCTTGGACTCATGTTCCGACCCAAAATCACGTCTTCAACTTTAAATGTACAATTAATCTAGAGGCCAAACTATGATTAATACACCCTTTCCTTTGAAAATCGGTTGAGTTTTGACGAAGTTATGGCATTTTGAAGGTTCGACCTATGTCCATATGCACATATGCCGATTTTCGGACTATCATTTTGACTTATGTTCCGACCCAAAATCACGTTTTCAACTTTAAATGTACGATTAAACTAGAGGCCAAACTATGATTAAAACGCCCTTTCTTTTGAAAATCGGTTGAGTTTTGACGAAGTTATGGCATTTTGAAGGTTCGACCTATGCCCATATGCCGATATCCCGATTTTGGGACTATAATTTTGACTTATGTTCCGACCAAAATCACGTTTTCAACTTTAAATGTACGATTAAACTAGACGCCAAACTATGATTAAAACGTCCTTCTTTTTGAAAATCGGTTGAGTTTTGACGAAGTTATGGCATTTTGAAGGTTCGACCTATGCCCATATGCCGATTTTCGGACTATCATTTTGACTTATTTTCCGACCCAAAATCACGTTTTCAACTTTAAATGTACGATTAAATTAGAGGCCAAACTATGATTAAAACGCCCTTTCTTTTGAAAATCGGTTGAGTTTTGACGAAGTTATGGCATTTTGAAGGTGCGACCTATGCCCAAATGCCCATATGCCGATTTTCGGACTATAATTTTGACTTATGTTCCGACCCAAAATCACGTTTTCAACTTTAAATGTACGATTAAACTAGAAACCAAACTATGATTAAAACGCCCTTTCTTTTGAAAATCGGTTGAGTTTTGACGAAGTTATGGCATTTTGAAGGTTCGACCTATGTCCATATGCCCATATGCCGATTTTCGGACTATAATTTTGACTTATGTTCCGACCCAAAATCACGTTTTCAACTTTAAATGTACGATTAAACTAGAGGCCAAACTATGATTAAAACGTCCTTCTTTTTGAAAATCGGTTGAGTTTTGACGAAGTTATGGCATTTTGAAGGTTCGACCTATGCCCATATGCCGATTTTCGGACTATCATTTTGACTTATGTTCCGACCCAAAATCACGTTTTCAACTTTAAATGTACGATTAAACTAGAGGCCAAACTATGATTAAAACGCCCTTTCTTTTGAAAATCGGTTGAGTTTTGACGAAGTTATGGCATTTTGAAGGTGCGACCTATGCCCATATGCCCATATGCCGATTTTCGTACTATCATTTTGACTTATGTTCCGACCCAAAATCACGTTTTCAACTTTAAATGTACGATTAAACTAGAGGCCAAACTATGATTAAAACGCCCTTCCTTTTGAAAATCGGTTGAGTTTTGATGAAGTTATGGCATTTTGGAGGTTTGACCTATGCCCATATGCCCAAATGCCCATATGCCGATTTTCGGACTATAATTTTGACTTATGTATGCGCGAATAGGTATAAATATGTATGCGTACAATGTTTTCACAGTTGCACATTTATTGTTAATAGAACGTAATTAAATATGTATAAAATAATACGCATAATACAATCTGATAAAAACTTCAAATGACAACAAAAATGTTTGCTTAATGTTAGCGGCTTCTTTTTTCTTGTTTGCTGGCTTAACTGTGGCGTGAAATATTTGAGAATTATGTGGATTATTATGAAGAAATGGATGTGGCGCCGTTTCTGATTTAGTACTGATGTTTGCGCATAATACCATTGGGATTGGGACTGGGCTGTGGCGAGTAGTCCGGCACCGGGAAACCGGCTGTGGCCACAACAATCGTCTCCTGCATAGGACCCTGCGATGACTGGCGAACGGGTCGATTGCCCTGATTGGGGGCCGGATACTGCTGGAAGGCGTCCAGGTTGCGGAAACGGCGCTCCAAAAGATTTGCATCTTGTGACATGTGTGCAGCTCGGACAATCGCCTCCTCGTTCACCTCGATGGTCTCCGTCGTGGAGCGAGTGTCCGGCAAGAAGGCATTATTGTTATACGCCTGAACCTCGATTCTGAACAGTAATCTTAATGTTAGTAATGTGATCAGTTATATAATATTAACTGTACTCACTTCTCTGTTTCATAGGCGCGAATTGGCTGACGGGTGGTTAGAATATCGTTCGAATCCTTACGTGGCATGTACAACGTATCCTGTGGAAGAGGCAGTTTATAATAATAACGATATTCAGCAAAAGCAGCTTGGAAGTGTAAATGTGTTTAACGAGGTGAGAATTTGGAAAAATTAATTATAATAAGTAAATAAATTATTAGATGGAAAATAATATAAGTGTAATTTGTTTATGTGCATGGCATATATCAAAGAATTTTTTACAATATACAGTGAGCAAAGTCTTATTTCGCACAGTGCCTAGCAACAATTTTAATTGCCTGCCATAAAGTAATTATGTATTATTTTTTAAAAATTCCAAAGACCCATGGCAGGTACATTTATTAACCACCAAAATGAATATATGACCCTAATAAACTGTGGTTTTTCCACCTGCTAGGTAGGGTTATGTAAGAAAGTACCTCTATTTTTGGCAAAGGGCTATTTCGCACAGTTACACTATGGACACCTGGGTGCCATAAAAACCGGATTTTCTTACCTAAAGTTGAATTTTTTCGGTATAAATAGACCAATCCTTTGTAGTCAGTTAAATTTTTTCCTGCATTTCGGATGCAATAAGCCAAGAAGGACCATGGGCAAACGGACTACCATTGATCAACGGAAACTCATCCTGGAACACTTCAAAATTTGATATTCACTTCGAAAAATAGCTAAAATGGTCAATCTAAACACCTCAACTGTATTCTATATCATTTGGAGTTTCGTTGACGAAAATCGGACAGAGGACAAGGGCGGAATTGCACCAAACCCGATTTTCACCGAGCAGGACGAGCCAAGGATCTTCAAGATTTCAAGGGGAAATCTTAAGCTATCGGCTCAAAAACTGACTCAATAGGTGCAGGATGAAATAAGGAAAAAGTTCAGAATGGGAACTGTGCTCCAGGTTTGGGCAACTATGACTTGGAGGCCCGAGTAAAACGAAAAACGAAAATTTCCAAGCGCAAAAAGTACAGGATATAGGATGACGTTCGCCAAAATTCACTTGGACAAGGATTTGGAGTTCTGGAAAACAGTCATATTTGAATTTGAGTACAAATTAAACATTTTTGACTCGGACGGACGGAATTATGTGTGGCGACACTCCAATACTGAGCTGAGTCCCAAAAACATAAAGGCAAAAGTCAAACATTGTGAAGGAAGTGTCATGGTATGGGCACCTATCTCGACAGCCCGTGACGGAAATTTTGTGTTCACTGAAACAGCAATAGACACGAATGTGTACTTTGATATACTAAAGGAAAATTTACTCCAAAGTGCCGAGAAACCGGGAATCCCACGTACTTTCCGGATATACCAGGACAAAAACTCCAAGCATAAGGCCGGAATAGTACAGTCCTGGCTTAGATCGAACTGCCCCCACATGATAATTCCACCGGCCCAGTCTCCAGACTTAAATGTTCATGAAAATTTGTGGGCTCTGCTGGAAAATAACATCCGGAAACACAACATATCCTGCAAACAGGATTCCAAAATGCTCTGCCGGAGGAGTGGAGCAGGATCAGTCCAGAAACTACCCGGAAGCTGGTATCTTCCATGAATAATAGGTTGAGAGAAATGGTAAAGGCTAAAGGATATCATACTAAGTATTAACATCCTTATTTAAGTTTTTATACGCCAAATATGTAACTTTTTTTAAGACTGTGCGAAATAAGACGTTGCATGAATTTTGAATATGTTATTAGTTTTTGACTAATTTTAATTAATTAATTAATATTTTCATAAAAACTAAAGTTTCTTTTTCAAATGTGATATAACGATAAACAAATTGGCATTTAGACATTTTGAATTTTTTTCCTTGTTTAAACTTTATAGCACTTTAAAATTTTTGCTAGGCACTGTGCGAAATAAGACTTTGCTCACTGTATATTCAAAATAATAAATACAGCTATAATGCGCAAAGAATTTGTATTACTGATTCTACAAATTGTTATCATTTTTACGATGACCTACGTATCAGCAGACTTTTAGGTATCTACTTTATAGCCACTTTTATAAGCTAACCAAGTCAATAACTTCCTATGCTTGATTTTATCGCATTTACAGGGTATTTATTACACTTGTACAACAAGGAAAAATTGGCATGCCATCCAAAAAAAAAAAATAAATAAAAAAATCATTCCAATTCATTATCAGCAAAGAGCATTAAGTCAATTTGTCGACTGCTGGACGTTGCCAGCTTATCAGTTAGCTATTCCGTAGTATTTTTGTTGGAGTACACAAGTGTGCACTGTGCTAACTTTAGATATGCCGTAGTCAATGTTATTCTTGGCGGCAAATTTAATTTCGCTTACATACCCGCCACAAGAATTTCAACTTTGTTGTCAGCATATTTTTGGAGACAACTCATTGATCTTGGTTAGGAAAGGGGGCGCTTAGGTGGCTGACAGTATTTATAAGACACCCCAAACATGAGAGATGATGTCATCCCGTGTCTACTCACCGAACCATCCTTATCTAGACCAATGCGCACAGCGTGCACCGTTAAAACGATGAGCATAAGTATATTGATAAGCAGCAAGACGAAACCCTTGAACGAGATGATCATCATTGACATGGCAGCAACACCGCCAGCAACCAATTGAGCTGCATGCGGATCCACTTCGCCGGCATTTATATCATTGGCATTGTACTCGGATGCCTTGGCCTGGAAGCGACCATAGTCGACCCCAAAGATGACACCAGCTGTCACATCCATGACACAGATGGCGGCCACAAAGAATGCCCAACTGTAGATGACGCCAAGCGTTTGCCGCACACAATCCTTGCGCAGACCTGCAATGGCAAAGAACGAAAATAAAACAATCCAGCAATATGGAAGTCATGCGGGAAGCACATCTATCAAAGTGACAGACGAACCATTACTGATGGATGATGGCAAGTGCTCGCCAGCTGTGAACCGTAAGGACGTACTTTGAGGGTGGGAGGGACAAGACATTGTGAAGAAACCTCAGCGCTTATCATTATACAAGCAAATCAAATAAACAAACTAATCGTTTAGCTCTGTTCAAAGTGCAGAGCAGAATTAGAATTTGTTTGTGTTGTCTTTTGATTTTATCTTCACATTTAGCAACCTGATAATAAAAAATGCTATTGACATTTCATAAATAGATAAAACAAATTTAATTTCTAAAACATTCGACCAAATGAATCATATAATTAAGGAATGTGAAAACTACCGGCTTCGAACAATTAATCAACTTGTATTTAGAATAAATCCCCTGATTGATATCCTTAGATAAGTGAATCCCCCTCCCATCATAACAATATATCTTCCATAATATCTATTTAAATATATATATATTTATACATGATAATATGGTCAGTTAGTTAGTCATTTTCTATAGATTACTTACCAAACAATAGCACAGCGGAAACGATGAACCAGCAAACGGAAACTCCCAGATAAACACAAACCCAAATTAGGAGCTGTGTGGGATCGAAGACGGTGTGGACCTGGTTGAGCATGGTTCTATTGTATTGCTGGTAATCCAGCACTGACATCCTGCAGTTGCCATGGAAGTAGACATCGAAGAAGACGGTCTTCACATACGTGCCAAAAGTCATTTCATCGGTTATATAGAGATTGCATGTGTATGCAACAATTGCAGTTATCGTCAGACCTATCCAGATTGCGGCTTGCACCTGCAATTCAAAGTGGGAAATGGGACGTCAATGGGACATTCTACTATCTCTCTCATTGAACTGCAGCCATACAATGACTCATCTCAATTCAAATTTTGGAGCTAGATAGCGATTGTGATTGATTGGCAGCGGCTGATCAGCAGTTTGAGTGTGCCGTGCTGGTGGCTCTGTCATTTCACAAATGACCGTTACCAACTGAATCGCTGACTGAGAAGAGATGGTCACGGACGCCACACTACTTTTACTCACCACACCAAGGCTACCGGCCCAGAGTGCCCATTTTTTCAGGGAGTCAAAGTCCTTGATGCCACCTCTTGATTGTGCGTACATTTCTGATGATTTATGATTTCGTAATCAAATGTAGATACGTAAAAAATTCCCACCACGCCCCCCCTTGATCGAGTGGTGGGCGGCAATTGACGTATTGTTTGCGGCGACGTCCGTTGAGCAACTAAAATGGAACCGGACACGGAGAATGTGATTGAGAATGCGAGAACTGTTGTAGCCGTAACATGCGCCAATTAATTCAGTTTGTTTTTTTTTTATAATTCCAATTGGCTTTTGTAGTAATGGTTTATTTTTCGATAACGCACACTTTGCACAATAACAACAACAATTGCAATCTCTCAATCGACAACAATAATTATGGCAATGTAAAAATACGCTTCTTGGGCAGTTTGCTTTTATTTTGAAATATTTTCACCTATTCTCTATTTATTTGTAATTGTGTGGTATTTGTGGGTATTTTCGACTTTACGCTGATATGCGTTCGCTTTTCGTATCGTTTGCCAACTGAAAATGCGTGTTTTTGGCTGTGAGCTCCGTTACCAAATATGTATCAACCAGCGTTGGTAAACACTATTATATTATCGGCGAGCGGAGGTTGCTGATAAGCGTGCCTCAATATTGCCAAACGTTAACGTTATTGCTTCTCGCTGTCGTGGTGCAGTTGCCCCCGAAAAAACAATACTCTATGGACGGGCCAAATCGAATAAAGCCAAAGTAACAACAAAGGAATCTTATCGTCACATTATTTATGTATAAAGTTGGACAAATTCCTATCGGCCATTTTGGGGTCGTAAATCAGCAGTGAACTTTGTTGCATTTTTGAAATTTGCGCTCTGTATGCGCCACCTATTGACGGTTGGCTGAAGTTGATCGTGCAACCAATTCGACATGCAAGTCGTACGACGAAATTGACGCGTTACTTGCGAATGAGTAAATTATTTTTTTATTGTTATTTGTAAATTAAAGTGACATTTTAAAGACGATTACCGTATGTTTGCTATGATTCTTATGCATTCTACAACTATTAAACCAACGATTGCAGCGTAACAACGATTTACAGCATGCATGACGGTCAACAGTTGCTTAAAATGCGTGCTGGAACGTACATGCCCACTTGGACGGCCGCCATTTCCGCATCGTGTGAAAGGGATAGCAGACTATCGCATAGACACATATCAAGCCGCATGCGTATGCTAGAGTGTGACAAGCATATGTCACTTTGCAGAATATAAGCATTTAACCCTAAATAATACAGCACTCTCGATAGACTTTAGTACAGTCGAAGTGACGCCGCGGCATATTAATGTGAATTGAACTTCAACAAATTGTTGTTGCTTGCCGAGTAATTGAAGAACGGAAAAGAAGAGCAAAAAGAAAAAAAAAATAGAGAACAACACTGCGTGCAAAACTACTTCAATATTAATTTGCCTAATAATAGTTGCGCTAGTGAATGGAAGTTGTTTAGTTTAGCAAAAAAAAAAACCTATACTAGAATTAACAGCTATCGAGAACTGCACACACAATACACACACAACTACATAAACTAAAATGAACAATCAACTAACCCCGGCCACCTTCCGCAAATTTAGTAATTTGCTAAGCAGCGGCGCCGTCACCGTCAGCGGTCCCGGCCAGCCTCGCATATTGAAAACAACGCGTTTGTCGACACCTGGCGGCGGCAGCTCCAACATCAGCGCCGCCTCCCAGCAGCAACAGCAGCAGAACATCATGGACTCGGATGGGGCAACACGTTGCTACATCTGTGACGAGACAATGTCGGCGAATCAGATCCAGACGTCACTCACGGAGATGTGCACCACCCACACATCGACCAAGTTTCCCAACAAGCTAGCCCAGCTGGTGGGCGAGGGCTTTATGGTCATCGTTTGCACCGAGGATTTCGTTTGTTCGCGCTGCACCAATCTGGTCAACTACTATGATCGGCTCGAGAACGATGTGGAACGCGTTAAATCCAATTTGCTCAATTTGCTGAACAAAAAGTATGGCATCAACGAAGACAGCGGTGGCAGCAGCAGCACTGCCGAATCCGCCAGTCCCCCGCTCAAGATGCAAAAGATGTCCAGCGGCGCCGTCAGTCGATCACTGGACGAAGGTGCTGGCGGTGATTTGTCGCGTACACGCAAACTGGTGCAGCAGACAACGCCAGGTAAGTTGAAGTTACTCAATATAGAAATGGATAACTTTTAATTTGGTTTCTGCAGCCTCGCAGCAGATGAAATTGGGTGGTCAAGGCGGCACAGTTGGCGGCACGCAGACGCAGGTGCAGCGTAAGGCGACGAAAATCTACAAGTGCACCTCGTGCGATTACAAGACCTCGGACATGCGTCTGTTCAACACGCACTACGAGACCTGCAAGCAGCAGACGTTCCAGTGCAAGACCTGCCGCAAGATCTTCCCCCACTTTGGTGCAATGAAGCAGCACATGGTGCGGGATCATAATACCGCGATGGACAACACTTGTGCCATGTGCCACATTAATTTCGTGAATGAGACCAGTTTGCGCAAGCACATGGAATTGAATCATGCCACAAATGTGCTTGTGACCAGCACAACAACAATTCCCGCTGCCGCAGCACCGGTCACAGCTGCTGCTGCTGCTGCCGCCGCTGCGGCTGGCGTCACTGAATCCATAAGTGTGTCCGGCACGGCATTATACACGTGCAATCACTGTCAGTTCAAGTCGACGGACAAGGGCATCTTTGATGAGCACATGCGCAAGCATCTCACCGGCAAACCGAAACCCTTTAAGTGCCGCCTCTGCTCGCAGCGCTTCGAGACCCGGGAAGCGGCCACTGTGCACGCCAAGCAGCATCAGCATCAGGCCAACTATTTCAAGTGCGGACAGTGCGCGATGAGTTTCCCCAAGCGCGAACTGCTTGTAAAGCATGCCGAACTGCATCAGACCGAGAAGATGTCGGCTGGCGGCGGTGGCAGCCAGAATTTGAACACACAGAAACTTCTCCAGGAGACGATTGATGAGGCGCTCAGCGATAGTGTGCCCGCTCAAGGTGCCACAGTTGTGGCTGCGGCTGCTGCTGCCGAGACTGAGAATAACATACGCTTCTTCTCGTGCAGTATCTGCTCGCTGACTTTCATCCAGGAAACGTACTACAATCACCACATGGATACGCATAGACGTGACAAGAAGGGTGTTGCTGCTGGCGGCGGCGGTGGAGGAGGCACCACAGTCCTTAATTCCGCTGCCACAGCACTGCTCAGCGATGAGCCCAGCGACTCGGTTGGTGGCGGTGTAAAGGAGGAGATGAACGAGCAGAATGCCGAGGCGGACATTGAGAGTCTGTTCGAGAAACTGCACTCCGAGAAGAGTGATGGCGAGAAGAACAAGAATGAAATGGTCATCACCTCACAGGAGGGCAACGGCGGCATTACCTTCAACATAACCATACCACAAGTGGATGCCACTGGTGGCGAGCAATCCGATAAGCATTCGCCCAACTCGCAGGCACCAGTTTCCGTCAGCATTGACATGCCTATGCTCGATCAGGCTGAGGAGGAGGAGCACCAATCGCAGGGCAGCAACAACGACAAGGCAACTGACAAATCAAATGCGGCGCCAGTTTCCATGCCTAGCCTGGATGATGACAATGAGGCTGCTGCGGCAGCAAGTGCATCGGACACAACAGATGGCAACGCTGTCAGCAGCAAGGAGAAGGCCAATGCTAAGGCGGAGCAAGCAGCAGCCAAGGAGTCCAAGGTCAAGGAGGAGGAGGCCGAGGGTGAAGTTGAGAGGCATGAGGCCACAGACACGCCCACAGCCGAGCAGCAAGCTGCCGAATCGGAGGCCGCAGCCAATGAAGCTGCCGAGGCTGAAGCAGCAGCAGCTGCCGCCGGTGAAGGTGAGGGCGTCGAGGGGGCAGGCGGTGAACAACAGGTCATGGAACTGGACGAGGCAATGCAAGCTCAAGTCGATGGCGGCCAGATCAAGTTCATTGTCAATGAGAACGGTCATTTGCTCCAGTTGGACAATCACATCTTGACCGATGCCGAGGGCAATCAGATTATCGTACAGGATCCGGAGCAAATACAGCAACTGTTGCAGAGCGTCGGTGTGCTGCAATCGGGCGAGGGACTCGAGGGCGAAACACTGCAGATGATGACCGATGGCAGTGGCCAGATGGTCCTTGTCCATGGCGATAACAATGAGCAGCAGCTGATCGATGCTTCGCTGCTTAATTCCGAGGGTCAAATCATCATACAGCAGGGCCAGGATGGCGAGGAAGGCCCCCATGTCATCAGTGAGGATGGCACCCGTATACCCGTCTCTGTATCCTACACCGAAGATGGCCAGCCCATTGTCCAGGTGCAGCAGCAGGTGCTGGAGGCGGCCCAACAGCAGGGTGCCGAGGAGAAGGAGGCGGCTGCCGCCGCCGAGGAGGCAGCAGAACAGCATGCGGCACAAACAACCGAATCGGTGACAGTTACCACGGCAGCCGCCTCGGTGACCACCAGCACGGCCAGCAGTAGTACAGGCGGCGCCGCCGGCTTCTTTGCCCTCGAGGAATTCGCCGAGACGAAAACGGACTAGGACTGGCTCTAGGCGCGGGGCCGTGCACACTACAATATACGATCATACGATAAGGAATGGTGAGTCTCCCATCAAATAATCAATGTATTTAATAATCGCTTATTAATCGATCTTCCAATTTGTAGGTTTTAATAGATATAGACCAGATAGTAGCTACTCACGCCACTGACACCGAATCCTCGGCGCAACATCAAGAAGACATTCAACACACACCTTTATACAACATACGCATTTGATACACACACACACACACACACACACACACTACATTTATACACTTAGCTTATGTATTAACACTCCAGTTGACGAACAGAACGTTTTGTAATCGATATCGACCCACAATTGCTGCCAAAGATCAAATGTTGGCCATCATCGGAAATCGCAATTGTTTTTGCCAGTGCACTCATTGTTGACACTTGGTAATGTTTTTAGGCTTAGTCTTAGCATAAATACAACAACAAAAAAAAACAAAACAAAACAAGAGTAAACTTAAAATGTAAAAAACGAAACCAATTCACATGAATATAAACACTAAATAAAATCGACAAAAACAAAATCAAAATCTAACTTTTAGTGTAAAATGAATACTAAAGTGACCCAATTCGAAGCATGCCACATCCGTATTTGAATGCAACCCCCACTCCTGTACTAAGGCCAATCTGTACTCGAAATGTTATACAAGATAATGAATAGCTGAACACTCATCCACTTACCCGTATAGTACACACACACACACACACCCACTCACACACACACATGATTTGAATTATATTGTATGGCATATGAACAAAATATGCATTTGTGTGTAAAAAACGATAACAAAAAGAAGACAAAAAAAATAAGTAAACTTAAACAAAGCTTGTTTTGTATTTTTGTGTTTGGTGAATGGTGATAAATTTAATTTGCTTATACATATACATACAATCTATATATATGCATATACACATATATATGTAAGTATATATAAAGATGTATGTAAATGAATAGATGTATCAAATTAAAGTGTAGTTTGTAAACACTTTAAAGAAATATTCGTACGTTGAACTCGTTGAGAAAATGAAATGTTATCATATATATTTATATATATATATATCATATCATATATCGCAGCTGACTAATGATTCACAATTCTTTTTTATTTGATGATAGTAATTGTAAACAATAACTACTGTTTCTTTGTTATGTTAATGTCTATTCTATAGTTTATAGTTATTGGCCAAAATTAGCTGGTAGTTAACATTTTGGCGGGGAATTATTGTAGAACCGGAATGGGCCATTACCTCTTGAGCAACATTAATTGGCTGCTTTTGGCAATAAATCTTTTAATTGTTGGCTTTAAGTATAAATCTAAAATATATTGCGATGTCAATTTGGCTACTTCAGCAACTATATTTAACGGCAACCAGTTCCTTTTTTTTGTGACTTGACAAATACAAATTTTAAGTTTGGAGTGTTTCAGCTGTTTTGAAGATATTCACGTTTATTTGGCTTTAAGTGGGGCAAATACACTTGATTAACTAGGAAGCTATGAATAATGCATAATCTTATTAACTCAAACATTCGATTCTCCAGCTAATCTGAGGTTAAATATGGCTAACTCAAATATGCAGCTATCTAAATTAGTCATGGTGCAGAATCTTGGTTTGGGCATTTTGGATTTGGCCAAGCGTAGGACGCAGCCACGAGCCAGTTGTGGGATTACTCCATGAGTTGCATCAACAACAACAACAACAACATCGGTGACATTAAAAGTAGCTGACTGACAACTATTTGATTGTGTGTTTCGAGTGTTGGGTTACATAATCCCCCGCTCCAAGACTCGGTCAATACTATGCAATGGCCTCAATAGCAGCCGATCCATATGCAAATGTGTGGCATCAATTTCGAATTCATTTCGAAAGGCGTTCTAGCCACAAGCAAGGTTTTCAATCGATTGCCATTTCTGATGAATCGAAGGAAAAAATGAAGATGTAAACATTATGATTTTGATAAATGATAACTGGTTTTTTGTTGATGTAATTTAAATGCCCACTCATAAATAAATGCCTAACAAGATGCCCGTTAACTGTCATTATTAAATGCGAGGTGTGACAAGAAATTAAAAGTTGTTTTAATTAAACTAATAGCATTAGTTTAATTAATTTTATAAACTCGTAACTTTTGACGCCATGTGGCTTTAATTGCGGAAATAGCTAACAGAGATTGCAAAATTAAATACAGGTATCTGCATATTTATTAATGGATAGATATTTGTCGATTCATTTTGACATTTTTTAAGTGGGCTATTTATATATGTTGTGTTCTATTGTATTAATTATTTTCTTCAAAACATTTTCAATACTTGACAGCTGGACAGGTTTTGCATACCCTTTTCTCGAAATTGAGTTATTTTCTAGATAGAAAAGTTAATACAATCTGCAGTCTGCGAGTTGGTTTTTAGGTTTCTTAAGTTTGTATGAAGGGTATTTCTCCGTCGATCATACTCAACTAGAACATGGGTGAAACCTATTTGAGTGGGATTGCCCGGGATGAGTTGTTCCGTTAGATTAAATATATTTATAATTAGCAATGCAATAATTTTTGGCATAAATTTTATTTATCATGTTGCTTTTTTTTTGGTATGCGATCAAAGCGGGGCAGCTTTTGTTTAGTTGTTCTTGATTTTAACCATGATTAAGTTGAAGGCATTTGCATTTAAGAACGATAAACATTAATTCGCATTTAAATTGGATAATTTACAATAACCATACAAATATAATTGACATCACACATGCTGACACCCGATTGCCAGTCGTTCAATTGACAATTTGTCTGTTTTTAATCGATTAGCGACACTACCAACGCCGTGACTTGGGCTCATCCACCGGAGGATGTGTTCGTATGTATTCCAGCTGGCGTCTCAAGTGCGGCGTCTCATGATCCCCACTCGGTTGATAGCCATACTCGTCGGCCACATAAGTGAATGTAATGGGTATTCCCTCTTTTGAAATATACTGGACCACGCCCACGGCGCCGTGCTCGTTGCCCGCCCCCTTTGTGGTAATCCCATTGGAGGTCTGGAACTCGAAGCTATAGTGTCCATATGCATCGGGTGTCTGATTGTGATAGTAGAGTGTCCGTTCGTTGACTGGACGGGCAGCACATGTGGCTATCAGTAGTGTGGCCAAGATGAGTAGCGGGAACAGTTGAAACTGGTCAGGATTTGTGAGTATCGACGAACAAAACTTGACAAGCGGCCGAAAATTCATTGTTTACACTATCTATACAATATATATATGTATATATATATTTAATATATGTATGCAGTATGTCAATCGAGGCTTTGATCTGATCTGATCTGATTTCAACCGAAACGCGATCCGTTTGGCTTGACAGTTATATTGGAACTGCCAAAAAAGAATTTGGCAATGCAAAAAGTTGCTTTTATTTAACTTTATTCTAATTTCAGCGAATTGTCGCTCTCAGAGAAGATTGCCACCTGCTGCAGTCTCTAACCAAAACTCACTCTAGAAATTTAAAGCTCTCAGTGCTTATGTGCATATTTAGAGAAGAAACAAAAATCCAGAAGTATTTAATAAATATCTTATGAATATCATGATATATAGCCGCATAAGTGAGCAGAAACAAATGCAGTCAAAGCAGCAACCTGTTTGAACTTGGATCCGTTAAAATGTGACCAATATTTGGATGATGTTGAATTTTGATACCCAAATAGAGAGCCATCTATTAAATCATTTAATGTTGTCAGTCTTTTGCTAGGTGTGCCATCAACAACCGCACAGTGGGACAACAGTGCATGAAAAGTATGCGAAAGCAGCAAATAAACACATTGTGGCAACTTCAATCATGCCGCCGATACATGAGTTATGCATTATAAATGACATTGAGATTGATATTAATTCAAAATGTCACATGGAGTTCATGGCCAATAAACCCTGTAATTAATCACAGTGGCATGAAAACGTTATAATGTGATAATTTGATAAACAAATAAAACATGTGAGTCGTCAGATTAATGAGTATTCCAGAATCTGGCACGCCAAATGTTAAAGGTGTATCTTTTATTACATTTATTATTAGGATATATAATATATATATACGGATTGTGAGTTACGGACTAACGAATTTGAATTATTGGCAAAGCAATTTAAGCAAACACCACATGGCTAAAGTGTTTAAAATTATATTTTAATTAAACTGGATATTTTATTAATTATAATACGGCACACTTGACTGCCAGTCAGCTACTGCATTCCACTGTACAGTTGGCTTCAAAAGTATGCCGACCCAGGCCCTGAACGCCCCGACCACACCCCTCAATCCGAACTAGGTGCAGAGCTGGAAAGATGTTTCCACGCTGACGACCGCTGACCGGTCGAAAATCAATCAGTCAATCAATCAATAATTTATGAGAGAGCTGTGAATCTTTGAGTGTGGTTTGTCCAGGTCATCGCAATGTTCGTGAAAGACATTTGGATCAGACAACATCAAGGGTAAATCAATATTTAAAAGTATAATTTTATGTGCCTTTTGGGCAATAACTATTTGATCTAGGTTGTCACGATTGACAGAGTGTATCTTTTATTGTATTGTATCTTTTATTATATATGATTAGTTTTAGCCTTAGAATTATTTTTGAATGCGCTACTGCCAAAAAACGAAACACGAAAAACTAGAAATATATTTAATTAGTTGGCTTCAGTTTTAGTTTGCATAGCGATTCACATTTGCAATGCGTGTCTAAGCATTTAGTAGACGCTGCGATGCGGTTCTGACTTCGAGGCAAGCTGACTTCATATGAACTTGTGCAAACAATAAGAAACAATAAAAAAAAACAATACAAAACCATACAGCACAAATGTGCCCAAGTTAGCTTTTGATACCAGTTCTCTAACTTGAATTTGCATAGCTGGCAAGTCACACCTCCCGACCGATCTATCGGGTCTGAACGATTGAGTTACGCAACGGGCAACTGAGAACACAAATCGAAGTGAAAATGAATCTGAATCGGAATCTGAATCTGAATCTCAATCAGAATCAGATGGCCCATCTCGAGTCTCGAATTTAGAATCAGTCGTTCATTGGCTCTGAAGCGCAATGGAACTCAGCTGGTGGCCCATTATTTCTATCTATACGGAAATTATTCGACTTTTGATTTTGATAAAATAATTTTCATGTTTTGTTTATATTTCGCGTCATAACGCTGTGTGTTTGCCTTTATCTGATTTGCTGATTATATTATCCATTTTATAGTAGATATTCATAAAGCGGACTGTGACGTCTGCAGGAATTTGTATTAGAGTTTAAACCATTAAATAATACTTCCGCATTTGGGAAGCTTCAAACGTTAATAAACGCATTTAACCTATGGAAGCTAATTAATAAATACTTGTTAATTAGATTAAACTTTTACAGGAAGTTATGAATGGGTGTTTCAAGGGTGTAAAATTTAATGAAGAGCTAAAAAAAAATGCATGTCGTAAGTTTTGCAATATTTATTAACCTTTGAAGTACTTGAAAACACTAAATGGCCTTAATTACCCCGAAAAACACTAGGTGGCAAATTGATCAGGTCGTTAAGACATCTAATTTAGGCTGATGCATTGGATGAATTAAATTTGTTGGACAAAGATGGATATTACAATTCATAAAAACTGGTTCTAGAAGCAATAATATTTTATTGGTGAGTTTATTGGCCTACCAATACCATTTGATATAATCCGACCGTTTACGATTCAAATTCCATAAATTCCGCCCATAAGTTCTTGACATTTGAAATGCAGTCAACGGTCATTAAAGTTGTTGTCAAATAAACAACATTTTGGCTATTGACGGAAATGGATGAATGACCGTCGCGAGCCAAGCGTCTCTTCTTAATTGGAACTCACTCGTATTCGTGTTCACAAATTATGAACGAAGCTAATCTATTGACATTTGCTGATGCTTATTAGTTTTTCATCGAATTTGCTTTTGGGCCGCGCTGATTTTCTCATCTATAAAGTTAGTAACACATGCTCGACCAGCTGGCAGTCGGGTCTTAAACTTTAAACCTTGCTGAGCTCGCGGCTAAATCGAAATTTAACAAGCGAATATAACGAAGATTACAAAAAAAAGATATAAACAAATCGTAGTTATTAATAAGTGTGTGGCGTCTCGATAAATATGCGGAATGTTGTAAGCTTTTTATGACCATGTGATAATGTTGTGACCCAAAATGTTTCAAGTTTACTGATCCGCCCCCCCATTTGTTTCTCGATGCAGTTAAGCACATTGTTTTGCCTGGTGCTCCTGTGGAGTCAACTGGACGCGAAGCTGGTGCGAATTCGACGAATTCGTCGTTTGGTTGGCAACAGCGAACGGGATGCACAGATAACGGATTACCGCGTGTCGCCACTGGACGAGGAGGGCGTCTTCAAGTTTGCTTTCAAAACAAGCAACGGCATCGATGTCCAAGCGGCGGGCAGTGGTCTGGAAACCATTGGCATCTTCAGCTACACCTCGCCGGAGGGTGTGGCCATCGAGACACGCTATATAGCCGACGAGCTGGGCTTCCATGTGGTGGGCAATCATCTGCCACAACCGCCACCCACACCCAGCTACATCCTGCGCTCCCTGGAATACATACGCACCCACAACGAGGATGGCACCTTGAAGCAACGTGTGCTGTGAACCATACTCGAATCAAGTGCTCCAGAAGAAGGCTGATACACCTACGGCTACATTGCTAGTTTGTCATAACTTGGAACTTGGAATTAGCTGCGCACATATCTCATGTCATGTCATAGCACCTGCTGTAGACAAAGTCAAACATTTGTGTTGACAGCATTAGAATAATTTATATTTACAACATAAACCGTCATTTACATCTAAATATAGCAACAATTTACATAGAAAATACCAAATGTACAGATTATTGTTTTTTTTTTCTTTTTTGGGTATAATGACTTAAATAAATCAAGTATTGTTATTACTTTAACGGCTGTTCAAATATCAATCGGATCATCACATGGCGTCTGTGATCAACATAATATCTAATGAATATTTATCTTGCTCGTCAGGAATCACAATGCAAATCAAATGATATTGTTTTTAGAATAGTTTTGCTATTCTTTCCGGTAGTCATTCTATTCAAATTCGAATACTATATACATATATTAATTCAATAATTCAAGAATGACTAACAGATTTTCAATACTTGCTCACTGGTCTGAGTTCAACTAATTTAGTGTTGATATGTATTCTGTCAAGATATAAATGACAATAAATTTAGGAAATTAGTTGAAAAGTTGTTTTAATTATACATTTCATAGGCTTCTTTAACTAAATTTTATTACTACTTAAAAAAGCATATTTAAACATGTATTTTTAGGAATTTATCTTCAAATCCCTTGGGATCTTTGCTACGTTTACAAGCAAGCAGATAAGTGGACCCTCGGCTTGCCTCGGCTGTTGGCGCTGGAGAAGAAAAGATATAGGAAACTTGCAACAATAGTCAGTCAGTAAAAACTGTTTAGTTTATGTTTATTGCAAATCCCTTAAGCAATGAGCTAATGATTCCTTAGCCTAAGTATTAATTGCATTTGATGATTTGGTTTTGCATCCAAGTTCAAAGCATGCGACTTTGTCACGGTCCTTGGCACTGGGCCACAGTAAGAACTCATCAATTTCTTAGGAACCCGGAATGATCATTCTGAATGTTGATGATCGTATTTAGTGATGCTGAAGATGTTCACATAGCCTTTTTATAAATAGGCAGCCGCTGCTCGGTTCTCCCAATCTCCCTACGGCGACGGCGACTGCGGCACTTGTGCTCGACTCTCGCGCTAATTTGCTTTATGATAGACATGAAAGATCAGCATAAATATATCTTTTGGAGACAAATTTCTTTTTCCCTTCACGATCGGTCGGGCGTTGCTCAAGTGCCTCAGTCTTGCCTTGGCGGTCGTCGGGAACGGTTCGTTTTGCTTTCTTCAAAATCCTGCAAATAGTTCTTAAGTGGACCGTTGAAAAATCCTTAGCGTGGTCATCAATTCCAGACTACATACTTATTTATATATATATGTCAATTTCCAATAGGATCTGTTGACATATGTCAGCGCATTGATTAATAGTTTTCAAGTTTTGCATGCGGTTAATGTTAATTGTGTGGAGTTCTTTTATTCTTTTACCGCGTTGACAAATGTGAATAAAATAGATCTTGCTACAAATATACTTATATATATATATATATTTATTTATATTTATTCAGATGAAGTGCTGTGCTGTGTGTGTTGTGCTATTTATAATGCCGCCTTAATCTTAATGGATTTTTATTCCATCTACCTATATACCACATTTATATTTTCAGCCTACTCTCGCCTTCAAAGATGTTCTGAAATCTGAAATTAATTAATGGCTTGTTATTTTTGAAAGAAACGAAAGACAAAAAACAGACATTATAAAGGTGTGAACGAAATAGTTCCGATCGAATACTATTTAGAATATTAAAGGCATCAAAATGTTGCCAGCACATGTTGTCTTCTGTGTGCTGGGCTGCATTGCATTTTCCGGAGGTAAGTGGGCGTCAGAAAGTTTATCTGTGATTGGGAAATAGGGAGTATATTTCATATTCTCGAGATGTGACAGCGAACATACGACAGAGTGCCATTTGTTCAGATTGAGGTACGAGAGTTCACAGCTCTTCAGCAGGAAGCAATAAATAATTTTGGTATATTTAGAATTATTATACTGGCCAAAAGCTTGTAACCAGTTCTAATGGGCCATAAACATATCCACATGTGCCATAAAAACTATTTGTTATCATATCTAATGTACAGAATGAGTAAGCTCCAGATATATGCAGTTTTTATGACATCGTTTTGTGTATATGTATTGTATTCTAGATCTGGGTTGATATCGATGATTCATTGCCAGTTTGTCGCTGTGACACATCTTTAGCATTATGACTGCCCCCCAGTCCAATGCTGTCCTACAAATAGTCCATTTAAATGCCGGTCGGAATTTACAAACGATTAACATAAATAATGCTCGTAAATTTCGGAAGAGACAAAAATAAATACGACAATTAAAATTGCCTTTAAAAAATAGAAAAGAAAAACTTTGCAGATCTCAACAACAAATGCTACAGACAACAAATACAAAGAAATAATAATAAATAGAGTGATGATGATTAATATTGGTATTATTCTGGGGATTAACGGATTACCATTTTGCAGTAACACATGCGGTCTACGAGGATTGTAAGACGCCTCCGCCTGTGGATCATGCCAGAGCTGAGCTGCTCGAGAGCGAGAACATCAATACAGCCATCTACAGCTGTTCAGCTGGTTATGCGATGAAGGGCGACAATAAGCTGATCTGCGATGTGGCAACCGAGGAATGGCAGGGAGAACCACCTGCCTGCATCAAAAGCAAGGGTAAGAGCTGAAGTAAACATAAACATAAACATAAACATATATTTAAATATATATATATCATTCCATAGTTAGTTCCAATCAGGCGGAACGCAAGAAAAATCTATTGGCCATTCCCGAGGAGCTGAATGTGCCCAAGCAGCTGGTGCAGCAGCTCGACTTGAGTTGCATTCAGGCGGTAGTTGAGGCGCCCGAGATTAGCCATGGTATAGTAGCCAAATACGAACGTCGTCGTCGCGGCAACAGGGTGTTCCTGGTTGCCTACTACGCCTGCGTTGAGAACTATGACTTGGAGCGGGCGCAGGTGGATGCGCTCTACTGCAGCGCCAAACAGTGGGTGGGCGAGTTGCCCACCTGCCTTTCACGCGGCGAGTATCCCTATGACGAGGACGAGGACGAGGACGAGCCAGACAATGAAGACTATAATTACGATACGAATTCGAATAGTGCAGCTGAGGAAATGGATGGTGAGTCGGAGCAAGATGAGAGTGGAGATCCTCTTGCGCCACCACCACCGCCGCCACCAGTCGATAAGGTGGAGCAAGTGGATGAGGTGAAGCTAATCGACGAACAGCCAGAGCGTAAAACACCAGTTCTTCCAGTTGATGAGCCCGAATGGAAACCAGAACCAAGTCCACCAGAGACGGAACCAGAAATTGTGGTGCACGTCAACGAGCAGGAACCGGAACTGAGGCTGGATACGGATCCGGAGCAACAGCCGGATCAAAGCCCTGCAACCGACATCAACATCGTTGTGGCTCCCACTCAGGATCCCTATTCGCCACGAGTGCTAGACGAGAATTGCGGCCAGGATCGCGGTGGCTGCGCCCACAAATGCGAGCGTCTGCTGTACCCCGGCGAAAATGAGCCACGCCTCAAGTGCAGCTGCAACGAGGGCTACACCCTCGATCTCCAGGACTATGCCACATGTGATGGTAAGTCCCAGCAAAAATTGAAATAATAAGTGAAAAACCCCAAATGATGCCTGCCCCCAATGCAGATATTGATGAGTGCCAGGAGTCGAATGGTGGCTGCTCCCAAATCTGCAACAATCTGCCCGGCAGCTTCGAGTGCGCCTGCGAGATTGGATATCAGATCGATCCAACCACCGGCACCACTTGTGTGGGTAAGTATTGATTTATAAGTTTTAATTCTATATGTTTTAAAGACGGTTCCAAACTTTTGTCTCTCATTTTGACCTCTAAAAAAATATATACTTGTATTATATAAAATCATATCGAGAGTGAGAAAGAGTGTGCAATAGAGAGAGAAAGCGAGAGGGAGAGAAAGAGAGAGAGTTGCTTGAATTTATTTCTTTTAATCAAAAACAATAAAAATTTCTGTCAATAAGATTTTAATAGCTCTTTTATGTTTGCTTTTTAGACAAGTTAAAAAAAGTTGTTAAGTGTTCAAGAAATCCACTTAACTCATTCTATTTACTTGGTCTAAAAAGCATTTAAATATGATTTGCTAGTTGTACATAATGGAAAATACTTATTTCATCCAAAATTTAATTTAAATTATTTGTACTAAAAACAGCCCCAACTTTTATTATTTATCCCTGTTGCAGATATTGATGAATGCGCTATCCCGGAATTGTCCGCCAAGTGCGGGCATGGATGTGAGAATACGCCCGGCTCCTTTCTTTGCGTGAAACTTTCGAACACCGAGCAAGAGGAGAATGAGGAGGAGGTGGAAGAGGAGCAGGATAATGAAATTGATCCAACGCCAATCGATCAACCAGATAACGAACCAGAGCCCACCGAGGATGTAGAGCCAACTGTGAAACCCACTGTTGAGCAGCCCAGCTGCGATGCAGGCTTTGTGTTCTGGCCGGAGGATGGCGAGTGCCATGACATCAATGAGTGTGACATCGTTGTAGAGGACAATGAGAATGCTGACCATGTGCCGCATCGTGTTTGCCAGCAAAAGTGCAAGAATACGATTGGCTCGTTTGTCTGCAGCTGCCACAAGGGATTCCATCTGCTGGATGACCAGAGCAGCTGTGCTCCGGATGCATGTGACGATCTGGACAATCCACAGCTGAATCGCACTCGTTGCGCTCACCAGTGCAATAATCTTCCCGGCGGTGGCTACGAATGCGTCTGCCCGGAGGGATACATGCTGGGCGAGGATCTACATAGCTGCGATGTGCTGGAGACTGTATGCAATCGGGAGCAGGGACATGAACGCTGTCGCCCCGGCAGCTGTGTGGACAGCGAGGATGGCAGCACGTTCAGCTGCCTGTGCCCCAAGGGCTACACCAGCGAGGTGTTCAGCTGCCAGGATGTGGATGAGTGTGCGATGGGCACACACGAATGCAGTCACGATTGCTTCAACACGGATGGCGGATATCAGTGCCTGTGTCCACGTGGCATGTCGTTACAGGAACTGGACGGATACACCTGCGTCTCACCCGATCCTTGTGCCGTCAATAACAATGGCTGCGAGCAGCTCTGCCTGAGTGCGAATGGCGGTGCTTGCACCTGTGGCAAGGGTTACATACTCGGCTCGAATGGAAAGAGCTGCACCGATGTGGATGAGTGCGAGGTGGCGAACGGTGGCTGCCAGCAGCTCTGCCGCAATCTGCCAGGTGCGTATGAGTGTCTCTGTGCGCCCGGCTACGAGCTGCTCGACTTGGATGGCCCCAGTGGCTATTGCTTTGATATTGATGAGTGTGCCAGCAATAAGCACAGCTGTGAGCCTCCCATGCGCTGTGAGAATCTCAATGGCTCCTACACATGCCTGTGCGAGCCGGGCTTTGCTCTGGGCGTGGCATCATCATCCCAATCTTCATCTTCATCATCATTATCATCATTATCATCATTATCATCATCATTGTCATCTTCATTTGCTTGCTTGGACATTGATGAGTGTTCGCTGTCGAATGGGAACTGCTCGCAATTCTGCTTAAATCAGCCAGGTGGCTTCCAATGCGCCTGTGCGGATGGCTTTCAGTTGGCGTCGGATGGCTTCAGCTGCCTGGACATTGATGAGTGTGCTCGGGACTTTGGTAATTGCAGCAGCATTTGCATTAATCTTTTAGGTTCGCATAACTGCGCCTGTGACAGGGGCTACGAGCTGACCGCCGATGGACACAGCTGCCAGGATGTGGATGAGTGCGATGGCCTCCTTTCCGGCGGCTGTACGCACGAGTGCATTAACCAGCCGGGCAGCTACGAGTGCGGCTGTCCCTTGGGCTATCTGCTGCAGGAGGATGAGCGCAGCTGTCGCCCAGCTCTGGTTGGCTGTCCGCCGGGCACAGAGAAAACGGACAATGGGTGCGAGCCTATCGAATGCAAGCAGGGAATGTTGCTCGGAGCCGATGGCAGCTGTGTGGACATCGATGAGTGCAGGGTGAACAACGGCGGTTGCTCCCATCAGTGCAGGAATTCGCAAGGATCCTACATGTGCGAATGCCCATCGGGTTACACTCTGGCTGCCAACTCACGCGATTGCGAGGATTTGAATGAGTGCGAGGAGAACAATGGTGGCTGTGAGGAGAGCTGCGCCAATCTGCCCGGCAGCTTCAAGTGCGAGTGTGCGGAAGGCAAGAGTTTGTCCTTTGACGAACGCAGCTGCTATACGCTGCCAAAGATTAAGCCCAGAGTTTCAGTGAGACTACCAGCTCCGGTATCTCCAATTCCTCCCTCTGAGCCGATTTCTCCCGATGCGCCAATTCGTCCCGCTGCGCCCGTGATGCCAGTGCGACCAATGGCAACTCTTCGTCCGGTTACCTATCCCCATCAGGTGACCGTAACCCGGCCCGGCATTCAGGTGAGAGATCAGTGTCCGATCTTCCAGGCGCCGG
Source organism: Drosophila kambysellisi (assembly GCA_035042185.1). Taxonomy (NCBI): domain Eukaryota; kingdom Metazoa; phylum Arthropoda; class Insecta; order Diptera; family Drosophilidae; genus Drosophila; species Drosophila kambysellisi. Next base: position 12,590,623 of record JAWNLS010000077.1, on the reverse strand, counting down.
CGAATGGACGGGCGCACTGCAACCGGTATCGCAACAAGCGCAACTTCTTCTACAACATTCGCTGCAATGTGCGCTGCAACCCTGGCTATGATCTGCTCGGCCCCCACATCCGTAGCTGCGGCGTCTCCGGTAGCTGGGAGGGAGAGTCCAATCAGTGCGTGCGTAAGTAATCAGAATTCCGATCAATTTTTTCGCCTCCTGCATAATATTTCCCTTCTTGCAGCCATTTCCCAGCCACCTTTCAGAACGGGTACTGGGCGATTTGGGTCAGCTTCGCTTGCTTGTCCTGCCCTCCCGATGCCGAGCAATGGCGTCATCAGTCCCGCCAGCTGTACTCGGGCCGCCTCCAGATTTGGCTCCACCTGTCATTTGCGGTGCAACATGGGTTTTGTGCCCGTCGCCGGCTTAATGACTTCCTGCATGAATGGCTGGTCTTTGGGCAGCGTCCTGGAGTGCAAACCTTTCGTAACCAACATGTTCTTGAATCAAATAAGCCATGTCTTGCAGGCACCCTGGCAACAGCTGCCATTTGGCCGCCAATCATCCGCATCTATTCATCAGGTGCGCAGGCAGCCACTTCAAGTCCAAAGAGTTGGTCAGACTGCATACATCAAGTGCCCGGAAAATGTTGTCATTCTGCTGAAGCCACAGCAGAGCAGGGCTCATGTCATCCTCCAAAGACCTCAGACAAATGTGGATTACCGTCATGTGAACGCGTTCCCAGCATGGGCCAAACAACTGCAGGGTCATTTGCCCACGGGTAACCACAAGATCTACTTCAGGGCTCACGATCCGGAGTCGCAGCAGACAGTTGGCTGCGAGACGATCATCACCATCAAACCAGCATTTCCCCAAAATTCTTTACCCTCTTTTCCCGTTTATAGACCAACTCCACCAGCCTATAGATCCGCTTCACTCCCAGAGCTTAGACCTGCCCGACTTTTCAATTTTGCTGCACTGCCAGCAGCGCAATCCTCCGCCCGCCTCGTGGATGCATCGCCCCAGACGAGACGTTCTGAGAGCCTGATTGCTGAGAGACCCGTAGAGAACACAATCGAAGAGACTTCACCTTCTAGACACTCGGAGAATTCACGCATTGATCTGGGCTCATCTACATCGAGCTATTGTCCGCCATCCTTCGAGGTAACCTTGAAGGAGAATCAAAATCTGCGTTCCGTCATCTGGGAAGAGCCTCGCTTTGAGGGCAAGCTTCTAAAGATCTTCAAGTCATCAGTAAGTCATATTTAAAGAGCATTTCTTGAAGAGCTTTAAGTATATCCATTCTTTCTTGCTTTTGTTCACAGTTCCCTGGTGCTCTGTTCGGTCAGGGTGATCATGATGTGAAGTACGAGGCCACCACCACAGATGGTGTCACTTTGCGTTGCAACTTCCAGATCCATGTCAAGGGTAAGTTGACATCGAACACAACCCAATCCCAAAATATCTGAAGCGCGCATTCCACCCACACAGCCGCCTCATCCACACCCCCGCCCAAGAGCGTCGATATAAGTTACCCGGACTTCTCCTCTGCCCCCGCTGCATTAATGCAGCCAACGCATAGCAATCTCCTCGGCCACGGGTCTTATGTGATTTGTCCCGGCAAGGAGCCGGTTAAGGTGACCGACGGTCAATCCGTAAGTTTCGCCTTAAGCCCACTTTTTTTTTTAAAGTAGCTTACCCAAATCCCCTTTCCATTGAACGCTTGAATACTAATTACATTTGCATCTAAACTATATATCTAACTGCAAATGTATATGTATCTGTATATAGGTCAACCTGCCCGTGGGCTGCACTCTGAAGAACGTGCGTCCAGAAGCGAAATCAGAAACGCAACCGAAACGTGGACTTCTCACCTCGCTCTGGCGCCAATTTAATCCTTTCTAATTACTAATTTATTATTGTAAAATTATATGCATTTTTGATACATTTATTTTGTGTTCTATTTTTGGATATCTTTTGTGAATAATTTTAATAAATATTTTTATTATATGTAAATTCTGGTCATTTTCGTGGCATTGTTAATTGATTTATTTTTTTTTAATTTTTCATTTGTGTAAGCAAAGTTTAAATACAACTGCTTTGCAGAAAGCAGTTTAGGAACTGCTTTTTTGTAAAGTCTCACAGCTAATAACTGCTTGTTTAAGCACACAGACAAGTGACTTGATATTAGCAAAACTTTACTCCAATGAACTGCTTGTTGTCCATTTAGAGGCAAGAAGTGCAAAGCAGTAACGTACTGCTTCTTAACAGAGTACAGTTGAGCAATCCTTGCAATGTAAGCAGTGCTCAAAGTAGTTCATAGGCTCGACAAGACAACTTGTTTCCCACGCGATTTGATCTTGTAAATTGACTTTGTTTACCATTCTAAGCAATATAATGCAAAAAAAAATGGCTGTAATTCGCACAAATTCTTACAGATTTTCTAAGAAATGGGTGTGCTAGAATCGCAATAACCAACAATAACACAAACACCTTTGTCAAATCCTCGGAAAACAATGAGAACTAGTTTGCCTTTAATCATTAGGGGTCCATATATTGTTCAGATATGTATAATATTTGAATAAATATCTTAACTACTTTCAATATTGTATTGCTACTTATGATGCACAATGCAATAATTGCATACAACTTAATTAATTGTATATTATAAATAATACTTTAAAAAGAATTAACCTTATCATATTAAACAATAGGTTGCTAATAAAACTTTATTTTTATTACGGCGCACAAAAATGCAGCTGCAAGCAGAGCACTAAGTATGCGTTCCACAAGACATGTTCCACACGATCTCAAGTGTGGAGTCCACAAAACACGGCCTCGCCGATTGAATGAAAGCTGATTTTGCACACTTTTCAGTTTGGAACGGTTGAGCTGGTCAATATTTTTGTTGATTCTGTTATTGGCTACTTGATAAGCGGAGCCACGCGAAAACAAATGGCTGTGCCCCTTGCTAAAAGTTTTAAGACAGGTTGTTGAGTTAATCAAAACATTATTTTGATAGCCGTGTTGGTAGTAGTAGTAGTGCCCACTTTTAGAATGCTCAAAAACGTTAAATGCCGCCTATAAAAACTGTATTTACCCCCGATAATTGCCCAAGAATCCCGTTAAACTCGTTTGGCTACAACTTGTCAGCGGAATATTCATTTCTTCTAAGTCATTTTAATATAATTATTTTTTCTATATATTCGCAAAATAAAATTAAGACTATCAAACATTTTAGAAGACCACAAGCAGCGCTTGCTATTGATAACATTATAACAATGTACATATATGATTGAGGTACATCATTAGGCCGACTTTGTCGTACGGACGACAGCCAGCTGATAACCCCCTGAGTTCGGTATACAAGTGTTGTAGTACCATGTGGATGCTGTTCTCAGATCATTGGCCGCTCCCCGCTCACTGCTCCCCTGTCACCCGAGTCACGTACTCGGCTTTGGTGTTGAGTTGATGTTATTGTTATTATTGTCTCAAAGATTAGCTGCCAGCGAAGTCTATAAAAGCCACTGAACAACTAAATCCAAATCAGTCTTAATGCTCAGTTTAAGTGGAGTATTAGCATTGTGTTATTTTTTCTGTTAAGAATCATACGTGGGGCGTACAAAAATGTATCAGCGGCAAGTTTCCTTCGATAAGGTTGGTTTACTACGCAGTTCCTGTTGATCTGTTGCCTATCTAAATACCGACTATACGTAAAGTGAAAATTGGAAATTGAATTACCAAACAATTACAACTAATTACGACGGGACAAAGTCTAACAAATATAATGCAAAAATATCAAGCTTGCAAAAACAATTTCAATACTTAAGTTGACAAAGAATCATCAAATTAAATCGATAAATTATTAATATTAAAATTGTATATTTCCTTTGAATACAAATTTACTTAAAAATGTTTTTGCTGTATCCAATTCTAATTTGTTGTTTTTATGAAAAGACCTAAGCAAACCTTGTTGACTAATCAAGTTCTAGGTAAGATTCACACCTTTGGCCCTGCAATCGAGCATTGCGGTTAGTTGGAAACCTTCGTTATGCAAAGACCTTTGTAAGCTGAGCTGTCAGGGGTAGCGTTGATATCTGTTTACAATGACGAACTGGAAAAAATATAGGTTTCAGCACTCGTCTAAATAGAACAGTAACTAATTGAGTGATGGACAGCTTAGTTCAACGGATTCCTATCTGATAGCAACTGTCTGGTCATTGTGCAAACTCATAATTTGATTTGTTTTGCTTTTCGTATTCTGTTTTCGCGATAAGCCGACTCGCATCGAGGACTCGGCGTATATTGCTGAGGGGGTGGACATTCAGGAGGCTCGCAACACCTGCCTGTTGTTCTCGCCCAAGGACTCTTCGCTGACCAGCGGCGCCTTGGCCAATACCCTGGCCATTTTCAAGAAGCACGACATCAATCTGGTGCACATCGAATCGCGCTCCTCGCTGCGTGTTCCTGGCTACGAGTTCTTTGTGGAATGTGATGGCAACTCCGGCGCTCTGGGCAAGGCCATTGAGGATGTGAAGGGGGAGTGCAGCTACTTTAATATCATCTCTCGCGATTACAAGGATAATGTGACAGCAGTTCCTTGGTTTCCGCGTCGTATACGCGATCTGGATCGTTTCGCCAATCAGATTTTGAGCTATGGTGCCGAACTAGACTCGGATCATCCCGGCTTCACAGATCCCGAGTATCGCAAACGTCGCAAGTACTTCGCTGACATTGCATATACCTATAAGCATGGGGAGCAGCTGCCGCATGTGGACTACACCAAGGAGGAGATTGAGACCTGGGGCATCATGTTCCGCAATCTGACCAAACTGTACAAGACCCATGCTTGCAGGGAATACAATCATGTCTTCCCATTGCTCGTGGACAACTGTGGCTTTCGCGAGGATAACATTCCCCAGCTGGAAGATGTTTCCAATTTCTTAAGAGGTAAGTTACGAAAAATATCTGCTCTGGTAAATGTATATTAATAATGTTCTGATTGCCAGATTGTACTGGCTTCACTCTACGGCCGGTTGCTGGTCTGCTCAGCTCTCGGGACTTCTTGGCTGGCCTCGCATTCCGTGTCTTCCACTCCACCCAGTACATTAGGCATCCCAGCAAGCCGATGTACACACCGGAACCCGATGTCTGCCACGAGCTGATGGGTCATGTGCCGCTGTTTGCCGACCCGGCATTTGCCCAGTTCAGTCAGGAGATTGGCTTGGCCTCCCTGGGCGCACCCGATGATTACATTGAGAAGCTTTCCACGGTACGTTGACCCACTAAACTCATCAGACTGGCAACCCTTTTGTTATTTCTGTATTTCATCCTGAAGATCTTCTGGTTCACCGTGGAGTATGGCATGTGCCGTCAGGAGGGTGAGCTGAAGGCCTTTGGCGCCGGTTTGCTCTCATCATACGGCGAGTTGGAGTACTGTTTGACTGACAAGCCGAAACTAATGGACTTTGAGCCGGAAGTCACTGGCGTTACCAAGTATCCCATCACACAGTTCCAGCCGCTTTACTATGTTGCCGATAGCTTTGAGAGTGCTAAAGAAAAGACTATGTGAGTAATGAATCTGGAAGATTTCCTCAACTGGTTTCCTTAATTGATTGTTTGCCATTTTTATAGTAAATTCGCCAACTCTATTCCCCGTCCATTTGGAGTTCGTTACAATGCCTACACACAGAGCATTGAAGTGCTCGACTCGAAGCCGCAAATCTCGAATCTGATGGACAACATCAACAGCGAGTTCCAGATCCTCCAGAATGCAATTGCCAAGCTGCGCGTTTAATTTGTTTAATAATAATAGCTTAAGAAATGATTTATATATTTTATGAATTGAAAAATATGATAATAATCCGATATCGATATATATTCTTCGTAAATGCATCTTTTGAATTTTCACTTTTATTACAACTTGCTGTACATTTTCGCTAATTTACACACATCTTCAAGAACAATACATACATACATACATATATACATAAAGAATCCTAATTGAGTTTAGTTACATTTGTATAGGTATGTACAGATTTCTTTCCTATAGCTATGCTTACATTTAGTTTGAGTTGAAAGCGATAGTTTAATTATATATCCATAAGATAAATAATTTAGAATGCGTGTTAAGTTTTTAGCAATGCGTGAATGTTTATGTGAGTGTGAATGTTATTCACTGACACACTCATTTTATCAATCAATCAATCAATCAGACAGAATTTAATTTAATAATTAATAATCACATCGAGTGCCGCTCAACTGAATGCATTTTGTTTTACATCTCAGCTTCTTCAATTTGTTTACTTTGCATACAGAAATTACAAATAACATTAATTATATATTTAATTATTATAGATAATGCATAAATTCACACCTAACAGATCTTCGAGTGAGCTTCGAATGGTCAAAGAGTAATTGAATTTTTGTATATCCAATTTGAATAGTAAAAATTTCTACTAAGATACAAAAAAAAAAAAAAAACGTCGAAATTTAATTCAGTTGCAATCTCAACCTGAGTTTTGAATTATGTACTAATTTCTTGAACTAATCACATGAACTAATATACTTAGAATGCACAACATATGATTTATCTTACACATTAAACTATTTGTTTGACTCAAAAAATCGAAGCGCAGTCTTCAAAATAATATATTTCAATCGTAGTATTTACAAATGATATGGTAAAAATCTATCGATTAAATTATGCAATATTTACAATTTTGTTTTAGGAATATCATAAAAATCTAATTTCTAAATATTAATTGAACTAAATTGTATCTATTAATATAATTGATAGCTTGGTTCGTTTATATACATATCAGAGATCCTTATTGGTGCCTTATGGCACTTACTGGATAGTGGTTACTAATGGAAACTTTGGGATGTTCTTATTAACTATCAATTACTAACTACAACTAACTTAAATTTGAGAACTTAGCGAATTGACAAACATGAAACACATCTTACATTTAATGATGGGCTAAGATTAGTTAAGGATTAGAACAATACTCAGTCTGTTGAGATCTACAACTAGTTGTGGATACAGATAGAGAGAGAGAGACAGAGATAGCTTATGATTAGTCCTTGCCTAATACAACAAATGGATTGGATAATCGGCTGCCTATTTTATGACTATCACTAAGCATACAACTAACAGTAAAACTATGTTTAAGGAATTCAGTTATCAAGATATATGCCACGACCCCGTGCTGGCCAAATGTTATTGACTGCTGTTGGCCGCGTGCGGCGAATCGAACAGATTCTGCGATTGCTCCTGCGACATTTGATATGGCAATATCTCCAGATCGTTGGGCAGCTGACTCTGGTTCTGATTGCCGCTGAGAGATTGGAATGGATTCGAGCCGAAATAGCTGTTCGATTGATGCTGGTGCGACTGGTGTTGCAACAGTTGCTGGTGCTGTTGTTGCTGTTGCAACACTTGCTGATTATGCTGCTGCTGCTGTTGTTGTTGCTGCTGCTGTTGCTGTTGCTGCTGCAGTTGACTGCTGGATGAGTGCATCATTTTATTGTCCTCGCTTTGCGTCTCACTGCCGTCGTCACTGATGCCCATGTGGAAGTTGAGCGAAGGACTCGACTCGGTGGTCATTTGCATGTAGGACAACAGCGAATCCTCATTTGTATTTTGTGGCGCATTCGAGTTGTTGTTATTGTTGTTGCCGCTGCTGTTGCCGGTGGTATTGTTGTTGTTATTGTTGCTGGCGAGCGTTTGCAATGGCGATAGATTAAGAAATGCATCAATATCCTCGATATCCTCCCGCGACAGCATGTTGCTCTGCGACTGCTGCTGTTGTTGCAGTTGCAGCTGCAACTGTTGCTGGTGCAGCTGCTGCTGCTGCAGCTGTTGCAATTGTTGCTGCTGCAGCTGGTGTTGTTGCAGCTGCTGCTGCTGTTGCAGCTGACTCTGCTGTTGCTGATGCTGCTGCATGTGCTGATTGTGCTGCTGCTGATTGTGCAAATTCTGCTGCTGTTGCATCAACATCTGCTGATCCTGCTGGTTCAGCATCTGCTCCGAGTTCAACGCGAAGCCATATTGGTTGAATTGCGGCTCCACAGTGTTGCTACCACTGAAATTGAAGCTGCGTTGCACATTAACCCCACTGGCACTGCCAACGGCAGCTGCAGCCGCTGAAGCCACATTGCCGGCAGCAATTCCCATTGGCATCACGGGCTGCAGATACGTATAGCGTGCCAGCAACAGTTGCTCGGAGACCATGCGTAGCTCGTCCTGCTGCTGGATGATCAGCTTCTGCAGCTGGTCATGCTTGCGCTGCAGCTGATCCTGCATCTGGCTCTGCATCGAGGTCATCACCACGGTGCCCGGCAGCAATTCCGATTGCGATTGCGCCGACATCGGCATGGGCAACGCCACCGACACCGGCACTGGCACTGGCAACGGCAACGGGGACAACACGGGTGCCACCGGGAATGGCGCCATCACCGGTTGCATGGGTATCGCCGCTAGATATTGTGGCGGCTCCAGAAAACTGGGTGCCACCATCTGCGGGCTGGCCAAAGGATAACTGGACTGTGGAAACGAACAGGGATTGCTGCTAACAATCGAGGGTGTCAGCGGCAACACTGGCACCATCTTTGACTGCAACTGCTGCTGTTGCAGTTGATGATGGCTGAGATGTTGTTGTTGATGTTGCTGATGTTGTTGCCGTTGCTGCTGCTGATGCTGCTGCTGGTTCTTGCCAATGCGTTCACGTCCATGATGCGAGCGGGAGCGTTGACTTTGCTATGGAAATGAGAAAAGGAAAAGTTGTTGCATTGAAGATATATATAGAAGAGCTTGTTGCCACAGCTATCTGCCACCCACTCACCGAACTGACGTGCGTCATGAGGGACTGCCTGCTGGTAACGGACTCGGCCGACATCGATGTGGAATCCGAGTCGTTGGCTCGACTCGGGTAGAAGTAACACTTTCGCTTGGCCTTCGGCGAGATGCCCGTTGAGCTGATGTTGCCGTAGCTGGAGGCGGGCCTTGAGGTCTTTAACGGATTGACGGGGCCAGACTGACTGGCCGCCGTCGCTGCCCCCGCCGACCACATCGGCGAGGCATCAACAGCATCGGCTGCCGCTGCTGCTGCGGCAGCAACCTCATTGCTTAGATTCTCAAGGGTGGTGTTGAGCAGCGTGCTGTCCAGATTCTGGTGGGTCAACTCAAAGTCGCGCAACGTTGCGGTGGCCGAGGCGCACTTGCTGCTGCCATTGGAATTGGAGGTTGTCGCTTTATTCGCCTTCTTGCGGTCCTTTTTGTTTTGCTTGAGGACCTCCGCATAGCTGACCACCTTATGCGTGCAGACGACATAGTCAGGCTTGGAGTTGTACTGATGATAGTTGACGTAGTAGTTCGTTTGCAGCCAAATCCACTGTTGGCCCTTGGTTAGGAAGCGATAAAAGCATAACTTGCCTTCACCCGTCTGACGCACTGAAAGATGTGAGAAGCATGGATTAGAGTTATCATTTTTGCAGAATCACATCTTACATACATTCCTCGTGGCATGCCACAATGCTGTCCAGGTCATCGAAGTGATAGTAGTCATAGCCCGAGGTGCCCAGCACCTCAAAGGGCATGTATCCAATGATGGGCGGGGCTCGATGGTCGAGAAAGAGGAACTTCCACTCCATGCTGTGCTTCGAGATGAACTCATTACTGGTGGGATCGATGATGCTCATCTCGCGTATCAGCTGCGGCGTCTGTATCCGACCCGTGCCTACAAACACCAGACTCTTGTCCACCTCCACATTGGGATTCTGCTGGAAGATGCGAGGCAGCGTCGGTGAATTGCTACTCTGACTATCCGAACTGGAGCCCGTATTCACATTGGCATCGTGACCTATCGGATCAGAAACCACAATAAGAAGCAATGCTGGAATGCTAGTGATCGACTACCTACGAAAGTAACCCACAAACTTGATCAGCTCGTAGGCATTGGTCTCCACTTTCTCGATTCCGCCTCGTTTCAGATGCGCGTAGAAGGTGATCTGATTGCTGGCACTGATGTCCGTCTGGCGGGCTTCGATGAGGGGCGTGGGATTCAGGAAAATGTTGAGCAGAGCTTCGTGCTCCAATTCATAAGCCAGATCATAGATGCTCATGTTGTACAGTTCATGCTGGAACCCAAATAAACCAGACTATAGTAAATAATCAATTAATGTGCATGTTGACTCCACCTACCGGCAAATAGCCCAACTGGGCAGTAATACTTTCCGATGTATAGAAAATGGATCCCATACTGCTAAAGACCATCATGAAGCCATCCAAGGACTCCAGCATTAGGTGCGTAAACTCATCGTTAGTCAGAAATGTGGGCTTCCAGTCTTGTTGTATCTCAAAGACCCTCGAACGATCCGTTGCCTCTGCGTATCACATCACATCACATTACTTAGGATTGGCCCTATTTAAATGACAGCTAAATATTTACCATTGTGGTTCTTTAGGAATGCTATTGTCGACTTGAGCACTGTAGACTTGTCCATTTTGCGATTGGACGGGGTTATCAATGCACTCAAATCATTCACCAGCGAATTGAACTGATCCCGACGCTTCTTCTCGCTCAGATTTCGGGATTTTCTGCAAATAAGACTGCGTTTTACCAAAAAAAAAAAGTATAAAAAAAACGCTTGTATAATTCTCAAATAGTAAGTCACAAAAAAAAAGTAATTCATAAAACGTTAAGATTAGCTCAAGTAGAAAAAGGATTGCACAATGACTCACCCCATGCCCCAAAAATAAACCTCCCCCACGCACAGACACACACACACACACCCACACACACACACACGCTTACGCACACGCACACGTTGAACAGCTGCTCACCTTTGGCTCACGTGTGTCCTGCGATTGATGCTTTGTCTGGCGTTTATTAGACCAATCCACCCACATGCTTCCAACACACACTGAACGCTGCCCCATGCGTGCGTGTGTACGTGTGTGTGAGTGTGTGTACGTGTGTGTGAGTGTGTGTGTGTGTATAGATGGGGCAGGCACAAGAACAGTGTCCTTTCTGTTGTCGCTTTGCATTTGTTGCGCTAGGACAAACAATTTTGGGCTCTGTTTATGCATTTGACATTTGCGTGTCAATAAAGTGAATCCCAAAGAGAAAGAGAGAGAGAGACAGAAAGAGAGATAGAGAGAGAGAAAGAGAGCTGTATCCCAGAGACAGAGACAATGCTAGATAGATACACTAAACAGGAGTTTGGGAGTGAGTTTAGATGATTTCTTGCCTTATGTCAGCTCCTGAAATCCAGTTTCGATTTAACACAGAAGTTACTACATTAACACAAGGGGAAACTTTCTTTTTTTAATTTAGCTACTCCCCTAAATCGCATGATAAGTCAAGTTCATTCTTGTTACTTATCTGTTCCCAACTATATCTTCAACTCTATTAGCAGTGCCTGCCAGATATGCTGGCAAAAATGGTTGACAAGGCTTTGAGAAACTCGTAATTAACTATATTTTGTTGCACATCACAATACAACAATACTTTATGTTTAGTTTATTGGAATAACTTAAAGTTTGCTTTTAATTTTCCTTTAATTGAAACATTTCTCCTATTTCAAACCTGAGAATTATTCATTTTGGTAGTCTATTAGATATATTCTTTTTCATACTATGTTTCATAATGAGATGCTACACATAATCTATTTAGTTTATTTGAATAACTGAAAGTTATTAAAATTTAGATATCTAGTTAAACTATATATATTTAAGGGTCTTAAAACATGGTCATCAAATTGAAAAAAGTGAAATATAAATTGTTTCTGTTATTTCAACACATATTCATTGTCTTCAAATTTAAATATTATTAATTAAACGTAATTATTACGTAAGTCTCATTAATTTTATAAACATATATTTACATATCTGTATTATCTCTCTTGCTCTCTATTCATCAGCATCTTTTTATCACTTTTTAGATTGTTGTTGGCTTCAAACTGTACTTACGTTTAAATAAGGTCTCAAATACAACAAAAACAATATTATTATGTAATTTTCTTATCTATTCTTTTCCTTCCGCATTCAACTGTATATGAATAAAAAGCAGTTGAAAGATAATTAATCAATCTACAGCCAAATCCGAACTGAACTTTAAGTGTGTCCATAACAATAATGTTATAATATTTAATTAGCATGGCTCAAATTGTACACCTCGTTCCACTCAATGTCTGTGCATCTCTCTCTCTCTCTCTCTCTGTTTCTCACTCTGTCTATCTGTTTTTCCCATTTCGCCCTCTTTTGTTGGCAATTGAAATACTAATTTGATATTTTTATGGCAATATACAAACTCAGCGCGTTTTCCTATTATGCAATATCGAAGCACAAGCAAAAAAGAAGACTATAAATATATATTTATATATATTTATATTTATACGCCGTGGTCAGTGTCGAAAAATCAAATCACACTCAAATTACAGTTAATTGAAGTACTGAATTCAATTTGCCTCGACATTGATTTGAGGTTTATGTTACCTGAACGACCAACTCGTCCACAAAATGTTGCCAACTGAAGCATTGTTTTTTTTATCTGGACTGGAGTTGGTAGGGGAGGGCGGGGGGCTGTCAGCGGGAAAGGCGTGCGGCAAGCCGATTATGACATATTTTGTTGGCAGCTTTTCCTTGAACGCGTCATGGTCATGGCCACATTTTCCATCATTACTATCTACTATGAATATATTAAACGCTTACTGCCTACATATGTTTTTCATTTTGTTTTATTTTCGTAGACTGCACATCATAACTGTCACTTGCAGTGCAACCCTGTCCGACTGTCTTTCTCTTACGTATTTTCTGTATTTAGATATTCGCTGTGTTGTGTGTAGATACTCTTTCTATATTCTCACCTTTTCGTGTCATCCTTATCGTCGCTCTCGTCGTCCATCTTCGTATTTGTGTGAGGATAATCCACTTCCAAATTGACGAATTAAAAAAAATTATTCCAAAAACGAAAAAAAACACTGCACAAAATATTTTAGGTAGTTAATTTGATGTTTACATATTTATTTTATTTTTGTTGTTTTGGCTTTTCATTGAAATTGAATTGTTAACACTTTTTGTTGTTTTTTTTTCACTAGCAAACACACAACAGCTATTTCCAACTGTGCCACATTTTGTATTTGTTTTTCAGCTGCTTGAATAAATTTTTAGAGAATTATTTAATTTAATATTGTGCATTAGTTATTAAAGAAATATTTTTGTTGTATAAATAAATGTATATTTTATATATTTTTAGTTGCGACGCGATTCGCGTTACCGTCAGCAACAAGTGCAGTTGAGCTTCTGCCCTGCCTTTGCCTGTCAATATGCTTAAGTCAACACACACACACACACACATAACACTCACACACACACACACACTATAGCACACAATGGCTTTGTGCTGCTGGCAGCAGCAGCAGCAGCATCCTTTGCGAAGGAGTCGACGCTGCTGCTGCAGTTATGTAATGTTTGTGGCACTCGATTGTGCTGCGCCTGCGCATGTGCCACAATACGTGCCCCGTGGTGAATACGCTGTGCTCGAGCGCCAATCAGTGCAGGCGTCGCAGATGTTGCACTTTTGCAACCCCTAAAAAGTATGCTACGCTGAGTGCTACCAAATGCGTCGGCGAATGCCATAACAACCTATTCCCAGTCGCTGCTGCTCCAACTCCCGCTATCTGTACTTGTGTGTGTGAGTGTGCGTGCGTGTGTATGTGAGAGCAGCTGCTAACCAATTGCCTGGCTGCGTTGCCTTTTTCCACGACGCCTATTTAAAGAGCAGACAAACACACACACACACACAAATACACACATTGCATAATGTTTCTCTGTGTGTTTGTGCGTCTGTGTTTGTTTGAGTGACTCTACATTTTGAGCAGTTGATTTTGAACTTGATCTTTTTTTTATAAGTTCCTGTTGTTGTTATTCGAATGCAAACGTTTGCCGCAATTTAGCATATGGGTAAACAATCGTTTGCTTAATTGCCAATTGGAGGGCTTCGTGTGCAGCAATTTGTGGCAACTTGCCGCACAAAAACTTTCACTGTTGCCCCAAGAAGAAAATGTCAAAGAAATTGTTCTCGAAGCTCTCATTGTTGTTTGCTGAAAGCCTGGCAACTGCTTGCCACAAAAAGAGGAGTGGTTGTTGCAAAAGGTGCAAAATGTTGCTGCTGCGTTTGCCCTTAATTAAAAGCGATTCAAGCGAGGGCTTTAAATGTGCGGCTCAAAAGCGGCTTAAATCGCACACAAAAATACAAACATACACATATATATATGTATATAGATAGGTATGTGGGTGTGTGTATGTGTGAGTGTGTATGTGTATTTGTAGCTGTTTAATTAATCCGTTTAGCCGCTTGTCCGGCAAACAGCAAGTGAAGCATTTAACGAGTCATAATTTCCCACATGTATTCTCGCAGACATAAATCCAAGCGACCAGTCACATTTTAAATCAACATCAAAGTCAAAATGCCGACAGCTTTTCCAAGTCTCACATCCCCTGACTCCAAACACCCACCCCCATCCCCCTAAAGCTGTGAATGCTGTTTCTGGCCAAGTGTTGCTGGTTAACCCTAAGTAGCTGCTGCTGCTGCTGTTGTTGTTAGTAGAAAGACAGGTTGAGTTTTGGCTTACAGACTGTGGTTTCGCCAGCTTTAAATAGAAGCTGTTGATAATTGGCAACAAGTTATTTAATGGCTCGTATTGCAATTAGTGCGGTTTGCTGGATACGGAATTGGCAATAGCAAGAATATTGAGTCTAAGACGGAAGGAGTCACGCACAGAGAGAGACCAAAGCCTGCACAGTTTATTTTAGCAAATGTAAACAAAACATAAATCTGCATGAGCTTTTCATAAGCTATTTACTACTGCCACCGCTCCCGAGCTAGTCCCACCCGATCTAAAGCCCGAAGCAAACAACATATTTTTCAATGCACATTTGGCATTGATAAAAGTTGTTTTATTTTTTTGCAATGCGGAAGCAAATTACTCAAAAAGCCGGTTGCCAACAAGATCGTTGACTGACCTACTCATGCTAAAAAGCGCAAAGCTCTCTTCTGTTCTCTGCTCTCTCAGGGCTCTCCCGCTCAAATGTTCCCACACTCTCGCTCTCTTGCTCGCTTGCAGTGGCAGCTAACGTCATTTGATTGCATTTCTAAAGCTTCGCTCAGTACGAAAATTATCGCATAGTTACGCTGTTTGTGTGTGTGTGTGTGTGTGTGTGCTTGCGTGCCAATGTGTGTGTGAGTGCTTGTGTCGGTGTTTGATTTCTTTGTCAGTGAACTTGAGCTTTTGCTGGCTGCGCTAATTGCATTGCGATTACAGCATAGCGAAACTGTGTGCGTGTGTTTCTGTGTAAAAATCTGTGTGTGTGTGAGTGTTGTGTGTGATAATACCTAACACTTATACACCCCCTTCAGCACACAGCTCTTATCTACGTTTTCTTTGGCTACGTTCCGCCTTTTACGAAGCTTTGCGAGACTTCTGTAATATTTTTTGTTTCAATTGCACTGCTGCACTTTTGCACTACTCAAATATACGCTCTCTTCCTTTCTCGCTCGCTCTCTCTAGCTGTGTATATCGCTTCTTCTCTTGCGTTGTCGTCTACGCTCTCTTTGCTTGCGTTGTTTTAAACTTGACTTAATTAAATTTTTCCTTTTTTTCTGTTGTGGTTGTGCTTTATTTTTATATTCTGCCAATTGTCCGTCATTCATTGATTTATTTTATCTTTGTGTTTTTATTGTCATTTCCGCTTTGTTCGAACATTTGTTTGTCAGACATCTAATATTTGATATTTGAAAGATTTGGGCACACTTAAAAATAATATTAATTTCAAGCACTGGCTGAGCTCAGGTCTAAAGATACTTTTTCCCTTCAAATCTTCTAACCTGTCCCACTCAAAAGTAACTCGTATATATTAAGTACTAATGCAGCGATTTGTCTTGTTGCCATAAATAGTCGGGGCATGATGCACTTAAGCACCTCATCTCGCAGGTGAACATTCGATGGGGCATACAAAGCGGATGTCTGTCTACAAACAGAAGTGTGTACATTGCACATGCTCAACGACAAACTTGCTCATTAATTATAATTTTTGTTAAGTGGCAAACTTAGTAATTTAAATTGAATATTAGTTTGAAGCACCCTTTGTACCAAGCTATTGAGTATTTAAGAAAAAGGAGATATGTTTGTTTGACTTAATCTTTATAATTTATCCAGACTCACTTACGCTTAATTCTTTAATTATCTGATAGCTTTTTTAATTTTATACATTTAAGTTGTATATTTAAACTAACAATAGTTATAGTCAAATTGTTTGTAGATTCTCATATTATAAGATATTTCTAAAGTGTGTTTAATCAGTCAAAGTTCTGAAGATCTCTAACGTCAAGAAGCAAAGTCTTATCATGAATTCTTATTCAGATGTTCCTTTGTGACGCAATAATTAATTACTCCCTTTTTCAAACAATCATTTAAGTACTTTTTGTTCCTATTTGGACAGCTGCTATCCTTATCTGACCAAATAATAACTCATTGCAGCTTTTTTTTTATTTTTCTCATGTATTTGTGTCAAACAAAGATTTTGGCTAGCTAAATAGAATAACGCTCACTTAAGGCTTTTTTAACGCTATTTTGCACTCACAAATAATGTCAGCAGTGGTGTTTTAATAGTGTTTGTCAGTCTCAAGTCATATTTAAGATTTGGTTGAAAGACGTATTGCAGAGATTTTGAATTATCTTTGTAATATATTTGTTTATAATTGAATAGTAGTAAATTGAAATGCATTTACGCTGGCATTCTATCTGTCTGGCGCATGATCACACACACACACACGCACACACAGGCAATTAGGCACACCAATGCAGAATGCACACGCGCACTCACACAGAGACGCAGCGGGTAGCAAACTGACACACACACACACAAGCACAAACACACACACACACACTGTTGGTTGATTCGACTCGACTTGACGCTCAAACGCTGACGATGACGTTTCAAAAAGACGCTACTCAAAGCCAGAAACAGACCCAAAAACCCAGGTCCCCAAATAAAAACCAAACCGAGCACCCTTCACCCTCTCCTTCAGCAACCTTAAACGACTTTGACAATGAAGGAATGAATATAAAAAAAAGAAGAAAAAATTAGCTGAAATACTTAAAAAAAAAACTCAACAAATTATATTATTTTTCCTGTTTTTAGTTTAAACTTTTCTTTCCATTTATGTATTTTGTTTGTTTGTCAGTTACTTATTTAGCTGGCATCTTTGAGCTACGGTTTAGTGCGCTCTCCTTTTGCTCTCTTTTGCCCTGCATACGTAGAACCGTTTTTTGGTTGAATGCACTTTTGAGTAGTTCTCATATTTTTAGTGTTTGTTTGCTTCCCCTCCCCCCACCGACCCCCTCCACTTTGTTCTTGTTTGTCGTTTGCGTTCTAATAGATTTTTATTATACTTTCGCACTTGTGTTTAACAGTTAGTTTTCACGTCGTTTCCTTTTGCTTTCGTTTGATTGCCTCGCATCTGTTTTTTAATTTAATAATTAACATTTAATTTATTTTATGCATTTGTTAATTTTTCTATTTAGAACTAGTAGACTTTAAATATATTTGTCACTTGAAATACATTTATTTTATATGCACACATTTCTTATCAACACTTGATTTGGTTTTCAGAAATTACACAATATTTATAATTCCCGCTTTTTTTTATGTAATTTTTGTTTACTCTGCTTTTCGCTTTCGTCGGCTCACATAAAATAATTGTTTATTTGTGTTTGGTATGTTTCCAAAATAATTGCATGGCTCTTCAATAAATTTCCACTTTGAAAATATTTTTATTTTATTATTTATTTTACTTTGCAAACGCTTATATTTTATATTTTTATAACAAAAAATTCTAAAATGTTGATGGAAAAAAACAAAATACGCGCACACAGATACACTGAGAGAAATAGGGGCGCACTCTGTGAAGCTGGCAAGACGAAAGCGTATAATTTACGATCGAGTTATAGCGGAATATCAGTTTTAGACACAACGAATTGCACATTAGAATAGCGGCGAGTTATAGAAGACCGTTATGAAGATACAGCGAATATTATAAATACTATATACGAAATATATTTATATATACTATTGCTAGGTACGTTTTGGGCTTGTCAAAGCAACCGCTGGCAATTGCGCCTCGAGCTTTTGGAGCTGACTGACTGGTGGGAGGCTGCTGCTACTGCTGCTGTTGCGGCTGCTGCCTCTCGCTGGAGTACAACGCTTTTGTTGATGATGTGCAACTGGGTATTGAATACTGGGCACTATATACTGGGTATGGGGCGACGCGGTCGACGCTCGTTGTCGCTGCGCGTGTCAAAATAAAACTGAAAGAAAAGGCCCCAAAAACGGTCGAGTACGAGAACTGCAATTTCTAAGCTGCACCGCTGCGCTCGACAAAATGAAAAATACAACAACAAAAATCGTCGTTTTGTTGTGCTGTGGATAAACGTTGAGCGTCGAGCACGAAATGCGAGCGCAAATAAAATAATGTTCTCAATTCTTACTAACACACACACACGCAAACACTGAGAGAGAGAGAGAGAGAGAGAGAAATGCTCACATGCCTTTTTGCCGTATTGCTTTCCGCTAGCCGGTAGCTAGCAGCAGTACTGTTCAACGGTACGTATACGCGATTTGTCAGCGCTCTCTCTCAGCATTATTATTACCTGACATCTGCGAGCAGCGACCGGCTATTATTTAATACTCACTCAACGACGATCGCAGCGACGCCAGCAGCGACGCCAGCAGCGACGCTTAAGTCGCCTGCCTTTGGTCACCAAGCAGCAGATAGCAGATAGCAGACTGCAGTCAGCAGACTTCTCCTTGCTTACTTTGCCTTTATCTTTCTCTCTCTCTTTCTCACACACATATACTCGCTCTCTTTCTCTGTCTCTTTCAATAATTTACAGCTGCTATCTGTTATCAGAATTGCGATTTTCAAACGATTTTTTAAGAACACAACATAGTTGTAAGCGTTTCCCCCCTCGAGAGGTTCAAGGTCTTCAAAGTTTTGTTGCATTACAATTAATATGCACTTTACGCCTCTGCAGCTGGCATTAGCAGCCTAATGATACCCTTTGTTTTTCAGGTCAGGTGTTTCAAGCTAAACGGCAAGTGCAATTATTGATGATCTTTGCCAGCTAAAATCGAAGCTTTATAATACTTCTAACACTGGTATACAAAATATTTTATATAAATTAATTTAAATAGAATTACTTTAAATATTATGCCAAAGATGTAAACTTATACTTACTTATTTATACTTACGCAGTAACTCGAGCCGTTGATTGTGTACGAAATGTTAAATTTAGTTTAAAAAATATGTAATAATCAAAGTTGCGGTCTCAAAACTTTTCAGCACTTAAGAAATAATCAAATTCTTTAAGATTTCTAAATACATTTGCAACCGAAGAAAAAAAGAAGTGGATTTTAATTGTTCTTATTCAATTGTTCTTATGGGTTACCATTTTGCACACTTGGCTCAAACGCCACATGCCAAAGATTAAAGCGTCTCCATTAATTTGCAACATTTAATGTTGCGTTAATATCTGTTGAAACAAATCTATTCTTTATGTTCCTGTAATTATTGGTTCCTTGACAAATTAACCTTTCAATAGGTTTTTTAAAAAAATATATCGATTGATCTTTATTATCAAATCCAATAATTGATTCAAATGGAAGAGTTGCTCAATTCATCTGATTCGGATCGAATTGCACTATAAATTACGTATTTATTCTATGCTTACGTAATATGCACCATGGCAGAGATTTGCATAGTGCATTTGTTATTGTTTTCAAGTCTTATGCATTTGGCTTGCAACACAGGATATATCGAAATTGTATATAGTGCAGTCAGTCAGTGGCCACTGGGCCAATCTGGGTGCTACACCTAGTGTTAAATATTTATGGGGTTTTTTGAAGTTGGTTTTTGTGTTATTGATTTGATTTTGCGTAGCGTTGAACTCAAATCGCTGTCGAAGGCTATGCGGCAAACGGATTGCAATGGAATTAGCCTAAAAGTGGAATAACTGTACAATTTGATTTTAATTTGTATGTGTTTGTTGTAAATTGCATTTTATTGGACATTCGATTTTGTAAATGAAAGAAATACGAAAATAAGTAGAAAACTGAAATATCATTTATCATATATATATATATGTAGATATATATATCAATATATATATATGTGTATACCATAGTCATATTCATTCATATATTCATTTATTTCTTTTTCGCTTTTTTTTGTTGTTTTTTGTTTTGTTTTGTTTTAGTGTTTTCGGTATAAATTAGACACAAAAAACGTTTACAAATTATGTCGAATTTTTTAAAAACTTAGCTGACAAAAATCATTGATTATGTTGTATAAAATTACATAGCTAGGTGCTAAATATGTGTGTGTGTGTGTTTGTGTATGTGTGTGTTTACTAAATTAAATTCGTGATCATATAAGAAAGATGCTTGTTTGTAAGGCGTAGTTCAACAAAGTCCTAACTATATACAAGGATTTTGAAATGAGCTGACTGGCAAAGCAAATTGTTGTTTTTAAAATTGATTTGCTTCACAATATAAAATTTAAATGAGGCATGAGGCTTACAGTTAAATAAATTATTTTAATTACTACTTAAAGTTCTTGTGTGTTCTTTCGTTTATAGGAATGCGGACTTTAGATACAGATACAGATACAGATACAGATTTAATTATACAATATATAATAAGTAGTTACAGATACAAATACAGAAAAAGAGCATTGGCATTAGCCGATCAATCATTTTGAAATTGGCATATATATATAGTTGTATATAGGTGAGCACACATATAATATACAATACAACTTGGATAGTATTTTATAGCTTAATTAAAAACATTTACAGAGAGACAGATTGTGTATGTTTGTCAGTGTGAGTAGAAGTTAATTATTTTTAGAGCACAATTTAATAAGGGGGAGGCTAACGAAACACAAATATTGAATTAATTGAAACTGTTTTTTGTATACACGAATTCTAACTACTCGCTAATATTGAGAGTTCTCTCTCTCCCTCTCTCTCTTTTCTCTTTTACACACGTACATTAGTTACGGTACATTATATGTATCTATATACAATTATACTTGTATCTTTTATCTTTTTTTTTTTTTAGTTATACAAAAAAAAAATAGTTGCAGATTGTCTTATAGTTCCAGCCGCTTATACTAAATTAAACCGAGAGATTCTCCCTGGAGAGAATTCTCAGCTCTTCTTCCTCGAAATCTTCTTGTGTTGTTTTGTTGGTAAAAAATTGTTTTAAGTAATGTTTTTTTTTTTTTCATTTTCGAGAGTTGCATTGAATTATTGAGTTTTCTTTGTTTCAGTGTATTTTGCTGTTGGCCTTTACATCGTTTATAATATGTGTGTATTTGTTGTTGTTGTTTTAGAAACCATTAGTTGTTGTGGTTGTTGAAGAGAAATATTTGCAATGCCAAAAATTATTATATTTTTGTATTTATTTATTTATTTTTTGTTTGCTTTGTGGAATGTGGTTGGTTTTTATGGTAGAAACAAGAAAATGGGGGCTCTCTCGATTGTTAAAGGGGCGTCCAAACGACTTTTGATTGTATGTGTATGTATATATATATATATATATATATATATATATATATATATATGTATATATATATGGTTATAAATTGTAAATCTCTCTCGTTAACTACTACACATCGAGCAAGTTGAACTTTTACACACAATTAGTTTACACTTTCAAGTGAACAGTTTTAAAGGTTACAGTTTACAGTTAACAGTTTACAGTTTATAGCTACAGTTTACAGTTCTAAGTTTTACAGTTAACAGTTTATAGTTTACAGTTTACAGTTATGTTTTCAACTACTGATAATTTGGTTCTGCTAAGTTATTATTATTATTATTATTATGTATATATTTTCGTTTTGGCCCCTAGGATAACAGTAACGTGTAATACGAATGGCTTAGACACAGAAATTACGCTTGTTGTTTTTGTTTATGTTGTTGTTGTTGTTATTTTCATCTACCACATTGAGAATAGGTTTCGACATTTATTACAAATACTACAACTGCACTACAGCATCAGCTCCTCATCGGTGTGTGGCTCTGCATACAAACAGCACTCATCCACACCCACTCCCACCCCTACACCAACTCCCACTCCAACGCCACCCGCTGCCTCATCGCCCACCTGCTCCTCACAGTCGAGGCTCAGATCGTGGGGCTGCTGCGGCGGCTGCGGCGCCTGCTGTTGCGGCTGTGGCTGCCTCAGCTCCTGCAGCCAGTCCAGCGTCTTATCTATGGCCCGCAGACGCTTCTCCAACAACGTGGTGGCCAGGATGTCCACCTGCAAGGAGCAAAAGATGCCGATTAACAACTGCTGTTTACACAACAAAAATAATGCAATAAATATGCTTAAAATTATAAAGTGAGAAATAAAAAAAGGATCGGGTTACGAGTAGTAAAAGATGTGGAAGACGTACCTTCAGCTGCTGGGAGAGTGGCAGCAGTGCAATGATCCACCAGGCCCAGGCTGGTCCGTCCGTGATCAGTTGCCAGCTGTGTTCCAGCGGCGGCATCTGGCCATAACTCTGGAGTATCTCGTGCTTCTGCTCGGTGCTGAGGCTCTCGAACCAGCCGGTTGCCTTGTCCATCACCTGCGACTGCATCGTTGCCAGCGAATCGACCTGATCATTGGCAACCGGCTCATCACAGATGTACTCCACCTTGGCCGTTTCATAGCCATCCTTTTCGCTGCGCGCAAGTATCTTGAAGCGTTTGCAGCCAATGGTGCTAAGTATGGAGCAACCATCGCCGAGGAGCACACAATCCCTGATATCCAGAATGGTGCCGACATCGTAGTAGCGCGATTTACCGCTATGCGGCTGGACAATGCCGAACGTCTTGTCGCCGGATTCGAGGGCGCGACGCACCATTAGTCGATAGCGCGGATCACAGACGAACAGGGGGCAGGGCACCGATGGGAAGGCCGCGGTGCAGATGAATACCGGCACCGACGGCTCCAGATCGATCTCCTGGCGAAAGCGCGCCTCGTACTGGTCTGGAATGAATCGTTTCATTGCGGCTTCTAGGAATTTCGTAACTGGCCGCTTGGCCAGCGCAAAGGGTACTGGCGAGGATGAGCCCTGATACAGATTATTATTGACATTTAGTTCCACAAGTGGTGACATGCACAATGGACACGAGGAGTTGTAATCCATGCAACGATCCAAGCATACCAAACAGTAGGTGTGTCCACACGGCGTCACCACCGGCTTCCACAGCGTCCGGCAGCACAGCACGCAATCAAAGTCGCTGGCATCGATCAGCTGACCGCTTACAGCACTCAACTGCCGCTGACCAGCACCACCGAGCTCTACACGAGGAAGAGAGAAAGAGACAGATATATTAGTAAAAATGTGCTTAAATTGGGTTTTACTCTATTCAAGTAGTATCATTTTTCATTGTGCGAGAGTTTAGGAACATTAAAATAAGCTGCAGCTGTTATTAAACATAATCCAAATCCTATTCCTATCCTATTCCTTCTATTAAATACGACCCTCATATGACTCACTTCTCAGTCGCTGCATCTCGAGCTGGGCGCGTTCGAGGACGCCGCTGAGCACCCGACTGCAACGTCGGCCCTCGAGCGAGTCACGCTCTTGGGGCAGCTGTTGCGTGCCGCGTGACGCTTTCCATTTTCTGCGGCAATGTTTGCGATTCGCGTGGCGACGCGCCTGCAGCTCGAATTGCTTGGCGCTGTGCAGCTGATCGTAGACGCTGTGCTGATCGATGTAGTCAAGGGCGCTGGGAAACAGAAGATCGCCGTTCATGTGCAGATGCGTCGCCTCCTCCTCGACCTCATCCACCCCGTCTTCGACCTCGACCTCCTCCTCGTCGTCCTCGTCGTCGGCCATGATGTAGTTGTTGTCATAGTGCTGCTCACAGCTCAGGCCGAACTCATCCTCAACATCGTCGAGATGCACGTGATGATGATGCTGTTTCCTGCGACGACGCTCCCAGAGCAGCACATACGATGACTTTGATGGCGCATAGCTGCGCTGCTGCTGCGCTGTCGACGCGGGCAGCGAATCAATCGAGCCGCGACTTTTGGGCACTAAAGCCAGGAGACGTTGCAGTATCTGAAAAAGAGAGGCATTTAGTTGATGCTGGATACAGAAAGAGAAACACTCACCTTGGCGAGATCATGTTGAAAGATTTCCGAGTTGCTGAGATTTGTGTTCTTGTCGAGGCAAATGGCCAGAAAGACATTGAACAAGGCCTCCTCCAGATGGCTCAAGCCGCTGAGCGCCAAAGCGCGCAAATAGTGCGCCTGTTTCAAATTAAAGAGTAGAGCAATTAGCGAGTGTTCACTGTAGTCGAGTCTAGTCAGTCAAGCCTACCTTTGGCGATGTGCAGCGCGTTCTGAGCGCATTTTCAATGTCCGCCAGGGAACTTTGATAGTGATTCAGTTTCAACAACACCTCGGCACGCAAACAGAGACTTTTAAAGTTGCTCGGCGCTGTAAAGAAAAGGTGCAAGAAATTGAATTAATTTATATGCAACGCATCAGCTGTAAAAGTCATGCAAATTATGAAAATCGTGAAAATCACACTTAATGTCAACTACTTGAAATTAAAATGTCAAAAATTATCAGCTCGTCAAACAAATTTCTACATTTCTTTTTCTCGTTTGGAGACGATATTTGTGCTGTTTGCCAAAGCACTTGGCAGCTAATTATAAACTTTACGTTCACGTTTGCCTCAAACCATCCATTCAATGAGCCATCCAACCAACCGCCCACCCACGGCGACGTTCAACACGCGCGCAAATTCGACAATTAGTTCGATGTCGACGCTGATGTTGACGTCGCTGTCGCTGTCGCAGCGACTGCAATCGCCCACGCGTCGCTGCATCTTGTTTGTCTAATTTGACAGCACTTCTTTCAGTCTGCAGTCTGCATTAACAGGGGCCTTAACAGCGGCCGGCACGCGCCATTACTTATAATAAAGAGATTAACATTGCTAAAATGTTTTAAATTTATAATTTTCAAAATAACAGCAACTGATGCGTGAAAAGCAAATATGCGATTAATTTAAAGATTTATTTAGTTTGTGGTGTATATTTCAACAGGCATGTTACATCAAACTTGATTGAACAACACATTTTAACAGTTATGCCATTTAAATTAATGTCTAGACATTAAATAAATTCATATAAAACACGTATCAAGTTCAACAAACGAGTTTAACATAGTTATAACAGTTAAAGACGCAGAAAAAGTTGTTAGCGACATGTTAACATGTTGCCAACAAATAAATGTGCGACTGTTAACTGGCGTCTGGCAACATGCAAAGTACCATAGCTGATGTTTAACAGCGCTAAGAAATTGTGCACTGCTCCCACATTAGGCAACAGCGTTAACACTGGTTAAGAGCAAGTGCACTTAACATACATGTAAAATCGCTCTCTTCAAACGCGTGCTCTCTTACGCTGTTAACTGTTAAGAGTGGGGCCTATGGGGAGGCGGCATATTGCAGGCAGCTGCTGACGCTGCTGTTAAAAAAATCGCGATTATGTAGCCTAACATTACGCAACATAAAAACAAGCGCAACAACAATCAGCGCAGCGGAAGCCTCAACGTAGATATCAATAAATGTCTGTCCGTTTGTCTGACTGTCTGTCTGTCTGTCTGTGTGTGTTTGGCCCTACGGCCGCTGTTGTTGCAATTGTTATACAAATTGTTGCAAAAATGATTACATATCAGCCAATATGCGCAGCAAATGCAGCAAACTTTTGCTGCTCATCAGATGTAAGACTTCCAGCTTGTCAGCTACAGATACAGATACAGATACAGATACAAATACAGATAGAAACATAATGATGTTGTACATGTTTAAACTTATGCCTGCTTATGTCGCTATGCTAGCAGGTTATGTAAAACACTCGTTGCTCGGCAATGTTTGTCAATATTGTTGTCCCAAATTGATGTCAAGTGTGTGTGTGTGTCTATTTGTGTGTGTGTGTGCAAAATGATAATATAGATAGATAAGGCAGGTAAATTGAGGATGTGTGTTGGGTAAGTGTGCTGCGGGCATGTGGGCTAAATGATGATAGAAGGCGCTTATTTTACAGCTATTTGGTTGAATTCACACGTGTCAGATAAACAGCTAATTATTTTGAAATATATCTTAGGTATTAGTCTTTAAATAGATAAGATACACAATTTAAATATGATTCATTTATGCTTCATTTCTAAATATACAAATTTAAAAATGGCTGAAGACTGTTAAAATGTATAAAAATGGAAATTGCATAATATGATAAAAGTTGGATGAACAATAGTTATGTTAATAGAAAATGATTTATTTGTTTGTCTAGCGTTTATCTAATTCAATCACATCCACAGCTTTATTCTGAACTTGTTGACTAGATAAAGTGGCTAAAAACATTGACATAACTTATATGGTTTGTTTTTCTCATATAGACAGATACGTCTGCTTATCAAAATTGCTCGATTTAAACTTGATATTGTGGCACACTTATCACTTCCACAGTTGCTTTCTTTCTTATCAATGCCATATATTAAGCATATATATATTCTTGATCATAGCCATAGTCTGCTGAAGGCAGTATATAAGAGTGAGATGACCGGATCATGCCACTTATGTGTATAGTATAATTCCGATCTATATATAATCACAGTCGTGCCTAAGATAACTGTTATTATAGATAACCTTGGCAAGGACGATTATTTATTTTATTTTATATTATATTCAGATTAGGAATATTGATCAAGCTATTGAATAGATAATTTCAAGTTGTATTATGCATATTTTATCTGTAATAATCATATCTATCGTATTAGTAATCTTTTTATTAGTTTATCTAAACCCATTATCACAAGTTTAGTTATTGCATAATACAGAATAAAACCGCAACTGTTTAGCAATCGCCAGCATTATTCCATCAAGCAATTAAGAACATATAGAAACTTAGATAATTGGAGACAGACTCGCATCGCTATCAACTTGAGCAGCTGGGAACGTGCTCAGCTGGCAAAACATGCAATATCTACATATATATATATATACATATATAAATATATATATATATATATAATATATGTATATCAACTTGATATATACCATATATACATATATATCTCATTGCTTTCGCTCGCCACGTTCAGCACTCGACTTCCCGTTCGATAGTGAGCGACAGAGATAGAGAGAGAGAGAGATACAGAGAGAGAGAGAGAGGGAGAATACTTATAGACGTAATTGCTTACAATGTAAGCTGCTCGAGCAACCGTTGAGCAAAGCAAATTCAATTAATATGCAAAAGCCGAGTGCCTCAATATTGTTGCTGTTGCTGTTGCCACTTTGCCCTTATTAGAGAACTTAACGCTAGAACAACATACAACAACAACAACAAAAACAACAAAAACAACAACAAGAAGCAGAAAGAGACTCCCTCGCACTTTGATCATCCTTCGCGTGATCATTTTTCCTTAATGCTGCAGACAATTTAAGCCAATCTGTTAATAAATTGCATTTCTGCATTTATCGTTCTATATATATACTATATACAACATACACTCAAAGAAAGAAACGAAAGTTCTTAATTCAAAAATGTTGAGCAAATATTATTCCGCAGTGCAATTTTCTGAAGGATTTTCCTATCTATTTTCAAATGTGTTCAATTATTAGAATTTATATTTCTACAAACTGTAAAAAGCTTTTCTAATTTTAAGTATTTGGCGAGAAAATTGTTCTAGTTTTCACAGAGATTTATTGCATATTTTTTTAGAACGATTATTTTTCCGAGTGTATGCATGTGTATATATTTCTTGGCCAAATGCGGCGAGCCGCTTTCATTGAAATCGGATTTCGTCACGTACATTAGAAATCATTTCGCGAATTTTGCGATTCTCGTTGACAAGTGGCCGCCACTTGCAGATTACATAATCATCACAGAATATATAGTGTACGATATAAAATTGAAATCTGGCAACTGATTCATGAATCAAGTGTACTACAACCACAACCGAATGACAACAGTATACAATTTCAGTTCAGACATGATTCATGTCTATTTAAATTTAAATGACAAGGGGATAAAGTGCATGTGCATATTTTGCACCACTGTGCGCTCCAATTGTGGGCCAGCAGCATATCATCTTTATCAACCCATGCACGTCACATAAATCAACGTGTTTTTTATGCCATTCTCCAACCGAAACTTAATTGTGCAAAAAATGAAACGTCGTTAAACAATTTGCTAAAAATAAATGTTGCGTAGTCGCCGCATCGTCCGACGCTGGTCAATCGCTTTGATTATTATGCTGTGCAAATTGCTGGGCACAATGCAAATACACACCACACACACCACACACACACACACAAACACACACTTAGATCATTACATAAAGCCAGCTGAAGGAGACACGAGCAAATGTGGAATACTGAATGCTGGAGCCAAACTGACCCAAATACCAAAATGAATGCCCATAAAATTGCCCAGCAATTCCCACTGGGGGGAGTGGCAAGTGGCAGGCAAAGACAACTTGTTAAGGGAGCCATTGGGCCAACTTTATGCCAGTTAGAAGGCCAGGCAAAATGGCGTAGCTGAAAGCCGCTCAAAACTTAAAACTGCAATTCGCTTGGGAAACGCATTTTATGCGTTTTAGATTTGGTTTTTTCAGCTCTTTGCTTTTTGCTTGTGGTTTATTTTATGTTCTTGTTGTGTGTGTGTGTACAGTGTGTGTGTGTGTGGTTTGCCGCAAAAAGCGTGTGTTTTAGAAGATATAAGGCAAAAGTGTTAATTTAGCTAGTTTTATGACACACTTAAGCTCACTTCTGAGCAGAAGAGTTAAACCAAATCGATGGTCAAATTGCAATGAAAGATAGTGTCCGACTAGCAAATACTCTATAAATAAGCCCATATGTGTATGTGAGTTGTAGGGTATATGACCTCAATAAACCCAATAAATTATATAAAAAACTTGTGCAAAAGTATGTAACAGACAGCAGCAGGCATCAACCCCCTAAATTATATATCTTCTTGATCTAGATCAATACTCTTGTCTAGTTTCATAACATTAGCAACCATAGGATGGTTAACAGCTTTATTTAGGGTATATTCTAGTCGAATTGTGCCATAATTTTATTCTCCCCAGTTGAGTTGAAAGTCGCCAAGTGTGTGTTTTCTGCAACGATTCGCAAAACTGTGTGCAGGGTATCTGCTAGTCGAGCTTGCTTCCTTGTCGTACAAGTATTAAGAATATATATATATCTGTTTGCAGACTATTTGTAGATATATATATAATATAAATTTTGCATTGTTTTGTAGGAAATGAATTGCATTGTCTGCTCGTCTCTTGAGTCGGTCGTTAAACGTTTCATTTGTCGGTCATTTAACGATTCGTTTTCAAGAGTTCATTAATTATGCTTTAAAACGACAGAGAGAAATTGGCCAATTCTGGGGATCATGTATATATATACTAAGCATATCAAAATTAAGTGTGAAATGCTGATAAATTGGCTTCCCGAAAAGACTTGTGCGGCACATGTTTTACTAAATTATTTTGCCTCATATTCGCTGGCGCTGTCTGTGGCATGCCACGCCCACAATCAACAGCTAAATGTCAACGTCAAAAAGAGAGTTTAAAACAATAACAACAAAAACAGCATAACAATCGCTGCGACATTTGCTCAAATACCCTAGAGTTGGGAGGGAGGGAAACATTTGGCATTTAGCAAAGTAAAATTGAAATGAACACTTTAAACAATTTATGGCCGAAAACAAATGTTAACTATTCCGTTTAAGTGTACAGTAATTTATTAACAATATACTTTTTACTGACCAATTCCAAATGAGGAAATGTGCAAAGCAAACTATTCTTTCGAATTTTTATCGGATTTTTTTTATATGTTCACATTCTTGACATTTTGGGAAACAATTAAGGAAACGAGGCTATCGTTAATGGGAGTGTCGAAATAACCGTTACTATAAATAAAACGACTGATCGGCTTAGTTTGAGTTATCTTTTCGAAATGACAACACAATTAATTCCAATATAAGAAAATAAAATAAATAGATTTAATTTCTAGTTTGCTAATAAATTAAAATAATTAAATAAAATCTTTTAAAAAATAAATATATCTTTTTTGTATTTTTAAATAATTACATACTTTCCTGTTTTTTCTATACGAAATTATATATTTTAAATTCTACACCTATTCGAGAATGTCAGAAATGTTGATAACTTAATCAGATCACATTCAATTTAAATGATGCCATTAAGTTAGTTGTTTATGACTCTTGTTTTGCGCAGTGCATCTAAATGTCGGTTATTTGCCAACTTTTGAACAAAACTTTATCTGTTCTTTTCTGTTAGTTGTTCAGCAGCAGCAGCAGCAGCCACGTCAACTCAGCAATCCGCTGCTGGCAAAAGGTCAACTCATCGCCTGCGTGGGTTCAAGGCAAGGTCAACAGGAAGCGGAGTGGAAGTTGATAGTCTGCTAAGCGCAAAGCGTTGTACACAAATCACGCACAGAAGCAGGACTAACACTAAAGCTGAAAAAGCTACAGTTGCGAGTGAAGTTAAAGAGAAGCTGCGGGGGTGGAGTGAGTTGGGGCAGGGAAGGGGGGAGGGGCAAACGAGGCTGCATCTCATTTGCCTGTATCTGTTTTCGTAATACGCTAACGGGTGATTGACCCACACCCAGCAGCTTTTCATGTATGTATCGGAGTTGTTGTTGTTGTGTTGCGAGAATTGCGACGCAATTTTATTTACTGTGTGGCAAAGAGTTTGTGGGGTGAGATTGGGCTTTGCTGTACAACGGTACGTATGCGTCATTCGACAAACTGCGACTGCGACTGCGAGTGAGAATTATCTGCATTGCTTATTTAGCCAGCCAAGTGTATTTAAAGTTGGCTTTGAGCCGAACTGGGATCTTGGCAAAGCAAACCGATTTCAAGGTAAGCCAAGTAAACAAGTAAACAAATAAAAAAAAAAAACACAAAACAGCAACAATCTCCAAATAAGTATGCGGCTGTTATATAATCAGCGCTTAGCTGTTTTTTTTATTATTTATATGAATGTATTTTAAAGTCAGCCAGCCGCAACCTTCGCGCAATGTGGCGCGCCAACAAAAACAGCAATTAAATTAAAGTTCACATTTCGGCAATTTGCAACACATGCAAATTAAACAAAATATTAAAAACAGAAAAATGTAATAACATGTGGCATTGTTCCGTGTGGCAAGCGAAAATGCAATCAAATCATTCTTATGAATATTATTGCATATGTTCCAAAAAATGAAACAAAATAATCAATTTTATGGAGCGAACAAATTTTCAGCTGGAAAATGAGCGTGCAATAAAAACAAACAGAATTAACAACAAAAATCGCTTCAATGAGCACGCCAAAAGCAGCGCAGTCAACGACGACGTCAACGTCGTCGGCGACGTCGACGCAGTCGCCTGTGTTCAAGGTCAATCAGACAGTGCGAGATCTTGAAACTGATGACTGGAAAGGGAATAAATAGTGTTGGTGGCAGGGGAAGCGTGGGGGGCAGTGGTAAGTGTGGAGGTGTGTTGCAATAACCAACCGCACAGTTGGTCATTATTATTTCTTTTTTTGTTGGTTTGTTTTTTCTGTGTTTGCTGCTTCCTTTTTTTTTTTGTAAAGTTTTGTTATTTATATTTTGTAAGTTATGTGGGGCGTAAGATAGAGGCAAGTTTTATTTTTATGGCTGCCTTTGCTGTTGTTGTTGTTGTGGCAGCTTAACATTGTTAACATTGGTGCTGTGCGTTGCTAAGCCAAGCAGCTTATGCAATTGAAATAACGACAACCAAAGACTACCCAAAGACTGCCACAAAGCGCACAACTTCAAAGCCCACACTAAGCGCCAACAACAACAACAACAACAATCATATGTTGGTCAGCAAATGCTTTGAGTGCCGACACCTACAGATGCATAGTCATGGTTCAGTTACAAATAAGCATTCTATATTCATAAATATTCATAATACATTCCCATGTTGTACATTCTTATCATTTTCAGATATGCTTACTTAACGAGTGTGGCATATTCATGTATTAAGTCATGCTTATATTCTTGAATATACTTTGCCTATCTCAAACTGAGCTACATATTTGTAGAATAAATTGTTTTATGACAAATTGAACACAATCTGATTCCTTATTCCGCAATTAACATTGCTTATAGCCAAATTCCGATACAGAATATTAAGTTGTTGACTGTACAGTCAATATTCGTAATGAATGTTGCGAATGTTGAAATTTCACGCATAGCATTTATTTTATCGAATTTGGTATAGGGGTTATTTAGAGTATTTCAATATTATTTTCACACACTGTTGATATTTCAAGAAAAGTAGGCCCTAATTTTAAAATATAAATATAAATAAATTTATTTCTTATAATTTATTATTGTTTGTAGAGAAGATTTTACAATCTGTGTTACAAATAAATCATTTGTTTTACTATTTATTTCGGAAAAGAAACGTTTTATTTAAGCCAAGTGCTGTCTCAGCATTTAAGTGTATACAAAATTCGTTATTTTCATGTTAATCGTTATTTAATGTGGACGCCAGACAGAAGTCTGCCGCGTTGAAATATAAGGCCGAGTTACTCCAACCCCTCCCCCATCCCACACAACATAACTCAGAGCAGCACTCCACACATACCCCACCCCAACACCCCATTCCACACACACCCCACACACCATTCGCTTGTTATGCCATATGTTGTGTATTGACTTTGCCCAGGCATTTGCCATATGTTGTCGTTGACATTTGATAAATGTTCTCTCAATGAATGTGTGCGTTTAATGTGTGTGTGTGTGTGTGTGAGACACCATAAACAGACACACACACACACACACACACACAGGCAGACAGACATTTCCACTTCCGGTTGGTGGTTAGGCATTTTTGACGCGCAGTTAATTGATTTCTGAGACCCCCTTGAGCCAAACTGAGTCGACAAAATGTAAAATAATTCCTATAATCCACTTAAAAAAAATATGTGAACTACAAATGGGTTCTGTGATTCTGGCGCAGCAGCGTCTATTTTCGTAGGTCCGACTATTTTGGGACAGCGACTCAGTTCGACAGAGAGAGACAGCGGAAGAGTGAGAGAGATAGAGAGAAAGAGCGAGAGGAGCAGCTTATGTAATGACATGGGCGCAAACAGCCCCTAATGTTGGCAAAGAGTCGCAACACAAAATAAAAAATATCGAAATGAAAAAAAAAAACACTGGCAACGAAACCGGCTTTTTATGCAAAGCTGCCAAAAATGAGGCGCTCAAACTAAGGGGAGGGGCGGGAGGTGGGGGCTTACAACAGCCATTGCGTGAGCGTAAGCCAGCTTGTGCAACAGCAGGCGAGAGCGAGAGCGCAAAAGCCAAATGAAGATTAAACGAAGCGATGGTCACAGCAACAGGGCCAAAGAGGACCCATTAAGAGAGTGGCTGCCGAAGAGAGCAAAAGAGAGAGAGGGAGAGAGAGCGCAAGTTTGGCTTGTGTCAAAATTTTGACAGCGCAGCTCTCTCGATGATGGCGCTCTTGTTACGGCTGCGACGGTTGGCAAAGCCAAAAAAGTATGTCAAAGTCAAACGTTACTGCCGCCGTCACTGCCGCTGCCGCAGTCGACGCTGACGTTTACTAAGCATTGCTGCTGCTGCTGTTGCTGCCTGTGGTTGTCTCTTTATTGTTGTTGTTGCCGACGTCATTTTTATTATGTTTGTTTGGTAAGTGGAGCTCTGGTTATGTAAGCCCAGCAGCTAGCAGCAAACCAGCAGGCAGCAAGCAGCAAGCAGACAGCAGCCAACTGTTGGCCATCGTCGTCATCGTTTTGCTGTTGTTGAATTCGTTACGTTAAGCACAAGCACAAGCACAAGCCCAAAGCTCTGTCCTCCCCCTCGCTTGCTCGCCCCCGCTCATCAGCTCTCATTCAATGCGCTCGTCTTAGCCAGTCTTTTGTCTTTTTACGCCGTTTTTTCCCCCACATCTCTGCCCCCACTTCCTGACCTCCCCTTCCCACTTCCTGTCCCCTTTGCTGCTTGCAACTCATTTGTTTGTTGCCAATTTCAACGCTTGACTTTTTGCGTCGGCGGCGACGGCCTGAAAATTAAATCGTGATTTGTAAATGCGTTCAATTTTTCGACTCGCTCGCAACAAAGTGATGGGGTAGGGGGTTTTTATATAGTGTGGCAAGCAGTGAATTTGGCAATTTTGTAATAAGTTTTTTTTTTTTTTGTTTCGGCTGCGATTAAATAATCAACAACAACAGCGGCAACAATGTGGCAACAACAGTTGAAAGTGATTGTTGCTGATATCTTGTGTCATTCTCTGTTCAGTATTCAGTGTTGTATAATTGTTTTGTTATTGTTATTGTTTTTGTTTTGTTTGTTTTTTTCATTTTTTCTTAAGTTCTTTATATAAGTTTGCTGGCTGGCGATGACTTGCATAACAATAGATTACTTGTTGAGTTGTTGCTTTTTTTTTTGCATGTTTTAGCAGAACTAATTCCCGTTTTAGTCAGGCCTTTTAGTTGGCGACGCCGACGTCGCTGCTGTGATATAATCGACAACTTGAGTTGCGTTCCGTTCCGACAAAGTGTTCTTAATGAATGCGTTCTCGTAATGAGCTTTATGTCAAATGGGCAAAAGCTTTATGAACTTTTCATTTAATTTTTGCCGACTGCTGCTGCTGCCTCTCCTGCTTCTTCTTCTTACAACCACCTGCCATTCTGTTTGAGGGGGGAGTGCCAGCAGCAACTGTTGCATAACTTTGCCATTTGTTTATGCGGCAGATGAACACTTTTTTGATGGCCCATTTGTGTGTGTAAAATTTCGATTTGTTGGCCAATATTACGCCCTTCTCTATCTCCATCTCCATCTCAATCTCTCTTGTTGTTGTTTATGGCACTTGTCTGAACTTTGCTATTCGCTTTTTAAGCCTTGGCTGGTAATTGAAGTTTGCACTTTGGCCTCATTGTTTGTTCGCCTATTCATTTTACTCGTTGGGTGTTTTCCTGTGACTTTTGTTTGCACAGTTTGCAAATGCAAAATGTCAGCGATGAGTTGAGATTCAGAGTTGTTTTGCTCAACAAATTGATAGGGCAGCGAACTTGGCTAATAGGCTAATGGGTGCTAAGCGCCAGACAAGTTAAAAAAAAAAAACAACAACAAAAAACACTTTAGGCTTAAATATCTGGTGGGCACTTGGCGGACTCGTGTCTATTACTCAATACTGATTGTTGCAATTGCACTTCGTTGATTGCCGTCAAATCGCCAGCAACAACAACAACAACGACACATATACAGTTACTCACCAACAACAACAGCAGCTGCTGCTGCTGCATTGCTTACGAACTACGTTCTATGACATAACTGTAAATGCGCTCACAAGAGAGCCACAGTGAATGGCATCAAGAGAGGCAAAAAGAGAGCGAGCAATAGAGAGAGCTTTGCATTCGAGTAGCTGTTGTTGTTTTTGTTTTTATTGAGCGAGCGATTTACTTTTGATTTTTGTTGTAGCTGCCGCTGCTGCTGCAGTAAATTGAGTAATCCACTGTTGTTGTTGCTGTCGTGTTTTGTTTACAAATGTTGAAAGTGAATTTTCCATTGCAATTCACAATTTACAATAGAATATTACTTAATCGGCATTTGGCGCAAATCTGCAGCAAATGTGACTCACAATATGCGCCCAGAGTTGCCAGATTGTGTGTGTGTTTTTGTTGTTGTTGTTTATTATGTTTGCTTTTTGGCAAATGAGGACAACAATTGCAGTTGCTGTTGTTGCTGCTGCTGCGGCTGCTGTTGCTGCTGCTGCAGTTACTGCAAGTTTGTTTCAATCGCGTACAGCCGCCATTTGCTTTTCTTTTTTTTTATTACTTGTATGTGCACCCGCCGTCGGGCCTCATTATGCAATTACAAAGCGATTTTTTGCAAAAACAACAACTGCAACAAAAATAAACACAACTATCCAAAAGACTGGCAAAATACAAAAAAAATAAAAACACCCGCACGAGCACTTTTGCATGCTGTGTGGGGTTAGAGTATATTCCATAATTAAGACAAGGCGCCACAAAATGTCCACAGTGTGCGGCATAAATGCAAATATATAAACTATATACATATACGTACATATATATATATATATACATGTATGCGGATATGTAGATATCTGCTGTTGTAAGAACTGGATATCAGAGTGGGGCACAAAGCGCACAAGCCAGGCCAACTGCTGTTTATTACATCATTCTGCTTGGTCAAACAGAATTATTTTCATTTACTTATTAATATTTTTCTTTTTTCTTCATTTTTTTTCTTTTCTTTTTTTTTTTTTCTTTTTTTTTTGCTTTGACCACTTTGGCTGTTGTCAGCAAAATTTTACGACAAAACCGAGGTGGCGATGAGTTGTTAGTGTCGTGTTTTATTATCAGTATATATTATGCATTCATTACTCGTTACGACTTCAACAAGGAGGGGAAAAGGGAAGGGGGCTGCATGTTCATTATACAATATAATTATACATAACAGGCCCATTACGAAACAAATGACTTGCGTATCGAGAATCTTATGTGATGGCCACATTAAAGAAAGAAACTTCAAATTAAACATTTGAGACTGAGAAATTAGCATATGGGTTTTTACCGTTAAACATTAGAAAAGTGATTCAATCAAGGTGACAAAATCTTCATGTTGTCTTTGATTAAATAAAATCGTATGCTCTAAGTTAAAGTTCCACTTGAGTTTAGTTTCTTTCCCTCCCCTAGTTTCAATTACAACAGATATTGCCTTATTGCTTGCCACGCCCACTTGTCCATTCCGCCCACCGCATAAATATTCAAGCTAAACAATTTCTGGGCCACGAGTCTCCTTTCAATAGTATTGTAGAATTTGTGCAGTTCTTTTTTGCATTTCTCATTGCTGCAACTGCAAAGCTATGCAACAATGTGCGATGGCATTTTAGAAATGTGCGCCAGACGTTTTACAATGAGAGGGTAGGTGGCAAGGGTGGTGCGCATGGGGTGGAAGGGGTGGTGGTGTGCGTGACAGGCATTGTCTGTCTGTGCATTGGGCAAATAAATAGCAATGAGACACACACACACACACGCAGATAGTGGGGAGAGCAGCCAAAGGCGACGCATGCCACAGCAAAAGTATCTACAAGCTACACACCGGGAATGCCGGCAATGCAACGAATGGCATGAAGTTAAATCCAATGACGTCTACAACGCCATCAAAATAAATAAATTAAATCCCAAGCAGCTGCAGCAGCACCAAAAAATTAACACAATTTTATACTCGATGTGTTAAGAATGGGATCAATAAATATATATAGATATATATATGCATATATCTAACTAAATGAGTGTGGCACGGGTTTGGTTTGCGGTTCCATGGTTCAACAAATGAGACGGAACGACACCTGGCTTCTGTCTCAAGGCCATCTCAATTTGTTGGTCATTCAACTTGCGCCAAGTCTCATCTCTCACACTCTCTCTCGCTTTCTTTCTCTTTTTCTCTCTCTCTCTCTCTCGCTCTCTTGCCTTTGTTTGCCTGCACAAAGAACTTTTTTATGAACTGCGCAATAAGTAACAAAAATGAAAAATAGAAAAAAGACGGTTAATATAAATATCGCAACGAGTATACACAGAAAAAAACAAAGGCCTTCTTCCTCCACTCCACTTCCTTCCTTCCTTCCTTCCGGCTGCCTGCCTGCCTGCCTGCCTGGCTAATTAGAAGCAGCAGCAACAAATCTAAATTACTGGACTTACTTTGAATGATTGCAGAGCGAGTTGGAATCGAAAACTTTTGCGGTCTGCGGCTTTGGCAAGAGAAACAACAAACAATCAAAACATATTTTCACAACGAGTTGAGAGACCTCAAAAACAAATAGTTATCTATATATATAATAATATAGCATATAGTATTACGAATTTTGATAGTCATTGAAAATTATTAAAAAGGGCATAATGGTTTCGCGCAAAGGTATGTAACAGGCAGAAGGATCACCTTAAATATATATAAGCCTGATCTACATATCCAGTCGATATAGCCATGTCTGACTGTCTGTTTGATAATGTCGCTCATCAGGAATATAACTTCATTTATGCCATCAGCGAAGATCAAGATTATTTCATTTAATCGATAACTGCCCGCTCTTTCTGGATTATCGATATATATCGATTTCTGTTGGCAACAAAATTCAAATTTTTAAAGTCAGCTGAGTTTTATATATCTTCTGACTCAACCACAGCATTCCGACGTGTTTTGTTTTGTTCTTTAGCTGACAGCCAACAAGTCACATGGATGTATATTCCCCGAGTTGTGTGTGTGTGTTGATAGCGCTCCGATTATCGTACATGTATTTGGGTTATATATACATATTTACTTAAGTATGATAACCAACACAGAGAGTTGGCAATTGGGTGCGCAATTACCAATTCCATAGAAAGTGCAATGAAATTTCTTATCAGCCTTTGAAATTTGTGGCAATCACTCAGCGAGTGGGCGCCGCGGAGAGGCAGTCAAGTTCAGGGCTAAGTTTTTATCAGACAACGACACACTTGGGCATTATGGTGTCAAGGCATATTACCTCTATTTGTGTGTAGCAACTTAATGAGCAACTTAATGCAGTGACTAACTAACCTGCAATTACCCAAACACTTTCACTAATGAATCCCACAAAAAGTCGTCCTTTGACTGCCAACAAATGACGAAATGAGTGCCACAAAACTATTCAAAATATCAATTCAGTTAGCTGCTAATTAAATGTGACCCATATTGAGGCACTTAACTAGGGGGTTACCGGGGGTGAAGGGTTTACGGGAGTCAAGGGAAAATGATTGCAGAGCGCGTGCTAAATTCTTTCAGCCTTTTTCATATTAAATGCACATTTTGGTCAGCCTAGGCACACGCCATCAAATTCTACGAACTGCGATAGACGATATATGCTATATATATGTATATATATATATATAAATATATACATTAATTAGCCCCGAGCTGCGTGCACAGAACAGGGCCAGTAAAAGGCCAATAAAAAAAAACATTGCATGATATGTGGGCATTTTCAGCTGCAACAGCAAACAGCCGCCAGCAACAATGAACAGCTTTATGTATATTAGAGTACACACTTAACTCCTCCCCCTCCCCCCTCACCCCCTTTCCAACGCCCATGTGTTCATGTATTCAGGCCAAGTCCTCGCGGCGGTTTAACAACTCTTTATACTTAGCCATGCCAAAATGGGCAAACAACCAAATGCTTTTGCCATACCCTGTAGCCAAACAAATAAGTAAAGGGCATATTTGACTGGAAAGAAATCCCATTAATGAAGTTAATTTTCATTTCATCAAAGATATGGTTTAGTTTTTAATATAAAACTTGATTTGCTCATAGGGTATCTGCTAGTCGTTCACATTTAGTTGGAGCATTTTGATTTGTTTTATTTCATTCGTGTTGTGTACTCCGCGTCTGTCAGTGTAATTACAAATTCGCCATGCCTCATGTGGCAACATTGCATGAGGTCGACGACTACATTAACAGCTCTTTTTTTCCTTCATCTAGTAAATTTTGTGTGTGTGTATGTGTGTGTGTGTGTGTGTGCGGGTGTGTGGTTGTGTGGGTGTTGATAATCTTCACGTCTGGCACGTGTTGTGGCTCATTTAGTGCCTGGCAGCTAAGTGCCACATCTGCCTGCTGCGGTTGCACTCATGTCTTATTTGATTTAAAGACACTCTTGCCACAGTTGCCACACTCCTTGTCCTTGTCTTGGCCAATTGTCAACCTCTGCTCTGTGAATTTTGGCTGCTTTAAATTCTTATTTGATTATCTAATTGGTTTTGTGCTAAACACAATGACTTGCACTTTGTTTATCAGCAAATAGCGCTAAATAAATGTTTATTTCCAGCTTATTTGCTATATTTGCCTAAAGAGGGGTTTTTTTTCTTTCATTTTCTTGCTTGCTCTGATTTTTGAGGCTCTTTCTTTCTTTATCAGCTCAAAAAGTCAATAACTGATTGCGAGAAAAAAACAAAAAAACAACAGATAGAACGAATTGAACAAACACAAACAAAGCTTATAAATATCATATTGATACTATACTATATATTTGTATGATCAGCAACATTTGTGACTGCTTCCCTTAATTGGCCATTAAGTTCTGAACATTTAGTGTGACCTGCTCTGCTGCATTTTGGCCAGGTAAACAAAATCGTGCGATGATGCGTCAGCTTTGACTGCCTTATCAAGGCACTGAATCACAAAAGTGTATAAAACAACAACAACAACAAACGAAACAACAACAAACAAAACAACAACAACAACTCATAACAAGCACAGCACAAATGATAATAACAATTATGAAATCAACACGAGTAGCCGAGTGATTTCCCATTTAGAATGTGGGCGACACTCCGTAAAAGTCACGCAACAATTGCACAATCCACTCAGATCCTGCACACACATACATATATACATACATACACACACATATACATATACACACAGAAAAAAATTGACTGAAGACAAAAGTAATCAACTAATTAAGTGCGAAGACACTGAGTCTAAGTGCGATTCTAATAAAAGCAGAAACTTGAAACTCTTTCAAGTGGGTTACAAATATTAAGTAATATTAAGCTGAAGTGGTCCAATAATATCCTTAAGCAGTATTATTTAATACAGATTTAAATACATAACTAAGATAATTATTTCCCTAATAGTAGCTCTTCATTTTATATAATTCCCCACTTCCAAACATTAGTCATAAACTATTCGGCTTTGTAAACATTCATAGATTTAATAATTTCCATGAATAAAATATTAATTGATTCTCATCTGTAGCTCAACAATATTAATAAATTAATAAATCGTAAGCAGAGAATTAAAAATCTAGAGTTCAATAATAATTGCTCTTTATTTATTATTATGCCTCATAAGCAATAAAAAAATCAGTCTATAATAGCCTTAGGTACTATTATTTAATTAACACTTGAATTTATAGTTTATAAAAAGTCTTTCAATAATATTAGCACTATTTGAGTTCACATTCCTCTTTTGCAAAATCGAAAATCGCTAAAATTTAAATTATTTCCCGTCTCTTTTGCTGATCTCATTTCTTTTCTTTCTTTTTGTGTGCTTCTCCCACACAATTCTATTTTTTAAATTTCAAACCAATATTTTCCTTTAATTGATCTGGTTAATTTTAGTTTTGTTTTGTTTAGTGTGAAAATTGCCCATCAGCTGTTGGCTGCCATACGCTCTGCTCTGCTTTCCCTCAAATTTTCTACATCGCCCCTCGCCCGACCCCTTCTTATTAGGTTAAACGTTTCATCTTGGCATCTGCCATCCAGTCAAGTGTCTCGCCTGCTTTTTCTCAGATTGTTTGATGGATTTCTAAGTGCGTGGATTGTTGTGATTTTTCAAAAAAATAATGAAAAACATATTGAGAAATCTAAGTAAAAAATAGCTTTGGCAACCTATTTGTAGAGCTCATTTGGGGGCGAAAAAGTGTCGCGGTAAATGATTAATTAGCTGTTATTTCGGTGCTTTTGTTGTGTGTTCTTCTGTGTGTAGTTGTTGTGTCTCTGTGTGTGTTTGTGTCTGTGCTTGTGACTGGGAAAAGCCTCCAATGGGTTGACTCAGCACCTCAATTATTCATGCACAGTGGCCCCTGAAAGTAGCTGTCTGCAATTTGCTATGTGGAGTGTGGCAAACAGTTTCAAAGTGGTAGATCTTCTTGCTGCTGCTGCTGTTGTTGTTGTTGTTGTTGTTGTTGTGTCCCTTAAGTAGACATTTTAATATGCTTTGCTTTGGCAGCTGTCCCAAATGCTTGGCCTTAACCCCCTTCCTCAATCACCTCTCTCCCCAAGCAGCCGTGGCATGGTTTATTTACTTTGAATTTGCGACGTAAATATTTAATAATCGAGTCCTTGGCACACAGACCAAAATACACAGAGAGAAAAAGATGTGAGCGACAGCAGGAGTGTGTACAAATAATAATAATATCAACAAGAAGAGCACACAACACAATTAGAGCAATCTAAACTACAACAACAACAACAACAAGCTGACAAATGATGCTTAGACTGTTGTGTGCATTGTCTT
Source organism: Drosophila kambysellisi (assembly GCA_035042185.1). Classification (NCBI taxonomy): domain Eukaryota; kingdom Metazoa; phylum Arthropoda; class Insecta; order Diptera; family Drosophilidae; genus Drosophila; species Drosophila kambysellisi. The sequence goes on along the minus strand of JAWNLS010000077.1, from coordinate 12,548,452 downwards.
TTCGCACCCACTGTTGACTCTCTCTCTCTCTCTCTTTCGCTCTCTCTCGCAAATGCATAAGACAGGACTCAGGACCCTGAGCACTTGACAAATGGGTTGTTCGAGTGGGGGTAGCAAGCGGCTGGGCTGGGGAGGGTTGTGGGGTCTGTGGGTTTTCCATTGAAAAACCTGTTGCGCAGTTAAAAATAAAAGCGTCTGACGTCAGCAATGAAGTTTGTGTGAGTGTGTGTGTTTGTGTGTGTGCGCTCTCATCCTATTATTGATTTTTCGAGCGCACACATCAAAGAAACCAAAGCGCACTTTAAACACTTAACCGGCTACACTGTGCAAAAAGTGGGACAACAGCTAATAGAAATGGGTTTTTTCTCTGGGCAATCAAAATCTAATTAATAAATTAATCTAATTAAATAATTAATAAAACTCACCTTTCTCGAGGCTGGCGTTGCAGAACTTGAGCGCATCGTCGAGATGATTGAGATGCATGTAGCTTGTGGCACGCTCGAGGATCGCCTTGGCCTGCAGCTCGGCGCCCCACCACTTCTCGACGAGTCGCCGCACGAGCACATCGGGCATGAATTTCATGGCTGCGGCGCCACCACCCAACGCATAGCCACCCAAACCAACGACTAGCGACGATGATGATGATGAACTGGTGGCTGCCATTGTTGTTGTTGCCGTCGCTGTGGTGGATGCCACCGTTGTGGTTGTCACCGTTGTCGGTGCGGCGACAACGGGCCGACGCATATTTTGATATCCACGTGGAAAACTGCTCACCGTCACCGGCGGTGGCAGACGCCAGAGGCGCGTCGCTGAGAGCTGTGAACCTACGGAGCTGAGGCTGATTGCGGTGGTGCTGGTGCTGCTGGTGGAGGTTAATGCCACGCCCTGTGGCATACGGTCGACGCTGCGCGGAAACTTTGTGTGGCAGATGTTGCACTGCGTGATCGTCTCACAGCACTGCCCGCAAAACGTGTGTCCACAATTTGTGGTCACCGGAACACGCAACATATCGGCACACAGTGGACACAACAGTGGATCATAATCCTCGTTCTGCGCAGGACTCGGCACACGCAGCTCTCGCCTGGGTTCATCATCGAGGCTGAGAAATAGATCAGCATCGGCCACATCCGGCAAAAAATCCAATCCCAGCGTGTGTGCTCGCCAATTATCGCCATGTTGACGCTGGCGCTGATAGCGGGACTTCAGACTGGACTCCAGAACATGTCCTGCAACTGCTGCTGACAGCCTAATGCCGCTGCCACCCAGTTGGCGTAGGTGTACCGTTAGAGCGCTGGCCAAAGCAGCCAGCTTGTCCAGCGGCACATGTCCATCCTGCTGGCGACTTGCAATATGCTCGTAAACAGCAAAAGCTTGCAATATGTTGCCCGAACGGGCATACGATTCACCCAAAAGAAACGACAGCTGCAACGAACTGTTATTGTTGCTATTGCCGCTGTTGTTGTTGTTGTTGCTTTGCAGCAGCGCTTGCAGCGTGTGCGTTGAGCTGGACAGCGGCCGCATTGACGGCTGACTTTGATGATGATGATGCAATTGTTGCTCCCGTTGATTCTCCTTGCGCAGCGCTTTGAGAGCGCGCTTGGCGCCCAACGAGGGCTTCATGCAATAGCCCTGAGAGAGCGGCATTTTGACAGCTGTTGCTGTCCCAGTTGCTGTTATTGTTGTTGCTCCTGTTGTTGTTGCTGCTGCTGTTATTGCTCTGTTGTTGTTCTGTATAGCTGGCCGTGGTCACGTATGCGATGGCAACGGCGACGTCGCAGCGACGCCCGACGCGACGACGCTCGCCAACGTCACAGAAATTCCCACTGCTAATGAACTTTGTTTGATTTTTGTTCTTGATTGTTTTTGTTTTTCCAAAATTTTATTGAGTTAAATTTCGTTTTGCGTTTTATTTTAGATATTTAATTTTATTTTTTATGCACTTCACTCTGGCCCCAACAAATATCACACAGCACTGAGGCCCACACTTTTTCTAATTTAATTTATTTTACTTGTATGCATGAGTTTAGTATTAATTCTTGTTTGGTTTTTGCGAGTGACAACGACGCGTGCAGTTTGACAGTCATTGACTGGAGTAGAACAATTATTATTGTTGTTGTTGTTGTTGATGATGATGGTGCTGGTGCTGGTCAGCGGAAGCGACGACGACGCGCTCGGTTGGGCATCTGAAAGCAGAAGACGAGACGAGAAATGAAATCAACTGAATGTGTACTGGGCAATTTACGTAACGTACAAAATGCCGTTTGCGTTTCTGCCGCCATCGCAGCTTTTGATTCTGTTTTATAATTCGCACGCACACACTCATACACACAAACAAAGCGCGCAGCTAAAGAGAGCGCGAGCGTGCGACTCGCTCTCTCTGCCGTTCGCTCGCTCTTTGATTTGATTTTTCGTTTTTATTGCCTGCGCCTCGCCTGCCTATTTTATGACAGCTCCAGAAGAAAAGGAAAGAAAAGAAGAAAAAAACCGTATCTATTACTTAACCTGTGCATAGGTCTGCTATCTTTCCCATTGCTTGCATCGCTCTCAACTGCGCTTGCTCTCACTTACTTGCACTCTCTCTCTCTCTCTATCTCTCTCGCTGGCTCCTGCACTGACGTGCCATTTGTCGCGTATGCTGTTAATTGACTGCCCTAAAATTCTGAGCTTTGCAGCTGCCAGCTGCCAACTTTTGAGACTTTGGCGCGTTACATAAACGGTCAACGAACTTGCTGCAAAATGTTAACTCACACAAACAACGAGTGTTCTTTCTGCACAAGCAGCATTACTTTGAATATTAATGTTAATGGTATCATCGCATTCGCACTCAATTGACAGCTGTCCCCGCCGCACATGTTGTTACATAATGTTATGAAAATTAACACTGAATCACGCAGCCAACTGACACAAAGTAACGAAATCAAAATCAAAATCGACGACACATACAAGCACACATACACGCACACAGATAGAAGAACGTCCGCCCGCCTCTGGCATCAGTCAAGCAATAACAACTCAAACAAAGCCAACACAATCATACCTATAGTAACAGACACACTCGCTCTCTCTCTCTCTCTCCCGCTCGCTCTCTTAACTCTTAACTCTTGTGCTCACGGCGCTCTTTAGAACTGTTCTCATATTGAGAGCTGTTTTGCTTCAACTGCTACTGCTGCTGCTGCTGCTGTTATTGCTGTCAAATGCGCACGTTTTTCTTTGACGTTCGGTTTTTGTATCTTGAAGATAAACAATGCCGGCACAACATACACACACAAACACAAACACGCACACTCGCAAACACACACAAGCAGACGACCAAAGAGCGTCGTGGCTATTGGCAACGTTTGAATGTTTTTGGTTTTGTTATGTAAACAATCGTTTTTTTCTCATTTTTTCGCTTCAACTTTTTCGTTTTATTTTTTTGGGTTATAATTTGTTTACATCTCGCACAAGCTACACAGATAGACAGATAAACAGGAACAGATACAGATACAGCTAGAGATACGTTTTCACAACGCTAGACTGAAATCAAAGTGTGCCAAAAAGAAAATTGCGTGCAAATAAAAACGTTGATTTCTTTCTTTATGTTCAGTTTTTTTTTTTTTTTTTTATGTACGCATTTGTCCCAGTTGCTTTCGGCCAACAAATATTTTGCATAAATTTCATGTTAAGTAATGCCGCAATATTGTCTATGGTAGTTGGTAGTTAGCCAAGAAAATTAGAAATTAGAATATACGCTCGAATGAAGGTTCTTATAGATATTTTTATTTATATATACACATTTTTGATTTCTTTCTGCGCCCCAAATACAACAATATAATATTGAATGATTATTTGTTGCGCCGAATATATATATATATATATATTTATACATTTATATATATATATATATTTTTTATCTTACGATCTCTTCAGATCGAAAGACACGTGTGTCAGATTTGTGGCCTTACATAAGTGTTATCTAGAATATTCCCGAAGGTGAAAACATATATAAATAAAGTGTTTACGGCTTAAGCGCAGACTTGTGAAAACAAATGAATCACAGACGAGGATCGCTAATTAGAAACAGCTGTTTGATATGCTTCAAAAACAGCCCTTGATTGAATTCAATTTTTAATATGTGTGTAAATTTCTTTGTCTAGTCGAAAATAATATTGCCCAACTTAATTTTATATGATTTATTTTAGCAACTATTCTCGTTGACTGCTACTATTTATCTACAAACCCGGAAAGAACTTATTGGCAACACCTGCTTAGTCGATTGCAACACACCAGCTAATTCGTAACCGCTGAACGTAATCGCTTAATGCGTTACGTCTATCTATCTATACATAGATATATAAGTATATATAATACATGTGGGTGAGCTCGTCAGTTTGTGACGCATTTTGAGGCAATAAAAGTTGGTAAACAACTTTCAGTTATCCGATTCTGACATATTTTGTTTTTGACCTGAGGACTTTGCGTAAGTACAAATTATGTATACGCGTCATGTAACGAGTGCGAGTGAGTGTGTGTGCGAGTGTGTGTGCGAGTGTGTTTACCAGTGTGTGTGCGAGTGTGCTTGCCAGTGTGTGTGCGAGTGTGTTTGCCAGTGTGTGTGCGAGTGTGTTCTAAGTGGTTGCATGGGCTCTGTAATTGCATAATAATTGTAACGACACTGATAAACGATCCTAAATGAATTGTAAATATGTCATTCCATTTGTTGTTGCTGTTTTTGTTGTCTGACACTACTACTTATTTATACAGATATCTATATCTATATATATGTATATATATATTTCGTTCTTCATTTCTGGTTTTCATTTGCAATACTCGCATTATGCAATGTCAATCATATTTCGCGATTGCATTTATCGTCGCTGACTGTTGTTGCTGCCACCGCCTCAGCTTCAAGCTTCAGCCATCAGACGACAGCCGACAGACGACAGTCGTCAGTCGACATGGCAGCAATGGCGACAACATTCTGAGGCGGAGACTGGAATGGGAACTGCGAGGGACGAACGGACAGCGACGAAGCTGGGGGAATGAGACGACAGACGACAGACCACGTTGGCCGAGAGCGAGACAAAAAACCAATTACAACGACGACATCAACTGCTTTTTCGTTGAATACCCTAGAGTTTTCAATTAGAGAGAAGTTTTCAGTTAAAGGAAGTATTTTTCGTACTTCATTTAAATTTAATTTCCACAGATATCCTTATTGTTGTCTGAAACTGAAACGATTTATACACTCAATTTTTGCTAATGGTTTGGTATTTAGATGAAAACGGCATTTAAATTTTGGTAACAAGATTCTAGGTCGAAAATTGAATCTCATAAAAAATGTTTACAGCCATAAGTTAATCAAAACTAAAGTGATTTTGAAAAGCAATCGCTTTCGGCCTTCAACAATTTTACATTATTTATAGAGCGTTTAATCTAAATTGGTAGAAGTTTGTGTTTTCCAGGGTATCTGGTAGCCCAAGTGCCTAAATTGAGGCAAACGCTTGGTGTTTGTAGTAGTTATTATTACTTAAGTCAATTGTTGTGGGTGGCGACAAGAAATTGCCGTGAAAAGCGATGTCAAATGCATATGTAAATGCAAATCTAGCGAAAAGTGACTGCGAAATTAGCTTTTTTTTTTTTTTTTGCTTAGCCCAATTGAAATTGACTCTACAAGTGAGTGTGCGAGAGTGAGTCTGCGTGTATGTGTGTGTGTGTGTGAGTGTGAAAAAAGCATGTGTTTTGGGCCTAATGAAATTACATAATTGCTGTGATTGTGATTGGCATTCAATAAAAGGCGAACAGCGAGCAAAGTGTTATGAAATCGACTACGAACTTATTATACAATTTTCATAAGCATTTTTCTTCTTTGTTTTTGTTGTTGTTGCTGTTGTTGCTTTGTTGCTGTGTGATTTGTGCTTTGATATTTGTTTTATTGGCTTTTTATTTGTTTTTTTACGGCGCTGTTAATGCTTACGATAAACGCCACAAAAAATAAAAGCATTAAATCAAAAGAAAAAGAAAAACAGCTGCTAGAATTATTGACTTAAGGAAATGGAGGAAAATTCTATTTGCCGCGTGCTAGTTCCACTTTTGATTTGGTGCCTGATAGCCACAGCTCCCCCTCCCCTACCCGCTCGTTTATATAATGCAAAATTACTTAAGATTCTGACTAATTGTTTTTATGGACTTATATAAGGCCACTTCACTTAAAAAGCCAGCAATTGTGAGTCACGATTCGCTTTGCCTGTTGGCTGATTTGCTAGATGCATTTGGCTTTTTGCATAATGCCGAAGGAAATATTTGCAATTTTCAGTTTAAGGTTTTACAGCTTAACAGTTTTCAATTTGCTGTTGCTGTTGTTGTTGTTGTTGCTGCTGCTGTAACTGGTCGCATAATGCGTCGCGTGTCGTAACGTTAACGTCAACGACAACGTCAACAGGGCGACGACGCAGCCCACGTCACGTAAACTGCAACGAGCCGGCAATCGTTGCCCCCGGTTTGTACACAAGTATGTGTGTGTGTGTGTGTGTTTGTATGTGTGTGTGTGTGTGTGTGTGTGTGTGTGTCTCATCAATGGAGACGATAACTTGACTAACAATTTGTTGCCTTTTGCACATAATCGAATATTAAATATTTGTTTGGGCAACTTGAATAATTTTGCATTTGATTATCCAGCTAATTATTATAATTGTAATTAGTTTGTTGTATAAAGTTGCAATTCCCTTTTGAACGGAGTACGATAGAAATGATCATTTTGACTATATTTTTTGTATACAGAAAATGTTTGCTGATTGTAATAAGAACAATATAAGCTGCATCTGTCCAATTTTGTCAATATTTGCCAAACGTAGCCAATTTACACATATTTAATGGATTCAGGGTACAACAAATATCTATATATATATATATGACGAGTTTAGCAAACAATAAACAAGAAATAATTATAATAAATAATTATTATTCATAATTATACTTACATCTTAAATATGTGTTTATATATATTTCGTTATTCCTTAAGATTTTTAAACCTCAATTTAGAAATGCTATTAAAAAAACGTTTTACAAAATGGCACATTAAATCAGGCAATTACTATTATTAAGTTTAAATTGTGACATATTAATTGCACATTTTTGTATTTCGTAGTTAGTCAGTTAGTTAATTACACGTTTTACTGTTGACTGATTGGAAGCGTTATGTATTTAAATTTATGTTTCACAATCTGACATAATTGCATCATTTGAATGCAATAAAATCAAATGTCGACTATTTCTATGCCTCACACGAAATGAGAAATACTAAAATTCTACAATGCTTTTATCACAAATTAAATATAAATTATTATCAAGTGCTGCCAATTTGATTCGCCAGAACGTTCACAATAACCGCGACGAAATGCCAACAGCAACAATAGGAGCAGCAGCACCCACAGCCGCAACAACAATTGGCGCAAACAACTGAAAAAACCGCTTAGTAATGCTTTTAAAAATATGGCAACACGTAAGCGGCGCGAAACGACCCCACAAACATGCCCACCCTCTCCACCTTCCTCTCAGCGAATTTTGTTTTTCACAATCAATTCGCAGAAGCAGCAAACACAAATGAAAAACTGTTTTTCCGCTGCCGCTGCTGCTGCCTCTGTCGTCGCCGCTTCTGCTGCTGCTGCTGCTGCTCAGAGAGCAATGCAACTTTGTTGAGCGCGCGTTCATTCACATTGCCCCCACACACACACACAGCACACACTCGCACACACAGAGCATAAGGCGTGTGGCCTGATGTCGTAACATAGGCATAGCAAGAGAAACGTAACGCCAGCGAATGCTGTGCGCTCTCTTAGCGCCACTCTCTTAATACTTTACCTGTCGCACAGGCAACTGCTGATTCTTCTGCTGCTGCTACTGTTGCTGTTACTGTTGCTACTGCTTCTTCTTCTTCTTGATTTACTTTTACTGCACGACCGCGCCTCCTGTTTGAGAAGGCACTCACGCTCACACACTCACACACACACACACACAAATTCTTTTGTGTCAAAATTTATTGCCACACGCGAGAGACAACAACAAAAATAGTGCAAAATTATTTGCTCGATTTAAAATTTTATTCTAAATTTTTTTTCTTTTGTATTTTGTATTTTGTTGTGTCTTTGCTGGCCGCTTTTTTCGAGGCGTGCGCGTAACTTTTGACTTTGCTTATTTTCTCGTATTTGTATTTGTTTTGTAAGAACTGAACGGCTCGGCTTTACGTAACCCACAGACGGGTTTTACACATTTCGCGCGGAGAGGGCAAAAACAGCAACAAACGTTTTTTTTCTATGTTGTGCGGCACTCTTCACATTTCAAATTATGTTGCCTTAACATACGCACACACACACACTCACACGCACTGATTACGTTGACAATAAAAGCAAAAGCGTTTTGTCGTTGTTGTTTTGTAATGCGCTTACGTTACGGTTACGGCTACGATTACGCGACGAGCTGCTAGCGGTTAGCGTTGTTCAAAGGCAACGTGTTCGATTGCTGCTCCGAGGGCGGCCAGCGCTGTTTTGTGTGCGCTCCGCTCAGTTTCTTGCTGTACTTGCCACGGCCGCTGTTCGACAACAAATGAGCAGCGAATAAACAGCAACGAAAACCGAACCGAAGGCACAGCAGCAGCAGCAGCCACGATTCTCTCTCTCACACACATACTGTCATATGCATGTTAGTTTATTATGTCATTGGTCTCTTAGACGGTTAGCAGCGCTGTTGCGTCATCATTTTAAGTCGTGCGCGCGCTCTCTTAAAATGATTATCTCTGTTGGGATTTGCCGGCAAAGCGTCAACTGTCAAACTTGGGCAGCTGGCGTATGTGGCTAAAGGGGCGGAGGCAGGTGGGGAACGTATGTTTACGCCCACGCTGGGCTCATCATTTATCGTATGTTTTTGTGCGCTTCCGGCGCCACTCAACAGTGGTATAATTAAGAGAAATGCTCGCTATTTGATTTCATAAGTTTTTTTTGTCATTTAACGCACATTACGTATGCGATGTGTTGACCTCATTAGGCGATCAAAAGAGAGCCAAATACAGCTGCGGGCTAGCAACATTGCAGCTCAGCCAACCAGACAGAGAGAGAAAGAGAGTGAGAGTGAGTGAGATAGTTTACCGCTTGGCCGCTCACATTTCAAGCTCAAGTTCAACGTTGGCCATTTCGTTGCATATTTCCAGTTTAACGTTTCATGATTGTTGTTATTAACATTTTAAGTGGCTGTTAGCTGTTGTTGCTGCTGCTTTTGTTGCTCTTTTTTATTTATCATTTGCAGTTACCATTTTCGTAATTTGGTAATTTGTTGCGTCTGGTTTGTGTGTAAATAAAAATACAGATGTATTAACATGCACACAAACACACACTCATATATGGATTTCATGTGTTAACATTGCTCGCATTTGTGCAACATTCGCCACGTAGGAAGTAATCGACAAGCGTTATGCGGATCAAGTTGTTGTTGTTGTTGCTGTTATTAATCAACGGAAATTGCATGGGAGTTTACAAAATATGAGGAAATTCGTTAACGCTTTGCATAAATTGGTAATGCGAGGAGTGTGATCTGAATTTATTTGTTAATAACTTTAAAGTTATATTTTTCTTTTGCCATTAATGCTTTATTTTAAAATCTGCCCAACAAAGCTAGCAGCTTGGCAAAAATGTTGCGGAAGACCTTGACAACATTTGCATTGCTGTGATCCTTGAGCTGGCCTTTGCAGCTGTCGTCGGTATGACGTAACAATGCACAAAACCATTAACATGACTTCAGTATTAACATGTTCAAGGTCATCAGCGTCGACATTCTTCAATGGTCTGCGCTTAACACTTCAGAGCATACTTTTAGGCAGCGTTTACAGCGGCTCTAACAGAGCAGCGGCCTTTTTAACAGCAGAGCTCTGTTTGATAACATCAATTTGAGAATTTGTTGGTTGCTCAAGTAATAAATCAAAAGATTTGGTTGGTTTTTTTTTTGCATTTATCGTTTCAAAATTTGTATCTAAACCTTTATTGTTTTGCAGTTTCAATAAAACATATATATATATACCACTCCGTCAAATAATGCCATCATTAATACCAATAAATATTATTCATCTTATTGGTTTAATTTCTGCTTTCACTTCACAGAATTTTTCGCTTGTCGCTTGTAACTTAAATATTCGTTAAACAATGAAAATAAATATGTATGACTTGAAAATATTGAAAACTAGTTCAACTAAAGGAATATGTTTCAGTTTGCAGCAACTTAACAGTACAGATTAGAGACAAGTACAAAAATGTAACAAATCATTTAGTTAAAATTAGAAACTAAACTAATATCTGCAGCATTTTTGCGCCTTTTTTCATTTCTTTTTTTTCGAGCACTTGTGTTTAGTTTTTTTTTAGCATTTCTTTTACGCTTTTTATGTTGTAGATTTTGTTTTTTAATTTTTAGTACGTCTTGTTTTTTTTTTTTTTGTATATATATCTAGGTACATGTTAGTGTCCTTGCATAGGCTGTTTTTGTTTTTACTTGAATTGTTATTAAATTTAAATTTAAGTTGTATTTTCATTTTGCATGCCAACAACAACTAGGCGCTTTTTTTGTTTTGTTTTTTGTTTTATCTTTATTTCTATTTTTTTATTTGCATTGCACTCTATTGCCGCAAGCGGATTTTGTTTTGTTCTTTTTAGTTTTATGTTACTAATACAAACGCTTTACAAATTGTTAGTTCTAAATTATGTTTAGCTTTAGCATTAGCTATTTAATTTATGCCTTTTTTTGTTAAGGTATTTGTTGTATTCCATATAAAATTATTTGCATTCGTTTCAATCGCAAAATTCTCAAAATATAAGTAAAGGCTCTAAAACGCATGTGGTGTGTGTGTGTGTGTTTTGGGGGTGTTTAATTCTTTTGTTTAATTTAGGGTCTTTTAGCTTCATTTTTGCAACAACTAACAATTTTTTTTTTTTAGTATTTTTAGTACTTTTTTTTGTCCTGGTTTTTACTACGTTTATCATTCTGCTTTCTGTTTTTGACATTTTGTTATTTATTGATTTTAAAATTCAACAACGTTTTCTCTTTAATAATGTGTAAGAATATATATGTATATATATATACACACACATATATGTAAGTATTTTATGTGTATATGTATATAATATTATATATAATATATGTATATAGCATTTAATATGTTCGCATTGCCGACCTCCCTTATCCTTACCAGCTAAAAACACTCAGCACTTGCTTAGTTATATGCATATCATCTAGATAGATACTATATCATATTCTAGATAGATATATATATATATCTCCTTTTGCTATTCCCGTTTTAGCGTCTTTGCTTTGCACTGCAACAATTTGTGTCTTTAGTTACTATTTATACCCCTGCCTACGATTACGATGCGCAACAGCTCCATTGCTCTATGTGGTTTTATATAAACTATATATATACTATATGGTAGTATATACTAGGTATTGTAATGTATATATGTATATAAGTACTTATAAAAAATCATCAGCTACAATATTGGATTTATCTACAAAAGTTACTCCAACTAATCATTATAATTAGCATTATAATAGTTCTTGTAATCATAATCAATAACATGCAAATCTCACTTTTTCGACTACTCTCTTCTTCTTCTTCTTCATCATCATCTTCTTCTTCTTCTCCTGCTTGCCGCTGTATGTATGTATGTATTGTATATAATAAATATATATGTATGTATATATGTATATATTGTATATTAGACATAACTTCGATTTTCATTTTAATAACAAAAGGTTTGTTTTACTTTCAGTTTTATCGTCTTGTGTTGTTGCTAAAGTCTACATTTTGTTACGGAACATTCTTATCAGAAATATTAATACATATTTTCTTCATTTTTTTATTATTATTATTATTTAAAAACCTAGTGTTCAATCACTAACGAAATAAATGAAACTACAACAAACTCGTTGCATACAATTTGTTTGTATAATTTATTTTATTTTAATTTACTATTTTAATTTTATTTGCTATGAGCTGTTTGTTGTTGTTGTGTTTGTTGTTGTTGTTGTTATCTATTTGCCTATGTTGCTCGCTTAGCGGCTGTGCGAGGCGTCCAACAGTGCCGCCTGAAAGTATGCTCTAAAATGGCCAACAAATTACGAGCTAACAAAATCAAGTTTGCAACTTTTATTCGAATTCAACAAATAAAACATTCTACAAAAAATTAAATGTAAGCAACTACAAACTACTAAAATACTAAATAACTAATTATATGCTATAAATATGTATAAATGTTCATATATATATATAAGTATGTATAATTTTGTTTTGTTTTTTTTTTGTGGGGTGGTCACACTTTCTGACGCAGCTGCTTGCCTGTGGGGTAGGGGGAGTGGGAGGGTCACACTCGACACAGCCGCCGCAATTAATATTTGTTTTTCACCTCTATGCGCATTTATATCTTAGACATAAATATCTTTATATAAATATAACACGATTTCCATTTTCATTTACTTAATTGGATTTATAGTACAAATACGTAGCAATTGCTTAGTTTTTCTTTTTCATTTTGTTTTTGTTTTTTTTTGTGAAGTGTATTCGGGCCAAATCCACTACAGTAGTTATCGTTATCGTTATCGTTATTGCTATCGCTATCGTTATAGTTATCGTATAATTTCTGTGTCAGTTTACTCAACAACCAAAGCTCAAACATTGACTCAACTTTTCCAAATGAAACGAGTACATTTTTTATAGTTTCGTATTTTTTTTATACTTTTGTTTTTTGTTGTTTTTTTTTTTTTGTTTTCTAGGTGGTTTCATAGCAGTGCAAAAGGCTTTAAGGTTCCATTTAATTATTGTGTGTGGGGGAGGGGGGGAGTTGTTCATCTTAGTTGTCGTCAACTTTACGCAGAAATTCAGGATTTGTATAAAATTTCATTGAATTTGATGGTTTTTCTTTTTGTATCGACGCTAGGTGCACTTCTCTATTCATGTAGGTGTTTAGGTGTACGTAGGTATATCTACGGGATAAACATCTAATTTTAGTTAGCTAGTTGTATGTAGAGATATATCTATAAATGTAATTGCCTTGCTTTGTATTATCGTTAGGGTTAGTTTCGGTATTTTATTTCGTATTTAGTTAAACCGTACTTGCTGTGAGATCCTTGCATTGCATACTAGTTAAATTGATTTTTTTCTTCTTTTTTTTGGGGGGGGTTGTACCAAGTTGGGGAGGGGTGTAGTTCATATGGAAGGGGTTTTAAAAAAACATAACCAAAAAACAAAAAAATTTCAATATTTAAAAGCAACGCTTAGATTTTTATTATTACACAATTGTTTTTAGCTTGCTCTTCTCTTTTCGTTCCTCTCTCATTATTATGATTTTTGTATCATCTTTGAATGGGTTTTTGTTGTTTGTTTTCTTTTCGCTTTTCTTGTTTGTTGCACAATTTCCATTAAAAAATAAATAAAACTTATTGAAACGATTAAAGTGCTTAAAAATTAATTGAAATCTTGCGAAATGAATTGAAATTTATTGGCTTAAATGAATTTTTGCAGTGTGTGTGTGTTTTTTTTTTTGTTGTTTTTATGTATAAAATTTATTTAATTTTTCTTGTTTTTTTTTCACTTTATGTTTCTTGTTTGTTTTGTTATTTATTAGCTTAGAATGCTAGGTATGCAGGTAAATGTAACTCAATGTTTAACAAATAAAATTAATAAAACTTAACTAAAACTGTAAACAGTAATAAAAATAAAAATAATAATAATAATGTAATAATAATAATAATAATCATAATAATATTTATGTGCAAGATTTAAGATCTTGCTAAATCACACCAAAAAAAATTAGTTTAAACAAAAATAGAATAGAAACAGTGAAATGAAAATGTTGTGAACTGTAAAAGTCGGAGAAGAAGGAGTAGTTTGAAGGGGGCTGAAGGTTGCTGTGGGGTGTGGTTTCGTGATTAGTTACACTAGTAAGAAAAGTGGGCTCACATCGAAGATTGACTATCTGCCCGGTTAGTGCTGCTTAAATAGTTGATCTTCTTATTATAATTCTTCTTCTTCTTCTGCCATCTCATTCTTAACGTATTATTGTAGTTATCAACAAATAACAGAAACTATGAAATAATAGGTTTTTTATGGGAGTACTGTACCATAATTAAATTTATAATGTTTTGTAACGTTTTCTTTTCTTTTTTTTTTGTATAGCTGGTTTTATAATATAAAAAAATCATAGATCGCTTAAACTAACAGCTGCCTGCCTGCGACGAGGCAACTGAGGAGGGAAGTTCTTTGCTCATTTCTAAATGGTTTTACTTGTAGTAGTTTACTTATTCTTCTTCTTGTTTGTTTTTTATAATCATAAATGTTCATTTTTTTTTGTATTTTTTTTTGTTGGGAGGGGGGTTTACATTTTGCAATTTTTTGTTTGATTTTCTTTTGTGTAGAGAAAGGAGGCAACGAAATTATTTACATATGTATGCACGATTTATGTTAAAAAGGAGAAAAGCAAAAATATGAACTAATAAACCTTAACAAAATTATTAAAACTTAGAAAATTGGTGCACTGAATACATATATATATATATATATGTTTAAGGGTTTAGAACTCTGATTTGCTACAAACTAAGTAATAACAAAAGAAGCTACGTAAAAATTAACAACTCCTAGATAACAGGGTTTCAGGTTTTAGTTATCAGCCCAGAGCCAACGTTAACGGTACATTTTGCTTAAGGGTTGCACTTGCTGGATATCGCATATCGATTAATCGATTTTTGCGCTGCTTTTCGCTATAATTGGTGAGAGACATTTTTAGTCGGCTGTTTGAAGTTGATTTGTTTGCTTTTAGGCTACACTAAAAATGTAAGTTAAATGTTTTAGTTAATTTGCATTTCGTTTTTTTTTACGTTAAGTTTAAAATAAATATGCGGTGCAGGCCGCTGCGTACAAATGTGTGTGGGTGTGTGTGTGTAAGCAGTGTTTCTGTGGGTGTGTAGATGCGTGTGTGTGTGACTGGCTATTTATATATATATGTATACATATATATAAATAAATATATGTTGCATTTATAAGTAGATATACATACATATGTATATATATATATATATTTGTTGCATATGTATATGCATGGTATCTATAGTGTACTTTTCATGTCTGTTTACTAAGAGTTATTAGTAGTATTTATCAATTATCGATAAACAATAATTATTATTATTATTATAATGTAATTGTTGATGTGGTTTTTCGTATCGCATCAAGTCACATTTGTATTTTCCTTTAATTATTATTACACATCCTGGAATTTGGATAGACGTGCACGCAAGTCCATGTTCTCCTGTTTTAGCTGCTCCACCTCCTGATGTAATGTTGCGTTCTATCGAAATCGAAAGAGATTTGGATTTAGTTTAAGTCGGATTGAGATTGATTGATTGATTGATTGATTAAGGACTCACTTCCTTTTCCAAGTAGCGTGCACGCATCGCAATTTGATTCTCCTTTTGGCGGCGCGCATCCCGGGATCTCTTGGCGGCAATGTTGTTCTTTCGCCTGCGGGCCCAGTACTTGTCGTCCTTGAGCTCATCTGGAACAAATTGTTTGCGTGACTTTTTAATCATCGGCTGCGGTTTGAGCTCTTCATCGGAGAATGCTCTGGTGCGCGGATCAAAGTCACGCCCCGACGATGCGAATGAAAATGCTGGAATATCAAATACTAAATGTTAAAAATGTTTCTCACAGACTGTTCGTGCTAAATTAAATCAGAATCAGAATCAGAATAAAATGAGGAGCACACAACTCTTTCAAGACAAACAAAATATAGAAAAGAAATTAGACAAGAATAAAAAAAAAATGGAATTGTAAAGAATAAGAAAAGACTTAAAGAAAATGATGTAATAAGGAATACAAAAATTTGCCTCGAAATTTTGCACAAATTGGAATGTAATCAGCCTTTAACATTTAGCATTTGATAAGACATGAGCAAAAACATTTCTCTGTTTTTTCATTTTCGATTTATATATATTTTTCTTCATTTTGTTTTTTGTTTTTTTTTTTTTTTTGGGGATTAGGGTGTTTGCTAGATGAAAAAGTTATATATGGTATATATATATATATATCAAAATTATAATCAAATATATATTGTAATTAAATTCAAATTTCAATTCAAGTTAAATCGGCGCAATGTCCATTCCATTTGTGTTTTTAATTAAATAAATAAAGAAAGTTAATAATAAATAATGATAATTTAAAGGATAAGGTTGTGACGATTCTAAGGGGTGACTGATCTTTCTCACTCTTTCTCACTCACTCTCTCTCTCTCTCTCTATCCGCTTGGCATACTCACTTGATTCGGCCGGCGATGGGGGATTTAGCGTATCGGGACTAATGCAATCCGATGGCGATGGCGATCGCTCGCGTTTTGTGGTTATATGCCCCAGACCCAGGGACAGACCCGCTGCATGGCTCAGTGAGTCGGATCGATGACCGAGGCCACCGGAGTGCCCCAAATGGGGGCCGGGCAGGCCGTCAGGTATATTATTCTCCGACAAGAACTCATCTAGGTCCGCATACTGCATTCGAAAAAGATATGCACAATTGTATTGGGTTGCCTCAAAATGTTTTTTCAGCAAAAGCATTCAAAAATGGCAACAGAAACAGCAACAAACAGCAAACTTCACAAACACTGGGATCAATTATTATGTGTGGTCTCAACTTTCAATTACTATTCAAATTACTTTGCTACGAATTCAATTATATAGGTAAAAAATGGAACAAGATCTCTCTTTGACTTTAGTTTAGGTTACAGTTAAAATTTCTTAAAATTTACATTATTTAAAGGCGTAATTGACTCAATTACTTTAGTAATTACTCAAGTAATTAGAAGTAATTGCGTATGTAACTGAAAGTTGTTAAGTATCATTTACAGAATATTATTAGTCAAATTGAAAATAGGACAAACTATGTTTTTTATATATACAATATATGATGAGAACACAATTCTCGCACTACGTTAAGCACCAAACTCAGGTTAATTGTTGTGTGTGTGTGTGTGTGTTTGTTTGTGTGTGTTTGTTTGTTTGTGTTTGTGTAACTGTTTCGTTTGCAATTTTTTTTTGGGATGTGAGGGTGGGGGAGTAGTTAAACAGACGCAGCCACTACGCAGCGATGATATGATACTAACTTGTGTTACCTTGAGGTCAGCATCGTAGGTTGTTTTGTCCCACAAATTGGGGCCGAGAAATGCCGTTTGCGCCTCGACATTCCAAATGTCGCCCTCCTCTTTGTATTTGTCATCCGGGCAGATGATTTCTTTGCTATTCGATGTGGATTTGCCTGCAAATAGAATAGAAACAAACATACTAATTATAACTTGAAATTAAATCTAATCAAAAGCACAGTTAACTATTGCTTTTTTCCCGTACAATTTACTAGACGTCGATAAATGGCGCTGATAAGCAGCGCTTGCCACTTTTCCAACAATTCTTGTTTGTGTGCAAAGTGCAACAAGTGTTAATTTGATAAGGGCCTGAGCACTACTTGGGCGCCTCTAAAGTGGGTCAAAGCTGCGTATCTTATACATATACCCATAATACATACACACAAACTATTATTAAATATTACAGAAAAAAAAATGAAGAAACGAAAAACGAAAAACGGGGCAATTCCTTTTGGCAACACTGGCCAAAAAGCAACGCAAATTGTAGCCAACAATTTCCGCATGCGCCTCAAACGACAAACAAACAAAGCAAAAGCAAACACAAAGCGATGGGGCAAGGAGGCAGGCGGGCAAGCAAATCAACAAACAAAGCAAACAAAAGAGGAAGCAGCAGCGACAGCCAAAGCAGCGCAGCCAGCAGCAGCTAAAAGCGAAAGTGAAATTTCAGCTTTCAACTGATTTTTATCGTCATTCGCTCTCCGCTCGCAGCGCAACTCACTCAAAAAAAAAAACAAAAAACGAAACGAAAAAAAAGCTGCGCTCAGTGGACGCTGCGCATGCGCAGCTGAGCGTGCTTTTACTGCTGACTGCGCAGTTGACTGCGCTGCGACTGCTGCTGCTGCGGCTGCTGTTGCTGCGGCTGCTGCTGCTGCCGCTGTCACTGTTAAGCATCAAGTGACGCGCTCTTTGATTTCTTGCACATTTCACATCAGTAGCACAAACGAGTTTTGCCGAAGTCAGCGCCGAAACCCGTTTGTCGTCGCCGTCGTCGTCGTCGCGCAGCGTTTTTTGGTTTCGCTTGCATTAGTTTCCGCTTTCTTATTCACTCTCACTTTCATTTGATTTTGCAAACTTTTGCTGCCTGTCCCGTTACTCTTGTTGCTGTTTCTTTTTTTTTCTCTTTTCTTTTCTTTTAGGCGAATTACCAACTATTGCGAAATTGTGTGCGGCGACGGAGAGACGACCACATTTCTGGTCTGTGGCAGTGAAGTAATATTTTGTTTTCTTTGCTTTTCTTTTCGGTTTTATGCCGCTGGCAGCGAAGCGTAAGTGAAAAGTGCACAAGTGCTTGTGTGTGTGTGTGTGTGTGTGTGTGTTGCATGTGGATTGTGAAGTAATAGCAACAGACACACACACACATAAAATTAGGACTTGCAAATCTGCATGCGACAACTGTGAGACGGCTAACAACACGGCGTATGAGCAACTTTTCATTTGGCATTTTAATTAAGCATTTGTATTTAATGATTTTTTTTTTTTTAGTTTCTGTTGCTGTTGTTGCTGTTTATCTAGTGTTAGCAGTTGGTTGAGTGCTTGTTGTTTAGCGCCGGGATTTATGTTTGGGAAATTTTTTGTTGTTGTTAGTTTTGCTTAACTGATGCTCGTTTTGTGTTTGTCACGAAAGAAAGCAAACAGTTTATAAATGTAATTCGCTAAAAGGTTGTGATGCAAACAATATTTGGCTAGCCGAAAAGTTTAAGGAAATAGTTGCAGTACTTCAATAAAAAAACAAAGCAAAACAAATCTAAATGAAAGGGACAAAAAATAGCAAAACAAAAAAACTTTCGCAAAGTTCAAATAATTCAAAAACAAACGTTACATATTTGCAAAAAATCAAACAAACAATAAACATTAACTTAAGGTAAAGTAAATAAAAACAATAAATAAACAAGAACCACAAAAATTACCGTTTGCTTTGCAAATGAAACCCAAAAATGGAGATTTCCTGCCTGTAAAAACATAAGAAAAATGAAAGAAGATAGAAAGAGGGGCAAATACAATATTTACATATATATGTATCTATGTAGTGTAATGTGAAATGAAACACAAAACGAAAACGAAAACGAAAACGAAAAACGCAACATAACGAAATGAAATGGAATGCAACAAAATAGCAATGAAAAAACACAAAACATACGCAACATCTACAAAAAAACGAAGAAAAAATAAATAAAACATAACCGATGATCCCAAAAAAAATAAATAACAAGAAGATGCTCGTGAGATACATTTGTATCTTGTATCTGTGTTTCGCTGGTGTCACTTTCACTGACGTCGCTGATAAGGCGACTCAGGAGCAGAATCTGGCTCAGTGTTTATTTTTAGACACCGATGACTTAAGCCAGTTCAGCTCGGGAGTCGGCTTCGTTTTTTTGGCTCGCTTTTGTTAACAGTTTCTCTTGCCATTTTAAGTGGGTCAACTGTGCGTTTTTTGTTGTTGTTATTATTGTTGTTGCTGTTGTTTTTTGGCGGCCCAGCAACAACAAAGCACAACTCGCACTTTTAATGGCCATTTTTTCAACACAGTTTCAGTTTGTATTTCTTTTTTGGAGTTTCTCATTTGTAATTAAAATAATTTGCATAATTTTCGTGACTCTTTTGCATTTGGTTTCCGCTGAGGTTTTTTCTTTTTTTTTTGAGTTTTTTTTGTATCACTTTCATTAGAAATGCTGGGCACATGATCATTTGGGGAACACACGCACCCAGATCGGGCCTACGACAACAAAATTTATGGTGTTTCTTTTCTGTGGTGAAAATAAAGTCGAGAGCTGGTTTTTATAAATAATTTTTTTTTTTTTGGGTTGCTCTTTTGTGTGAGAGTCTGGCCCTATTATTATTAATAATATTATTATTATTTCTATAATTTGTTAGCCACTGACCAGGGCCTTTGTTGTGCTAATGGACAAGCGCTAGAGTTGGTCACAATTTTTAGTAGGTTTTGTATTGTTTTTTTTTTTTTATTATGATTTTAAAGCCGCATTAAACTTTCACTTTTGCTGCTGTTTCCATTTAGTTTGAAGTAGCGCATTTCGCGTGGATTTTTAGTGAATATGTGACAATTTTTGACAAGACTCAGTTTACGATAGAGCTGGCAAATTGGACACTTAAGGTTAGTTCTGCTGGGATGGTAAAGAGAGGAGCAAAAGTAGCGAAATCCAATTTAGATATGTTTTAACTGTATTTTATATTGCTTTTATATTTGCAAGTAATTTTTTGCAGACCTGTTCAAGTTTAGCTTGATTTGAGTGGGTTTTTCATGACAAGACCTGCAACTGCAACACTTTTCAGCACTTGCAGACAGTCCAGTTGCTTTTTTTTCCTCTCAATCTCGATCACATCCGTTTCAAGGCAATAAAAACAAGAGCCCTTTCCCCTAAACACTGTCCTCTTTGAAGCTAACTGAACGCCTTGCAATAAAATGAAAGTGAGAGTAAAATCTCCTGCAAGCTGTGGCAGCAGCAACAACAAACAGCCCAAACAAGTCGCTACGAATAAGCTCTGAAGATAAAAGAAAATCCCCCGAAAAAAAAAAACAACCGAATACCGCAAACATGGAATCGAATGAAATACAAAAAACCAGTTGCCATAAAAAGAAACAACAACAAGAAACAGCATTCTAAAAAGCATAAAGTAGAACAAAAGCACAACACAAAAGAGACCGCGACATTGACATCCAAGTGAAGTAATAGTGTTGTAGAAAGCAACGCTGCCAGAGTTGTCAAATACACATAAAGTAAGACTACTAGAATGAAGACATAATAGCAGAAACCGACATTGACATTGTAAGCTACAAATGTAAGGCTAGAACTAGAACTACTTTCCTCATTGACTTGTATAGAGTTGTAGAAAGAGAGACAGAGTTGCCAAAAACACATAAAGTAAAACTACTAGAATGAAGACATATATTATGTTAGCTGACATTGACTTTGTAAGCTACAACTGTAAGGCTAGAACTAGAACTACTTTCCTCATTGAATTGTATAGAGTTGTAGAAACAGAGACAGGGTTGTCAAATACACATAAACTAAGACTACTAGAATGAAGCCATATATTATGTTAGCTGACATTGACTTTGTAAGCTACAAACCGTTAGAACTAGCACTACTTCCATCACTGTAAAGTAACAGAGTTGTATAAAGAGATATATGGGAGATGGCAGAGTTGTCAAATGCACATCAAGTACAACTATTAAGTCATAGGCAGAATGCGACATTGACATTGTGTGCTACACATATGTAAGGGTGTAAAATGAACTACTTATTTCACTGCATTTTCAGCACATTCACAGCTAACTTTTCAGTGGTCAACTAAAGTTATGCAATGCACACGATTGTTTATTATTTTGAGTCCAGCTCAACAATTGAGCACGTACGTCACAGCCGCAGTGTTGCACGCCCCTTTCACCTGTTTCAACGTTGCGGCCAGCAGCGCTGTTCACGTCACAGTCGACGTCGCTGTTTGCGCATGCGTCGCGTCGATGGCGCAATTGCGGCAATTTTTACTTTATACTTGTTGTTGTTGGTTGGTTGTTGTTGGTTGTTGTTGTTGGTTGTTGTTGTTGGTTGTTGTTGGTTGTTGTTGTTGGTTGTTGTTGTTGGCTTCGGTGTATTACATGGCACTCGTTTATGGCTCGGTTGGCTCTGGTTTTGTTTGAATGCCTTTTGCTGAAGTGCAGAAAGTGTAACACTTTCGATTGTTGTGCTTGTCTCTAGTTGTTGTAGCTCTGATTGTTGTTGGCTGTTGTCTGTTGTTTGTTGTCTGTTGTATGTTGTTGTTGCTGTTGCTGTTAGTTGTTGTGTGCATTGCATTCATTCCGCACTTGCGCTCATTTGCATAGCGCTTGTTTTGTGCAGCGCTTTTTATGTTTAATTTTTGCTTTATTTTTATTCGCTCTTGTTTTCCTTTAAATTAATTATGTGTGGGAAAATGTGTTGGCCATTTTTGATTTCCGGGTCTGTTAGCATACAAACAAAAAGCCAAAAGCCAAGACTATTAAATACTTTGCCACACACAATAACTTTTTCGAATATGTTATCTGTTATTACAATAAATCAAACGATTATTTCGATTAGCTGTCGCTTTCTTTTACATATCGGAAAATTCATTTTTAATCGAAAACACATTTCTATCATTTCTTTTCTACAAAAAAAATCCCGTTTTAAATCGATAACAGGATTAATATAAAATATCGAATTCAAACTGCCGCTAATTTAGACAGATATTTTGCAATAGTTTTTAATTGTTGGAAAACTGTTACGAAGCGAAAGTGAAAACAAGATGAAAACAGTTCACAACACGCCCGATTTGTAACACATTTGACAACAGACACACATATAGAGTGAGAGAGAGAGATGCAGAGAGAGAGAGAAAGAGAGGGAGTAACTACCCCACTCACTCGCCGATTAGCCGCAATATGTTGCTGCCACGAGTGAAAGAAAGCCGACGGCGTGCAGTTAATTAACTAAAATAAGGAAGCAGACGCTGATGATGATGATAATGATAGTCATAGATTCAGTGCCTCAACGCTTCGGCGTATCGCGAGCAAACTATAAAATTACAGCCCCATAAAACAGTAAAAAAAAGAAGAAAAACGAAAAAAAGTAACAGACACCGAAACCCAAATATAAAATTCGCCACAACCCGATTGCGGGGTGGGGGCGGTTGTGGCTAAAAATTAAAACGTAATCAAAAAGTAAAAAAAAAATAAGCAAAAACAACAAGAAACACATTGAAATTCAATCAAGTTGCTGGAGTTAAAAATAAATGTGCTTCTGGTCTTTTTGGCAACGACAGACGCGACGACGTGTGAAACAGTTAACAATTAAAAGATTGCCCATCCGCCGCGTGGTGCGTTTTTTTATTGATTTAATGTCGCTTCGTTTCGAACCACTTTCACTGATACTCGGAACGAAACAAGGCGAAGCGACGAGAAATGAACCAACAAACAAGCAACGGTTTCTCACCTAAACACTAAACGATGCCGCATTTTGCACGTTTTTTACAGTTGCTGTGTTGCGCAACAATTGCTGTTGTCCAGGGGGCAGCAACAACAGCAGCAATCAGTGCAGCAGCAGCAGCAGCAAGCAAAGACGAGTAGCCGCCCGTCTTTTGGCTTTTTGCCTATTTGAATTGAAGTAACTGTAATAATAATACAACGCTGCAGTTTGCGGCTCTTTTTTTCGCGTATCTGGGTAAGTGTGTGACGGCAGCGACTGCGCCGTCAGCGTCGCTGCCACGACAATTTGTCGTTTTGTCATGTCTGCGGCACATGCGCAAAATGCATTGCAAATATCTCGCTGCATGAACGTTTAATGGCCAACAGCACGCAAGGAAGTCGTCGCCAACCAAATGCGATTTGGCCATATATTTGTTTTGTTGTTGTTTTTGTTGTTTTATACAACAGCCAAACAGTCAATGGAGTCAATTGGCTTGATAAGCAGCGCAACGGAGTAGAACGTGGCATTGTGAGTTGCAGTGGCAGCAGCATTAACAGATACCACTAAAGAGCAGAACTCGTGCAAATTGAGACATTAAATATATTTTTTAATATTTTTAGCGCTTCAACAAGTATTCATAGAAGTTACTTTATTTATTTGAATATTTTCAATAGCAATAGCAACTTAATTTAAAGAGATTTACAGATTTTGTGAATCTCAAGAAATGTATATTGTACTTTAGCAACTTAGTTCAAACTTGAACAACTTTCGAAATAAATTGTACATTTTTGGTATGGATGAAATTATGTTTCCCAAAAGCAGAAGCAACAACAAAACGGCTACACAAAATTTGTTGCCAACAGCCAAAAAGCCAAAAAAAAAAATAAAATTAAATAAAATGCCAGAAAAAATATCAACAAAAAAAAACACAAAAAAAAAACGAAGAAGAAAGAAAGAAATGAATTTAAAAACTGCCGAAAAAGTGAAAGTTAATTTTTGTGATGTTGCTTAGCTGGCGCCGACGCAGCGGCAGCAACGCCAGCAGCGGCAGAGCAGCTGACGACGACGTCGCTCAATGAAAGTAAAAACGCATTTTGGGCAGCCAAAAAAAAAAAATAAAATAAAAAGAAAAAAAAAAGTCAAATGAATTTTGATAGTGTTGCTGTCGCTGGACATAAATTAATTATGTGGCAATGTCACACGATGGCGGGGCGCGTCGCGGCTGCGGGGAATGCCAAAAAATTGGCCTTTTGTTGCGATTGTTAATTGTTGTATTTGTGGCTAGGCCGTAATGGCTGGCCTTTTATCTTGGCCATAAAGCCAAATGCGGACAACGCGCAGATAAAAACGATGATAACAAAAAAAAGCCGCCAACACCGTCGCCGCGCTTAACTGGACTCGCTCTTTTGTATATAAATAAATAAAACAAAAGTTGACTTTTTGGCCATATGGAAAGCACCCCGAAGACCGAAACCGAAACGAAACGAAAGTTGTCTGAAAATGTCGCTGGAAGTCGGTAGTTGGTAAGTTGGTAAGTTGGCGGCCCTTGCGGCGACACCCGAAGTCAAAAACTGAAAGCAAAAGTGATTGTGTCCAAGTCAAAAAGGTTTAGTTGAAAGTTGAGACTCTTGACTCCGTAAATCCAGCAAATAACCCAAACAACCCACCCACCAACCAACCCAGCAATGTCTGCATGCGGAAATGGGAAATGGAAAATGTTGGCAAAAATGTCAGCGCACCGCAATGAACCCATAGATCAGCTGCCACACGTCGGCTAACATGTCATAAAACATAGGAAAAATACACCGATATCGCCCCGAAACAGACAATCGATATAAGCTGGCTTTGACACCTAATCAGGGTCATTAACGACCGATAATTAGTCGAGCATGCAATCAATTTGTGGCCAACACGGCCAAAAAAACACAAAAAAAAAAACAGGAAAAACAGAAAAGAAGAAAAGAAGAAAAACCCAAGGCTGAACAACAAGTGAAAGGCAGAGTGAAGAGAGGAAAACT
Organism: Drosophila kambysellisi; assembly: GCA_035042185.1. Lineage (NCBI taxonomy): Eukaryota > Metazoa > Arthropoda > Insecta > Diptera > Drosophilidae > Drosophila > Drosophila kambysellisi. Next base: position 12,523,309 of record JAWNLS010000077.1, on the reverse strand, counting down.
TACACAACTACTTATATTAATTATAAGGGAGTGTCATTTGGCTGTAATTTAAATATTTCTAGGAAATTCATTAGCTTTTCAGCTTTTCTAATTGCTCTCAGTTTGAGGCAACACTCAAATATTTTGCATATGTTGCTGGCGTATCTTAATTATAGCAACATGTTGCTAAAGAAGTTGCTCATGATAAAAATAAAATATAAATTTTCAATTGTCTTCGCTGCAACATGTTGTTGTTGTTGTACTTCCGGGTTTAAAAAGTATATCAAAATACATCAATCATACCATTTAAATAGTTAGCATGTTGCTTCCACAGCTGTTGCACCTGAAATTGTGTCCAGCGATTGTTATCATCGCCATTGTTGTTATTGTTGTTGCTGCTGCTGTTGTTGTTGTTGTTGTTACTGCTTGTGTTGTTGTTGTTGTTGTTATTGTTGTTGGTGGTGTTTCCATTGATGACGCCCACCAAACTGTTGACCAAACTGTTCTCATGCGCCTGTTGCTGTTGTGCCACAGCGGAGGCGGTGTTCACAGTGGGCGTGGCAGTTGTTAGATTTGCATTTGGTGTCGCTGGATTGTTGTTGTTGTTATTGTTGTTGTTGTTATTGTTGTTGGAGGTGTGATTGTTAATTATAATGTTGAGATTGTTGTGGTTAAGTATGGTGTTGTTGTTGTTGTTGTTGCTGCCGTTGCTGCTGTTGCCATGTTGCAGATTGTTGCTGAGATTGTTGGCGGCAACAGCGACAACCGCTGCTGCCGCATTCACATTGACATGCGCCAAATGTTGCAAGTGATGTTGCAACAGTTGCGTGGGTGGCGGCAAAGCGCCGTTTGCCACATGTGGCGTGATGCCAGCAACTGTGTTGCCATTGTTGTTGCTGAGATTGTTGAGCAGCTGCTGATGTTGCATGCTGTTGCGCAGCAGGTTGTTGTTGCTAGTCTGGCTAGTGTTGTTGTTGTTGTTGCACGACACATTGTTGCCATTGAGATTCGTATTGCTGTTGTTGCTGCTGGTGTTGTTGTTGTTGACATTGCCTGCCAGCAGGTGTGGCAAATTGTGCACCACTTGCAACGGCAGGTTGCTTAGAGATGGCAACGCGCCCGCTTGCGACATGTTGCCCAACATTTGTTGCTGCTGTTGATGTTGCTGCTGCTGTTGTTGCTGCTGCTGCAACAATTGCAGCTGATTTTGCTGATGCTGTAGCACATTGTGTGTTTGCTGTTGTTGCTGCTGCTGTTGCTGCTGCTGCTGCTGTTGATGTTGTTGTTGCAATGCCAATGTTGGCGGCGGCATTTGATAGTCCATTCTCATTGCTGAGGCGCACAAATTGTTGCCACTTGCCAGTAGAAATTTATTTGATATACTACACTTCACTTTTGCTAATATTACAAATATATATTTATCTTGTCTAATTTAAAGCGTGCTGCAACATTGTTGCTGCTGACGCTGCTGCTGCTGCGCTGTCTTCAAGTTGATTGAAATTGAAACTAAAAAACTGAATGCCAAAATAAAAGAAATGTATACAAATAAAAAACGAAACATTCATAAAGCTTCAGCACGCGCGTTCTAAGAAGAAGAACAACAACAACTAGCAACAACTAGAAACAACAACAACAAGAGCAACAATTGTCGCCGCAAGCGCAGCTTTCGAGAGAGCTGCTCAGAATTTGCGAGCGCGTCACGCAAATTAATTTTTGCACAGCACGAAACAATTTTCTCAATTCTGCTTTTTGTGCACCTCCGCTGCTTGTGCTCTTCACCTGCCTCTTGTTGTTTTGTTTGCTATTTGCTATTATTATGTGTGTTCGCTTTTGTTGCTGTTGCTGCTGCTGTTGTTGTTGCTGCTGCTGTTGTTGTTGTTGTTGTCAACTATTTCGCGTACTTATTGGCGACGGGGCTTTGGTTGTCGTTTTTAAGGGGTTCTCGCGTCGTTTTCGTCGTTGCCGTCGTTGTCGTTGTCGAATGAGAAAAGTTTGACCTTGAATTAGCCAGCAAAAGCAACAACAACAACAACAACACAATATAAATAATAAAAATGTTGCTATGCGCTATTTGCTATTTGCTATTTTGCTATTTTGTGGGGTTTTGTTTTGTGATGGGTTTTTCTTTTGTTTCACTCAATGTTTTGATGCAATTAATTATTCGAGTTAATTTATCCAATTTACTACTATCCAAAAATAATTATTTAAATGCGCTTAACTAATATTCAGGTTTTTTTTTTAAATATTGATTGTGGAATTTTTTAAAAATTTGTATATGCACTTTGTATCACATAATTTGCATATTTTAAATTATGTTATTTTAGCTTTGCTTTTGCCTTTTAGCGAGATCTTTTTGTTGTAGTATAGAAATTTACACTGCACTGCAAGATGTAGTTTGAATTTTCACTCTATTTCCTTGTGATTTTCAATATATTTTGTACATTATTTGTTTGGTGTTAATATATCCAAATATCCAAATCCTTCTGGGTTCGATGATGATGCTGATGCTGCTGCTGCTACTGCTGCACAGTTGCCGATAAGCGAAAGTTCAAAAGTTCGCACGAATTCGAAAGCAGTCGAAGGTGAAGACGCAGACGCAGACGTTGACACGCGCCGTTGTTGTATTCAAAGGGGTGGGGACGTTTTTTAGTTTTTTTTTATTTAATTTTTTTTTTGTTTGGGGTACGACTTGGGGACTCGCTTTCGTGGGCTGTGCTTTTTTTTGTGTGCTGTGAAGCCGTGAACCGAACCGGTGCCGCCGGACTGCAAACGCTGAGTGAACGCGCGCGCTGTGCGCCTCTTGCAACGCAGCTCAGATCGGCTCCGAAAAAAAACAAAAACAAACAGCAAACCAAAAACAACAACAACAACAAAAGCCCCACGCAGAAAGCGCCAAAGCCAAAAGTTAAAGGCGACTGCGCAGCCGGCGTCAAAGCCAAACTTGAAACCGAAAGCATAAAAGCAGCGACGCGTCGCTGCTGCCCGATCTCACTTACTCTCGCACTCACACTCACAGACTCTCTCTCTCGCTCTCGCTCTCTCGTTCCCAGTGTGCCTTCGGCTCTTTCCCATTAGCATTACTGTTGTTGCTGTTTTTTTGCGCATTCCGCTGTTTACTTTCTTTCGCGCAGCCTGCTGTGTGTGGTGGACAAAAAAAGCTGCGGCTACGCTTCGTGTGAGCTGCGCTGCCGCTGCCACAGTCGCTGTCGCTGCATGCGGAAGCGATGCTGGTTTTTAGATTTTCCACGCACTCAACGCGACGCCAGCGTCAACGTTAGCGTCGCCGCCAACTGCGACGCGAGCAGCATTTGGTTTGAGTGATTTTGTTTAGCTTTTAGCAAACGACTTTGTTGTGAGTGGCACAGCTTCAATTGTGATTTATAACTACCTATGCAAGTATGTATGTATGTATGTACTCACTATGAATGTATTTATGTATTTATGGGCAATGATAACGAGCTTACCAGAAACATTTAACTGTACAAAGCTTAAGCTAAATGCAGTCCTCAGTCACGTTTGGGACCCAACTCACACACATCAACTGACAACGTGAACCGACACTCAACACTCAACACAAGCCATGCGTGCGTCAAACGATGCTTACCTGCAAATAGAGTTGCAATAAAAATATGGTAAATATTAATAAAAATATAAAATACAGCATACAATAACATTGACAAAGTGCTACACACAAAGACTATTAAGCTTATTTTAGTACATACTACAGCTGCTTACAACCCACCCATGGAGATCAAAAAAAGCTGCCGCTCCCGTTGCAATTTGCACACTCAAAAAACCCATTTCCCCATTTTTGTGTTTGCCATTGGCATTGACAGTGGGGCCACCCCATGGCGCATTCGCATTCGCATTCGCTTTCCCCTGTACCGCCCACACAACAACAACATCGACAACAATAATAATAGGAACAGCAACAGTAACAGTAGTCTGCCTTTAAAAGGTCATTTTGGCAATTTTCCCTGCACACAAACAAAAAAACAAATAAATAAATAAAAATATAAATTAAATTCGAGCGGCGCAGCGAAAATGAATTCGATTGTTTGCAATAAACTTGAAAAAAAATTTCACCCGAGCAGCGAGAGACAAACTACTAAGATCTGAAACCGCATCCAAAACCATATCACATCGGATCGGATCGGATCGGATCGGATCGTATCGTGTCGAGTTCTCGTCTCCTCTCCTGCTGCTGCTGCTGCTCACTTTTGTCATTTCGTTGTCGCTTTTGAGTGCGAGTGTTGTAAAAAAACAATAATAAAAAAACAAATTCAAAAAGAACGCCTACAAATCGCATGCCAGCCGATGATGATGATGGACTGACATCCAGAAAGGCAGAGGGGCAGGGTGCAAATATGCAAATGCGACACTGAAATGCTGTCGCAGAGGGTTGTGGTGCATCAAGGGACGCAGAGCGGAAGTAGTTGAATGCGATGAGCACAAAAAGTGCACACGTTGTGTGGGCCGTTCAAATACACTGGGAGGTATTCAAAACATGGCTATATAGGAACTGCCCACAAATGCAGCTTCATTATTGTTATTACCTTTTCGGGGATTGGGAGGAGTCGCTACAAGGATGAGTCGTGTCATCCGACAACTGACAAGTTGTGCATATATTAATTGAGTTTCTAAATACAAATCAGCAATTTAACTTAAATGAATTAAGTATTGTTTACTAAAAACTATATTTATACGAAAACTATACTTAACTTGATTGTGAGAATTATGAGAATTGAATGGAGATTCAAACTATAATTTTCTATAAAGTGACAGCATACTTTTGAGTTGCTTACACTATTACAGGGTATTATATATGAAGGGTTATCATTTCTAGCTGACACATTTCCACATTCAATGTAAATTTCATAAGTATAATTTTACCATAATTTAGCTCATCACATCATCAACTAATTTCAATATGGCCTTTCTTTGTACTGATTTTATTTGCCGCCGACCCGAAAAGCTAATCAAAGCGAATGCATTTTGAGTTGGTCAAAAAAAGAAGAAGAAGAATAAAGAGCGAGAGGGTCGCGTCCACAAAGGCTGACCTCGTCCAGCAGAAATGGTGGCCTGGTCAAAGGCTCGATATGTGATGAATGAGTGGCAGGCCGCAACAAAAAGGTGGCAACATTTGATGCCAATTTGTCAATTGGTCTTTTAGGCTAATAAGCTCTGCCTTTATGGCTGACCCATTTGTCGAACTTAACTGAAAATCTATCGCGTCATTGCAAATGCACAATAATTTACAGTTAATTTATGCAAATCGCAAATTTTACAACTTTTCAAAATATTTTACAGCACGAAACAAGTGTAAAACGGTAAATTTTACAAGCCGTGAAAATTAGATAAGTAGATAAGAACAGCAGAGAAAATAAACTGAGAGAGAAAGAGAGACAGACAGAGATAGTGATAGAGAGAGAGAGAATTAATTAAAACTATAATAAATATTTTGACGTAGGTCGTCATTTAACATGTGATAAGCAAAGCGTTGTAAAACTTTCAGTTAGCGTTGTAAAAAAAACTGCAAACTCAGCAAAAAACTGCAATTTATGAGCATATTAATTAAGTTTGCACCGCGATAGGCGGCTATATATACATATATATATGTGTGTGTGTGTAGTTTTGAGCTTTATTCCGATATTTGACTCAAAGTTCCCACAGTGACAATCAATTGACTTTTCGATGATATCAGCAACAGACACAGAGAGACAGAGACAGAGGAAGAGTATAAACGTTATAGGATTAGGGAAAGAGAGAGACATATATACAAGTATATATATAGAGAGAGAGAGAGAGAGGTAGAAGAGAGATAGCTGGCTATTTAAGTCTAGAGCAGCTCTATGAATAATGCGACTTGGGAATATACAAACAATAACCAAGTGCACAATTTATGATAATGCGAAAAGTGATATATTTATCTTTAGTTTTGTCAGCAATATAATATAAAATATATATTTATGAATAATTATATATATATATATATAATGAATATACGAGTTATTATCTATATATATAAATATTTGTATGCATTCCCATGAAGTGTTTTTAAAGCTTAAAACTACAGTTGAACTTATATTTATTTTAATAACAATATTGACAACAATTTGAATCGATTTTTAGCCAGTTTTCTAATTGGTAAGTTTACAAGCTTTTTGGCTCATTTTTTGACATAGCCATAAACTAACCTAACGGTAAGTTTTGCTTGGGAGACCCACCTGAGCTGGATGGTTGAAAGCGTGCTTTTAAGCTGTTCAAATGGTTTTGATGATCAGCGGCGGACGCTGTTGCCACGTGTTGCACTGGGGAGATGTTGCTGTTGTTGTTGTTGGCATTGCTGCCGTTGTTATTGTTGTTGTTGGTGCCGGTGTTATTGCTGGTGCTGTTGTTGCTGGTATTGTTATTGCTGTTGCTGCTGTTATTGGCAATGGCAGCAACCGGATTGTTATTGTTGCCGTTGCAGCTGACATTTGTTGCCGCCGCAGCGGCAGCAGCAGTTGCAGCAGCCGCAGCAGCAGTTGCTGCAGCCTCATTGGCTGCACTGCCAACATTTGCACCCTGCCCCTCCATGAAAGTGTTGCGTTGGTGATAATGCGGCGAGTCCTGATAGATCCGCTGATAGTTCAGCGTTGGCAGCGTCCACGAGTTGTTCGTCTTGTAGTGGAAGTTGCCGGTGCCAAAGATCGAGTGGGTGTTGGTGTTGGAAGCGGCGGCAGCAGCAGCTGCTGCTGCTGACGACAGCGTGTGAGCCAATTGGGCAGCATGATGTTGCTGTTGTTGCTGCTGCTGCTGCTGTTGCTGTTGCTGATGCAGGTGTTGTTGCTGCTGCTGCTGTTGTTGTTGCTGTTGCTGCTGTTGTTGCTGTTGATGAGGGTGGTGCGGATGCAAGTGCGGATTGTGTCCAAGTGAATGATGAGGATGCTGCTGCTGTTGCTGTTGCTGATGTCCATGTTGGTGCGGTGCGTGATGTGAGTGCTGCTGCTGTTGCTGCTGCTGCTGCTGGAGTTGCTGTTGTGCTGCTGCGATGGCAGCCGCATGTTGCTGCTGGGCATGATGCTGTTGCAGCTGCTGTTGCTGCTGTGCATGCTGCTTCTGCTGTTGCTGCTGCTGCTGTTGCTGATGATGATGCAGTGCAGCGGTCTGCTGCTGTTGCAAATTCCATGCATCCGCTGCTGCTGCCGACGAGGAGCCGCCACCGCCCGAGCTGCTGCTCTTGCCGGAATCATTGCTGCCGACGCTGCTGCGATGGTTGTCCAATGTTGCCGTTGAGCCCGTCATGCTGCCATCGTTGCCGCTGTCGCTGTTGCCGCTGCTGCAGCTGCTGCTGTTGTTGCCGTTGGTGCTCTTGTTGTTATTGTTGTTGTTGCTGCTGCTGCTACTGCCGCTGCTGCTGTTGCTGGCGGAAGCGGCTGCTGCCACCTGCGTGTTGAACTGTTGAAAGTAGTGCGACAATGTTGCAGCATTCGTATGCTCCTGGGCATAGAATCTTTCACAAGAATTGGTGTCGGACGGCATTTTTCACTGGATCAGTTTTACGATAGTTTTACAATTGTTATTGGTGTTGCAACTTTAGGTTGCAACGTCCTTGTGATTGTTGTATTTGTTGTATTTGCTGCACAGCAATTGAAACTTTGAGCACCGACTCAAAGTTGTGCGCATCTTTCAATTTTCACTATTTTCCAACACTGTTTTAAGTCCACACATTACTAAAATTGAATGTAAACTGCATTAATTTGAGAATGGCGCCGATTAAACTATTGTTGAACTTTGCAAATGGTTGTTGGGAATTGATTTTCGATTGAGTAGAGATCTGATAGTGATAGTGATAATGATAGTGATAGCAATAATGATAATGATAGTGCATGATCGTGATAATGATAAAGTGGCTTGTTAACGATGTCTCTTGTTGTTGTTATGTAGACAGATGAATGTTTTACAATTTTTATTTTTTATTTCTTTTTTATTTGCTTGTTTCGATAAGGAATAGGAAAAGGCATTGTTCATATATATTTATACAACTATAAATTTGTTACTCTAAGCTTCTTCTACGTATCCAATTGATTCAATTATTATTTAGTGGACAATTCAATTTTTAATACAAATGCAATTTTGTGAAAAAATTTCAAAAACGGAATAATTTTTAATGTATTTTTTAATTAACATTTAAAGCAGTCGGTTAAACGAATTTATGGCAAATCAATTAAAATATATACTTTTTTCATCTTTTTTTTATCTCTTGTTTTAATACCTTTTCTTATTCGCAAATGTTGTGTATTTTTTGTATTTTTTCTCAGTGTAGTGGTTTTTCTGTATGTTTAGTTTTATAGTTAAATAAAAACAATTAGATCCGTAACTTTGGCGCTGCAGTATTAGGGCAAATTTATACGTAGCTATATACGATTTGCCAGTTATCTATCCAAGTGTTACTACTTGAGCACACACACAAACACACTTATATATGCACTTAAAACACTTTGCACAATTGTTGCTTTTTATTTGAAACACGCGAACGATTATTTTGCATATATATTTATGCAATGGACGTTGTATTTAAATATCGATGGTTGATTTTATATAAAGTTGATTTTAGAACTTGGCCCCGAAAGACTTTCTTCACTTTGACTTTGACTAAGTGCGCAATTTGTTACACATACATCCAAATGTACGTATATATATATGTATATATGAAATTTATCAATTGCAATACACTTTTCCACTGTTATCGATAGTTGTTTGATGTTTTACTATTATTCTGTTATTCTTGTATTTATTGTGAATTTTTCAATAGTAGATTTTCACAGTTTCCACACGTTAGAATCGCACGCGCAGTTTGACAACGATTTGGACATGAGAACGCGATGCGACCGAATGCCGGCCATAGTCGAGACTCGGTCTCAGAACTCACGGGCAGAGAAAATTCATCGCTGCAAGCACACGCTGTCGACGCCGACAGCGCTGCCGCAAACAGCCAGCGAAACAAACAGCGCAGCGCTGCGGCAGAAGGTTTGCAAAATTTTTAGCAAGTTGGTGGACAAGAAAAATGAAACCCAACTGAAACTTACGTAAAGTTGAGGGCATTTTGACGACTGTAGCCTGTAGACTGCTTAGACACCTACTCTGGAGAGGTACAACATTAATTGTAAATAGAGAGCTCTTCAGCTAGCTGCGCAGTTGGCAGCAAAATATTTGCAAAAGCATAAATAAAAAAAAATTAATCAACAAATATCAACACAGAAATAAATAATAATAAAAATGAATTGCAAGCAGTGAGCTGTTGTCGACAGCGCAGTTGTAGCTTAGGAACCAGCAGCGACTGCTACTGCGGCGGCAACGGCAACAGCGACGTCTACGTCGACAGCGGCGACAAAGTCACGCGGATTTCCAGTATGACCCAAAGCCCAACGTCTGGCAACGTTCTCAGCACGTGTTGTGAACACACCGGGACACCGACACACACACACACACCCATGCACACGACAGCTGAGACCGGGAGGCAGTCAAACACACACACACACACAAGCAAACACATGCACACACATGAGCAGAATATCGCTCACGTTGAACGTATTGCAGTTGGCATACTTAGAGATAGAGATACAACAAAAAAAAACACACACACACACACAGATACTTTCCATACTCAGCGCACTCAGAGTAGGAATTTTTTGTTGTTTTTTATTAGCTTGTGGGACTCTCCTTGGTTACAGTTAGCAGTTAGCGAAAAGTAAAACGCTAAAGTCCAGGCACTGTCCGCGATTTGGTTTGGCTTTTGTGTTGTGCCCTCGGCTCATCTTCCGTTTCCCGTTCTAATTGCCATTTCTATATTTTGTGTGGCAAGAGCAATCTGATTAAAGTATCGATGACAGACAGTGTGTTGCTGCAGCAGCCACAAAATTAATTGGCCCGCAACACGTGACGTATGCGTAATTTAATGGAAAACTTCCTTTGACGTTTGCAGCGCACAAATCAGGCAAACAAGTGGGTGAGAAAGAGAAAGAGGCAGAGTGGGAGAGAGAGAGTTGCCTAGACAACAATTATAAGCACATCTTAACGTTACTAGTTTTTACACATTACAGTTATTAATTGTTGTTCAGCCATTTAGGCTTAAGTTATTAAATTTCCAATGAATTTTATGGACAATTTGTTTAACAATTGCATTAATAATCATTTAATTTCTACTTATAAAACCATTTGTCTACGGGGGAAAAACTTACTAATCACTAAAAATATTCGTATAAGTTAAGCTAAGTAGCGAAAATAAGTGAGGAAAAGGTAAAACTAAAGAATTTCTCAAATGTAATGATGAATATTAAAAATGGTAGAGGGTGAAGTAAGGTGAAATACAATATCTTTAAAAGTCAGATCAGATTTTAAGCTTAAATATTTATATCAGATTAGCTAATTCTAATTTTGATTAGATTAGTTAAATATTTATTTATTTTATAGAATTTATTTAATTTCAATTAAAACTCAAACATTTTAAGCCATTTTGCAGTTCAGTGACGCCAGAAATCTTATAAAATAAATTTAATTAATTTTAACTTTAATATACTTATCATATATATTATTTCCAGTTTCAACTGACTTTAGTTGATATTAAATATATATAAATTAAGCTCGCCATTATATCGAGTATTTAAAAATATTAACGCCATAAATAGATTTTAAAATGCATCACCCCTTGCAGTTCAGCTTGCTATTGTCAGCGATTTTACAAAGCAGCTTAACTGGTTCCAGCCCAACCCTTAGCAATACGCGTCAGCAAACCCAATCAAGCATACGCCCCGTGATGCGTCGTCTATTTTCGAGCAGCAACAAGTCGAACAGGTCGTCAACTGTCCATTGTTGTATTCAAAAATAAAGCCGAACGCTTAGCGTCTCCTGCACGACTGCCAATTGGGCGGCAGCCGAGCGTAAAGGATGCCCGCTGCGTTGTCTGCCATTGGCGCAGCTGCTTCGTATGCGGCCAGAACCAATCAGAGCAACAGGCGCTCAGGCAAACAGTTTGATACAATGCGTCGCTGTACGCTGCTCGACGCTCGCTGCCTGCGTCGACGCTGGCGACAAACAGCAGAAACAGCTGCGACGACGTCGCTGTCGCCGTCGTCGTCGTCGTCGTTGCTGTTGTCAGGTTTTCTATTTGTTTTGCTGTCAGTTGTATTTGTGTTGCTGTTGTTGTTGGGACTATCACGTTTTGCTACCACGTGCGCCGGCCCCCGTTCTGTGCATGTGTGCATAGAGTGGCGCTCCAAATGAATGAGCGACGGCGTCGTCGTCGTCATCGGGAGAACGAGCGAGAGAACAAAACAAACGTTGAAAATAGAGCAAAAAAAGAGCGACGACCAGACTTTTGAGCAAGAATAAAGCAAAAGCAGAAGCAGAAACAGAAACAGAAGCAACAACAATAACAGAGTAAACGACTGCGGCTGCTGATGCTGCTGCTGCTGCGATTATTTATTGTTTATAAATAGCAAATTAAAGGCAATGGAAATGTAGTCAAGCACACACACACACACTTACAGCCGCATCAATGAGCGTGACTCACACACACAGAGAACTCACAGTTTCATCTGAAGAACAATTTTTGCATAAATATAGAAATATTTTCATATGTATCTAACTATATTGAAAGCTGAGCTAGCTTTTCAGCTTTTCTTTTTTTTAACAAGGTAAACAAAATAATTGTAAAAATTACAAAAGGGGGGTTGGTAGTACAGGGTCGGTGGGGGCGCTTTATTGTTGTATTTATTGTAAATTTACAGCTTTTGTTCATAGTCTAACTGAACAGCGTCGCATTTGTGCGATACTCACACACACCAAACACACACACACACAAGCACACACACAGACGCACACATTTGCCTTGCATTCAATTTAGATTTGAGTTACTGTGCAGCTTGCACTATTTATTAATTGCTGTTTGTTAAGGGAGGGGTATAGTTTTAGGGGCTTTCTAGGGTTACACGTGCTAATAAAAACCCTTAACGGCTGCACCCAAGTTATATTCCTTTGAATGACTTAACCTTTTTTTCATACAGCCATAAATTGTAAGTACAGCAAATGTAATAATTAGCCTGACCCAGTTACAGCTAAAATTGATTGTTGCTGCTAATTAACTATATTATATATACTTTAATCAATATTATTATTTTTAATTATTTTTAATCTTTTGCGGGGATTTTTTGAATTCTAATGCATTAACATTAGTATATTTTTTAATATACTTATAAATGAGTTAACTTATAAATGGGTAATCAAATGGGTATTTAATATAATGGCATATTAAAATTAATTTTAATTAAATGGTTTTTAAACTAGTATTCAGTATTTAATATTGAATAAAGTTATTTTATAATTATATCTTATTTAGATCTAGTCAAGTATTTAGATAACAAATATGAACATATTTTGATATTAATTTAAAGAAAGTTAAAAATGTACACAAGAAATACAAGTTCTAAATTTTCGGTAGCGCAAAATTTAATATCAACACTGTGCTCAGATTATAAAATTGTTTATCTTGACTCTAGATTAATCTACAGCAACAAATTCTGTTTTCATTATAAACAAAACAAATCTCGTTTAGCAAACCCCTTTGGAATACCGTTAGGAACGTACTTAAGTTGCCACGTGCCGTGGAATATTATGATACGGTATTTGTATTGGTAACTGAAATATTAGATATGATAATAAAAATGCGGCTTATGCAAAACTGTTAAGATTGCTTATCAGCAACCGGTTCCGGCTAAAACATAAATCAATAACAAATCCAGACAAAAAGCAACCGGTTCCTGTTGAAACATAAAACAATAACGAATCCAGACAGAAAGTAGAAAATAAACAAAAGATTATTTCGATATGCTCAATGTTCAGTTTTGTGAAGTGCAAAGTCGACCAAATCAATTTACCTAATTATCAAAAACAAATAAGGTAAACTTGGCCGAATTAGCTTGCAGCCTTTTGGCTGATTAACCCTTGGAAATTTCGAACTGAAATTCGAAGCGTGACAAGCGAAAAGACAAACGAAAAGAAACCGCAAAAAAAAACAGCACAACTGCAACTGTTGCTGACGTCGATGTTGACGCGACGACGACACACTGCGCCAACATGTGACTGCGAAAGAAAGAGCGAGAGGGAGACAGGCAGACAACAGCAAAGAAGCAGCCAAAACAAGCAAGAACTCAAACACACAATTTTCATTGCAATTTGTTGTCGTAGGCAACAAAACAAAAATTGAAATTAATTGAGGGGTGGGATGGGGGCGGGGCGGAATGCCCCCCGCTTTGTGAGTTTGCTGTGGAGGCGTTTATAAAGCGGTCGCGCACGTGTTGCAGCCAACGGTGCGAAGACGTCAGTCTGCTGTGGGAGAATGAAAAAGAGAGTGGAGAGAGCCAAATGACACGCCAGACAAGCTGCCTACAGCATGGGAAAACGAGAGAGAGAAAAAGAGAGAGCAAAAGCCAACGAGAGCAGCAGTGATTAAGCTTTAAAGCATAAGCTTTGACAGCAGTTTCGCCAAACAGCCGCTAGCGGGCGCTGCCAACCGAAAGCTTTAAGCTGAACAGTGTTGCTTGCATGGCACCTAAAAATAGTAGTAGTATTGTGACCCCGAACAAATATTCAAAGTGCTCAAGTTATCGATAAACATCAATTGCTTATCAAGCGTTTTGTGCCTCAATTAAATAAATGTGACAAATTGATTGAAGCACAACTGCCAGCCGGTTAGTTGGCTTTATAGAGCATATAAATAAATATAATTATCAGTACACACACAAGCATACAAAAATATATAGGTTTATTTGTGGTACTTGCCGGCAAATACAAAGTACAACTCATTCAAATTGAAATTTAAATTGGAGTGAAAATATTGTTGGCTCTTAATTGTGCGTGTGCTCTCTCTTTCTCTCGTGCGCTCTCTCTTTCTATCGCTGCGCATCGTTATTAATAGGCACAAAAATTGCGTTTCATTCACAAAAAAAAAATACGAATGTGCATGCGGAAAGAGTTGGAGACAATTGACAATTGTTGCCGCCAGAGGGCATCATTGAGCTTATCCTGCCTGTTGACAGCAGTTACCGTTATCATCGATTGTGATTGTCTTAATTCTGTTTTTGTATCCACCTCAAACTATAATCAATGACATTACTTATGGTTGAGCTGACAGCTGAAACGATTCCAGCGAGTAATTAATTTTGCAGGTGAGGTAATTGCTAGAAACTGACAGAATTTCCGCACACTGTTTTTTGAGTGACTGGCATTATTTGGCAGACAAAGCGTAGAATTTTAAATAAAAATTACTTTTAATAATTGTGACTGCTGATTGAATTGATTCGCTAGTGCTTAAAGCAGAAGGAATAGAAAGTTAAGGAGCTATAAAAAAGTTTACTATTGTAGCCTTAAAAAACTGTACTGGAGTAACTCAAACGTTTACGAAAGGGGCACAAACCAATAGAAGATAGGCGAGTTGAAAGATGCGATAGACTATTGCCTTTGGTCTAGAAGTCTCTTTGTCTGCTGCTTAGTTTCTATATGCTTGTGATTTATTTAAATAGACAAATTAATATACAACCTTCTGTTGCCACAGAGGCAAATATTTCCAACATTTGTTGTCACTATGCTCCATTTGCGACAAGTACCGAGAATATGCGTTGATCTTTCACTAATTCTTAAGTTTTCAACGGAAATTTTGCGACACTTGCTTTTGACAGTTCTAAAAATGTGTAAAAACAAAAATCAAAGAAAAAAAAAGCACACTACATAAATAAATTCAAAGGCGCGTGTTAAATTTCAATTTTCATGTAGTCGAAAAAAAAACTTACTTATAAATGCTCATGCAATGACAAGTTTTTTAGTGCCGACAGTTTTTTGTTTTTTTTTTTTTGTAATTAAATTTTTTAATTTTTCATATACATTTTTTTGTGTTTTTTTTTTGTTTTTTTTTGTTTTTTTTTGTTTCCGTTTTCAGTGAAAATTAAGCCGAGCCGCTGCACGAATTGATGTAGCCGCGTTTTCTAATTGTCCGTAGCGCAGTAACATGTGAAACTAAAACTCGTAATTTGTCTGGCCTACGAATGCATACACCTCAAACAACCCCACACCCCCTCACCCAGCACCCGAACACCCCCATCCCCAACCCCTGTAGCCCAACCCTTTGATGCCCGTTGATGAGTATCTGACGGGCGTTAATTGAGCTGCTTATTGTTATTGTTATGAATTGTGTGTTCTACGAGTTTCGTGTTTGTTGTTGCTACTGTTGTTGTTGTTATTGCTATTGTTATTGTTATTGTCTGCTTGTTGTGCATGCGAGTGTTAATTAAGTGTATTAATCGTTTACTCAGCGCTGACTTTTGCCGCCCAGCAATGTGCAACTGAGCAAAGATTTCAGATGACAAAGTATCGATAGTTTTGTCTAAAAAGCTAACTTCGTATTTTTTTTTCTTTTTTTTTAATTATTGAAGTTGCATTAATTTGAACAAATATTCACTTAATGATCTCTAAATACACCCAGCTGGTGTAAATTTTTACATTTGCCTGACGAGAACAGCGACTGATGTTAATCGTTTTAGAGCCGATGCGAAATATAAATTTAAAGGAAACTTTGTTCAGCTGTTTTATTGAAGTGCCGCTGTTTTTTATTCTATGATACCGAAGGTATAACAGTATATTGGGTTTGTGCAATGTCCGTCATGCGTTGAGTTTTGACGAATTTATGGTATTTTGAAGGTTCGACCTATGCCCATATGCCGATTATGCCAATTTTCTGACTATAATTTTGACTTATGTTCCGACCCAAAATCACGTTTTCAACTTTAAATGAACGATTGATCTAGAGGCCAACCTATGATTAAAACGGACTTCCTTTTGAAAATCGGTTGAGTTTTGACGAAGTTATGGCATTTTGAAGGTTCGACATATGCCCAATGCCTATTTTCGGACTATAATTTTGACTTGTGTTCCGACCCAAAAACACGTTTTCAACTTTAAATGTACGATTGATCTAGAGGTCAAACTATGATTAAAACGGCCTTCCTTTTGAAAATCGGTTGAGTTTTAACGAAGTTATGGCATTTTAAAGGTTCGACCTATGCCCATATGCCCATAGCCCGATTTTCGGACTATAATTTTGATTTATGTTTCGACCCAAAATCACGTTTTCAACTTTAAATGTACGATTGATCTAGAGGCCAACCTATGATTAAAATGCGCTTCCTTTTGAAAATCGGTTGTGTTTTGACGAAGTTATGACATTTTGAAGGTTCGACCTATGCCCATATGCCGATTTTCGGACTATAATTTTGACTTGTGTTCCGACCCAAAAACACGTTTTCAACTTTAAATGTACGATTGATCTAGAGGTCAAACTATGATTAAAACGGCCTTCCTTTTGAAAATCGGTTGAGTTTTGACGAAGTTATGGCATTTTAAAGGTTCGACCTATGCCCATATGCCGATTTTCGGACTATAATTTTGACTTGTGTTCCGACCCAAAAACACGTTTTCAACTTTAAATGTACGATTGATCTAGAGGTCAAACTATGATTAAAACGGCATTGCTTTTGAAAATCGGTTGAGTTTTGACGAAGTTATGGCATTTTGAAGGTTCGACCTATGCCCATATGCCCATATGCCGATTTTCGGACTATATTTTGACTTATGTTCCGACCAAAAATTACGTTTTCAACTTTAAATGAACGATTGATCTAGAGGTCAAACTATGATTAAAACGGCCTTCCTTTTGAAAATCGGTTGAGTTTTGACGAAGTTATGGCATTTTGAAGGTTCGACCTATGCCCATATGCCGATTTTCGGACTATAATTTTGACTTGTGTTCCGACCCAAAAACACGTTTTCAACTTTAAATGTACGATTGATCTAGAGGTCAAACTATGATTAAAACGGCATTGCTTTTGAAAATCGGTTGAGTTTTGACGAAGTTATGGCATTTTGAAGGTTCGACCTATGCCCATATGCCCATATGCCGATTTTCGGACGATATTTTGACTTATGTTCCGACCAAAAATTACGTTTTCAACTTTAAATGAACGATTGATCTAGAGGTCAAACTATGATTAAAACGGCCTTCCTTTTGAAAATCGGTTAAGTTTTGACGAAGTTATGGCATTTTGAAGGTTCGACCTATGCCCATATGCCGATTTTCGGACTATAATTTTGACTTGTGTTCCGACCCAAAAACACGTTTTCAACTTTAAATGTAGGATTGATCTAGAGGTCAAACTATGATTAAAACGGCCTTCCTTTTGAAAATCGGTTGAGTTTTGACGAAGTTATGACATTTTGAATGTTCGACCTATGCCCATATGCCCATATGCCGATTTTCGGACTATAATTTTGACTTGTGTTCCGACCCAAAAACACGTTTTCAACTGTAAATGTACGATTGATCTATAGGCCAAGCTATGATTAAAACGCCCTTGCTTTTAAAAATCGGTTGAGTTTTGACGAAGTTATGGCATTTTGAAGGTTCGACCTATGCCCATATGCCGATTTGCGGACTATAATTTTAAGTTATGTTCCTAGTTCCCAGTATTTCGTTGTCGGTTTTTAGTTTAATGTGTACACATTTATTTAAAAGCGAAACTAGTAGTTTATGATTTTACTTAAACTTATTTAATTAAAGAGGATAGTTTAACCCATCCCCCCTTCAGTCTCTTCCACAAAGTGTTGACAAATTGCTGCCACTTATCAAATTAGCAAAAGTTTTTCGCACCAAATATTTGTGCCTAACCTTTCACTTGCTAATTGCAACTTGCCATTTGCACTTAATTTATTAAATTTGTTCAACTTTACTCATTTTCATTTGTGAAACTGCTTTTACTGCTTTTGTATATATATACTTACCCATATTGGATTGTATGCATGATTTATACGGATAAGATATGTGCACTCACCTGCAAAGAGCCAAAGCAAATAGAAGAATTTCAATTAGTAAAATAATTCAAACCAAAAAAACAAAATAAAATTAAAATAATAATAATAATATAAGGAATGAAATGACATGTGTTTCAGCTTCTGCTGCTTTTGCATTTTTATTTTATTTTTATGGTACAATGTTTGTACAATTTGGGCAATTAAAAGTACAAATTTAATAAGCAGAACACACAAATGCACAAGATACTCTGCTAATACCGTTAGAGCCGACTGCAAACATCAAAAGTCATTTGGCCAGGTGAGGTTGTGGGGTAGTCGGGGTAGAGATGGTTTTCTATAGACCAAGACCAAGGAGGTGACTAAATTCATTAAGGCAAACACAGAAATCATCGTGTTGCCTTTTTGTGCAGTGCATAAAAAGATAGGTAGAGAGAGAGAGAAAGAGAGACAGCGAAACGGATGTGGCACATACATCAGCAGCAGCAGCATCAGTATGTGTGTGTGTGTGTGTGTGCCAAGTGGACAGCAATCATTTAAAAATGTTGCGCACTGTGCCAAAATTTCAACAGTTTGCTCGAGACAAAGTGCAAAAATGAATTTCATCAAAAAATTGTCGAATTTTCAGCACATTTTGTTGATGTAGTTTTGTTTTTTTTTCTCTCTCTGACACTTTTACTTAACTCATTATTTGTTTTTTTTTTCTTTTTGTAGTTCCGCTCAGTGCCAAGTAATTAATGATAACAACAACAGCAGCAACAACAACAACAACAGGCAAAGATAAAATGAATAAACGCTTTTTGTTTGTTGTAATCATTAACAATTTTAGTGTTTTGTAGACCCTGGCAATGACATTAGGCCAAAGACAAGAATTTAGCTGCGTAAAACTAAAACTAAAACTAAAACTAAACTCGATTTATTGGCTCATTAAGATTGTTAACATTTGGCAGCAGCTGATACCGTTCACTCCCATTAACAAATTTAACAATTTTTTCTTACCACTTTAATAACTCATGACAACAACGAAATTGCAGTTGCCTCAATGATCAAAGTCGAAAACAAATGCTGGCAATTAAAGTGGCAAGTGTGCAAAACAATTGATCACCCCGATGAGTTGCCAGAATTTATGTGTATATAGACAGTACACAAACGATATATATATATATACATATATATATATACAGCAATTATGCTCGCTTGAGTTTTCCATAATTCGCACGGGTGAAAATATATTACAAAATATTTTATTTTGTTCAGCAAAGTGAAACAATTTTAAAATTAGGATTTTTACAGGTACTTAAATTCTTCTTCTTGAATTGCATTATTTTTATGGCTAATCATTTTAAATATTTTAAAAGTTTACAGTTCCGAAGAACAGTTTTCATAATTTCCACTCTTAATAAAAATTAATTATTTTAAAATTCAGAAGAAAGAAAGCTATCATCTTATAATTAATTGAAAATAATTTTTAATATTTGACAAGCATTTTCCAAGGAAAAACAATCTTAATTGAATTAGAGCAAAAACAATATTTTTTGTCAACCATTAATGTTGACTTTCCCCCCGTGACTTGGCCAACTTATTTTCCAGCTTACGTTGAAGTTCTCTTTTCCTGTGCATCGTTTTTCTTCATTTTCAGTTTTTATATTTGCTGACCACCCACCAAACGACAGCCGCCCGCATTTTGTTAGCATTTTCCTGCCACTAACCGCAACTTAATTGAAATGAAAACCAAAAAAAAACTTAATGAAGCTGCCATCGCTTTGGCCTTAACTGTTTGCGAGAGAGGGAACGGGGAGGCATCAGGGATTGGTTGCCTATTCAATTTTTATTTTTCGTTTTTTTTTCAATTTTCTTTTATTCTACTTTTTTTTTGTATTCTGTCTTTTGCACTTTTTTTTACAACATTGCCGCCGTTGCAGCTGCTGCTGCTTAAGTGTTTTTTATTTCAATGAAGTGAGTGTGGCAACGTCAACTGCAGTCTATTCCACACACACACACACACACACACACACACAGGAACCCCTAGCCCACTAAAGGCAGCCGCTCGACGCTTTCATCAAATGCGAAGCATTCACATTTTCATGTTGCATAGCATTCACTTTTGATCACTTTATTCATACGATTCGTTTTCATTGCTTTCTATTTTTGGTATACCCTGTAAATCAAATGGCTGTTTGTGCGTGTCTAAATGAACATTCTTTGAATAATGAAAGACGTATATTCCTTTTGCTACTTCCGTAGCAATTCTGCTAGCAAAAGAGCAAAACTGCTATTGCCCAACACTTGTTTTGCTCTTGCTGCTACGGAGTAGTAATCTCAAATAGCATTTGTTAGGCATCTTTTACTGGGTATTCGCCAGTCGATCTATTAAACTTTATTGCCTGTAGCTCTTGCAATTCATCTTTTTACCAGTGCACTTTTCTTGCAGAATGTATCTAATGCACTTTTGTTTTTATAGCTGCACCGCAATTGGGGTGGATTGCTTAAAGATACTTTTTATCCCATCTTTTTTGGGTTAAACGCAGCCATGCACGACTAATTATTGATAGTCGCTATATTTGACCAAAACTCTCTTATGTTTTATTTGTTTTTTATTGTTATTCTAATAGTTGTTGATTTGAGCTGTTGGCATAAATAAATGCGTGTCCCATTCGCCTTGGCTGGCACTGTTGGCTCGCAGTGTGTTAATTTAATAAAAAGTGTAGCATGTGTACCAACTGAGGGGGTGGTGGGTTGTGTAGGGGGTTTGGGGTGCACAGGAGGTAGGTGCCTGAAATGTGTTGATGAATAACTTACAGCTAGCTATGGAAAATAGTTGAGAGCACGCTTTGGACTCTCAAGTGCCGTTTACTGTTTGTCAAGCTGGTTGCCAGCCAGCTGAGACCCATGCAACAACAACAACAAGAACGACAAAGTTGCCTTCATCTGCGTGCATGCTGTGAATATCTTAAAGCTACATTCGTTGCCGTATCTGTATCTAATGCTTGCTGTGTGTGTGTGTGTATGTGTGTGTGTCTAATAAACGCAAATTGACTAGCGTGCTCGCTCTCACTCTCTCTTATATACATACATACATATACGTATATATCTGCCTCTCACTTAACCTAAGGGTTAGGGGGAAGAGAGAAGTTGCTGCTGACTGGCAGCCAGCTCGTGACACTTTAATCTGTCGGATAAGGTAAATAGACAAACTAGCGCATTAGATCACAAAACACACATGAAACGCTGGACACTAGTTGCAATGTTCATTGTTGTTCTTGTTGTCGTAATTAGTTTGTACCTCTCAAGTCTGGCAGTGACTGGGCTATGATCTAAGCATCTAAACAAATAAATTCTCGTTACGAGGTGTCAAAATGTACAGCAATTGTTTTATTGCTGCCTGAATGCCAAGTTCTGAATATCTAACATTCGAATGTTAAATGTACAGAATATTATTCCTAATGTTAATGTGTTAATGTTAACCACTTTGCATTTTGTAGACTTGTTAGAAATGTTAACAGTGGCATCAGTTTTTACATTTCAGTGAGCAGCCCAGGCGAAATATTAGTATTCTCTGTTAATAATTAGCACAAATAGCTTAACTCATTATTCAAATGATAGCTTAACAATGCAAGTACATGTAGTAGTAGTAAAAACAGCCACATCAAATATTATTATTTATTTGCATAAAAACATTTCAAGCGCTTACTTAACATTTCAGACAAAGCAGCCTTGATCAAAAGCTTATCAATTTTTTAAATCACGCTTACGATTTAAAATAAATATCCCTCTTTACACTCGAAGCAATCAAAATGTCTGAGCTTATCAGCAAAGCGACAGTCATTCTTTCAACTGCAATCCCATCGACATTCACTAACCTCACCTGGTGTGCAGGTTACGTTATTTACAACCTCCGAGCTGAGCAAACTATTCACAGCTGGTGTAAATAGCATGCCATGTGCAAATGACCCCAATAAATTACACAACATGACAACAACAGCAACAACAACAACTAACCACCCCTTATCTCCCCTACTTCCCTTTAACTTTTCTCACATACGTCAAACAAAAAAAAATAAAAGGTAACACAATGTAACGGAGAGATACGAGAGGGTCAGCTGAACAGACAGCAAAAAAAAAGAACACAGGTAAGGAAACTCTAGTCGAGAGAGCTCGACTAGCTGACACACTGAACCCAGCTGTTATATACTTTAAATTGGTTACTTTCTTCCGCCTGTTACATACTTTTGCACTTTCCCCATTTAAGAATATAAAATAACACCTTGTAAGGGAGAGCTCAGGTGGGCAGATTCTTGACCAGCGTGGATGCAACCTTCCTAAAGAAAGGGCATCAAGTGAAGCACTTACCATTTGCAATGTTTGGCTTAAGCTACTCAACAAAATCAGATAAATGGGATAAGGGTAGAGTAACTCTATTTTATGGTAACCTGGCTATTATTTAATATTTATTATTATTACTTAACATTTAAAATGTACTTTGATCAAATTAAAAAAATCATGCATTTTACACGAAAATTGTCCATTTAACTCAATTTTGATGAAGTCTATTCGACTCAGTAGCATATTAAGTGACAGAATCAGATAAATATATATTTCGAAATATTTGTACCATATAGTATATAGACAAATAAATCATTAACTGAACAAATTGTGTGCAGAATTTGTTGAGTGCAACATTTAATAATTTGTTATAAATTCAACAAATTCTTTGTACAAATTTGTTGCAATTCTCATAATTGTATCATTTATTGTTGCTTGTGTTGTTGTCGCTATTATTGTTCTTGTTGTTGTTGTTATTGTTATTATTATTGTTGGCACTTCTACTTTCTATGATATCACGCCCGACTGGCTGCCTGCCTCTGTTTTCATTTTATATACGAATTCTGTTTCGTTTTCATTTGCAGTCGCATTTATTGGCCCCATGCCAGGCAATCTCCTGGTATTGAATAATATTATCCATATCGCAGTCAGATATGTATATACACACACACACACACACACACATATATATATATATATATATATATTTATAAATATAGGTAAAGATATATATATGTATATATATGCAATATGTATACAAAGCTGACGATGACTTTAATCAAGACAATAAAAATAAATACTACACAATTTTTATTGCATGGCCATTTTGGCAAATTCTTGTTTAAATTTAATGCCACCTCATATTTTTGGAATATAGTATTTAGTATTTTAAATAGTATTTTTTTTATATATACATTTTTTATTTTTTTTCTTTTTGATTTTGTTGGCATTTAGTAAATTTTGTGAGAAATTTCGTGATCGTAAATTTAAATAATGTTTGAACTTTATTGTTGCTATTCTTAATTTTAATGTCAAAATTATAGGCGGTCTATGCTGACATATATTCATGTGCGGATTAAGGTATACACAAATAACATTGGAAAAAAAAAATAAGCGGCCATAAAAAAATATGTGCACGGAAAATATATAGTTTTTAGGGACATCTGTATTGTTCTGAATGGACAAATATTTATTATTGTGCTTTTGCGGTGGAATCATTTATTCATTTGTCACTACCCACCATCACTTTAAGAAAACATTCGCATTAGTTGGTAAAATGCTTAAATGTGTGTCATAGGAAAAATAGAACACCACAGGGAGTGAGGACGAGAGGGAGAGAGAGCTTAACATGCTGCTGTGCTGTCAACTGTTAAGTTATGCATGTTATGTTAAGCTATGTATGTTACTTAACATGCGCGCAACTGTAACTGCTATGGGCTTCAGAGCCGTCATAAACATGGAATGATATATGAAAATTATAATGGCTTCGTCGCTTAAAGTCTGAATTGTTAATGGTTGGCCTTTTTGTAGTTCAAGGCCAATGCAAATTAGCATAAAATTATACCAGCTGTGTTCCAACTTCAAATCAAAGTTTTCAACTCAATAGGAAATTAAATGCAGCATGCTATGTGTTGCTGTTGCTGTTGCTACTGCTGCTTCTTCTTATTCTTTTTCCTCCTCTTCTTCTTCTTCGTTCATTCATTCATTGTGCCGTTGGGCTATCTTATCAACGGCCTTGAGCGTCTCCTGCGCCAACGAGCCCTGTTTTATGGTCGGCTCATAAAGCACTCAAAACTCGGGGTGTATGTGGGTTGTGTGTGGGGCACAGTGGCATGACACTGACGCCTGCACATTGCAATTTTCACATGACTCGTGTGACGCCGTCGCTGCACATGCAGACTGAGAGATTCGTTGATGGTGGCTGTGGCAAATAAATGTCAATGAGTCAACCAAAAATAAAAAGTCGCGCGCTAAAATCGACGCCAAAAACTCAAAAATGGCAAAAAAAACCAAAAAAAAACAAAAAAACTAAAAAGAAAATAAAAAAAAACATTTACAAAAGAAAATAAAATAAAAAGAAAACCAACACTGCTAAATTTAATTTGGGAGCGGACAATACAACAAAAATGAATAAAACTAATACCTTTAACCAGGCCATGGTGTGGAAATATACAAAAAATAAAAAGAAAAACAAAGTAAAAACAAAAAGAAAAATAAAACGACAACAACAACAACAATAAGGAGAGCAGAAATAAAAACAAATCGTTTGAGTTTCGCACAGAAATTATGAGAGATGAATGACGTCTAAATGCTCTTCAAGGTTAAGACAAATGGCTCACATTGTCGCCAGGGGGGGCAGATGCTGCCAGGGGGCGTGATCTATTAGCAAAGAATTCCAGCGAGGAGAGGTGGAGGCAAATAAGCTTCTACTTGGCATCTGAATGCGAAAAGTTATATTTTCCACTCAGCGAAAAATTTTCCATAATAAAAATGAAAAAAATGCAAAAATGCATTTCCAAATAAATTTTTAAGTTGAACAGAATTTGAACTTTGTTTAAAAATAAGAGTAAAAACACTTGACCTGTTTGCCAGAAAAAAAATACATACTTAAATTAAATTAACTTAATTTAATTTAATTTCTAGTACTTTTGCTCTTATACACTGCTGCAAAAACTACAATTTTAATCTCAGAAATTGATTCATTTTTGCATAAATATTTGGCAGATTTCGCTTACTTTTTCATGCATTTTGTAAGGCAGTAGCACAATCTGCCACGCCCACAAGCTGACTCATAATATGGCTTGCAAAAGCACTTCTCAGCCTGCAATTAGGGCAAACTTTCGAGTTGGCCCATTTGACTTTTAATCATTGGCCTGGCAGCAGCAGCTACTATTGCAGCCAGACAGGACTTAAGCAACCACTGCACCACCTAAACCCCAACCCCCCTGACCCACCCCCACCCCCCCACCACCTCCTCTCTTAGCCATCGTCGTCACCCTCGCGAGCACTCAGCTTATGGCTAGGTAACATTTTATAGTTTTGTGCATTGCTTTTGGCCCGCTGCCAGGGCGTCTGCCATCTTGATAAAGTGTTAGCCAAAAAATGTACGCCACATTAGTGTCGGACGACGATGGCAACAAGGAGAGCGAAAAAGAGTGGCCGAGTGGGCTATTTCAGGGCGTGGTGGGGGTGAACGCAAATGGGCTGCCAATACACAAACAGCTATAGCCAAATTCGTTTTCGGCCATGTGTGTGTTTTACTTGAACAAATAGAAATGTCATTTAAAAAAGAACGAGCACGAGAAAGCAACAAAAAAAGCAACAAAAAACGCAACAAACCACAACAACCAAACCACAACAACAACAAGAACCACAATAGACACGTTTGCCAAAATGTCAAACGAAATGTAGCCACGAACTAATTGCCAAACGGCTAAAAGCAAATGAAAAGCCAACTAACTTAATGAACTTAGCTGTTGTTGTATTTACTCTTGTTGTTGTTGCATTTGTTTTTGTTGTTCTTGGCCTAGCATTTTTGGCATTTTGGACAAATTGTTTGCAAAATGGCCAAAACATTTTGTTGCATATTTTATAGATGTACCCCCAACCTGCTATTCCCTTGCACCCCCACGGGAAAACTGCAAGTGACACTCATCTATAATGCAGGTAATAGCAAAGAGGCAGAGAGAGAAAGAGAGAGAGAGAGACTGGTGTATTGTTGTTGTTGTTGTTGCCAACTGACAGACAGTCGACGGGCCATCTTTCATTTGTGGCCACCAGTCAGAGGACAACAAATTATAAGCCATTTTGGCCTGGCTCATAGGCTAATGAATATTTAATATACTTAATACGGCTAGCTACACACATGTACACATGAATACACATACAGATACATATATGTGTATGTGTTTATCTATTAGATACAATTGTATCTGCGTACACATGTCGCTACAATATCGCTGTCTTGCTTGCCGGGGCAACTAATGACAGTTTGACAGAATATGGGACACTTGACACAAATGAGTGCTGGGCTTGCAACAGTTGAAGGCATTTTATTACAGAGGGAGTTGTTTGTATTCACAGGTAAATAAAAGTTATCGCATGTCGATAAACCTATTGGAATTACAGCCTGAGCAATAAAGTGTAAAGTTTCTTGTAATAACTTTTCAGCAAATGGAGGGGGTTTATTTTGTTATCGGAGAGAGGCAAGGAGGCACCCCGGAGGCATCAGGTATAAAACTAGCCAAATGTTTTCCCTTGAACAATTTAATCAAGAACAGACTTAAAATACTAAAATACTAAGAAGTCATCTTGCCAAGGTAGCTATAATCTGTAAAAGATTCTTTCGATCTTCCATGAAAATTAAGACTGTGTTGTTATCCTAGGAAAACATTTCTTGATTTCCGAAAAATGCTTGAATTTGTTGGTTGAGGGAAGAACCATAGACTCAAAAGGAGGCACAATATTTTATCTAGATTTCCACATTGCTCTGCTGAGATACTTATGTCAATCTATATAGCTATTTACCTTTCAATTAAGATATCTATTTATCTTTCCATATCTGCATCGATCTCCTGTACATCTTTTGCTGCTCATTTGCCTACAACAATTCATTGATTTCCTGTTGTGTAAACTACACACACACCCACGCACACCCACGCAGGCACAACAAACTCGCTGCTTTTGCTCATATTTCAATTAAAACAACAAAAACCTGCTTTTGTTTAATCATTTGTTTACAGCTTTTTATAATATACAAATCGCCTGCGCTCAGTTCAATTTACCATAGCAAACAATTTAAACAAACAACAAAAAATACCAAAAAAAGAAATATATATATAACACAAAAATAATAATTAAATGAAACCCTATCCAAAAGCTGTCTGTGATAAAAATAATGTATGAAAAACAAATGCATAAATAACATTTGCAAAGCTTGCAATTTCTGTGGGTTTTCACAAGTGATTTACCCACAATTTAATATTAAATATTAACGATACGGTGTATGAACAATTGTATATATATAAAGATCTAAGTCGGGAGACTCTGTATATATATATACATTTGTACATAAGCACTTTTGTTTATTGCTTGTGACAAATGTTGCAATTAGTAATATTTTACAGTTACAACTATATTTACCTCGTTGAGTAATCGCAGATGGAGAGTTGCCACTCTGCCAGTATATAAATTATATATATATATATATATATATATATAGCTTATCGATCACTTGTCGGTAGACGTTTTTCGCAAAAAATCTAATCAATTGCATAATAAAAACATAGCAGCAAATAAAACCCTCCCCTTTCCAGGCGCCAAAACTACGCCAATGATCGTTTCTTATCAGTTTGCAATTTATAAGCCACAAAAAATAAAAAATAGAAAGCCGCAATCGATTTCCGGCGCTTAACACAACAACAATTATGGCCATGAATTAAAACATTGCGAACTTTTCTTATCAATCGCCAAAAATAATGGTAAAGAATGTTAGACTAGGTGCAATTCTGAAACTATTGCAAAAAATCAATAAGCATGCTGTAGTCGAGAGAGCTCGACTACGAGATATTCTGCACACAACCTGTTATGTTTTTCAAATAGTCATCTTATGGGTTCCGATTTTTCTATGCACAAGACCATGATACCCATTAAATTTTGATAGCCTTGTATACCCCTTCAACGAATGTTTATTTCTACAGGGTATACAAATGAAGACATCAACGCGCATCCAATTGATGTGTCTTGTGCTATGCGCCAGAAAAACGGCTACAAAAACTATTTAAAAACAATCGATAATTACGTCAGCAAAAGAAACGCAGGCAAAGAGCAAAAGTTTAGAAATGTTCAGCAACATATGTATAATTATATATATATATATATATATATATATATGCATATATATATCATGTACAGAGTCAAAATTCTATTGTACACAGAAATATTTGGCAATTAACAAAGCAGCAGCGCCAACATCAAAATTTGAAATGAAAATTAATTTTAAGGTAAATTAGCTGTGTGGGCGTGGAAAACATGAAAGCAGAAAGCACAAACAGTAGCAACGAGGGGGCTGTGGACTCTTACTATATGGAAAGGGGGCGTGGGCAGAGGCGGTCACTTTTGTTCCCAATTGCATTTTATATGTTTGCTGCAACTGTTTGCAAAATGCTTCAATTTTGTTCTTGTTGCATTAAAATAGCAGCTGTCATAAAAATAATTTTCATTCTAGTCTTAATTCTCGATATATGTGGAATTATACTTCAAATGTTTACTTATATGCAACAACATTCTTGGCACTAGAAAGAACATAAATGAAAATTCATTTTCATATGCCTCAGAGTCATGCAGCTCATCTGCGCCTCGTGATTTGCATTGAGCATTATCTTCACCGTTATCATCAACGCTATCAATAGCATCAATGTACGTCATTGGAAATGGGTTATTAGGTTTGTTTTGTTGTGGACCGCATTTTTATTTATTTTTGCGATTACGTCAAGGCGCCAAGTGATTTTCTTTTTATTTTCTATTTGTTATGGCCAAACAATTGGCATGTTTATTGAAGCTTTAAAAACAAAGAAGAACAAACTTTACTTTTACTTGTTAGCATTCATTTTTTATTTATTTGTTGTTGCCATCTCTAGAAAACGATTAAACCTGAATAAATCAGTCTATTGAAAAGCCAATCGAACATTCGCAATACTCAAAATGGAAAAAGAGCTTTTCCGATTATTGTTCATGGGCATTATTTATGAATACTTAATGACGGTAATTGGGGCAGCAAATTTACTTTGATTGCACTCTTTTATTTTCTTGTTGTTGTGCAAATATTGGCCAAAGAACCGTGCGTATGCTTAATGCTCAACCCTGAGAGCTTGTTAAGGATATTTACAGATAGCAGCAGCGGCAGCTATTGTTAAGATTAAGTGCTTTTAACCCCCGGCAAAATAGCATATGTAGCCAAAGTTGCGTATGAGTAATGTTTGCGCACACACACGCACACACTCTGACACACACAGATACACAATGTATCTGGCATGTTAATCTACAGCGCTCACTCTCAGCCATTATCTATTACCAAATACGTTTGCGAACTCTTCTTCTTGCCCCGCGCATTTTAAGCTAATTTTTTGCACTTGTTAAACGCAAAATTAGCGTAACAAACAAGCTAAAACTTAAGCACACATAAAAATACACACAAATACACACACACAAACCCATACGGCACATCAAAAGTAAATGCTAAACAAATTGTGAGCCTTGCAATTTAACGTTAACGCTGTTAAACTGAAACTCGTGACGGAACTAGTTTAAAAAAAAAAATAATAGTTGCCAAGTTAGTTAATAATTTAAACACGCGCTGCGAATCACTCAAATTTTGCTAATATGATGGGTAAGGAGTTGGCTGGGCTTAAGGGGATGGGGGAGCAAGGGGATTGTCGCACACACGTAGGACGCCAACTTGGTCTAAGACGCTTAACGTTGACTTACTTTTACAAGCACACATATGATACACACACACATACAGCAAGCAGAGCCGGCATACAATAATATAATAACAATTACAACAGCGAGGCCAACAAAAACAATAGAGAGCAGCAGGCAAAGAGAGAGCTGGAAGAGAGAGTGAGTGTGAGAGCGAGGCCGAGAGAGCGAACGTGTGGGAGAGTTGTGGAGTGCGCAGGTCTACAAAACGCGTGTAGAGTTACTCCCAATGTGTGGGCGTCAAGCAGGTCTTTTCGAACATGTCCTTCGAATTTCCGGGTTTTGCTACTTTGACATTTGCAACATGCTCCACGGCAACAAAACGAAAGAGAGCGAGAGCGAGACCGATAACAAGAGCGAGACACACTGTGTTCGAACCAAAGCGAGTAAAGGCGAATTCGCTGGACTAAAAAGGTTGCCGCTGCTGCTGCTGCTGGTGCGGCTTCTGCTTCGGCTTTGGTTCCTGTTTACAACCAACACATGTTCGGCACAGCTGTGGGCAGCGCGAGAGAGAGAGAGAGAGAGAGCGGGAGAGGGGGGACTGCCGACTAGTGCCGTTGTTCGCCCGACAGCTATGTGGGTCTGTGTGTCGTTTCGAGCCGGGCCACACACACATGCACACACGCACACACACACACACACACATACACACAGCTATTAAAAGTGCCGAATGTGGGTGGAGTTGGGTTGCTTTGGTTTGGTTTGGCTTGGTTTGTGTATGACGAACGCAAAGTTCAACAAAAGTATTTTCTTCTTCTTCTTTTTTTTGCCCATTGTATTTCGATATGCAGGCTTGTCCTTATTTTTATATTTCTGTTATTTTTCTTATTATATTTTTATTTCTTTTGCTTAGTTTTTATTCGTATTCGTCGATTTTTTTTTGTTTTGTGTTTTTGACGTCATGCGCAAACAAATGAAGTCAACATTATTTCATTTATGGATTTTGTTATTAATGTTGATTTGTTGTCACGTTTGTTGTTGTTGTTGTTGCTGTTGTTGTGTATTTTTAGTGCCCTTTTATTTTGGCCGCGAGCGCTTTCGTGACTGTTTTTAACTTCCGTTTGTTTGTTGTTGCTTGTTGTTGTTGTCCATCATTTTGGCAACACAATTCAGGCGGCAACGCCTACGGTGCCTTTAGCAGCAGCAACAACAACAACAACAACAATTCTAAATAACAACAAGCAAAGCAAAATGCCAAAATGTGCTGCCTGCTTTCAGGCGCTGCCGCCAGCTGTGTCTGTGCTTATACATGTGTGTGTGTGTGTGTAAGTCTGCTGCATGCTTTTGGCTTAGTTTGGCTTTAAGGCACAACTATACGAACACACACACATACTTATATATACACACACATACATATATATGCTGCTCGCTTTGTGGTATTTAACCTTAATTTGATTTTTTTTCGTTTTTTTTTTTGTTGCCTACGCTTTGGATTCCTTTTTTACAGGTAAAAAAGTTGCCGACTGGCAAACGCTCGTCCTTGCCACATCCTTATGCTGTTTGTGCCTGTGTGTGTGTGTGTGTGTATGTATGTGTGTAAGTGCCTAAGCATTCCTCCATTTCTTTTTTGTCGACTTGTTTTTTCTTTCTTTTTTAAAGAGTTTGAGTTTGCCGCATTGATTAAACAATTTCCGAGAGCTTGTTGGCCCGCTCCTTACTGTCAGTTGGCCAAAAAGCACAAGAAATTTACTCTAAAATGTGGACAGCTGGTTGTTGTTGTTGTTGTTTTTGTTGCGGTTGTTGCTCTTGTTGTATGTTTAAAATAGCTGCATAAACAAATTGTTTGACCGCATTTTGTGACAACAAAACGCTGCAAAACAACAAATGAGCATCAGCTGCTATGCTTGACAAATTTACACACATCAACACACACGCACAAATAACCTATACACTCCGCCCCGCCGTGCACCGCCTTTACCGTGCAACATGCATGCAACATTAATATTTCTCATACTTTGTCAACATATTGTGTTTGTTTCATTTGTTGCGTTTGCCAGCATTTCGTGATGTGGCATTTTTTTGTTGTGCCTTAGAAAAAGATATTAATTAAGTTTGCAAACCAAAAAAAAATATGTGTAAAACTAAAATTTATAAATTCGAATGAAAATAATGCATATCTTAAGAAGTATTTGCTATAGTTTTAAATTGCTAAGAATTTAGAGCATTTTGCTAAATTTCTGAGGATTTTTCCTACAATCAATTTTAATTAATACAGCTAATAGTGTGCACAAGCTTTAAGCGTGTTAATTAAAGCGAAGCGTTGGCCTATTGGCTTTTAAAACTAACATCAATTTATGTGACCAAATGATGATATATAGAACAAATATATAATTAAGAAACTTGTATGAAGCCGAAGATAAATATTATAAAATTTAGGTTACATCAGATTGACTCCGATCTATATCGAAAATAGCTATAAACACGACACGACTGCTGATCAAGAAGATATATAACTTATGGGTTTCGGATATGTCTCATTTAATGCGTTGCAAGACAGGAAACCACATTAAAATACACTCTATAAGGCTATAATGAGATAAATAACAAAAATTACGCATACGCAGCGTGAAACATTTTTTTTTTACGAGTTTTTAATTATATTGGAAACGCCAAGATGAGGTGAATTAAGTCTCAAAATTAATAATAAAAATTTAATTTTTAGGGATTCCAAAAGTTTTTTATGTTCATCCGAAAGTGAGTTTTTGTGTTTATCATTTTTATGAAGCATTTCGCAGCAAAGATGAGTTAAGTTAAAGAAACAAATATTTGCATTGCATTAAGAGCCTCCATCGTTTTGTGGACTCAGCTTAAATGGATTTTCGCAACAATTGTGAAAATTTCCAATTCACACATATTTCCTCGAAGCCATTGAAATGTTGTTCTTTGCGTGTGCATTGAACATTTTCAATTAAAAGTTTTAATTGCAAAAGTGGCCAACTTTCAGAAGAATAGACTACAGGTAGCGGAGCGTGAGAAAGCCACTTAAGGAATTATTTAAATTTTCTCCGATGCTTGCAACATGTTGAACTAATTGGCTAATGTAATTGTGATGTTGCCAATCGATTGATTGTGTATTGCATTTGTGGAATGTGCGCTTATCAAAATGCCACTCAATAAATACACAAACAGCGGCTGCTTATCAATTGCAGTTGAGGGGCAACTTGTGCAGTCAATTAATCCGATTATGTCAGAACAAGTGAATCAATATATATATACATATGTGAACAACATATATATATATCTGTGATTAGCTGATAATTTGCCATCAATAACAACCACTGTTAATTGGCCTTTTGCATCGATATTTGGCTGCCAGCATTTTTTGTTTATGATTGCAAACAAATTTTGATCATTTTTCCGTTACGTTTTTTTGGTATTTTTTATAGTTGTTTTCTGCCAATTTATGTGTGCCAATTTGTTGTTACTGCCTGATTTTTTATGCATTGTTGACATGCACATTTGAATACCGTATAAACATGCAGCTTACGGCAAACAACAGACAAAATGACACGCGAATCTACAAATGGACAGAGTTCAACGTTTAGCTTTGAAAACGCTTCAATTGCAATTTTGTAAAAGTTGCCTAAATGAAAAACTAGAAAAATGATAGCTATTTAAATGTAATTTAATTTGAGTTACGATTATTGCAACTGTTCATCGTAGGGGGAGGGGGGAGGGGGGGTGTGATTGGAGAGGACTACATTTCCTTGGTTCTTTCCTATTAGATTTATCAGAACTCCTCTCTTTCTCCTCTCTCTCTCTCTCTCTCTCTTTCTCTCTCTCTCTCTTTCTCTCTCTCTCTCTCTCTCTTTCTCTCTCTCTCTCTCTCTCTCTCTTTCTCTCTCTCTCTCTCTGATATCCAGCCAAGGAACTTCATAACTTACAAGCTGCACAAGAGTAGAAAATATTAAGTGGATTATGGCCAAATGTGGTTACTCCTTTCTCAACTACTCTACAGCCTGGCTAACTTATTGTAACCCACTTTAGGCCACTGTGTTTCAGTCTCAAGTGGATCACAAACTTACATAGTCTAACTCCTACCCCACAAATTATTATTATCCTCTGGGAAAACCCATTCTAGCAAGGTATACTCCATGCTGAGAGTATCTGACTCAGTCCCTCAGTCTCAACTCTCGCAAACTATGATAATCTCAGACAGTGATTTCCCCCTGGGATATTCCGTTGCAACTCACTTTGTCTCAAGGCAAACTTATTGTAACCCAATTAAAGCTGAAGCTTATCAGAGTATCTCACTTTACGGCACAGTGCCTCAACTGAATGACAAACTGGATCATAATCTAACTCAGTCCAATCTTATCTCTATGCAAGATTTAACTACTTAGTTGGCTGGCTATCTAGCTGGCTATATTCACAATCGCTGAGTTGACCGCTCACTTCAACCGGGACAGGAAAACCGAAACCCTCCCCCCCAACCACTAACGTAGCTTATCAGTTTTCTACAAAGTTTTTAATGCGGTAATCAAACTCGGCTAACACACGAGGCGTATGCGCAACGTGTGGACGATAAGCAATATTCAGACTTGAAAGTTATGCTACAATAAATTAAATTCGGTATATATGGCAAGTGCAGGGGGCAAGTGGGATAGGGGTGTGGGGTATGCCCCTCAATTGCTTGGTTTCCGCTTATTGATTTATGAGCCGAAGACGAAGGCGGTAAAGCGTTGTTGGGCGGTGCAGCCCCAAAACGTAAACTAAAAATGCACAAAGCTTGTTCCTTAGTTGGTCAGACGCCGCATACAGTAGTTCCCCCCTCAAACAACCCCCTTCCCTACTGCCCAGCTAGACATGCAAGTACTCTTCATTATGCTGACCGATTATGACACTTTTTAATGGCATTTTCTCGTTTGCCTTTTGCTTTTTTCGTTTTTTATGCTATTGATTTCTGGCTGTTACGACGCCACAGGCGTCGGCAACCAATGCAATCGAGGGGGGTGTGGGCAGGTTGCAGAACACTGCCTGATGCAGTCTGTGACCTCCCCCCCCCCCACACCAGAAATAATTGTCACTTCAATTGCGAATATTTGCGGACATACGCTGAAAATTGCTCGCAAATTGTTTGGGAAAAGCGAAAATGCCTCGCAGCGCAGCGTGAAATTGAGCGGAAAACTTTTGAATATATCATTTATAATGCATTTCCCTGCAACTTAATACGCTTAACTTCAAGAATAGTTATCAAGTTGTTTTACTCAACCATTGTGCAGTTTAAGCCACAAACTTTTCTACAGACCACATAAAAGTTAAATGGACTCTGGAAGCTATTTGAACTTGCCAATAAGTTGACAAAGTATTGGCTTAAATTTATGCACTTTAATAAATACTTTAATTTTATTTAATAAATACTTTTATATATAATGCATAGCGGTCTAGTTAGATCTATCATCTACCTTTCATTCCATCAACCCTTTGCACAAATTCAAGCATTTTTAAGGTCTGTGGATTTCCTTGTCTTATGAGATTATTATCATCCTTGTCTTATGAGATCATTATTCCCAATCTATTATAAAAATCGTTTCTGATTATCGCTGTCTGGACAGTCATTTGGCTTATCTTATTTATTATTAATAAAAATAAAACATATTGTATAAAAGTAACATTTGTTAATAACAAACTCTTGCGTAAAAGCGTTGAGCAAGTTGCTAAATTTAAAAACAGTCAAGTCATTTCACAAAATTAAGCTTAATAAACCTAATATTTATAATGATTAATAAAAATCTGTATATATATGTATTTATAAACATCTCTATCTTTTCCTACTTTTAAAATGTATTTAAATTATTAACTATTAACATGTATTAAGTAAGCGTTAAATTAAACAATTTTGAGCTACATTGAAATCACTTAGCTTAATCATTTCTGTACGCATATCTCTTATCTCTCTCACATCTTCAATCTCCATCTCCCTCTCTCTCTCTCTCGTGCACAGATATTCAAACTACCTTCACTTGTTATTCAGCTACTATAATTAAAAACAAAAACATAAATTTCAAATACATTTTAATTCAATTGTAAATGAAACTAAAAATGCCCTTGTCGTTGTCAATGGTTGAATAAACTTATCAATTTTTGCTTTGAACTTTGCCCCAAAGTGCAGGTAGCATATATATATATATATAGTATACATATATATATGTATATATATTTGTGTATATATATTACACACTCTGATTCTAATCAGCGGAATGTCTATCGCAGCACAAGTGCCACCAATCGATATGTGTGATTTTCTTTTTAGCCATGCTTGGTTTTTCTTTTCGCATTTTCCATTTGATTTATGGTAAGAAAATGTCACAGCCAAATTTTCGTTCTACATTTTTTAGACATATTTTACAAATTTTAAGCGTATTATCAGAGATTTAATATAAACATATGGGCTAGATCAGCAAACCAAGGCCAAGACATATACATATATTAATACCTGGTAAACAGTTAAACAAACAAAGGGTATATTGGTTTTGTAAGCGAGTTTGCAACAAGCTGCACAAATATTCACCCCTTAGCCTTAACTAGTCTATCAGTCCACGTTTTATTTCGCAAAGTAAATTGAAAAAAACAGATTTTTTTGTGGTTTTTTAATTGTTAAAAAATAAATTGTATCTTGTAATTTCATAAAAAATTACTAATGAATAATTTGGCAGCATTCCTTCAAAATGATTGCGGAATGTGTATGAGACATAAAAAGATTTCAAGTGGCAGCATTTTCATTTCCATCCAATTTGATTTATTAATAAATCAAATCCATGTATCTGTTAGATACACTTGTACTTACCATTTATGCCGCTGATCAGTGGATAATTACCATCACGGCCGCCGATTAAGTTTTTTAAGCCAGTTTCGATCAGTGTTGGGGACGATCGCTCCCTGTCGCTCATTTTTTCATAAAAATGTTGTCAATTTTGTGATTATACACGAAATATCAACCAAAATGTGTGACCAAAACAAATGTTTTGGTATTTTGTCAACAGTTAAACAGTTAACAGTTAACAGTTAACAGTTTAGTTTAGTTCACGTTAAAACACTGGGCATTCAGCCGACTCACAACAACAATAATAATAATAATAATATTAATAATAATTGCTTAGTTTCATTTAACAATAGCAGTTAACGAAAAACACTTTTTTGATTTATTTGCTGGCGTTAACTTATTTTTTTATTATATATATTTATTTTTTATATTTTTAACTTGTTTTTGTTTTTTTAGTTTTTGTAATCACAATGTACAAAAAATGAATGTTATATACTAAATTCCATGTAAACTTTAAATATTGCACGTTAACGTTTCTTTATTGCTTGGCTAATATGTATGTCGATTATAGTATGTATGTATACACATATATTTATATATATATATATATATTTAATTATTTATGCTGCTCGCTATAAATAAAGGCACCGCGAATTCATTCAACAATTTGTTCGTTTTTGTATATTTTTTGTTTTTGGTTTTTTATTGTTAACAACAACATGCGAGTGGAAATAGTGGCAACAAATAGTAGCTCTGCATTGAAAAAGAAAAACCCAACAACAACCGAAAGGAAAATCTTGATTCTCGAGTAGTTTTTGTTGTTTTTACTTTGTGTATTTTTGGTTTCTAAGGTTTTATTTTTCGGCTACTTTTTGGTTAGTTTTTAGTTTAGTTTTAGTTGTAGTTTAATTTAGTTGAGATGCGTTGAGCTGTTTTTGTTGTTGTTGTTGTAGTTGTTGTTGTTGCTGCTGCTTCTGTAGATTTGTTTCATTTGCTAATTGCGCTATTTTTATAGAATTTTTTTTTATTTAATCTTTTTTTTTTTAGTTGTCTTCCGTCGTCGTGCGTTCTTTCAAATGCCGTTGCGTTTGAGTTTTTCCTTTTATTTTTATTTTTATATTTGTTGTTGACAGTTTGTGTATCTCATGGCTGTTGTTGTTGTTGTTGTTGTTGTTGTTGTTGCTGTTGCTGTTGCTGTTGTTGCTGTAGAACGTTTAACGTTGACTATATATTTGTTGTAGGCTGTTTTTGTTTTTGTTTTTAATTTGGTGTGGCACTAAAAATAAAATCAATCGCTTTGCTTCTTGAGAGTTTACTCGTTTTATGTATGTGTGTAGATTTGTTGTTGTTTTTGTTGTTGTTTTTGTTGTTGTGTTTATTGTACAGTTATAAAGCACTAGTATGGCATTTGCATTTGCATTTGTAGTTTACAAACTTAATAACAGTTAAGTGGGTAACGACGAGTGGGCACCAGCCAAGTACATATGTGCACGTGTGGGCGGAGGGGGGTGGCGGGCGTTTTGGAGTGGGTTGTGCCTTCACAGAAATCAGCGCCCGGCGTGCGACAGAGACAGCACGAGTTGCGCGTAGTTTTTCTTGTTGTTGTTGTGGTATTTTTTGTTTCGTATTTCTTTTCTGGCTTTTTGCTGAGCTTTGAGCCTGATCAAGAGCGAGAGGAGCGCGCGGAGGGCGCTGGTGTGTAGGTATGCTTACGCTGACACACGCGCGCACAGGCACTCACACACACACACTCGCACACACACACACAGAGGCACACTGACACAGAGGCAAACGGACGTCGTGCTGGGGAGACACACGACAGGAGGTTTGTGAGTTGTGAGCCGCGGACGAGCGACAACACACGAAGACGACGAGCCGAAAATCGATGAAAAATGTTGACAGCTCACCGACACACACCGAACACACACACACGCACGCACACTAACACAGACACACGCGCACACAGGCTGGCAGCAAAGTGCACGCAGTATTTTTTTGTATTTGCATTTGTTGTATTTGCACACAAAATTGATTAGCTATTTAAAAATCGCGCGCGCGTTTCGCTAGCGGTTTTCAATGCAGCTTGTTTGTGTGTCCTTGTTGTGGTCAAAAATTGGGCTGCTTCTGCTGATGTTGTTGTTGTGGTTGTTGGAGCGCGTGGCGTGTTGTTGTTGTTGTTGTTGTTATTGATGTGTTGTGGATTTGCTGCTGCTGCTGCTGACGCTGCTGCTGCCGCTGCCTGACGACGACTGTTCGCTTTGCGCTGTCTTCGGGCGTTGTGGGTGCCGTCGACGTAAAAAAACGCTGCCACTGCCGCAGTCGCTGTCGCTGTCTATGCTGACTGAGCGCGCATGTGACAAGAGCGAACGCACACACACACAGAGAGACTAAAGTGTGTTTCGAAGTTCGAAGGGTCGCATAGGATGCGGAAACTGTTAAATCTCTACACAAACACGGAACGGAGGCTTTTTCGGTTCAAACTGCCGCTGCAGCTAGGATGCACTTTTCACTCAGAGAGACGCAGAGAAAGAGAGAGCGCGCGGCGGGAGAGAGTGCGCACGAGTCAGCTGATTTGCAGTGTTTTTTCATGTGTGTGTGTGTGTGTGTGTCTGTTGTGTTTTGTGTGTGTGTGTCTGTCAGTGTTGTATATTTCCTTTTGCGTTTTCGTTGTTTTCTTTACACGCTTGCCAAAATGTTAGTTTTTGTTGCTAATGCTTTATAGCTGCTTTTTGCACTATACACAGGGCGAGAGAGAGAGCGCGGGCGAGGGTGAGAGACAAGCACTCGTCGTCAGGCTGCCCAAAAAATAAAAAATAAATAATCAACTATTTTTGCTTTCTGAAATCGACACACACGTGCTGAGTTAAGTTGTGAATCTTTGCTTCGAGTGCGCCTCGCGTTTTATATTTAATGTACGAAGAACATGTTTCGTGAGCAATTAATTAATTAATAATAGCTTTTGCACACATTTGTCAGTATAATTTTATAATTTTTTATCGCCAATTTTTGTTGTTCTGCTGTTTGTTTTTTTTTTTTGTTAGTTTTGTATGGTTTATTTTTTGCGTCCACACGGCTTTGACTGTTCATCTGACTCTGACTGGGCAACACGCGCTCGTTGCAAAGTGTACAAAAATGCGCTTGTTGGGACCAGCCACAAAATACGCAGAGAGAGAGAGAGAGAGAGCGAGCGCGCTCCAAACTAAACTAAGGGCAAACCATCACACACACACACAGATACTACAACAACAGCAGACGAGTCGGCACGCTACAAATACAAATACGTTTTACAGCTTAGAATCATGCTAAAAACACTGTGCCATGTGGCTGCCGAAGCGTTCTCTCGATAGCTCTCTCTCCACGCTGGGTACAGTGACGCTCTCTCTCTCTCTCAGTGTGGCCGCGTATTGTGCACATTTTGAACTTTTATTTTTGGCAACCATTTTTTTTTTAACGCGCGCGCAACTCAGCAAAGTCGAGCGACAGCGGCTGGCAACCGAACGAAGCTTAGCTTAGCACAGCTGAGATGCTCTCACTCTCCCTCTCTCTGCTTTGCTCTGCTCTCAATCAGTTGCTGCCGCTGCTTAGAACATTAGAAGCAACAACAACAACAGCAGCAGCGGCAGCTTTTGCTTTGGGCATTTTCCATTGAGTCTCAAAGTTCAATTTGATATTTTTAATTGCGCGCCGCTCTCAGCAACAATATCAGCTTTGCTTGCTCTCCCGAGTGGCGCTCGCTCTCACTCTCCCGCTCACCTCTTGATGTATGTGTGAGTGTGTTTTAATCTCTGAGATCGCAACCGGCACTCGTGTTGCTGCCATTTTATTTATTTGTGTTATTTTAATTTACTCGCGGTACTATAGTTTTGCTATTACGTCAATGCGACGGCAGCGCTGACGTCTAAGTCTGTAGGTCTCTATGTGTGTGTAACTGCACCTGTATGTGTAGCGCTAGCTGTGCGGCACTGCGGCAAGCAGTTTGCTGTTCATTTCAATGTTTTTAAATTTTTTCTCTGATTTATCTGCGATACGCGCTGATTTTTTTTTTTTTGTTATTATTTCTAATATTTGTAGTTGTGACGCTGCGACTGCGGCCGCTGCTGACACCGAGCAGCGGCGTTGGCGTCGCTGTAGCAGCGCTCACGTGAGTCGATTTCATAGCTAAAAACTTTTAATGTATGGAAATTTTTGATTTTGTTTGCATTTCGATGTAAATTTGTATAAATAAACGCAACAAAAATAAAAAAAAATCACCTCTTCCCCGTAGGCCAACAACCACACCGACGCCATTTAGAAATGTTTTGTTTTATTTGCCAACTGTAATTGAATTTGCCATTCACGTAGCGAGAAGACGCGTGCAATTAGAGCGCCTTGAAAACGATTGTCAGGGCGTGGCAGGGAGGGGAGGGCTGACTGTTGCAATGGGGCAGAGCAACAAAACAGATATTGTTAAGCCGCTAATGAGCAACATACGTTTCAGACACAATTCGACTATTGTTGCAACCTTCTTAATCAAACAGCTTAGTGTGTGAATAGAAATATATAGCTTAATTGCAGATCTGATGGCCTCTTTGAATTTATATCAGCTAATAACATCACTTCAGATAAGAACAGCGCTTTTTTTAATATTAAATAAACTTAAGAATATATATTTATAACTAAAAGGTAATCAATATTTGTTTAGACACGGAATTATGTGTGATGATAAAGTAGACAAATCAGTCTTTCATTTTTTGTAATCACAGTTTTGTTAATCGAAAAAAAAGATTTTGAAGCACTAGAAACATGTTCTTCTTTTTAGAAATAATTTCTAAACATTAAAAACAGGTCATAAAATTAGAAAGGCTAATTTTCCATTTTTCATATATATTTTTTTAATTATAGAAAATATTTTTATAAAACAGAAAAACAGTTATGGTAATAATGATAAAATATGCCAGTTTAATTTAAAATTAAATTGTACGAATTTATTAGAAACCATATAAAATGTGTATACACTAATATTCTGAAATACTTATGTTTATAAATATAATTAAAAATAAAAATCTAAAGTGTTACTAGACTTTTTTGGATACATATATATTTTATATAGTTTTAGAGAAATGTACCCTGGTTTTTAGATGAATAATAAAGTGCGTTTAAGAGTATGTTGATTTTTTTCTGAGTGCATAAAGTGATTAGGAGTTTCTTTAGATAATTGATGTTATCGCAACAGCTGCGATCCATATAAGCAGGCTATAAACCGTTAAATGTGACACTTGCCTTTGATTTTGACATAATTTACCCCAAAAAATAGACAAACTTAATCCCATTCAGCTATTTATAACCGACTTAAGATTATGAAACGTATCTTTAGCTGTGCAAGTTTAACTTGAATAACAAATAGATAGCCATAGAAAAGCATTTTAGCCTTCAACTGACAACAACTACAAAGAAGCACTAAATATAAATCGTATTGCTTGAAATTATCTATTTGTACACAATTTAGCTATTTTTGTGTGTGTGTGTGTGTGTGTGTTGGTTCTCTGACTCATTCCAACACAAAAATATGCACAACTTAATACCCAAAAATTGAAAAAAGTTTTCGAAAAATACATTGTATGTATTTGTTGCATATAGTCTGAGAAAAAGAAAAACAAAACTGTCGCCTGTCATCATGTGACACGACTGTGAATCTGAATGAAGCAACTAGGAAATGGGTTGCCAAAGGAGGCTGGGCAAAGGAGGTCGCTTTCAAAATACATATGTACATATATATCAGTGACAGACAAGATATGGCATATATATATCTATATGCATAGTTCGACTAGCGTCGGACCAAAAACGTGTTCAAGCGCAATAAATTATAAATGAGCCTCGAAGCGACGTCAAAATTTTTTTTGACTTCGTACAACCCCCAACCCCATCGCCCCCCCGTATCCTGTCCCCTCATTATTTCAACGTCAACCCCTGCCCCCGCCCTTGTCACCTTTTGGTAAGACAAAGCCAAATGT
Source organism: Drosophila kambysellisi (assembly GCA_035042185.1). Taxonomy (NCBI): domain Eukaryota; kingdom Metazoa; phylum Arthropoda; class Insecta; order Diptera; family Drosophilidae; genus Drosophila; species Drosophila kambysellisi. The sequence continues at coordinate 12,480,880 of JAWNLS010000077.1, read as the reverse complement.
GTATCTGTGTGTGGGTGTTTGCCGCTGTTGGAACGCAGCAACGCATTTCTCTTCAAAAGATATTATTAATATATATATATTTAAACATATATATGTAGAAAAGATACACAACGCACCCAAAAACTATACATAGATAGTACAAGTATCTATATGCATATGGCTTAGCATTGTGGGAGACAAACGCTCGTCAGTCAGTCCGACTAGATCAGCTAGTTCCAACAATGCTGCCAGTTCTTGTCAAGGAAATGGGCAGCCAGCTAAATGTGTACCATGTATCTAGATACACTTGGAACAACTGTATTTGCTTTGGCATTTTGGTATGTCGCAGCCAAAAAAAAAAAAAAAGAAAAATGTATTCCGACTACACGAATTCCTTCAGCTGGCTAAGCACCTCTGCCTCTGCCAACCAGCCTGGCAAATAATGCGCTCTTATCAGGCCCTGCATATCACTAAATAAACATGCGACGACAAATTTGACAATGACAGTCAAAAAAAAAACAAACATTAAAAAAAAAGAAGTCAAGAAACGTTTTTATTCTTCATACATTAAAAAAAATGGGTGGATTTTATAATTCTCATTACTATATCATATATAGTTGCCATAGGAACAAACCGTTGATTGATGAGTTCTTTTGAGAACAAATTTTATTGTTTAACAAGATGTAAAAACCATACTTACCCGTTATTTATATTATTCGTACTACTTTGTTATCTTTCTTTATAACATAGGAACATTTTTTAAACAAATATATATACTCTACGAGGCTTAAGCGCCAAAGCCTTCTAAATAATATGACATAAACCTCAACACTTTATTGATAATAACCTAATAAAATTACACAGGGTATCTTGTTGTCGAGCTCAGCGTTTTTACTTACTTTTTTTTTGGGTTTTTTTTATTTAATATTTGTTGTGTTGGGTTTACCTTTCAGAACGCACATCATGCGTTTTTTTTGTCGGTCTGGCTTCTTATCAGAAATCATTAAAAAAGAAAAATAAAAAAATACACACACAAAATTGCGTTTGGCTACTTCACGAAATAAAAAAACACAAAACTGTTGTTTCGAGTTGCACAAACTTATCAGAAAGCATTTGTTTTTAGTTTTAAATTATTGCAAAACCCAAGGGAATTTTTGGAATTTGTATAATTCATAGAAATTTGTATAAAACTTGCTGGAGGAACCCGCAGCACAAAATTTGTATATAAATCTATGCCACATTTGAATTATGCGTCATTTGATTTATGTGCCAATTTATCGAGCATTAAATTGTTTGATTGGCTTATAAAAATGTTTTATGTTTACTTACATATTTTAGAACTTAAATATAAATAAATTTAAATATAAATAAATAGCTGGAAACGTTTTGTTTCTATGCCCATTGATAATTGCTTACAAAGGGTATAATGAAGTTTTAGTAATGTTGGTAACAAGCTGAAAAAAGCATCTTCGAGCAGATTAAATATATATATATATATTCTTGAGTAAATCTAGATTAGCTAGATACTCCTAATTAATAATTAAAGCTTCGGCAGATTATGTTTATTTAATGTTATCGATAAGTTTCGCACTTGAGAAATCGATTTCTAAAAGAATCGCGCAAACAGCTCAAGATTTTTCAGTTAATACAGTATTAAAACAAGTAAGAGGGCTCTAGTAATAATACTAATAATTTATATAGTGCTGACCTTCTGACTGTACTATATATACCCCCATAAATAAATACCCCCATAGATAATATACCAGTTGCAAGGCTTCGCTTAATTGAGTACTAATTATTTAAGTTAAAGGTATAAGAATTCAGTTCTAGAAAATGTTTTGGGTGATTCTATTTGTTATACATAGATTCTCGGTATGCTCTGTGGATATGATAATTAACACAATGTTGTCGGGCAGCTGTGTGGCACGTATGTGTAGCAGCAAGTGATGCATTTGTGTAGGTCTGTTGCCGCCTCTGTTTGATTCTCTTATTTGCCACAGAGATTACAAACGTGCGCAGCGACTGGCCCATTATCAGCTATACCTATATACCTATATACATATGTATATATGTTTATATATATATACAAAGATCTGAACTACATTTTGCTCTATTTGAAATCTCGCACATTTATACGTAAAAACAACAACAACAAAAACAGCAACAAATTTGTAGACAACGAAGACAGCAACTTGTACAAATTAACGTAAAAATGGATGACGGAATCAGTCCGTGTGTTGTGGATGGGGAGAAGGGGTAGGGGTAGGGAAAGGGGTAGGAAAAGTGGTAGGAGTAGTGTGGATTGGATCTCCATACTCCAATATAAATATCAGATTTGGAGCGAGGTTTTGTTGCTGCAGCGATTAACATTAAATCAAGCATCGATTCAAGCTTGACTCCTATTTGTTTTTATTATGTTTCTTTCCTTATTCGTATTGTGGCAATCAATTAGTGGCACTCTAATGAATAAATAGCACCAGCGACTACCGGAATATCAGTAGTTTTAATTTTTTAGCACCCAAATTGCATCAGCTCACAATTTAATAGAAAAACAGAGAAAAACACACACAGGAAAATAATGAGCACTTTAGAATGTTGAAATTGATTCAATGAAAACTGCTGCTTCAAGATTCATTATTGATTCTTTCGACATTTTTATGTGGTTCAACGAATGTGAAATCATTGTTGGATTGGGCGGCTATATATAAATATACATTTCATAGTTTATGATTGTTTAATATGGGCATAATTATGCTGGTTTCAAGAAGAAGTAAAAATGCTGTAGTCGAGTTAGCTCGAATACGAAATACCCTGAATTCAGCTGATAAATTTATGCCAGTTTTTTAGCCGAATTTCCCTGTAACTCAAATATAAGTGTGAGTGTAAATGCCCTCATAATTTGCTTGTTTTTTATTCGAATTTGAAGTCTCTAGTTCTCATAGTTCAGTCATTATACCCTTTTTAATGGGTTCAGGTTTTAAGAAGTGAATTGATTGTTAAATTCGTTTTTCTTGACATAAATGTTTGGGTGGCTATTTAAAAAAAGTACTTTGCATATTTTATGGTTGTTTAAAATGGATATAAATCACCTTTTCTCAATTGCAGTGCGAAAGAAAGGAAAAATATTGCTCACCAACAAAATTAAATACAATTATACATGGAATATTAATGTAAATGATTTTCTGGCCACTGACCACGCCCTAAACACTGCATACTTTTTCATCAAATGCCACTTTGATTACAGTGCACACAAAAACGCAATTTTCCAATTTTCTAACAAGGCAAGGGCCAAAATATATATTCAACAAGAAAAGCAATAATGTGAACAACGCTAGTTGCACTGGCTTTAATAACAAATGCAAACACTACACACACACACACACATACACACACACACATACACACACACACACATACACACACACACTGATGCACAGAGCACGTGATGTACACAAAAAGGCGACTCTAGTGAAAGACAAACAAACACGCACGACTTAGCCTGTCAAACAGAAACAGAAACGAAACTACGAAGTCAACAGGAACAACAAAAACGCAACTCAACTTGCCCCTGCTTATCAACCCAACTATCTGCCACCCAACTCATACCCCTACACCCACCACCCACCACCCTCGTCTAATATTGCACACCCCACGCGCGATCATTTATAAACTTCTTTGGACTGTCAGTTGCAAGGACAGCTGTTGCGGTTGGGCGGGGCGCGGAATGGGTTTGAGTGTACGGCAACAGGAAGTGCCCCAAAGCAGCACAGGCACACACTTAACACACACACACACACACACAGCAACACACCAATACACCAATACACAACACACACAAAAAATGTCCGCATTGACTGCGTTTTTTATTGACCTCGCAAACTGACAAATTATATCGAAAAAGGAAAAGAAAATAAAAAATAAAAATAAAAAACACGCAAGTTTGATTGAGCTTTTAGTTTGCTCAACCAAACGCCACCCTCAACCTCCCAGCCCCCCTCCCTCCCCCTCCCACTCACTATGGCTGCCTATTTTTTATGGCTGTTGCGTTAATTGAATTAATTTTTTAAATTGCTTTGTGTCTTTATCAAATGGCAAACAAAATTCATATCTATTTTGTATTTGTATCTATTTTTTGTGTGAAATGTAAATTCAATTAAAATTTTCCCTCTGATATTTGCAGACAACAACAATAACAACAAAGAGGTGTTAAAATGGGCGTGGCCAAGCCGCCCACATAAATAGTTTTATGCGTTGTCCTTAATGTTAACCTTTCATTTATAAGTTAAATATTTTATAGATTTCCTAATATACACAAATAAATCTAAGGTTGTTTTGTCAACTGCTTCTTCTTCTTCCTGTTGTTGCTTCGAATTGTATAGATTTTAAATTTGGCAGAAATCTGAACAATTTTTCAATTAACTGTCAAACAAAACAAATGACAATGATGAAGGCAAAAACTGTCAATTAACGCAAACAACGCAAAGATTACAAGGCAAATGAGCGATGCAGGGATGACTGGGGGGTAGCGGGTAGCAGAGGGTAGCAGACATGGGGTCTTAGCATGCATGATGGATCACATATAGTATAGGGGAGGGGGCGGTTGACAAAGTAATGGAAACACCAACTCTAACGGAGGCAAAGTGTCAATTACAAGAGTTCAAAGCGAAAATGTTTAAGAAAATATTGAGAATATTTGAGTGGGGAAAAAAGTGTATCGCATGGCGATAGCCAGAAACTGTCAGCATTGAGGCGCTGCTCACCTTTCACACACACACACACACACACAAACACATGTGTAACTTAGTACCCTGCAGCGTCCAAGCCCTCCCTCCCTTCCTCAACCGCTGCTGCTGTCAATAAATACAAAAAAAAGAAAGAAAATATCCCATGCGGTCCTCTCCAGTGGCACATTTCTCATCAGCTCGCTGGCACTTGGTTGTTCCACTAACAACAACAACACCACCAACAACAACAACAAGTGTGCGCCCACAAAAACAATATACTAGCAAGAAACTCTGTTGCTGCTGCAGCGTCCCACAAAAGTAGTACTCAAGTGCTCAAGAAACAATTGAAAGTGCACCGCATAAGCAACAACAACAACAACTACAGCAAGAACAACAACAACAACAACGGTATCACGCACCACGTGGTTATTAAAGTTGGCTTTTCAATTAAACTTTTGCCGACGCTTTATCGTTGTACGGCGCACAGTGGTACAAATTGTGCACAACATTTTAAATAAATTTCATTGATAGAAACTCAACAAATATTTAAATGCTGCTTTAAAATAAGGCAGGAACTGTTTTACTAATATTTATTATTTGTTGCTAAATGATACAAATTCGAGTTTGTATTAAACACGTTTAATAGCAGCACAGCATTCACCAGCTAAACGTATTATTGATATATCATTTCTAACTATAAACATAATTCACACATAAACGTCATAATATATCTTTGTACCACGATAACCCGTTTGCTACCTATCGTGCTTTCAAGCGTTCTCTTGCTCTGGCTTGGCCTTCTCTTCTATTTTTTTTTTTTCATTTTGATATGTGCTAATTATTTATGTATGTTTTTGCTTAAGTTTTGCACCTCACTGCCTAACTCGTCCACTCTCTTATGCTCACACGCGCTCTCTCTCTCTCTCTCTCAATGTGCCGTACAATTGACGCTAGGCACTTTTCTATGCTTGGCACAATATCGAGAATGAGAATTGAGAATTAATTAATATCTTGGCTTTTAACGAGTTTCCCCCCATAGCAAATGTGTGTTTTTATAGTTCTGTGTGTGCTTTGTAAATAAATGTTTTATAGCGTTTCAATGTAAATATTTTGCAAATGGATTGCTTGCAATTTATACGCGTGACTGGTAGACAAAATATACCGTATTGTATACTTGGAGCACATTTTAATTAAAGCACACTTAAAATGTAAACACAGGCAAGCACGCCCACAAATATGTAAAGGGCCTGTGCTAAGTAATCAAGCAATGAGAGCTTTCGGCTCAGCAACTCTCTGTTCACCTTGCTCTCACTTTATGTTAATCAGCTTTTAAATCTCGTCTGCGTGGCATTCAGTGATCATTTAACAGCAGACGCACGTGTTTAGATTCAAAACTTGACTTAAAAAAGCAGTCCGTAAAATACCCAAGTTGTGTCGCGCAGCCTGTGCAATAATTACACACACAAACACACAGGCGTAATCACGCTTGGGTAAAGACCACAATACATGTGTATGACATAATAAAAATTTCGCCGTTATTTGCTTTGTTGTTCTTGTTGGGTTGTGTACGGCGCCAGGCGACGCGTCGGCTTCTCCATTAAAGCACACACTCTCCTCCCACCACCTCACCACATCCACAATCGTATTTACATTTGCTTTCGCATTCACATTCGCATTTGCTATGCAATTTCCAGTTCTCATTGCAATTCTGTGGTTGATTTTATTACAATCAATTTTAAAAGCGCTGTGTGCGAGCGTGATAGACTGCTTATTACCGCACTTGATGGCGCGCAGTTTTTGTTGTTGTTGATATTATTTTGTGTACTTTACTGTTGCTTTTATAGCTTTCGTTGTTGTTGCCTGGAATTGCACATTGACGTAATATCGGCGGGATAAAGTTGAATTCAATATTGAGGAATGGGGAAAAAAAGTTAAGTGAAGTGGATTATAAACTGTGATTTTTTTGCTGATAATTATGGAGAATCTTAGTAAGATGCTGAATAAAAAGTTTGTCAGCAGTATTTGCTAATTACTAATTGCAAATTGCTTAGAATATTAATTTTAGCATCTTAGCGATAACTGTACTTAATGTATTTTATCACGCCACTTGAGTCCCAGTCCCAGTGTTCCCGAGTCAGTCTATGAGCTTTGACCTAAACGCCTGACTCAATCTAATCGTACAGCAGCTTTTCTAAAGCTGCCAGACGCGTGCCAAGGCTTTGTCGTCGAGTCTGGAATATTTTTGGTGTCATAAGTGTGAAACAGATTAACCAGATTAGTGGACAAAGCGTGCTGGATGACAAGCAGATCATAATTTTTGGCACGCTCTTCCTGCGAATAAGTGTGAGCATCGCTCGTGATCACTTGCAGTGCATCGAAATAAATTTGCCAATTTTTCCATACTGATTGTGGGACCGCCAAACAGACAGAGGGACAGACAGATGTTATCAGGGCAAGTGAACGGGGCCGGTCACGTCACGAATATTCCATTCCCACTGCGACAAATGTGAACGCGACCATGTGATCTGATTGCCAAGCCAGCAACAAATAAAAATACGAGAGTCACGCAGAGAGAAACAGAGAGAGAGAGAGAGAAGCGTGAGAGAGCGCAACTTTGACGCAAGCTTTTGTGCTGAAGCTTTAGCATAGGCTTTGCTGATCAGTTGAATTCCCTTTTTTCCTGTTTTGACTTTGCACTTTTGGTTGAACTGTTTAACAGCAGCCTTATCGATTAGGTGGGCGTGGCTATTAATGTAAATGTGTGTGTGTGTCGGTGTTGGTAACAATTTTCTATTCTACACTCGCAAATTGAAAAGCCTCGATTCCACAAGACGTTTGAAAATTGCAATTGTTGCTGATGTTAAGCGAATTTAACACATTGTTATAATATTTAACTAATTATAATTAGATTTTTCATTTCACTAGTCAACTTTATATGCGGACCCCAGCGAGAATAATCAGAGGAGTAAATATTTATAGTCGCGTGATAATGATAAGAGTTAAAGATGACAGTGCGCTTTAAATTTTAAAATTTTTTGTTTTGTTTTGTTTTTTGAGGGTGGCGACAATTTGCCGCGTGTTTCGTCAATGTGACGACAAAAGTCTTAAATTTTTGTTGGCAACTGCTTGAAGAACTGCCCATTGGTTTATCGAGTTGCGGCGTCTTTATAATTAGTCTGATATCAAAAGCCATAAAAAGCCGCTGCGAATGGAGGCCATTGATAACCAGGTCAGTCGTCTATCAATCACAGGTGGTCAACAGGGTATTCAGGTATTCAGCAGGGGACGAGGTAAGTGTCAAATAGACTGGGGAACAATAAGTAACAATTAGTCGACATCTGAGCTAAGCTAATTAATTTTAATATGTTATACTTTGTGTACTTTGTGTATTACAGCACTTATTAACAAAAAAAAAAAAAACAGAAAATAATTCGTCATATTTCATTATTGCATTAAATTAAATACAAAACAATTAAATTACGTTTGTTTTGCAAGCTTTGCAGTTTAGCTTAGATCACTGTTTTTGCAATGACATCTGTATTCGCATTCTCCCCCATCTCGCTCATTGTCGCTCTCTCTTTCACACACCCTCTTGCAACTAATCTGTTATTATTTTATAATATTCCCTCCATTTAATTGTTCAACTCGCTTCAGCAATCCCAATTGGCCACAAAAGAAAAAAAAAAACAACTGCAAAGTCAAATACTTTGTCACATGGTTTGGCGATTCGAGGCTTAATTATCGCACACATCCACATGTAATTCACTGACAGTCACACACACACACGCGCAAATAAGTTGATGCAATAATTGTGCATGTATGTGTGTAAACAAATCACACACACAACACGCACGTGTTTTGGTGCGGGGGAATAATGAAAGCAGAATCGGAATGAGTGAGCTTCTGTGATTGTTGTGCGGGCGGCAGAACTCACCTCTAATTGATAAATCCATAATGTTCTCACGCTCTCTCTCCGATGCGCTGTTGCTGCTGTTGTTGCTGCTGCTGCTGCGACTGCTTGTCCCGGCAGACATGACGTTTGTTATTCTCCACACTTAATGCGCAAAAAGTGTATCGCTCCAAGAGCGAATGACAACAACTGCTTAGCAACAGAATTCAACAGTTGTAAATGCGCCGAAACAGTTGTAAGATGAAGACCAAAATTATGCTCGCAACGATCAAATCGAGAACACCGCTGCTAATGCCACAACTAAACGTTGCTGCTGCTGTTGGGGGGATAGTTGCAGTCACGTGGTCTCGATACGTCACTGCTGGAATGAAGGAGAGCGAGCAAGCGCTGTTTTGAACGTAAAACATTTTTCAATCATTAGCAAGAGAGAGAGAGCGCAAAAGAGACCGAACTTAATCCGTTAGTAGTACAAAATTATCAGCAGTGCCGGCCCACAGTAGTCATCTCGCTCGCACCATTGCTGGCGTTATATAAGGCTTATGTAATTGAGAAAGAACAAGGCATGCGCAACAAAAATAGATACAACGATATTTTGATGGGATTTTGTGTATACATATAGCAATTTACGCTGCCTAGCTGCTTAGGCGGATGAGTAATCTTTGCTATCTCGATCAGGCTATTTTTGGTAATGGCCAGCACACAAATGAATTCCTAGTGCCGACTCAAGTTGCAACAGGATGGTAGACAAGCATGCAATACAAAATTAAAACAAATGAAGTGCAAACCAAGAGAAATAGCCTTGAGCAACTACTGTCAAAAGCACAAATTACATTTGAATTTTAGTTGTCAGTTTGAGTTGTTGTCGTTGAATAGCAAAACAAAACAAATAGGCGACTGCCGCACAATCAATTAGATTGACAAGCAGTCTGCCTATCTGGATCCGTGGATTTGTAAGGGGATTATGTTTGGGCCACTGGCATTACTTGCTAAATTGAAAAACGTTTGCCATATGCAAACTACGCATTTATTTTATTAGTATTTGACATGATCTTAATCAAATTCGCCACAAATTGTAGAATAACACACATCACTAATTGCTGTTTTTTTTTAGAATTCGTTATCATCACACAGGACATCAATTTATTTGTATACACTTCGGTAGTTTAAAGTGATTACTAGAAATGATTTAAATTGCATATTTTTAGGTGTAGCTCACTTAAATTAAATAGCGGTGATTTTTATTGCATACTTTTACTCGCATAAAATACGCTGTAGTTATGCTGTTAAGTACAACAGATCTTTTGAGCATAACATGATATTTATTAATCCAACAGAGTGTTAACTGAGAGTGAACAATAACAGCTTTGAATTTCTCACTATTTGAATTTCGGCGCGTAGTTAACTCATTTGCATGGAAGCAGTTATTTTTATTTATGTATATTTCTAAAAAAAAGAATCACAACTATGAGACACAATATCAGACGCACTTGCATGATTAGCTCTCTTTTTCTCTTCCAATTATTACCGATGAGCTGCTGAGCAACAGCCAACAACATAGTGCTGTTAACTTACTAAAAGTTCGAGTTGTGCCGCTGCAAATCGTCGCCTGTTTACATTGCCCGCTCATTCTCTCGAAAAAAGCTGATCGTGGCGGTCGTGTATGTTGCGCGTTTCTTGTCGTATGCGCGCGCGTATTAAATTTTTGTTGAAATTTATGTTGATTAAAAAGTGCCTGCCAAATAAATAATTGTAATAGTAAATTGAAATTGAATGAAACAAGCTTGCATTCGAAGAAAAAAACAACTTGTGTGTGTAAGTGATTTTGTGTGTTTGTGTGCGTGAGTGTGTGTGTGTGTGTGCTGTGAGCGTGCGTGAAAAAATGCACTAAACAAGAAATCAAAGCAAATTAGCGCAAACAACAACAGCAACAACGATGCCAAACTAAAAGGCGCTCAAAACCAAAATAAGAAGTAAAACACAATTTAAAATTCCGGATTTGTGTTCAAAGCAAAAAAATGCAAAATACAATGCAAACTTTGCCCGCTGTCGCCGCTGCTGCGGAGGCGCCAGACTTTGATTTCCAGATGCCGTGTCGCTATTTCAAAAGTTCTTTTGCGCGTTCGCTTTCGCTGAACAACAATAACAGCATTTCTTTAACATTGGCCAAGAAGACGCCGCAGATTGAGGCCAAGCAGCAACAACAGGAGTCGGCACAGGAATCACCCTGTCTAACGCCGCCGCCAGCGCTGCCCGCGCGACGTCACACATCAGCCAGCAACAACAACAACAACAGTTTTGCACATTTCAACGCAGCGCCGGCTAATCAGCTGCAACAACAACAACAACTGCAACGGAATCTTAACTTGGCCGTCAGTTGGTCAATGCAGGTTCGTAACTTTTTAATGCTTTCATTCAATGGCATCGTCTACGGCTTCTGCTTCTTCTTCACCTCCATGTATTGCACTTTTTTTATATACCCTGTATTTAGTTGAAGTTGTTTAACGGGCATATTATTACTACATCTACTGCAACAACACAAGTGAAAAATATACTTTATATTTATGAGCAAGAAAAAGAAGTGTATTTCAATTGCCTAAGCTATAATAGTAAGAGTATACGCAGCGTATCTGCTAGTCGGGCATGCCCAATTAAAGATCCCTCACTTTGGTGTTTGTAATTGTGATAAAAGTTGCCTTGGCAAAAAGTTTAGTTTCCTTATTGGAGCAACTGGATATTTATGTCACCTTGTTTTGTCTCCCTCTCTCTATCTCTCTCTTTGCTCTCTTCGTCGCTGACTCTTTCGCCGTCTGTCCCAGTCGCTGTTGTGCCTTGTATAGTAACATGTAGCCTTGACAGCTACAAGCAGCGACGCAGCAGCAGCAGGACTGGGAAAGCTTCACAACTGTAGTTTTCTTCGTCACGGTGGCCGTATTATGACAAACTATCTTTTTTTTTAAGGTCAACTTGATTTATGTGCGAACATTTTATGGCTGACAATTTATGTACGAATGTGTGCGAATATGTGCGTGTGTGCGTGTGTGTATATGTGTTACACAGCTGCTCGATCAATGGGAGAGTTTGTGCTAAAGTTTGTTAAAAATACTGCCACTTAAAAAATTAAGTAGCAATTCAAAGTGCTTTCAATTAATCTCTCCACCAAAAAGAGTTTTTCATTTTGGGTTTATTTCATGCATTATTATGATGTGCTGGATTAGCAGAAGAAGAATAATAGTTAATAGTTATTTTTAGCTATTATAGCTAGTCATTAACCATAATTGACCTGTTTAGTTAAAGTTTTCAACATTTAATAATATTTTTTCTTATTCTTAGTCGTCATTAGATGACATTAGACTGTCTCTCTAAAGTTATCGTTCGCGTGTTCTACTTGTCAACTCGAAGCTCAGTCTTCTAGGCCGAAAACGAATTACGTCAATTAGCCTAAATGTCAATTTGGTAACAGCAAGAAAAAAAGAAGAAAAAAATACAAATCGCATGACTTATTTTGGTCATGGTCTGAAACATACTGGAAAATGATGACATTTGATAGGATAATCTTCAAGCTCCACGCACTATGGCGACATTTGTCATTATAAAACGACGACGGCCAAAAGATGGCGCCAGCTCTTATTGTACTCGGCGAAAATCTAAAACTTGGAGTTTTACAAAGCTAATTAAATTTTGGCTTGCTGCGTTCTTTTTTTTATTGCTTGTTTAACATTTTCCAGATATGTTTTGGGTATACTTGGGTATATATGTATATGCATATTTTCTTTTGCTCAGTGTATATGTACATTTTGGACTGAAACTGAACTTGTCCGGTCAACGCAGATTGTGCGTCTGCTTAATCCAGCTGTTGTCGCCGGTGGTTGTTTTTGCTGGTTTTGTTGTTGTTGTTGTTGTTGTAGTCGCCAAGCGGCAGTGATGCGTCGCCACGTTGCTGGGACAGCAGCTGCCAGCGGCGACGATGCAACGCTTGTAATGCTGCCACATCGTTGCAACATTACGACGCTTGCGGTTTTTTGCCAATCGAAAGTGAAAATCCAAACCAAATGCAATGAACTCTTGGGCATGCCAATGCGGCCAAACAACTCCTACACAGCTAAGAGACGAGCTAAGCAGCGAGGGGGGTAAAGTGGGAGTGGGGCTGAGGGTGGCGTGTGGCGTGTGCGTTGGCAACAGTTGGCCAAAGACTCGGCGAAAGCGTCAGCAGCTGCGTTAGAAAAATTCAAATTATGCACCATTGAAGTGTTGCCAAGAGACCAAAAACAACAACAACAAAGTATCGAGTGACAATCATAAAGAAAACTAAACAAAATAATAAGCTGCAATTGTTGCTATTGTTGGTGTTGATATTGTGGTTGTTGTTGATATTGTTGTTGTTGCTTTTACCCATTACGTTTTTATCGGCATCTATTAAAGCCACAAATCTTGGCGACATTTCGTAATGAGGCAAAACTTTGGCGCGCATATAATATTACAAGCAAGAGAGGGAGAGAGAGGGGATTGAATAGAGTGAGATAACAATAGGGAAAAGAGAGAGAGAGAGAGCTCTGTAATTGCGAAGAAAGATGAGTTTCAAGCTGCCAGACTTTAACAAAAGGCCATCAAATTGCTGTCAGCTGTAAATAAATTGCAGCTTTGTGTTTTGTTTCCTATTTTCCAGTTAATTTACATATTTAAACACCTATCCGTACCCCACCCCATCACACTCCCCCTCTCCATGAATCATTGAAATTATGTTTGACCTTTGCCTTGCTTTTGCCATTGCCATTTGCAAAGCCGTCTTAATGATTGAGAAAGGCGTTACCATAGCATAAATAACAACAAAATTCTATGGCTAATTACGAAGCCTAATCACTGAAAGCCTTGGTAACCCCCCCTCCACTCACTTCTTCCAAAAACCTATAAGCAATTGAAGTTTGCCTCAGAATTTGGTTTTTAGTAAAGGAAAATCATTGCTGCATGTGTTTTTCTCTTTCTTGGTCTGTAGTTTTAATCATGGCCAAGAAAACAGCAGGGGAAAACAGCTAATTTATTGTCGAATATTCAAGGGCATTACAGTATTTAAAGCTTTTTTTTGTTAAGGCTTTCCAAATATTTACATGATAAATTGGAAATTGTTTATGCGAACAGCTCTCAAGTGTTAAACAACGAAAAACATAAAACTCAAAAAGTAAAAAAAAAAAATGTATTTTCTACATTTATGCATTGGAAATGTTCATAATGAATTTAACGAGCATTAAAAGTCGTAGATAGATCAGAAATAATATAAACAAGCAAAGTTCTTAAAAACAGAATTTTTCCAAGAATATTTATAAAGGTATGTGTACATAAGGTAATCTAATAAAATTTTTAGTTGATTGCAATTTTCCCAGAATTTTTAAAGATATGAATCAAAGTTTATACAGTTTAGGCCATTTAGGCGTAAATATTTTGAATTTTTGCAGTCTATTTAAAAAGAATGTTTATATAATGTATTATAAATAGGAATCTTTCCAACCTTTTAGAAAAGTTATTACCATTTCAGCTAAAGTAAAATATTAAGGCTGATATATTATTGTCTAATGAACATTTTCCTATTATTCAAAGATACATTTTCGAGCTAACATAATTTATTATATTTTGGTTTCGAAATAATAAGCATTTTTCCATATTGCTGAAAGATTTCTAGAGTTTGAAAGACAAATGCTAGAAATCTCTCAGCAACCTTTCAAAGCTATTTCAATATTCGTATTTGGATCTTTTCACGCATCTGCTACTTCTTCTTGCCACACTAAAAGTCACTTTAGAATTACACAGAGAAGAAAGAAAAACAAACGCCGGCACTTCGTTAAAAGCACACATCAAATCCCTATTCCTATCATTATGGCTATATATATATGCACATATATATATATATATATATATATATATATAGTAGCTGTGATACATCGTACTTTGTAAGTGGAAGCACATTTTCACATTTTGGGGGCGTGGCACTTGCCTGCAGGTTAGAAGGAGCAACAAAATAAATGTGACTGTTGATTTTTGCACATTTTTAGCTGCAGGGCAACAGCAGCGGGAGAAGGTGGTTGGTGGAGGGTGGATGGTGGAGGGGGGTGGTAAGACGCACAAAAAGGGGATGGAGCTGAATACAAATTTGGACAGGTCCCACATAAATTTATCGACGAAAGCGGCGAATTTACTCAACTGGCTGTCTGGGAAGTGCTATATTTATTTATAGCCCAAGACTTGCTGTGAAAAAATAGTTTTTATGTCTATATGCAAAAAGTAGAGAAATGCATCAAAATGCTAGATAAATAGGAAATGGGTTAACTCGGTCGCCCCCCGATGTTTTATTCATGATTTTTGCAATGCAATGGAAAATGTTGTGAATGAAAACAAAACTAGCAAAAATTCAAGAAAACAGCAGGAAGGGGGGGGGGAGGGAGTGTGCCCGCAACATATCATAACAATTTAAATTTTCATTGAATAAGAGGCTCGTCTCGACAATTGCAGCACATGTGGCAAGCAATTGTCAAGGCAATTTGTGCTGCAACGGCTCCAACAAAATAAAAAAATGCCGTCGCAAATATTTTACAAGCGGTGCGTGCCTCGTTTAAACGTAATTAAAAACCAAACAAAACAAGTTGGCAATTTAATTGTTTGAATTTGTAAAGTTATTTCAATAGGAGTCTTCGTATCTCGATGAAATCGAGTACAGTTAGCTGCCGCCATTTAATGGCACGCATGCAACATGTTGAAACACACGCGTTTGCAACACTGTATCACACTGTTATCATTTGGATTAACTCTGAAAAATCAGACAAACCTACTGGCCTTGGAGTCACTTTGACGTTTTTAGCTCAAATCTGGCCAAATAAGATAAGGTTCTATTTAGTTTGGATTCGAATCTGGATTATGAGTGACTGGCAGCTCCTAAGATACCAATTTGCTATTTATCATATAAAAAAAATATCAAAAACGAAATCCATTTGCGATTTATAAAAAATGTTGTTTTTTTTTGTAAATTTAACCAAAATACTTCTTTTGATTTAAATATGTATAGCAACGTTAGATTTGATAGATCTTATTAAAAAACCAATTACTGTATATCTTATCAAATCTTTAATGTAAACTAAAAAAAATCCATTTTTTTAGCTACAATTTCCTAAAGTAAACTTTTTCTTTTTGCGTTTTGCTTTCAGCAAACAATTTGTTGTTGTCAATTTTGTAGATTCAAAGAATGCACTTAAAAGCCAAAGAAAGCAGTTGCCAACTAATTAACTGTATATATATATAATTATCAGCCTTGATCAGCGTTGGGTGGTTGGTTGGTTGCAAACCCGTTTGGGTCGGTTTTGGGCCTTGGCTGTGTGAAATCGTCGCCAGCTCATTAGGCAATTGCCATACCGGAAACTATTTGGCCATAATATTTGGTCATTTTTCCTGAATACTTGCTCTTGTTGTTGTTGTTGTTGTTGTGATTGTGATTGTTGTTGCCATGCCTTGTTGGCCAATTAAGCCATTTCCATTCGCATCTCCATACGCTGCATGACAGTCTGTCTCGGCAATCTGTCAGCCTTTGATTGACACATTGATACAGTTTGTTTGCTTGTCGTTTTGGCCATTTTGGTAACGTAACGTTTGGCAACGACCAGCTTGCTTGGCCAGTGTGTCCATGCGCGCTTGGGCCATCATTTTGAATGCCACCTGAGCTGAAGAGCAACGCACAGTTTCAAGCAAAATGGCCACAACAATTTGTGTGTGTTTGCCATTGAAAGCGTCTCAAGTATGGAGAGATTTTCAATGTGGCCTCAAGTGCCTGCCTAAGAGCCATGAAATTACTTTGGCCACAATCGTAAATGCTAAAGTGGCCATAATTAACAATAAGTGTGTCTAGCATAGAAGTATCAATTGCAAAAGGGCGCTTACAAAATGCATAGAAATTAAGTGGAACACGCCATGCGTTCTAAACTTATGAAGAATTTAAGAGCATTAAGAAATAGGGAAATAAGGCAAAATTTTCCCATGCCTTAACTCAAAACAGCAAAATATTTTTGGTCTTGGCTAATACCTAAATTAATAGCCCAACATTTCGTAAATTAGTTACATTCTTAACATTTCATAATTTCATTGTGAGTCGCTGTTTTTGTTAACGTGTGAGTGGCAAAATTAATACTGGATTTTAATGAAAAGTTCATTTTCATTTACTTTACGAATGTTAAAATTACAGAATGTTCTCTGTTATGACAGGCAGCAACTTAAAATTCTGTAGATATTCGGGCTTGTAAGAAATGTTGTTAGTGGAATCCGTCTATTAGTAATGAAGATACGGCTATAATGCTGCATTAAAATTTAGAACATGATTGTTGTTGTAATCCCAACACCTTATTACCATTTGCTCACCGTTTCTGGTTCGTTGAGCTCCTTACCAATTCTTTATGCTGCGTATTTAACCGAAATTACGTATCTGTTTGGTTTGCTTTACACCTTCTCCCCTCTCTCCCCGTCCCCCGGCTTTACAATCTTTCACACGCTTTTGTCCAGAATTCACCCCTATGACTCACAGACCCAAAAATACGGAAAATGAATAAAAATTCAAATGAAAATTTCTCACCACTTTATTAAATGCTCGCTGCTGAGTTTGTTTTTTTTGCTTCCGCTGTTGCTGCTTCTTCTTTTTGTTCGTCTTCTTATTTAAATGCGTTTCAACTTAAACGCTGTTAATTTAGCTGTTACGCTTGAAACAATCTTAACAAACGGATCAAAGCATCTAGATAACATATGAGTAACATAAAAAAAAAGAAATTTCCTAGTTACATGAGCAATACTATTTTCACCGCAAAAATGAAATCAAAATTTAAAGAAAGAGTGTGGTGGGGGGGGAGGTAGATTTGATGACGATATCAGCGCAATCCTTTTGATTTCTTCTTTAATGCTGTCATGTGTAATTGTTTGAAAGTACGTCATGCTATTCAACAACAACAACAAAATACAAAGAAGCTTTCAGCTCATGTTGTCGAGCTAGAATTTATTATTTCCGCCAACATGCTTTGCTGCACGACGACCAAAAAAAAAAAAGAAGCGCTGCCCTCCAAAAAAAAAAGAGAAAGAGAGAAAAAAAAGTTGACAGCCATGCGACGTTCCATTGAGTCATGCGAGCAGGCAGCGACGTCAGCAGAGCAACAGGTACGCATGCGCAACGCTGCTGCTGCTGCTGGCGCTGCTGAGGGTGGCCGCTGAAGAGGAACGCAGCAAACGCAGCGAAACGCGTTCACTGCGGGCTGCTTTACTTTAATTTGGTCTACCTTGCAGTTGTTTTGTTGTTTGTTTCTGTTCGCTGCTGTTATCGGCGCAATTCCGCCTTTTGAAATTTGCTGCTCTGTTGAGCTTTTTCTAGTTTTGTTTTTTTTGTGTGTTTTGTTGTTGTTTTACACTTGATGAACTCTGTCAGGCATATGCAGGCGAAGAGTTGAAAAACGAGAACAAGAGAGTGAAAGAGAGCGAGAGCGAGAGAGCAAAGGAGGTGCACTTGTTAAAGCAGACATTTTTGTTGGTGATTCAGCACAGTTATTATGAAACTTTGAGTAACAATTAACAGGACATTTAACAGCTGTAAAAGCCCAGCTTTACATTGATAGCAGTGTTTCAAAATGGTGGCGAAAAAAAAGGTTAAAGTTTGAGTATTTAAGTAATTAAATCTGGCATTTTTAAGCAGCAAATACCTGCTAATATCCGCTAATTGTTAATAAAAACAACCATAAATATATTTAATGACAAAATAACACAAACATAAATCGATTTTAATACACTTTTTACAATAATAACGTTCTTTACATAGTATTTGCTTAGGTGTCACACCTTGTTGACTTCAAAGTTGGAAGGTTGTTATCATAATTTCAATTACTCCTTAATCTGCTAACTCAAATTTACAATTGCCCAAAGCATTTACCGCTGTTGTTCCGGCTTAAGACCAACGCAGCTGAGTTAGCAAACAAACAAACAAACAAACAAAAGCAATAATAATAAAAACAAACAATTCCTAGGTCAAAGCAATCATCAGCAAATATCTGCACGCCAAGAAGAGATCCAAAATGTAAAATCACAACCTCAAACAATTTGCCATTACACTTTTTTTTATGGCAACTGCTCAAAACTAATTTCATGGCTTTAGCGCAGTGAACAACACAACAATAACCAGCAACAAACTGAAATGCTCGTAATAAGGTCAAATGTGTTGCTTCAAAAAAGGTCACGGAAACGTGGAGTGCACTGTGTGCTGCATTATCGGGCGCCATTCAGTGGGTGGGTGGCCTCCACTTCCTTGCTCCTTCCTCTCTGCATTTGAATGCACTGCTAAATGCGCCCCAAGCGGCCAAAAGCGACGAAAAGCGTAGATAACGTTGAGACTGAGGAGACCGAGACCTCGGCATCGTCGACTTTGTCGTTGCAGTCCTTTCCGCAACAAAACAACACAAAACCAAAAACCATACAAATACCTCAGAGGAATGTGACCGTAAGTTAGCTACCCACTATAACATACCCTGTATTTGTATGTGTAATGGATATGAATAAGCAAATTGATCAGAGATAAGAGATCAGAGTTATATAGATATATAAAACTAATTACACTTAGAGCAACATTTCATATTTTTGTAGACTGGGAAGGTTGTTGATAAGGGATCGGGTGTTTACGCATTGATAAAGATTGTTGATAAGAGATTAGGGTTTTCTTCAATGAACATAAAAAATGTTGAGTTTTCCAGCTAATATTCCAGGATTATTCTAAAGTTCTCTTCCGCATTTGCATAACTATACATTTTTCCAGCCTATCCTGGTGCATCCGGAAATAAGGCACATAAATCTTTTGTAGGATCTAGCTGCTTCCGGCGCTTGCATGAACTACGCTCTCTTTGAGACCGTAACAATGCAACAGACAATAAGTGCAGCACAATAGCAAAGGGTGAGGGGAGGGGTACGCGTATTTTGTATGTTTGCCATTAATGAAAATGGCCAACATGCGACTTGCCTTAAGTGAGAGGCATAATGGGGAGGCGGGGCAATAAACGGGTGGTGGGGTGAGGGTGGTTAGGGGGCTTTTTGCAGTCTATGCCCGCATTGTTTTCATTTCAGAAAACTGCTCCGTTTTCGCATGCTTAATTATGGCCATTGACATGCAACGTGTTGCACGTTTGCCGCATATATGAGATACTAACTAATATGCGACCGATGTCAGTTGGCAGTTGGCAATTGTCATTGTTGTTGCTGCCACAGTTTGCAGCAGGCATAGTAGCAGAAAGGAAGGGAAGGGAAGGAGGGGGGACGCAATAGAGATTGGGGCATCGTCAGGGCCTATCAAATTAATCATGCGGTATCGCATTTCGCCCCAAAACAGCCAACAGCGCCAGTTACATTTATAGCTCAATTCGTTGGTTCGTTCGCTGCCAACCATTTGTGCCGCATGTGCCACAACAGGCACAACACTTGCTGGCGATTTATGTTGCTTTTTGGCTGCGACATAAATTACGCTCGCATTCGCGGAGTTGTGTTGCGCCTGGGCAACGACAGCAACAGCAACAGCCACATCAACAGTGGAAAACAGCTCTTTAAATTTAGACTCTCATCATCTAGTTGTTGTTGCAGCTACCGTATCTGTGGTATTTGCAACGCTGCTCATAAATCAGCTAACTTTGCTTACGGGCTTTTTTTTGCCGGATTTTAATTAGTTTTTGCTTTGGCAAATAAGCAGTTTAGTTTTTTTATGTGTTTTTCTTTTTAGTGTCAACAATTGGTTTACTTAGCCAACTTCCGTTGCCAGTTAATGATATAAGCCATGAGTGAGCAATTATCACATACCTAAACGTAAACAAGTTATTAAAAGAGCAGACCAATTTACAATCTTTTGCTATAATTTTTGAATAGTTTAAGTCACTTCCTCCATTAAAAAATAAATAAATATGTGACTTACCAATGACTAAGTTACTGTTTCAAAATTCATAGAAATAACTATTGTTGCAATTGCAGTCACAATGGCGCATTCATAATCCTAGCGTGTCCATCTGTCCGGGCCGTAAACACGCCAAATTGTAGCTGTTTTATAGCCAGAAATTTAACTGTAGCCAACTTAGCGCTAATGAGACGCCGCTTGGACGCATTAAATACATAATTTAATTAAAAATATTGTTCAGCTGAACAGGCAGCAGTGCAAAAAGATGCATAAAGAAGTCAGAATGCTGTAGTTGAGTGAGCGCGACTAAGAGATACCCTGCAGACAGCTATTGCATAATCAAATGTAAGCATGCATAGATGCGTTCTCATTTCTTATTGAAATGGAGGCAGTTATCAATAAAATAAAATAATCTTGCTCTTAAAGTCTCTGAGATCCGATTCAATCCAATCTATATCGAATCTACAACTATTCCTGATCAATAATAAATATTTACCTTAATGGTTTGGAGATGCTTCCTTTAGACTGTTACAAAATTTTGGCCAAAATCGTTATACCCTCTTTATCTCACTTGAAGCACACACACACACACACAGTTGCACTCACACGTAACTCACACATGCGCAGACTTTGAAATATGTGTTAAAAGGCAATTAAACGCAATTAGCCAATTAGCATGGGTCATCAGCGCCAGCAGCCAACAGAGAGTTGCCAATTGTTAGTGCCCCAAAGAGCTGGCTAAGAGCTGTTGCAACAACAACAACAACAACAGCAACTCCAACATTAGCAACGACTTCCGTTAGAATAAAAACAGAAAACGTACATATTTAAAATTGTCCGCGCCGGTTTTTTTTTTATGTTTTTGTTGTTGTTTTTTTTTTTATTTGGCTTTGCTTGTTTTTGGCTTTATTTCCATTTTTTCCTCAACTCTTAAGCGTGCAAATCGCTGTCCCAATTTTTCAAGCATAAAAACTGACGACCGCTAGAAATAGAGAGCGACAGAGAGGGATAGAGAAAGAGAGGGAGGGGTAGCGATCAAAGAGTTACTCATAAAGTTGAATATTACTTTTAAAAAAAATATAGTAATAATAATAATATTTTATTTTGCAATCAGCAAACGCGGGTAGACACATAAAAAAGAATTGTTATGCAATTTTTTGTTGCTTGTTTTTCTTTTTGGAGTCGGCGACTCGCTTAACGTTGTTTATGGTTATATATACATATGTGTATATAATGATCATAAGTTATACTATAAGGTGGGCCGCTTGGTTGGGCAAGCTGCGTGGCTGTCCATTTGCAAAAAAAAAAGAAAAGATTTTAGATGACCTAACAGAGGCTAAAGAACCTATTTAAAATAGTTAAGTTGATGGGCAGGGATTACAACTTAAGACTGTCATAAGTTAGGATCAGTTGAGGGAGAGAGAAAGGGAGTGATTTGACTGAAAATGACAAAACAAAAGCTAAAGAACTAATTTAATGTGCTAGAGATGAGTTGAGTTGATGCAGAGAGATTCCAGCTTTGGTCTGCATAAGTAAAGATCAGTTGTAAGATTGAAAGAATGAGAAAGAGAAAGATCAAATTTCGTGGCTCAAGATGCTGTCATGCAACTGAGAGCGGAAAGCTCTATTTTTACCATCTTCAGACAGTTATAATAGAAAATGTCACAGCTTAAGATTGATAGCAGTTTTCACATAAAGATAGTTCATCTTATCTTGTGTCTTTCATCAGAAAAAGATAGAAAGTACAGGAAGGAAAAGGCAGCTTAGAGCTGAAAGCTACGCTCGTTATGCCAAATTTGATAGATCAAGATAAGATCAGTAAACAAATTTCACAGCTGAAGATTGATGATAGTTTTCAAACAGTTCCCAAAAAGTAATTCGGTTTAAAAAATGGTCAGCACTGAAACTTATCAGTTGCCAGATTGACAAAAGATAGAGAATAAAGCGAGGGGATCGATGAGCAGAAAGCTACGTTTATAATTTATGAGATTAAGATATCATAAGTTTCATCGGTTTCAATTTAGGAACAGAAAGTTTGCTTTCTTCACAAATAATATCTCTGTTTTTGTCTCTGGCATTATTTGTGATGCCCACATGGAATCAGCATATTTTAAATGAATTTGATGATCAAATTGGGCGTTTCTGTTGTGCAGCTCTTTTTTTCGCACATGAATCTTTGATGAGTTCAGTTCGTTGAACTGGTTTTGCCTTAAAAGTGAATTCTGCTGAAAATACATCCACACATATAGATGAGCGATAGTATATATGTATATATATATATGTTTTTGGATGTGTGTTCAGCAACATCGCGTGTGCTTTATAAAATATGTAATGTAGGATTCCCGAAATTTCGCTCCAACCAATTTGACGACGCGTTCAGCATTTTAAAAGCAATTTCCACAGCTATTTAAGTTTATGGCCAGCTTGAAAATTTACTGCTAACGGGCCGTAAAATTTTATGAACTCAACCAGATGCTAGATTCGAGAAATAGAATTCAGTATTAATTTGTAATTGAATGAATCCTTGACTTTTGAGTGTCGAGGGGTGTTGTTAGCACCTAGCCTGGATTTTAGATTAAGTTGCATGTATTCAGCCAAGGGAACCAATTAAATTGCAGTTGTAGTCTAGAGAGAGAGAGAGAGAGAGAGAGAGAGTGAGAAGCTCACTTGCAGCAACAGCAACGTCAGTGGCAAATTAATGTTACTTCACACACTGAATTATGAGGTTGCCACAAGCGGCGCATAAATAAAATCAGTCTACCGAACCCAACGCCGACACGACCCAAAAGAATCAAAGCACACACATACAACACACTTACACACACACACACACACCGGCAAAGTGCAAAAAGCTAAAATTGCAACAAAAAAATGTGAAAAAACAAAAACAGATTAGAACAGTTTAACGACGTTGAAATACCCTCGCTAAATTAACTACAATATTGGGTTTTGGGTATTTATGACGCTCGTAGACAAATTAATTATAAAAATAATTGAAGCTATAATAAGAATTAGCTAGTTAGCCACTAAAACTCGGTTTCTACTGGAGATCATTAAGTGATAGCAACAGAGCTGGCTGCTTGCTTACGTGTGTATTACGCATTACGTAACTGAATTCTAATACCCTTGCTCTTCAACAACACAAAAAAAAGGTATGAAAACCCATGTCCAAAAAGAATGAATGAAAAAAAGAGAAGGAGAAAAAAAGCGTGCAGAACTTTTGTTCGCGTCGTCATCGCCACATCGTTGATGTTGGGGCTCCAAGCTCATCACGTATGCAGGGCTCGCATTATGTTTGGATTTTTTTCAACCCACCCCCCCTCCACTTCAGCACAGAGCAGCGGTAAAAATTTGCTGCACGAGTGTCGAACATATTTGTAGATATCAGAAAATGAAAAAGAACGTGTGCCAAGGGAGGGGAAAGGAGGAGAGGGAGGTAAGCAATAGTAGACACTGTGAGTGGAGGCAATGCGCAGTCGTGCGATTCTAACTGTGCTTTTGCTGTGTTGCTGTAAGTGAAATGAATTTATCGACAGCAGGCAAGAAGAAGGTTCAAATGTTAAGGCAATGTTACGCCAACGGGCCGGCGCACGACTGAAGTGCTCGCTTTAAAGCAGCGCTTGTAAAGCAGTGCGTATGCACATAATAACAGTAACAACAACAACAACAACGTAAACAAAAACAAACTACCCCACTTGGCACCGTTATAACATCACAGTAGCTGTTTCATTGGTGCCTTGAGCCGAACCAAAAGCAATCTTAGCACGTTTTACGATGCCTAACATCGCGTAACTGCTATTGATATCAATTTACATTTAATGACTTTATAAGACAAGCTTGTAAAACGACAACAGTCACTTAAAATCCCACATGCCTGTTGAACATTAATTTTAGTTATTGTTTAGTTCAAAATAAGAAGAACGCTTACAATTGATACAAACTTTTCACCTTGACAATAATGCATCAGCAGCACGCTCACCCACAATTTATGTAGAGTAGAAGAGAGAGAGAGAGAGAGAAGCATTCTCTTACGCAAACTCACCACGTTAAGCTCATAAATTTGATGCTGGTTATGCTAAATCGCATATCCAAATAACTAAAGGAGAATTTATGCTCAAACTCACCGCACTGTTAAAAAGAGTAATTGAAAAAGCGAATTTGTGCACAAATTCACCACACTGCTAATGAGAGGAACAGAAATTCACCACACTGCCACAAATGTGTGATTAAGCGACACTTGAGTATTATTCCCATGGTCATGCACACATTTGCATGTTAAATGGAAATCTCCTCTCCATAATGGTGACATTTAACAGAGCGAGATGGTAAGCTAGTTATATATATGTATATATTGCGTGTACACATGTGTGTGTATAATCATATTGTTGGGCCCCCATCAATAGGTAAACAATTTTTAAGTTCCGTTCAGCTCATTGGCTGTGTTGTTGCGCTTTGCATTTCCGTTCTTCGTGCATGACAGGCACACCCCTCACGTCCGCCGTTCCGCCGCATTGGCTTTGGTCACCGAAGGCCAATGGCTTTGGAAAAGCCAACCTCAACAGGTTGGCGGCAGCAGCAGCAGCTGCCCACCTGCAATATATATTTCACTCATTTCAATCGAGAGTTGTTGTAGAATTGCTGCTCTGCTGAGAAAATTGATTGGGCCTTTTGCCAGCTGATAATTGGCTGTAAGGAAAGGAAAATGTTGGCTTGGGCCAGAATTGCTAAACGTTTCCACGGCCCGTTAAGCGAAAATTGATTTTATGTTGCGAATTTCGTTGCCTTTGTGAAAGGTTTGTGTGCCTGCGAAAATCCATTTCACATTTTTTCAAAATGTAATCTCAAGCATATAAAACAGAACTTCAAAGCGTTTTGACAGGCGTTGGCAATGACGCAGCTCCATTCGAAACCGTTAGAAGAATCCGCCTGAGCGGGGAATGCTTTATTCCACTATGCACATATAAAATAGAACCGAACGTGCTTTTTCTATTCCGCTCCTATTAATTCAATTAAATTCCGCTGCTTTCAGTTCTATAGAACATTGTTTTTTCTCTTTTTGTGTTTCTTTTTTATATATTTTTTTTGAAAGTTTTCGACCATGCCGGCAGCAATAAAAACAACAACAACAACAACAGCTAGCGATATTAATCAATTTAAAGCGTAATCAAACCATTTGCGTGATTCGAAAAAAAAGCGCAGAAAAAAAACGACTTGCGAAAATATCTGAAGTGTTGTCTTCGGCCGCAGGGGCGAACCAAATTGAAGCTACTTGAAGCACGAGAAATGCTGGCAACATTTTGCCTCAGGCCCAAAATTAAAAAAAAAAACCCATAAAAAACAAATTTCAATTGGCTAAAATGGAGCAACAAAAAAAATCGTCTCAAGAGACAACGCAAAATTGTCAAAATGTAACAAACAAAAAACTTTAACAAAATATTTGTCTAATAAAAGGCTTAACGAAAGTTGCTTATTCATTTAAATAATATAAATAAACAGCAATATGAAATAAACTGTTTAAAATTAGAAAAAATTACTTTAATTTATCATTAGGTAAAAAATTTATAAATTTGTGATATTTTCTATAAGATTATTTAGTGTTTAAACGGTAACATTTGCCAGTTGACATTTTGTGGGATTTTGTTGAAAATTCCAGTTCAATTTTCTATTTAATTAAGCTACAAGCAAATCAGCGGCAACAAGCAACAGACACGTTAAACAACAATTGAAATTGATTGTGCGTAAATAGCAATAACAATAGATGAACCACACCGAACCACACCACAACCGCACCACTCCGCACCCACAACAACAGAAACCACCACCACGAAACAAAAGGGATCAGAGTGAACAGTTGGCCATTAAGGTGCCATTTAAAATTACATTTGGCCGCCCCCAAAATGGCCAACAAACAAAGGCAACAAAATGACTGTTGGCTCTTGTTCGCTGTTCGCTATTCACTGTCAATACAGATTTGCCATGGAAATGGGGCTGGTATTTAAGCTTAATTTAGCTATATATACACTTAGAAAAAAACTAAGCTGAATTTAAGAAAATCAAACTGAAAGCTATAAATAATTCCTAAATATACAAAAACAAATTGCTAAAAATTACACGAGTTTTATTTTGATCATGGCAAATAATTTATTTTTTATTGCAATTGTTAAACAATTTTTCTTCTCATTGTGCTTGCAACATGACGACGACGACGACAATGAAAATGGAAGATTGTTGGTTAGTTAATCAGCAAAGCGTTGCCTAATCAAGGTCAACAGTGTTGACAAAAGGCGCAGATGACAATGTCTAGGCAGGTTTTTCTTATGCATATATACATATTTATATATAAGTATGTATATATGTATATATATCTGGTAGTTAGTCTCTGGCGGATATCGAAATGCGTTCCACTTCGCAGCGCGTGCATTTAAGTTATGTGCGGCCCTCCACAAATGTATCTGTATCTGACAGATGCACAGAAACACGCTGAAACACTCCCCAACTAAAGCGCTAATAGCTGCAATTAAACGCAAAGGCGACAATGCGTCGTATGCGTAACCTAATTTTCAATACACTGTAAAAGATGTACACCTCTGGTCATTAAAATAGGTGTGAAGAAAATAACTTGTCAAATTTTAGAAATTAAAATTTAAATAAATAAATAAAAAATACAATATATTTATTTACCTTATTTCTGGATACAAATCAGAAGTTTTTGGCTTAAAATAGGGTACAGCAACATATAGTCCTATTGGCTAAAAGTGATCCATTTTAGTCATCAGGAGAGATTGCGAGTGAGTATAAATTCAGCTAGTAAAATTAGAATACCCCGAAAAACTAATTTTTATTTATTATTATTATTTTCTTCACACCTATTTTTATGTCCAGGCTTGTAAAATTCATAAGCGGAAGTTTCGACGTACAAATGAAGTTCAGCTTCAATAAAAGATGTTGTAGCAAATGAATTGAATCGAAATACCTCTGCATAATGGCAATAAAATATACAATATTAATACTAATAGTAATAGTATTAGTAATAGTAATAATAAAGGTACTCTGTAATTATGCTCAAGTGCAATCAGTTTGTCAATTGCGAAAAATGCCGGACAACAATTGAAGTCTTCAAGTTTTTGTTGCCAACTTTTCGTTGTGCGCACTCATCTGAGAAAGTTGTGATAAATGCAGATTTTACCATAATTATAAAATAATGTGTAAAACGATAGCGCAACACTCAATCATTTTTTAAACCAACAAAAGTTGCTATTTTGTGGGGTATTTTTGTATTTGTTTGTTTTTGTTTTTTGTTTTGTGGGCGTTGCAAATGTCAATTTTAGTGGGCGGTTTTTTTTTTAATTTTAGAGTGTACACAATTGTAATGACATCAATTTGCCAAGTTGTTGGTCAAGTCGCAAAGCAATTTGCATGACATTTTCAAGAGCTTCCTTGCCTTGAAACAAGCAACAAACAAACCTGATAATTATATATGTTGTATGTTGCAAAGCAAATGGTTTCAGTTAGTAATGGACGAGTGTATAACAATGGCATTAGATATGCCGCATTTTGATATGCTACACTTTGTATTTTTATAAATTTGTGGCTTATGCAAATGCTTTAAAGCCATATGCCTCAAATCATGTTGCAAGCGAAACGAATGAGGGACTGATTTTAATGTTCAGCTTCAATTTGAAATTATCATAATAAATAATGCATCGTTTCTGGTTTGTTAATATTAACTTAAGTATACATATTTAGCATAGCTTAAGTTAACTGGCTTAAAGAGTATTAAACTTTGGCAAGTTTCCATTATGACAAATTTGGCTCTATTTGTACGTTAGCAATTATTTGTATTTCAGTTTAAACCACGAAGGGCTAATTACGAAATTAATTTTAATCAGATGCCATTTTATCCTCATTAGTCGGGAATGTATTTAAGTGAAATACAAAGGGTTTTTATAGGGAGTTTTGACAAATTCTTGAATGAATCCCAGGACACCAAAGGATCTCTTAGTAACCATAGAAATAAGCTAAGATAACTCATATCATCAACCCATATCCCAATCAAAACCATAATTTTAATTATAATACTACAAAAATATATTTATTTCCATTTATCACAATAAATTATTCCATTAAAAAATGCCTAAGTTGATTTTGATATACAATCAAAAAGGGTTGCTATTTCAACTACTAACTGAATTAATTATTTAAATATATGTAACTCTGACTCTGCTAGTTTTTGCTAGATTTGCTTAATTTAAAATTCAACCCTTTTCCTACACACACAAACACACACACACACACACACACACAGACAAACACACACACACACACAGACAAACACACACACACACACAGACAAACACACACACAGACAGACAGACAGACAACTTCCTGTTTGGGTCGTATTCACAGATGTGTCTGTTTCTGGCCCAGCAGCGGCGACAACTTCATTGCGCACACATCTGCCTAATCAAGAGCAACATTAAACACTAAACTTCATCATCACGATCAACAACAACAGCAACAACATCAACAACAACAACGAAAACAACCTGCCAACAGCAACCATTTCACTGCGGTGTCTGAAATGCTTCTTCTTTCTTTTTTTTATAGCCCTTTATTCCCATTTCAGCTCAGACACACCCGCAAGCAGCAAGTGTGTGTCTCTCTCCCTCTCTCTTTCTCTCCCACATTAGCTCTCTCGCTCTATTTCAGTTAATGCATAACTTCTAGTGCAAAACAATTTAAATAACAAGTTGGTAATGGAGCCGCATTTGGCCTGGGAATCTTCTCTCTCTGCGCCATATGTGGCAACCCTATGTGGCACTTGTTGATGCATTTGTTGTTGTTGCTATTGTTGCTGCTGTTGTTGTTGTTGCTGCTGTTGTTGGCCAGGCGAAAAAAATTACTGGAGCATGCAATTGTCTGTTGTTGCTTTGGCTCTGATTTAAAATGCAGATTTCTTTTGCCAAGTGGAAACTGGCAGCTGTTTTACTGAGGTTTGCATTGCATTATATGCCGCATAAAATAGCGCATTGATGAGCTTTGCAACAAGAACTACACTTGCCACTAAGTACAGCTTCCTAACAGAATTGTTGTTGCTGTTGCAGTTGCAGTTGCAGTTGCAATTGACATTTGTTGGCAGGCAACAAACTAAAATTTACATGCCAAAGTCATTTTTGAAATGAGGTCGCATTTTAATTAGATTTTCATAGAAATGGGAGAAGATGTGCGGAGGGGGAGGAGGGGGGAGGGGGCATTTAGAACTGACTTTATGCAGATTGCATTAGAGCTGCCACCAGTTTGAGCGTGCCCCTAATGATAGCCCAATACACAACTTTGGGAAATGGATTTTTAAAGCGTCACACGAGCTGCATTTATTTAATTCAAATCTTTATTAGCATAAAATGCAATCGTGTGAAGCGAACTCGCTTAAAATGCTAATTTTAATTGAATTCATAAAAAGCGCATAAAAAGCGCAGATTTTGCGCAGAATATTGCATTATATAAATTAAATATGCGCTCTTAAGAAAACAGTTAATGAATTGTATTGGTAAATTACAAATAATTATGTCGATATCTCCATTTTGGTTCTGAATATTATTATAAGAAATTTGTTTAAAATATAAAAAATAAAAAATAAATAAATAAATAAATAAAAATTAACAGGCAGAGGGAATTATTTAAAAGTGTGGTCTGATTTTGATTAGGAATGTGTCAAATTTCAAAGACTGCTTTAAATAAATAATAATAATAGATAGAATAAAGTTGAAGTATGTTTAATAATAAAATATAAAAATCTAACTTAAATCAGCGCTTATCTAAACTTCATTTAACTTAAATGACCTTTTTTAGCGTGTTGCAATTAACTTAAATTAGTTTGACCCCATAAAATTCAGAGCATTTCCACTTCACTTTCTGAATACCGTATTTTTTGAGGGTTCAAAGTCAAAACCCAGAATTCGATTATTTTTAAGTTAACAACAATTTGTAGAACGACTGGCAATTAATTGTCCAAAACTTATAAACTCATTCCTCATATGTAAATTACTGAATCTATTTTTTATTTTCAAGAAATACGTTTTTTATTGCCACAAAAAAATTAAAGTAGCGCTTTATCTATTTAAATTTCATCTGTGGCCTTTTTTGTGCTGCACTCTTTGATGTGGCCGCTTGCCACAAAGGCAACAGCAACAACAACAATTACAATTGTGTGTGTAGTTTTGTGTATTAATTTGTTAATGCACTTATATGCAAACTTGGCCACAAATGATCCAATCGTAATGGCTAACGTTAATTAACAAATTGAGTTGGCGGGGGGCGTGTGGAGGCGTGGCAAGCGGTCAACCGCAAATGGTAAATTAAACTGTGGTCAGCTTAATAAGCAGATCGATTGAGTTTGCAAACAGATTTCGTATTAAATTATTGAATTACATTAAATTAAATTAAATTAGTAGATTAAATTTTAATTTGTGTTACTTAAACAAATGTTTAGTTTTTTAGTTTGTTTTCTTTTTTTTTTTTGTGGTGTGGGTCAAAGTCTTTGATAAAATGACGTTGTAAAAGAAAAAGTAAGTCATGCACATAAATAAATAACAAAAACCAAAAAAATGTTGTTAACAAACAACATGGCGCATAACTGACAAACGGGTTCTGGCAGCCAACCAGCTAACAACAACTACTAAAATAATAAAAATAATAAAAAGCTAATGTAAAAAATGTTAAGTATACCAGAAATTTATTGCAAACATTTTTTTTGTTTATACTTTAAATGTAGTGTGAACAAAAAAAATAATAATGGATATAAATGAAAATTCAAAATGGAGAAGACTAAAAACAAAAAGGAAAATAATGGCAAAAAAATTGTGAAACATTTTCTCTAATTAATTGTTTGGAGAGGGGGGGAGGGGAGGGGCGGTTGGCGAATTAGTTATGTTTGTTTTTTTTTTTTTTAACACATTTTCCGCTTTTGGTTATGCGAATTCGTTTGAAAAGCGCAACGAGCAATGCAACAGCAATTGCAATTGCTGTTAATGGCGGCGCCGCCAAGTGTGGTTGCAACGCACAACTTGCCACCCAGACACTGGTCAAATTGCCAATCGGCGCGACAACATTTTTGAGATGGCAAAACTTTTAGCTAATTTAACGCGCATTTTAAAGTTTTTCTACTTATTTATTTTTCTTTTTTTTTTAATCTGTTGACAACATTTGCAGGATGCCAGCCATGTTGGCGCACCCAACAACAACAACAGCTACAACAACTTGCCGCAGCAACATCAGCCATCAACAGCAGCAGCAGCCGCTGCAGCAACACACGAGCAAACTTTAAATGTCGAGGCTGTCATATTGCAAAATCAGGTGGATACGTTGCATTGGCAATTGAAGCAGGTGAGTGCCACACAAAAGACTTAAGACACATACTTGACAATCTGGAGTCTAGACTCGTAGACTCCGCAATCAGAACAAGATATGCCCAAGACACAAACCTGACAGCACACAGCGTCCAGAGTTTACACTGAGAAAAATGCAACTTGTAAAAGGTTGTGATGGTTTTGTGCAAAAGTATGTACGAGGCAGAAGAAAGCAGTACCGATCCCATAAGCTATATATATTAGTGGTAAACAACATCCAGAGACTTCAAATTTGGAATATGAGTTATCGTAGAAACCGCGCAGATAAATTTTACTTACATTTATCGATAACTGCGCCGTTTCGCGCATATCGATAGATATCCATTTCTGACATAAATAGAAGCCTCTAAAATAAAGGCAGCGTCTTTCAATTGATATATTGAACATATTGAAATTTATCATTATTTTCTTACACAAATTTTCTCTGAGTGTTGAATCGAGACACTCAGCTTTAGACAACTCTCAACGACACATAAAACGTGACTTGAAAACTGCCGCCGCTCACTTTATATTGTTAACTATGCCTTACACCTTCCACATACCCCACCCCACCCCTGCCCTCTCCCACTTCTCTCCTCAGCTGCTCTCTTTACAGCTGCTGCTGCTGGTGCTGCCGCTGCTCCAAATACCTTCAACTTCAACCTGTTCCTCTGACTTTTCCAAGCCATGTCTTTATTCTGGGCAGCTGTTGTTCTCACGCCTAATACACTCATAATTACCACTCAATGCCAAAGAGACGTTGTCATGCCAGTAGCAGCAGTCCCCCCGCCCCATCCTCCCCCCTCCTCATCCTCCCCAGCTTTCTGCACGCTCCTCTTTCTAGTTGGCTTTCAGCGCCATGTTAAGTGGCTATTGTTTTGTTGTTTGTTGTTTGTTGCTGTTGTTCTTTGTTCTTTATGTTGGCGCATTTCCTTGATTTGTTTTCTTTTATTCATTCACTCTTCTTCTTCTTCTTCTGGTGTTGTACATTATGTGCACCGTGTTAAGTTGCCCGACTCCGGTTGCGGACTGCTGGACACTGTCAGACTGGGACTACTGTGCTGCCACATCCACGTCCGCATCCACAATCGACAATTAGGCGGCACATTCTTTTTAACGCTTAATTATAGACTCCGGTGGTCGACAAAGTTGCCAGTTGTTCAATTCTTTTCTATTCTCTTCACTCTTCACTCTCGTCTCATTGTCTTTTAAGTTCTGGCCATTTCCTCGATGGCTTCGGACTTTTGTGGCACTCATTTTATATTTCCTCAAACAAAAGGTTTTTCAGGCAGCAAGGGGCAGTTTGTGCGGGTTGCGTTCTGGAAATGCATAACATATTTTAGATGTTGAACAAAGATTTCAACTTGAATAATAGAGGAAGGAGTTGTTAAAAAATACATGACTAGAATTGCTAGAAACTAAAAAAAACACTTACCAATTTCCCTTTACCTGAAAAATTGTCAAGTGTGGTCAAATGATATTTAGCCTTATACAGTTGGTAATTAAAGGAAAATACTTTAATCAAGCTGTCTTCTTATGAAAACACAAATGTTCTTGAAGCTATCCGATGTCCAGACGGATTAAAAATCTATATTTACATTATCTTTACTTAACGCTAGACTGTTATTAAAATAAATGTTACTGTTTCAGTTGGCTGCTTGGTAATTTATACTTTTTTTTAAATGCATTTTTGGTCTATTTGGGATTCGTTGTGGTTTCATCCGAGGCACTTCCTGTTACAACAATTTGGCTCATTAAAAACCCATCTGGAGTTGCCCCATGCAGCATCCGTTCACATTCAGAGAGAGAGAGTAAGAGAGAGAGAGAGAGGGAAAACTGGGCGCATAAATTAAAGTTCCTGCCTTCAATCAATTGGCGCCATCAATCAAAGCGGCTCAGGGTTTGTGTCTCGTGCTTGTGGCAAGCGGCATGTGGCATGGGCTGGTGTCTAGTCTGTCTCGGCCCACGCTTCAAACGTGATTTGTTAGCTGTGTTTAATGAAGTTGTTGTTTGTTTGTTGTTTTTTTGCCAGTTTTGCTGCTGACCGCCTTTGGCTGTAGTCTAACCCAGTTTTTGCCTTGACTAAGTTTTCCGGCGGCATTCCAAGCACCAGAGAAAGAAGC
The DNA here is from genome assembly GCA_035042185.1 of Drosophila kambysellisi. NCBI lineage: Eukaryota > Metazoa > Arthropoda > Insecta > Diptera > Drosophilidae > Drosophila > Drosophila kambysellisi. The sequence goes on along the minus strand of JAWNLS010000077.1, from coordinate 12,446,831 downwards.
GCGTACCAACAACAACAACAACATGAAATAACAACAACAACTGCAGAGTGTGGAAAATATTTATCACTGATTATATTGCAATTTTCTGGCCGCCTCGTCGACTGCCGGTTGCTTTCCTTCCATTGAGGCACATTTAAAGCGCATTAAATCGAAATGAAAGCGTAAATATTTTGCTGCTGCTGCAACTCATGTTGTTGTTGTTGCTGCTGCAACTTGATGCATTATAGAATCTGAAATCAGTTTGTTGATTGAAAGTGTTGCAATGTGTGCAAACAGCAGCTGCCTGTCTGCTGCCCATCTATGTGAAAGTTGAAGGTCAACACGGTTCAAATATGGCTTAGAAACAAACAAAAACAAAAACAACAGGAAAATGTGGAAAATTATTAAGCACAAGCTGCGCTTAGCTATCAACCAAAGTTGACCCAAATATTTGTGAGTTGTAGTTTGTTATTTTCCAAATATCCATCCAATTAGAGCCGCTGTTTGCTGCCAACAGCAAATCTTCGTTGATAGAATTTTTAATGGAACTTCAACTCGGCGATTTGGTTGAGTTAACTTGAATCGAAATTAACGTTAAGATAGAGAGAGCTGCGTATGTTTTAATTTGAGTTTTATGCTTTCCGGTACAGCTTTTTGTATAAACTTCAACTACGATCGATCATAAAACATATAAAGCTAAGCATATTCAATTTGATTCGCATTCAAAATCTATTGTTTTTGTTACACTCATAATAATAATAACAATTATAATTGCATTAAATTTTAACTGAATTTGTATTTTGGAACCAGTGAATCGCGCATAAATCTCTCAAGTTGCAATTGCAGATTTATGTGGCAAAATAGCTGTAAAAATGTGCAGCACTCGCAACTGCCATCTTCGATCCAATAAACACGCAGCAGGAAAACTCAAAAAATAGCAGCTGCTGCTGCTTGCTACCAAACGGAAAAGCGAACACCAAACAGCTAAAAACATTAGCAACAATTTCAAAGACCGCAACAGAAAACATTTTGTATCTTACGTAATCAGTAGACGACTGGCCAAAAACAACTGCAACTGCAACAGCAACAACAACAACAACAACAACTGCAGCAGCAGCTCAGATTGCTGCTGCCCAATTGCAATTGCCAACTTTTTGTTGGTGCGGCATGCCTCATTTGGGCGTCGTGTGAATTTTTGTTGGCCAATTTGGCCACATGGCAGACAGGCAGGCGGGCAGTGGGCTGTGGCAGCAAGTGGGTGTGGCACCATTTTGGTTAGGTGGCATCTTTACACTTTGACTTGCCAATTTGGCAACGCCTCAAACAATCAAACATTTACCACCGATGCCGGTTAATTAAGGCAGCCAATTTTGTTGGCCTAAAAATTCAACTTTTTTGTTGGGCTCAACAAATTTAAACGTGGCACAAAGACCGACTTACAAACCAGCCGAAAGACATTTGTGCCACAAATGTGTCGCATAAGTGAAAGTGTTTTAAGATGGTGGAGGGAGGAGTTCAAATGGGAGACTGCTCCACAAATAATAAACAAATTAACATAATTTATAAATTGTTTATTGATTAATATCAAATACCATAAATATCTATGCACATTAACGGTTTATTGTGGCAACGACCTTGCCACCAGGGAGAAAGGTGAATGAAATGCAAAGAAAAGAAAAGAAAACTCAGAAAATGCGTTAAATCGAGAAAACAGTTAAGAAAAAGAAAATCAAACGCATGTGAGACACTCAAAAAAAAATTCCACATAGAAAATGGGAAATTTTAAATTAAAAGAAGATAAAATTAAATAAAATTTGCATGCAAAATTACTCAAGAAAATTAACATAACAAATTGCGGCAAATGAATTTAAAATGGAAGCAGTCGAAGCGTAAAATGATATCCCACCAAAACACAACAGACAAACAGGCAGACAGAATAGAATATATACATGTATATATATATGCCCAGATTATACAATCGAAACTAGAGATTAGCTACATTATTATGCAAGCCTCTCTATTGTGGTTAAATTGCATAATACGTCAAGAATTATTATGAAACTTGGCTACTTAAATTCTTACAAATACTTAAATTACAATACGGGTTGCTTAACTGTATTATTCAAGCTAAGAATCTGGTGTCATAACTACGAATCGTATGCATACAATTTGAGAAAAGATCGTTAAGAATTCCAACCCGATTTTAATTGAATAAATTAAATTTAATCACTAACTAAACAAAAGAATTCAAATTTAAATAAATTTGTTTATAACAAAAAAACCAATCTTTTTTTGCATTTACTTTCAGACGGAAACCAATTGTGAAATGTATCGCGCCGTCATGGAGGAAGTGGCACGCTTCTTTGAGCGCTATCAGCAGCAACAACAACTGCAACAGCAACAGCAACTGCAACAGCAGCAGCAGCAACAACGTCAGCAACCGTCGAATCGTTACAGTCTGGGTGGCGTGGGTGAGCAAATCTCCCGCTCAAAGAGTCTGCATCATGTGGTGCAGGGTGTACAGAGTGATCCGAATGGTTGTGTCGAGAATGCCACCGCCGGTGGCAACGGCAACAACGGCAGCTCAGCTGCCAGCAACTCCGCCTCGTATTTGCGTGCACGCAGCAGCACAAATCTGATGCTCAACAAATCGATGCTGACAATGAATGAGGAGCACAGCTACGAGAGCATTGCACCAGCGGGCAGCTACAATGCCTTCAAGGACTTTACCTGGTATGTGGCAGTGTCAATTGATGATTGAGCCTTTTATTTATGGTTTTTATGTTGCAGGCGACGCTCACCCAAAAAGCTTGGCGGCTGCAAGACGCGTCTCTCCACCGCTGAAGCGGCCGAGGAGAAGCTCAACCAGGAGGCCTTCCGCCTGGCGCGCACCATACGCAATCTTCTGCACACATCGGAACAGCAGCCGGATCTCACCCAAACTCGGCACTCGATGGGCGGCGGTGTTGGTCATCGTCTTGGCAAGAATCAGCTGACCAACAGCTCTGTGCTGACCATCCACACCCCACCGCTGCACAATTCGACCAGCATAGATGCTAATCCCGGCAAGAATGACAACAATAACAACAGCAACAACAACAACAACAGCAGCAGCACTAGCAGTGCTCCCAGCAGCGCTGAGATGCTCTTTTTACGCTCGAATACAATGCGAGATTCGCGTCTATCGCTGCGTAGCTCCACCGATAGCTCTGTCCATTCCACCATCTCCTCGACGGCTTCATCCTCATCCAAAATAGAAACCGATGAGGAGATCACAGCCAACAACAACAGCAGCAACATCAACAACAACAACAATAACAAGCCAATTAAACCAGCTGGCAATGGTTCCAGTACAGAGGATGAGAGTGGATTTAGCTCCATTAGCTCCTTTCATGATGTCGGTCTGCCGCTCAGCTCGACATTAATTGGCGGCCGTCTGTCGCTCTCGACGGAGAGTCGCAACTCGACGCTGAAGTCGGCACTGAATGTGGTGGGTGTGCCGCTGCAACCACTGCAACCACTACAACTGCAGCAGCCAATGCAGCCACAGCACTCGCCACCGCAGCAGCCATCGCAGTCTCCTGCAAAGACCTATCGCAATGCCAATCGTTATCAGCGCTTCTCCACGCTCTCCAACGAGGACGCAGCTGCTGTGCTTTGGGTCTAGATGAAACATCAATCATTTTCTAATTGTACACTGTACAACACCACCACCACCACCACCAGCAGCCCCTTCCTACCAGTGGAACTCTCTGTTTGAGTTAAGTTTTAGTTATTTGTGCCTTTCGTTAAGCTCTTTTAGCTTTTGGTTAAGCTAAATTGCAAATCTTTTCGAATATGTACGATATGTTTTTGAAACCGCCTTTATTTTATAATTTTATAATTATGTATTTTAGTTTTCAGTTTCTTATCGAATACGCCGCATTTTTACATTTAACATTTTTGTAAAGTTTTAAACTTAAGTTTTGCAGTATTTATAAAATTTTGCAGCTCTCTGAAAATAAAAGTAGATTTAAAATATGCTTAAAATGTGAATGTTATCGATTTCGATTTTCTTTTTGCTATCGCTTTTTTGACTTGCAAGTTTTTGGCTGTCATCAAATCACGTATCCTTAGTTTTGATTGTCACATTTTGTGTCCCAGCCGAGGCATTCAGTTGTCAGCAGTCCTCGTTTCGGCACGCATCATTTCGCTCGTTGTTTTTCGGTTTTTTTTTCCGCAAAAATATTTTGGACCTCACAACGTTAATTATTTGAAAGCAAATTGATTCCAAGAAAGAAAAACAAAAAAGAAAAAGGAATTTCGTCAGCATGGCCAGCGCCCAAGCGGAAACCCTTGAGACCACGGTCTTCAAGCCAAATAAGTTTCAGGAGAGTCGTCCAGTCCAGTCGGCTCACGATGAGAGGAATAATAACGAGGCTGTTGCGTTGCCCGAGTACGAAAACGAGCCAGAATACAAAATCACATACAAACATCCGCTGGAACACGTGTGGACGCTGTGGTATCTGGAGAATGATCGCAACAAAAACTGGCAGGACATGCTGAACGAAATCACTAAAATCGACAGCATCGAAACATTCTGGGGGTAAACCATAGAAGACTCCAATTATACCAATATTCTAAGCATCCTCCTCTTTAGCCTATACTACACCATTAAAACACCGTCGGAGCTGAAGCCTGGCAGCGACTATTATTTGTTCAAACATGGCATACAGTTGGTAGCGCTAAGTTTTCTATAAAAACCACTCATTTTATTTGTTTGCACTTTAGGCCCATGTGGGAGGATGCGGCTAATATAAAGGGCGGTCGTTGGCTTTTTACAATTGGCAAGAGCGCCAAATATGCCATCGATCGCGTCTGGCTGGATATTTTGCTATTGATGGTTGGCGAGTCCTTTGAATATGCCAGCCAAATCTGTGGCGCTGTTGTTAACATACGTACAAGGAGCAATAAGATATGTAAGTATGGTGAATATCTAATTTCCCCGTTGGGAATAACTAATTTCTCTGATATATTCCACTTGCAGCTGTTTGGACCGCCGATGGCTCTAATGAGTTGGCTGTTTTAGAAATTGGCTTCAAGTTAAAGGCATTATTGCGTTTACAATCGCACAATCTTCAATATCAACTGCACTCGGATGCGATGTCTCAAGTTAATTCCGGAGTTAAATCTGTATATAGTTTATAAAAACATTACGTGTGCGAGATGCAGATGAGACTGGTGTAAAAATCGTACTCAAGAGTAATTAATTCTTCTGATATATAGCCTAAATTGTATTTACAAATTGAATTAACTGTATAAATTTATAAATTTTGATTAAATAAAATTATTGTCAACATGCTGCATTCCACAAAATCGAAAGAAAAAGTGTTTTTTGATTGAATTTTATATGTATTTTATATCATGGTTCGTATATTATATCTTAAATATCATATCATCATCATGCTCTGCTTACGATACGACTTTGGGCTGTTCGCCTGCCTCAAACAAATTGAATGGATTTAACATTAATTGTTATTCATATTTTTAAAAAATTTACTCAGTAAACATTCACAGCTTTTGCAGTGTAGCGGACAAGCCGAACAAAAATGAAATCGAACCGATTTTTTCATCGACCGATAGACCGTTTTTTTTTTTTTTTGGGGCGTGAATGCGATTTCAAGTCACTAATACGATTAGTTACATTATACGATTACATAGAACATACAGTTATAGATATATAGTAAAGTATATAGATAGGGTTTTCTTTTCTATCAATTTAGAAAGAACTATTTACAATTACTCATAGAATTGAGGGTTACATAATTCATCGAGAGTCGCAAACGCTTCAACATTTGCGAGCGACAATGGCGACAAAAGAAACTTAGAAAAATTCTAAAATTACGACCTTAAACTGATTGGACGCGTGTGTTTTGATGAGATTACAAAATTTCGAAAGTATGAATTACATTATTTGATTTTATGTATGGGCACAAGCGAGTGTTCTTTTTTGTGTGTGTGTGCGTGCGTCAAGACATACTTTAAGCCAACACAAAACTGATTTAAATGGAATACACTTATTGGAGTTCAGCATTTGGCTCAAACTTTGCTGGCTAAATTCGGCCAACGACGGCCTTGTTTTTACGCGTAGGCTGCACGGAAAGCGGAGGCACGACCAGCATCTCGGACTGCGATGATGGTGAACTGCTGCGCATACTGGAGCACTCCTCATCAGCCACTTCCTACAATAAGCAATAAATTAATAAATACATATCAGACACGATTTGTAATGTGCAACTCACATTGATGTTGGTGCAGCTGGCCAGCCGCATTTGTGCCAGCTGCGAGGCGGGCGTTAGGGAGTTGGTGCTGCCAAATGGCGATGTCATCATTGTGGAAACTGCACGTTTCAGCTTATTGGGTGTTTTGTTAAAGGAAAAGGCGCGTCCAACCTGCCAAAATGTAAAATAAATTGCTTATGTGATATATTGTATTATGTCATAAGCTGTTAGGAAACACACCTTGAGACGCGTTTTGGCCGCCAGTTTGAATGCCTTGCTCAATGTGCTGACATTTACATCGCTGATGTCCACTTCCAGTTCCAGAGATGTGCGACTCATCAGCATTTTGTCCTGCAGAGAATAAAAGCAACAGTCTTAGTATTTATCTTAGTGGGCAAGTGTCTCTTTACTTACCGGATCTGTGCGACATGTATGCGCTGTAATTTCCATGCATAGCTTTTTAAGATAGACCAGCTTATCCGTCTCCTCGTCGATGATGCTAAACGTGTACAGCTTCTCCTTTTCGCCACGTTGCAGCAGGCCAAAGGCTCGCGGACTATCTGTGATGTCGATGACAAAGCGTATCGTATTCAGCGATATCAGTTTAATGTGCTTATGCGTCTTTGCCGTGCTCGGCGATTTGGCCGTGTTGAAACCGCGTGAGCGTCGCTTGCACAGCTCTATGGAATCGGAAAACAGATAGAGCACCAGGCTATCGCCACGTCCACTCAGTGAGTCTGAGAGCTCGTTGACCTCACATTTGGATATGAAGCTGCGATTGGAGCTAACCAAATGCGCTGGACAGCCATCAATATCATTGAATATGTCAAAGATGGCCATGCGCGACTCTGTGCGCCGCTTGTCCTCGTTGATGTGCAGCGTCACCTGCTTGATGGCCTTCAGCGCTTCCTCGAGCCGCGCATGATCCTTATTACTGCTGCCCGTATGTTTTAAAATATCATTGAGCAGTAGACTTATGCTAGGTAAACGCTGCACGGGTCTTATCATCAGATCTTGCAGACTCTGGCGACCACACTCTGGTTTCGTTTGATTGATCTTGAGGAAGGCATGGAAGCGTGGATATTCGCGATCACAGTAGAGCAACTGTTCCTTCATCTGCTCATAGAAGTTGACATAGGGCGGGTAGGCCTTAATCAGCTCATCGCGATGCTGTATGATGATGTCGCCAATGAGGCAATCTTCACGCCAATTGGCATGCAGCTTGCGCAAATGCTCCAGCATGCTCTGATGCACCTCATGGATGGGCAGAAAATTTCCAAATACGGTCTTGATCTCTGATTTATTTAGCAGCGGATCATTCGTCTCTGCCAGCTCCTCCAGTTTATTCTTGAACAGCTAAATGGGACGAAGGCAAAGGGATTTAATAATATATATTATAAGGATCAATTGCGGAAACTTACATTTAGTATGGTATCCATTATGCCCACGTAGTTGGACTCTGTGGTAAAGAAGTCCATAAAGTGATTGTAACGCATGGATTTCTTGATGGGCGTGGCTTCGCTAGCCTCTGGTTCCACATGCAGCAGTTTATCATTCTCAAGCTTGTCCGGACTGGTGGTGCAGTCAAAAAAGCTATTCGAAACGGATAACAGACCAGCATCCGATACCGAGGAGCGTCGCTTGCCCGAGCCCAAAGGTGTCCCCTCCAACTGTATGCGCTGCGAGAAACGCTTGCGTTTCCGCTTATTGAGGGTGATTGGCAGCGAATCGCGACGATCTGTGCTCGGCGTGTTCGTAATGCTATCCAAATACTGCAGGGGAATAACAAGATTTTTAGTTAGGATAAAGTTGCATGCTTTTAAAGGGTATTCTTGCTTACATCGCCAAACAGATAATCCATCTCGTTGGCATAGCCATTCTGGATTGTGTACCAGAACCAGTCCGATTTCAGAATATGCGTATTATGATTCTTGGGCTCCGGTTTCGACAAAGTCGTGTGCTCATCAACAACCTGATGGAAAGCGCAAGTAAATTAGATATTGTTCATAAATTGTTGTTATCGCCCCTAAGTGGCGCAATAAAAGGTTGTATGTGTGATGATTTGTGTGAAATGTGCAAAATGTGATGGAATAAAAATGTTTTGTTTGTTGCCAAAATCATTTGTACAAAACTTAATGTTAATCAAGCGTCTAACTAATTAAATCTATTGTACCGTTCACAAACGCAGCATCAGCAGCAGCAGCAGCAGCACAATAAATTATTCATTTAAATATTTTTCTGTTTCGGAATCTGAACATGAAGTCGATTCCGTGTTCAATAATTGCTCAATAATCAGAGCAAAAAGGCCAAACAAAACATTTTTAATGCACATTTTTGGCAACACTTTGAAACGGGCATAAAAATCTTAAGCAAAACAAAAATAATAAAACAAAACAATAAAATTGAAGTAGAATATGAACAAATTGTTTATCTGGAAATTCCTGACAATCGAATGTACTGAAACATTTGTGCAAATATTTGTTAGTCTATCGAAATACTTTTGCTTTTTTTTTTAATAACTAAAAAAACGCTGCAGAGCGTCAGATAGTCTATCTTTGTGTATTTTATGTTTTGTCTTTGTAGAATTTCAATAAAGCATTTTTAACATTTATTCAAGCGGAACGTAAGCTGCTATTCGTTAAACAAATAAATGTTTATCAATATTTATTGTGCTGCTTTGTCTATTGATGTTGTTGTTGGAACGGAAAATAAAGTGAGTATTTTTACAAAAGTAGAAAATATTAAAGCCAAAAGAGCAAGAAAAAAAAAAACACCGCACCCAAATTAGCCAAACTACCAAACATAACCATAAACAATTAACATGTAATTAAATTAAAATTTCTGAAAATGGACAAAAATCCGCAGCTCGTTGATCAACTGAAAAAATGTTGAAAATGCTAATCGAATACAAATTATATTAATACAAAAAATATAGCACAAAATGTTTCAATGCAAAACGGATTACAAAAGCCACCAGTTACAGATGAAAATCGAAAACTGATCAGTTCAAACGTTATCAGAGATAAACAAAGCTTTCCAAGAGTCGAATTTGATTGCCCTACACATAGTTGAAATGATTGCTGCGCCGTTTCAAAGCGTATCCAAGTTTAGTTTGTGGATATTAATCCAGTAAAGTACCATTTGCATGGGCTCATCGGCAGCGGATGCGTTGCTGTTGCGACGAGGTGGCGTTGACGCTGCCAGCGTGGCAGCAGCAGCGTTATCAATGACTGGCACAGCTGCTGACGATGGAGATGATGATGATGATGATGGTGGTGGTGTGGTTGATGATATCGATGAGGTGACTTGCATGGGCAGCATGGATGTGGCAGCCACAGAGCAGGCAATTGTGGTGGTTGCTTCATTAACTTGTGTATTTGCATTGGAATTGCTAGCATGGTTAGATGAGAATGTCAGGGAGCAGCTTAATCCACTGGTCATCGGGCCAAAGAGACGTTTGGCTGTCTTCTTAGTAGCCGAGGCGCTGCCACCACCGAAACGCTGCAACGGTGCCTTGGGCGTTTTGAAACCACTGTCCAACAGACCACATTCGGGCGTCGCCTCGCCTCGCTCTGCACGGCGACTGCTGCTGCGCGTAATGCGATCGCAGATGCTGCGCAATGCCTTCACTGGCTTCCGTATTGACTCATTCAGTGTGCTATTAATGCTGGCCAGCGAGCAGACGGAGTCATCGGCCTCGATGGTCTCGCTGCCCCGGAATGTGGACGTATCGGCGACAGCAATTGAGCTGCGTCGCGTGCGCAGCGTTTTGATGATGGGCGTGCGATCGGCCACAAAACTCATGGAGCGCTTGAGGGTACGCGTTATGGACCCAGTGCGAATAAGTTTCGGTTTCTTGGTGCTGGCGGGCAAGGCAAATGAGTCCACGGACATTAGGGAGACACTGTCGAAGCTGTCACGTTTCCGCTTCAAATCATTCTCGATGCCTGTTTCCATCAAATCATCCGTTTCCATGTCGCATTCGTTGATTGTCTCAATGGTCAGCAGTTTGACGGGCGCCTTTAAAATGGGCGACAGACTTTCGGTGTGCGACTGAAATTCGCATGGGGATAGGATGTTGCCGTTGCTGGTGGTCGGAGTGCCGGCAGTTATTATTATGCTTGGCTGTTTGCTGCTCTTTGGCGTGCTGGCCTGCACATCCTCCTCGTCGGCCAAGTCGTCTGGCAGCGGTAGTTCCTCCGGCTGTTGTAAATCGCCTTCTTCCACAAACAAACGTGGATCAAAGTGTAGGTCATCCAGTTCATCGCTTTGATTCTCCTTATCAGCTGCAGGCTGTTGTTGCTCTTCTTCCTGCTGTTGTTGCTGCTGCACAGCATCTGAGTTGCTTGCTGTTTTGGTGGTGGGTGTGGACTGGGGACTGTTGCTGCTTGGTTGGGTTTTAGTGTTAGTGCTGTGGTTAGTATCAGTGCTAGTTGTGCTAGTGCTAGTGCTAGTGCTTGTAAGAACGGCGCCCGTATTGGGCATCACCTGCAAGATATATACACGAAATTTAGCCATAAGACACACAAGAACAAACGAAACGCATATTAAAAGCCAAATGCCAGTGAATTGCATGCAATTACAACTAAAATGGGAATATGGATGGTGGATATAAATTGCCCCAATATGGTTGGGGGCGGATTGATAACTCACAACATGCGAGCACTCGGGATCATCCAGTTCGGCACAGACGCCGCCATTCTCCAGCAGCACATCGACCATATGCTGATGCTCCTCGGCGGGAAAGCCAAAGAAGCAAACCTTCTGCCCCTCAAACGCCTTCAAGCGATGCGCTTTCGTAAAGTTATCCTGCGTCGCCTCAAACTCCAATGAGTCGCGCGCCGACCAAGCGGCATAAACCCAAGCGGGACGCACCACCGTCAAACGAAAGGTTTTGGCGTATCTTTTGGTGAATTGATACAAAATCAGTTAGTATTTATAGCTACCATTATTGTAAAGTAGTATTGTTAAACAAATTGAGTTGTATACTTACTGATACTTTTCACCGCCACTGTGATTGCAAATCAGATGCGTCGTCTTTGTGTTCAAATCTTTCTTGATGCAGCCACCCATGGAGTGTATGAGATTCACGAGTCTTGTCTGCCGATGGGAAATGGTGTTATGGTGTTATGGTGTTATTTCGGAGCAACTACTCACCAGCTCATCCTTCTTGCGTATGCCTGTGAAGCAAGTGACTACACCGCGCATTGCATAGTTGTAAATGGGCCGAGTGTTCTGGCCCAGTGTCTGCTTCATCTCTGCCGCATACTTCAAAGCGGGTGGGCCCAAAATGCTGCAATGCCACAGAGAAGGAAGATGTTGGAGAAAAACGCAATTAAATATTTATGTGGCACACTTTTGAGTTATGCAAGGCAATATCATATATATGTGTGTGTGTGTGTATTTGTGTATCTCCACTTTAATGACCCAATTGACCTTGGCCATTGCGATGCTGTATCAGCCATATTTCTTAAATTATTTCGAATCAACCAAAGACTATTAATCGGTTACAAGCGCAGTATTCAATTGCAGCTAGAACTGAAACTGAAACAGCAGTCGGAGCAGCAGCAGTCGGAGCAGCAGCCGTCGGAGCAGCAGCCGTCGGAGCAGCAGCAGTCGGAGCAGCGCGGTACGTACGATCAGGCATTCCACGAGTGACTGCAATTTAACAATCAGAAATCGACTCAGTTGCGATGCGACGTTGCCACACACACATACATATATACATGTATGTAAACACGTATACAAACACTGACGACACCAGGTGGCAATTGCTCGGCTTGTGTAAACAACAATCAAAATGCCAGACGAATTCTCACTGAACTTTAACTTGAGCAGCCCCCCAGTACCACCCACAAGTCCAATCTACAAACCTCCACCCATCCCACAACCACAACTCATGCGGTGATCAAATTGTTTAAGGGCTTTTTTGTTTATGACTATGAGGCCGGCAGGCAGATGCCATTGGGGCTGACTGTACTCCACTGCACACTGTACTGAGTAGGACGGACTCCGCTCCACAAACCGGAAGTTTTTATAAACAAATCAATCGAGCGGAAGTGGGCGGTTGCTGCAGACTGCTCAAATGCCGCACAGCCTGCCGCCTGCAGATGTATTTATGATATTATTATTATTATTATTCCTTCTTTTTTTTTAAATTGAGTATAAAATTGATATTAATTTATGTACATTTCATTCATCATTCAAGCATCCGTTATTTGTGCCTGCCACATTAAATGGTTGAGTAACAATGAGCGATAATCAAAAAAAAAATATATATAGATGGATCTGTGTAAATATAAATAGCAAATACCAGGAAACATCAGTCTGGCAAAAAACATTCTCGGAAAAACCGCAAACATACGAAGTAACTCAAGATTGACATGGGACACACTTAAATTGGAGAATTATATTGATTGTTGTATATGATACCCCAATAAGTAAGAATCATAAATATAGCTCAGATTCAAGCAGTGGAAACAAGTTCAGTTTATCAATAATAATCAAAATCTTTACATTTCTTGTAAATCACACACTTATTAGGGCGGATTAACCCATAAAGTTGACCAAAATATTTGGAAATTTCTGTGTGACACAACACGTTTTTTAGTCCATTGTCAATTGGCCGTGTCTCAGACTCCATTACACAATGCATTCCAATTGAGTTGAGTTCGAAAAACTGAAAACTTAAGACTTCTTCCACAGCACAACTAATCCGCACTTAAATTTCACTTGATAAGGCGACACTTCTCACAGCTTTCACACCACACAAAAGAATACAGTTTGCACTTGTTTCACACACTTAGTCATTTCCCACACACACACACACACACACACAGCAATCACTTCTTCCTCTTACCACAAGTGATAAATTTCCATATGCAGCGATAGTTATTTGAATGGAAGTTAAGTTTTATCAGCATAAGCTGAACTTGTATAAGGAAAATCAGTAGAAAATCACAAAAGTATATATATATATATATTTCCTTTATTTAGTGTTGTTGTCTTGTGGAAATCCGAAAAGCGATGCGATGATTCTAACGGCACAACTAAATAAAATCAACTGTTGCGTTGTTGTGGCCTGGGGAAAATGATTGAGCCAAATGCCGAACGACGACGGCGATGGCTGCTTTGGAACGAAACAAATTGTGGAAATAGAAAATGCCACTTGATGGCACACATACTCAAGTGTCACACACACACACACACATATATATATATATATATGTATATACGATGCTGACAAGTGCTGCTGTAAAGCTGCGCAAACATTTGAACGGTAGAGAAACTCACGGACCAGATGACAAAATGGTAAACAATGCGCATAGCTGAGCAAATTTTTGGGCGAGGAGATGGCTTCGTGACACATGGATTTATGCAAATATATATTCTGCAGGAATTCCAAGTGGGAAACATAAGGAAAACCCATGCGAGCAGCGTTTAGTCAAAGCTAAAGAATGCGCAACGCGTGCTGCCCGAGCGCGGGAGCGCTGAGATGAGCTAAATAAATATGAGATGAGCTATTTATGACCTTCACAAATAGACGGAGAAACCATGGAACAAGAAACTTGTTGCTTGTAAAGTGCGCTGATCTTTCGCCATTTAACCACTCGAACTTTGCGAGGGTCAAAACTATAGAACAGTCAATGACAGCGATGCGATGAGTTCTTCTTTACAGTCAGAACGATTCCAGCCAACCCCTCTCCTCCGCTCCTCTCCCCTCCTCTCCTGCTCCTCCTCCTCCACATTTCACACACAATTAATTTGCCATACTGAATATTATAAATTATATACACACACACGCATACTTTAAGCATATATCAAAAAACCATAATAAAAATTGTATATATTTTCATATATTTATATTGCGAGAAGCAATGCTAAGTTTTTTTTTTTATCTCATCTTTTGAATATTTTCTGTTTGTTGTTGTTTTCCTCAAGAATTTCCGACTTGCTGGCGACGCTTTTCACACTTTCTACGCATCTTGACATCGTGGTGTTCCATATAAAACACATTTTTTATAGAATCTTGGCGCCGAACGATTGCTGCAATATGACGCAACCCCGCCACCCACCAACGCCCCCTCTCTATCTATCTATCTATATCTATCTCTCTCTCTGTACCGAGTAACCACCTCGACAATAAAAATCACAGATGCAAACGATTCATTTCGATTTCATTAGAAGTGCTCAACAAATTGGGAAGACAAATTGTCAAATGTTTTTTGTTGTCATGCAAATTTTCTTTTTGATTTTTTATTTTGTGTGTAATTTGTTTCAGTCGATGAATGAAAGCGCCCCAAAATAGGCAATGTTCTCAAAGAGGCAACGTATTGCACACAACTGCTTATGATTCAGTTTCGCTATATATAGGAATCAGTATTTAAAAATTCACAGATAAACACAAAAAATACATATGCTTATAGTCATGCTAGGGAATAACAAATTAACGTTTTAGCATCATTTGTGCGAGTTTAAGTGCTTCTTAAGTATGGCGAAATTCTCAAGAACCAATCAAGCAATTTCTCAATATTGATCCAATTATGCCCCCCTCCACCACCCACCATACACCCACTTTGCCATTCCCGGGAAGCCCCAAATGATTAACATGAATTTGTATATACATATATATAAATATGTGTACTTTTATGTAATACCTAAATTGTAGTCTTTTTCTGAGAAAACGTCTAGTTTTATTGGCCTTCGTTGAAGTTGTAACTATAATTTTTTTTTTTTTTTGTTGCAATTTATAGCAAATAATTTATATTGTCGCATATTTATTTGCGTATTTCTAGGAATATTACGTAGACTATTAATCCTTTTGTGACAAGTTGCAGCTGCATTCGTAGTTAACTATATAATCAATATTCATTGAATATTTACAAAAACTTGACAAATATGAATGACTTGGTTTCTTTCCACTTCCTGCAACTGAAAACAAATATTTTTGTCAATATATTATCTAACTAATTAAATACTATTTTTAAGTTGTATGATGAATGTATTTTGAGCAAAATGCCATACAAAATCATCCACTTATATATTTACTCCCAAATGACTAAAAACAATTTTATGTGCACATAAAAAAAAAAAGAAAAAGAAAAATCCAAATGAAAACAAAACAAAAAACATTCGAAACATGAATGAAATTTTGTCTAAATAAATAATTGGTCTTTATGTTGTATGGATGAGGTGAGTTGGCTTTTCTAGCTTCCGTTGCGTTGATGTTATTCCTTACAATATTTTGGCCAAAAACAAAAATAAATAAAGAAATGAAAAATACAAATGTTGAACATGAAAGCGTAGCAAGACAGGCAATAGAATCACCACCCAACCTCCTCCCACCACCCACTGCCCAGAATTTGCAAGCCCCACAATAAACGCATTTCTTGACCTTGAACATGATCGTAAATAAATATATACAACCAACAAAAAAAAAAGAGTGTTAATCGCTAATGAGACCTATACATGTTTTTTTTAGGTTGTTAACTTTGTTGTTTCTATTATTTGAATGCTGCCATTACTGCGCAGCGGGTAAATTAATCAAGCGTGGCGAATTATGCCACAATTCTCCAATTTGACAACAATTTGTAGCAAAAATGTGCAGAAAAACATTAGCAGCAATGCAGCAGTAGATGACAAACTACCAAATACCCTGTACATAGACAAAAGTGGATTTCTATTTGTCTAAAAATTTTAGTTTAAATTATCGATTTTTTATTTAGGAAAAAGAGTCTAAATTACAGAATCTACATAAGAAATGTTGTATTTCTAGATTTCATTATTTGGTATTTTTAATACTCCTTTTTTATTTACGAAAAAGTATAATAAACCAAAACTAGATAATTGCTATAGCTAGATATATATTCCAGGCGTTATTGTTGATATAAATGGAAAAACAAATAGATAGATATATATGAACTCTATTTAATCAGCTACTATTACAGGGTATATGAAATTCGCAAGGAAGGATTGTCAACAGTTTGGCGCTGTCAATCTACCGCAACTGTCAAAGGGTGGTCCGTGGGGACTGAGGGTGACTATTTTCCAGGGGCAGAGGAAGGGAGGGAAGCAGCCAGCACATGCGTATGTCTCAGTTTCAAATTTGGCTGCTGCTGCTGTTCCACTCGTGGCATTCCCCGTGGCGACATGCCGTGTCTTATCCAATTTGGTGACATTATTTTGCAAATGTATATATTTATTTATAGATGAAGATCTAGCTCTGGCTCTAGTTGTAGCTAAATAGTACTTACCATTGCTTTTGTTTGTGTATGGCATCGAAGATCTCGTCCTCAAAGTCCGCCAGCACGTAGAAGGTGCGCCATTCCATATCGTTGATGATGTCCAGACCAGTCTCCGATTGAATGACGGGCATGCCAAAGCTCTCGGCTGCCTGCAGCGTGCCTGCATCTTTACCAGCCTCGCCCACCAGACAGATGCGCGTGGGCATCTTCGACATAATGGACATTTCTGCACGAACGCCAATAGGAATAAGAATTGAGAATGGAAATGGAAATGAGAATGACAAAGGCATTAGTACTTGTTCGTGTATCTCTATATATAGCCTAAGATTATTATAATGTTTAAGTGCTCAGTGTTCAGTGCTGTTTCGGTCATGAGACTCGACGTATGGATGCCATTCACTGGGATCGACTTTAGTATGCTCTGTAACCAAACTTAAAGGTATCTTTGTGGATAAGCTGATTGTACAAAACGTTGTATTTATAAAAAGTATATTAAAATGTATTCAAAAATATATCAGCACATACTGTCTATAAATAAATTTAATTACTCTAACTTATTATTTTGACAGGCCAGTTAGTGTAGGCTTGTTTATAGATGATGATGTTTTACCTTCACCTACCACAAACACCTCATTAAGTACTCTTGCGCAGACAGCCCACTAAATTTTAAGTACACTCTGTTCAAGAGTGTGGAGCAAGCGTATTCAAAGTTTGGCGCTATGATTTATGGCCATCAGTTTTTGTTTGTTTATGCAAATTTGCAAATTGCGAGGCAGTCGCACCATGGGCGGGGGCGTGGGCGGGGCGGAACAGGAGCAGGGGCGGTAGACTCGAACCAAGTGTACATCGGCCAGAAAAAAACAGAGGGCAAAAAAGAAAAGAAAACAAAACAAAACGAATGCAAGACAGAGATAAAATAGTAGAACTAAGTGTGGCATCTCTCGCAGCAGCAGCAGCAGCAACTGCCACAGAGCTGAAGGGCGCCGTCGCTGTCGATCATTTAGCAGCATTTTGTGAGCTGTTGACATCAATTTTAATTGTGATCGCCAAGTGCTGATTGTTGCTATTATTATTATTGTTTGTAGTTGCTGCACATGCCCCGCCTGCCTCCCTGCTGTGACCTTCAGATCATTGCCATCGTAGTTTTGACAAGTCGAAAATGTAGAAAACAAAAAGGAAAATGCAGTCGCCACCCACACACACACACACACACACAAATACACACAGACTCATATGCACACGAGCATAAGATATTCAAGTACATTCAATTTTGCAACATTTCTCAACAATCGACCAACTCTGCCCCAGCAGCACCCATAGTTGTGCGCATTAATTTTATCCAGAATTGTGCAGCTGTAACTGATGCCAATTGTGCTTTTGTATCTCTGCTGCTCGAGACGACGTCGTCGTCATTGCCCGTCGCCACTTGTGCAATTGAACAAAGTCCAGAATCCCCGCCTCTCCACACCCCTTTGGCATGCTAAAGTGATGCACCCAGCGAGACAGGAGATGCAGGCAGCACTCGCGCCACATGACGCATGGAATTTTTCAAATAACTAAATAATTTAGTTCTTGATAAACATGGCAAAATTATGCAATGGAAATTTATGGGTACGCTACACGAAATATATATTTTGTTAGTTCTCCTATGTTTGTAAAGGTGTAAAAATGTCGGAGGAACGCATCGCATGCAATGTAAACTAATCGCCAGTTTTGTTATCCGTAATTGTGCGTCACGGAAAGAACTTTGTTCAGCAGTAATTGAAACAATTATACGAAATGAAACACTTGGAATCACATGTGTGCAGTTGCAGCAACAACTGCCACATTAATAGCGGGGGGATACTTTATAAACAAAAGTCACAAGTCGTAAACAGCTATTTGTCAAGCTATAAGTTTATTGGCATCCAAGCTAAATATTTAATCATACGTCTATCGATTACACAGAGAAAACGTGCCGTGAAACATTTGCAAACTTAACGGGGAATACAATATTTATAAAGCTTATAAAACACTTGCTGGAAATCTTATCTAATGTTTATTTAGGTTATACGATTCGTAATTATAGAATGAAATTAATCTAAATGGTTTAGATAAACTTTTTTAGAAAATATTTCAAATATTGTTTATTAAATTCTTCTACCAGTTCCAATTTTAAATTAAAAAATACGTCAATACATTAAAATGTATCTGACTACAGATTTATAAACAAAAACGTTGTTCTGCTTGAACTCCTAATTTTCTAGTCTGTTTGCGTTTATGGCCGGCAAATTCCAAACTTTTCGAACATGTTTTCGATTAAATTATTGAAAATCAGTTGCGCAAAACAATTTGAGACGCAATATTAAAGTTCATTCGTTTAAATAAAAATTATTTATATTATTTCTGTAGACTAATATTTAGCATTTGCAACAGAAGTGGTAGTCCATCCCATTTTATACCTGTGACAGATTCCCATTGTGATCCCTGTTGAAGGTAAAACGAAATAAATACCTGTAAAATCCTCATACACCTGACAGAATGCAGCGGTCTGCTTAAGATTTGCCTGTTTGACTTCCTCCTGCGTTGCATACGTGAAATACGAGCACGCCCGACGACAAACCGTGACCAAGTTGTTGCTTTTGTTGCTGCTGTTGCAGCCACTGCCAAAACTGAGCACTGGCAATTGCAACATGGCGAGGCGATATGGTAGACGTTTAAGGATCAAACTCTGAACTGCAACTAACTGCTGATGAGCAGCGTCGTTTTGCATGAGAACACGCACGCAGTCAAGCGGAAGCCACAGGTGTTCTCTTCCTCTTCCTCACCGTTGCAGGCGAAGGGAAAAACGCAAACGCAAATACAAATGCAGGTTAAGGGCAGTGTGCGAAAAGACCTCACACAGGTGGTGTTTCAGCACAAGAGGGAAAGAATTGCAACCGTTTGCTTTTGCTGTTCTCTTTATTTTTTGGTTTTTTTTTTTGTTTTTTTTTTTTTGGGAATTTCCCTTTGTCGTTGCCTGCGCTCGTTTACTGCTGCTTCTTCCTCTACTAGTGCTCAGTTTCTTCTACATTGCTGGCTTAGTGCCAGAAACATGATGAAAAACTAATTGAGTGGCATTTGAATAATGTACATTTTGCTGGGCTATACGCACACACGCCTTGGGCTAAAAGATTTTTGTCAAATCGACTCATCAAAGTGGAATCTTGTAACAAAATTACGTTATAAAAGTGTCAGAGGAGCCTTGACGCAAACTCACACGCAATGAGACCTTCATAGACATACACATTCACATGCTGCCGTTGTCTGTGTGTGTGTATATTTGTAGAAATGTCATTAACATTGAATCGTTAGCCGAAAGCGCTCACTGTTAAGCATATGTCTACCCGGAAAGGAAGGAATAAGGACAGGGGAGGAAAACAGACATGCAAAAGTGGTAGGTAAATCTAGTAACAATAACAGAATGCCAGCAGTCACCACAGGAGTGAGCGAGATGGTACACATTTTACCTAAGGGCAGAGCAGAGCACTGCGCAGCGTAGCAGGCAGGAACTGAACTGAAATGAAGGCGGCGGCGGCTGCGCCTTGTTTTTATCTGCTCGTTGCTTGGTACAGTGCCGGTTGGTGCGTGGCAAGGGGCGAGGAGCGCAAGGCATTTAGCAAACATTCGCTCTTATGCGAGCTCTGCTTGTGCCTGCAGTTTACTTAATACCCAAAAATATGTGTGTTCTATACCAAAATAAATTCAGAAAGTAGCTTAACATTCCCTGACGCACTGCCGTTTGGGGCTTTTTTTAGTATCTACAACAGCAGCGAGATAAAAGTACTAGCAAAGATATTTATTTGTTGGCAGTGACATTTTTTATGTGAATGGTGTATGGTTTTTTTTTTTGCCTCAGAAACGACATTGAAAAATTAAAAAAAAAAAATAGAAATACACACACGCATACGTGTATGTATGTATGTATGTAAATGCGAGGCAAAACAGCTGCTGTTCCCCACTCTCTCTGCGCGCTTCGTTTATAGCGGCAACTCACCTGTTTTTGATTGCTCCTCGATGGTCTCCATTTCGTTTGAATTGCATTAAGCACACATACACACACTTTAATTGTATACACAAATGTAGAGTTTGTGTTTTTATTATCTTTGTTTCAATGTTTCAGTGATGGTTTGGTTTGCTATGTTTTTATTAACTCATTGCCTCAATAAGTCCAATGCCACAGCATCTTTTGTTTTTTGCACACAATTGAATTAAACAACGCTTTGGTCAATTAAAAAGCGGCGCGCAAAGAACACAGAAAGCGCCAAAAAACAGTCACAATTTACGCACACATACACACAAAAACAGGCTGACAGGCACGCATTAAATGAATTCCATTGAATGCGGCGGCAGGCGGCGTCGCTTTTTTTGTTTTAGCACTTTTCGTAATCTTGATAACTAATTTGATTTGTATTCACACGTTTAATTGCACGAGTCTCGATTGTAATTGTTAAATAAATAATTACACTGCGCCTAGTACGTGTTCAAGTTGCTTTCTTTACAGCGCGTCGGAATTGAAAATCAAAATCAACGGCCAAACACGTCCGGTCGCACGGCTGTTCGTCTCGCTTTATTTTACATAAATGTTAATGCCGCTCACTCTGCTGCTCGAAATGGTACTGTTAACTCCCCTATGAAATGTTAATGTTAAAATCAAAAGAATGTTAATAAGCTATCGATATTCGATTAGTGAAACAGTGCTGTCATACGCAAGAAACAATAAATAGTATCGGACAACACTTGTTGCTGTGACGTCACACACACAAGCGCAGTTACGTCAATGTAGCAATATGCCCAGCAATCTGTCAAACAACCCACCACCAGCATTACTACAACAACAACAGCCCACTGACATTTTGTCAATAGGTCCATACATACATTTCTCACTTTTTCACACTTGCACAAATCGAAGAAAAATCAAGATTTTGTTTTGCTTTGCTGTTGTTTTACCGCCCAATTTCGTGGGCCCAATTTTTGAAGTTGTTTTTGAATGATGCTTCATCAACCGCCGCCTCCTCCGATGCCGCCGACACACAGCATCAAATTAATGTCCGGGGCGGAAGAGAATCGCCATTACCTGCGTGCCTTCATCCACACATATCGCGACATGCCCGTGCTGTGGGACACCTCGCTGCGCGACTACACGAACCGGGAGAAGCGGGCCGAGGCCTATCAGCGACTGGTGCCCATCTATCACTACCTCAAGCGCGATGCGACTGTCGAGGATGTGAAGAAGAAGATCAACACACTGCGCACCAATTATCGCAAGGAGCTCAAAGTGGTGGAGACAGCGATGCGTACGGGCACCATGCATACGCCTCGTTGCTGGACATTTCAAGAGTTAGACTTTCTGAGGAATACCGAAAAGTTTCTGGCCGTGAATCCCACGTTCAAGAACGAACCTTCTTTCACGTTTAACGAGAACTCCAGCTCGTCGGCGGCCTTTATGGAACAGCATGCCAGCAGCTCGTATCCATATCGCAGTGTGTCGGGACAAACGCCCAACATAACGGAAATGTTTCACAAATCATTTGGGCATGTGCAAAAGGTGGATCCGCTGCCGCCACCGCCACCTCCTCCGACGGGTATAATGCACCAGCCACCGCATTCGCAGGCGGACTACACGATTGGGCCGAAGCGGGCGAGACAAACACCGCCGTGCAACAACAGCAGCAGCAGCGGCAGCAGCAACAACAACAACAATGTTGTCACCAATGCACCCGCTACGAGCACAGTGAGCACTCACAACACGGACGAACTGCTCAACATTGCGTGCGAGTATCTCGCCGGCACCTATCCCGAAGAGGAATCCATCTCACGCACTTGGACGCACAAACTGAAACGTTTGCCGCGCGAACAGCGACTGCTTGCGGAGCGCTTCATCAACGAGATCCTCTTCGAGGCAGAGTCGAATAATTTGCATCGCGGCTCGGTACAGATCAACAACAGCTTTGAGCCGTACGTACGCTTTGAGGAGCCGCCGGCGTGTCACGAGGAGCAGGATAAGTCGCAAAGTCCCAGTGTGCACACCTCATCGGAGTCAACACCAAAGCCCAGCGCCAGCGCATCCAACAATCCGCTCAATGAGCCACCAAACGCGGCGGGCATTCGAGATTTCTAATTGCGAAAATCGAAGCTTAGCGATTAAGTGTTATTTGGTTTTTATTAACTGCAGACATGGCACACTCTAGATACAGCTACAAGTTAAACATTTATTTGGATATACATATTTATATATATATATGTGTAGATATATATAAGTATTTGAGTTACGAGAGAACCTGTATGTATTTTTAGGGATAGAATGCTTAGCTCAATCCACGCGCTGATAATCGACTAGATTGCGGGTTAGCCAAACGTAGGGCGAGGCGCCGGCCATAAAGAGGCAGGCGCCGATTACAGGACGATGCAGAATCCACGCGATCGCCGCTATCGTCAATGCCAGAGAGAAGGCAATCACGAAATTCCCAGTCACAGGGAAATGCAAATCCGGCGCCAGACCCATCAGCGGCGGCACGCGCAGCACTGCAACAGAAACGATATCATCATTAATTTTATCATTATGTATTTGTAGCATTAGCATATCTTTAGCTTGTATTCAATTGTTTTGTATAAAGATTAATATTTGACTGTCAACATATACCGTTGTTTATCTTTACAGCATGAGGATGTGTAAAATCTATCAAATCCCAAGACAATGAAGACCATCTGGCCTTAATCTTAGCATAGATCCACTTTCTAAATTTCTGATTCTTATTTTTTTGGGGAACTACTTAATACAATTTATATAAATTATATCAAGATGAGATTCACAACATATCTTTCACTAAACGCTATTAATCTTTGTATCTTTAATTTTTAATTAACAATTTCTATAAAGTTTTTCATTGCGGAATAAGGATAAGGACTTACGTAAGAGGCGGAGCATCTTTGTGTTGCATGTGACGCCAAAGAAGATGAGCAGCCAGCCGACGAAGCGCCACCACCAGGTGTGCAGCGCCTGAGCACGATACTCCATGCGAAACAGTTCCGCTGCACTGGTCTCGCCGTGATGCAAAAGGAGCACAGGGACACCGCGTGTGGTTATATACGGCTCCACCTTGTTGCCCTGCAATTTGCCCACTACACTATAGATTTCACCCTCCATGCCGGCGTACGAGAAGAGTATGCGCAGATCACCCACCTCCGGATTGAACACATCGTTGGCATGATAGTAGAGGCCCAGGTGCATCTTGATGCTGCTATCTTCCGGTCGTATATCGGAAGTTAGTTCGTGATAGTTGTTGAACTTCTCCTTCACCTCGGAGCCCAGCTCGTATTTGCCAATGTAGACGGCATCGGCCACATGTAAGGCGCTATCGATGGGCAAACGCTGCGGATTCTGGTGACCACGACGGCTGTTGAAGCGTCGAGAGTCCACGAGACCATCGCGCCACTCGCGCTTATAGTAATAGCTGCGAGTATCCGAGTGCACCGCGTCTTCGCTGTCGCCAAAGTGATTATCAATAGCCTCCTCCACCCACTGGTACATTTGGACGCGTCGCAGCAGCTTGACGGCCATCAGCTGGATATTGTAATCCGGCTCGGTGAGCGGTTCACCGCATATAATTGGACCCGATAAATGCACAATGCGATTATCGAACGTCTGATCCTGCTCTTCCTCGGTGAACTGCATCGAGTAGACATCGGCATAGGTCTCATCCAAGGCCATCATTGTGTGCACAGCCCGTCCCTCGTTCCAATAAAGGACGCTGGAGCCGGCAATGAAGAGTATCAGGCCAAAGGCAGCGATTAGCCAGTGGGCCCGCAATGTTTCGACGAGAGTGGCCATGTGCAATGCGTTGTTCCCTTTCAGATATGCATTTAAAGACTATGTAATTTGACAGCAATAAATGCTGTGGAGTCTGCACCGAAAATTATCTTAAATTTTCAACAAATTGTGTGTTAGTCCGAAGCCGCCAATTTGCACACTGCGCAACGCCGTTGAAAGCAGCCGCTGTCAAAGTCAGCTGTTCCAAATTCGAATGTCAAAAAAAAAAAAAAAATTAAAGAAAATAACATTTGCATTTATAAGAATGTGTAGCAACAGTTTAGCCGATTATCAATTTACAAAGGTCTTAAAACATGGCAAATTCAGCTCGGTCTACAAGGCCAATTGTGTTGGCAACAATCACTCAATTGTTATCAAAAAGTTCCCGCTGGAATACGAAAATGATGCCAAATTGAAGAAACTCTTCGCAGAGATTCAGTGCTGTCGCCAATTCAAGCACCCAAATATCAATCAAATCCTTCATTGTTTCACAGTCGAATGTGATATGTTTGTCCTCTATCCGTACATGTGCTTTGGAGCGTGCCAAATACTGCTGGAGAGTATTTTCACAAATGGATTCCCCGAAGCGTTGATCGCATTGCTTTTCAAAGATGTTTTGTCCGCTTTGATGTACATTCACATGAATGATTTTGTTCATGGATCGGTGAAGGCTAGTCATATCCTATTGGATAACCAAAAGGCAGTATTAACGAATTTCCATGAAAGCCGCAGCTTTATAAAACATGGCACCAAGATACCAGTATTACATGGCGTTTCAGAGGAGAAAAACTTAAATTGGGCTGCCCCTGAAGTGCTGGATCAGAATATCAATGGGTATACGGAAAAGTGTGATATCTATTCGGTGGGGATAACTGCCTGCGAAATGGCTAATGGCATTCAACCATATTTCGAGACGCAGCCCACACTCATGTACACGGAGAAGATTCGGGGAAATGTGCCCTCTCTGCTCGATAGATCAACGTATACAATGCTCCTCGATGATCAGGGTAAAATGCCATTTGAAAATTCGACGACGAGGAGAACCTATGAGATTTTTAGTCAACGCATTCTTTCCGACGATTTCCATCAGTTTGTGGAAATCTGTTTGAATCGCAATGCCGAGAATCGCTGGAGTGCCAAGAAGCTAATGACCCATGCATTTTTCAAGCAATGCCGACACACGACTATCTCGGATCACATCAAGAAGTGTCGTTCCGAAATGGACAATGATTCTATAATGGACGATGAAAGTATGGGACAGCTGGAAGATCCAGATGTAAATGAATGCCACGAAGATGTTCAGTGGAATTTCTAATTAAAAATAATTGTAATGATATAGACACTTAAGTTAAATCAAAAAAATAAACGTTTTAAACAATTGTCAACTTGACTCATTAAAAATTTATCTATTTTTACTTCGAGTGTTTTCCTTATATTCATTTAAGTATTATTCAAGACACGATTGTTAAATTGAAATCCATAATTTATTTCACATAATTTACTATGATATAAATGTGGCATTATTTACAGTACATATCCTTGTGTGTATTTATTACTATTATTTTGCATAGTCATCGTTAATTAGTTGCTCGAATCAAGCCAAAGCTAATGCGTAAGTTTGCCATGTTTTTGCCATATTTTGCATTTAAGTGTTTTTAAAATGATGTCCGCCATAAATAATTAATATATCCAAGGTGTTTCACAATGATATATGTATCACTTGGCGCCTATTAAAACGGAATCTAAATTATACATATGAAACAAGACAGTTGTTGGTCACGTATTTTGTTTATTACGTATCATTATTATTATTAAACAAATTAATAACAACTAGGCAAAAACTGTTCGACTAAAATTAAAATTATTTAACAAATAACTAATAAGAAATTGCTTATTTTTTTTGTCGTGTAGTTTCGTTTTGTTAACTTAAAAGAACTAAAATTTAACTAAATATTTGGACAAAAATCACGCACAAATTGCTTCAAACAGGGCGCTCTTTAGTATGTGTAAGGTTTTTTGGACACTTTGTTAAATATATAAATATAAAAACATAACTTTGTCTGTCTGCTGAGCGCATAAAATGTACAAATTTAAATCTTAATATATATATATATATATATACTTCATTTATATAAGTATAGTTTTGTAATATTTAGTGGGCTATCACTGACAAATAACGTTTATGCTTTTTGCACTTAGTATATATAGATTATATGAAGCTAATATGTGAAGCATAATTATTAGCACAAATTGGATTGCTAAACTAAAATTTGTTAGAACCCAGTGTTAATCATAATTTTTTTTTTGTGTGTGGTGTGTTTGTTACATAAATTGGATATTTAAAAATTAAATTAAGGTATTCTTTTCTCTAGCCTGCGAAAATTTTAACTGCTTAGTTCGGATTTCCATATATATATTTATAAAGATATATATATATTTGTGTATACTAAATATGTATAACTTGTTTTTATAAATATTTCACTTAAAACAACAAATTAGTTTCAACGTTGACTAACATGCCACACAATCAAATAACTCTTATCGCCTCGATTTTCGATTGTTTGATTTGGTTCCAGTTGTATGCTGTTCTCCATGTCATTGTCATCTGTAAAATGTGCATAAGATATGATTAGTAAGTACGAAGATCAGGCATAGTTATGCATATTATATACACATAGTGCTGCAGCAACACAACTACAAAGGCATTGAAATTGTTGTTTATAATACATGAAGGCATTAGTTGTTATTATTATTATTGTTTTAACCAGCGCTTTGAAGAACACAATTCGTATATATTTTATCTCTGCTGCACATCTATATAGATATTATTTAGTTTCCTTATAATTTAAGCTGTGAAACATTTTAGTTTGATTAGTAATTGTTTTTTTTAGTGAGAGTGCGCGATTTGTTTGGTAGTTTGTGTAATAGCCAGCAATTTTTATAAATAATATTAAATAAAAATAAAAAAATATATATAACAAACTACATAATACAATTAAGTTTTTTAATAACTAAAATTACAAAAAAAAACCTTTGAAAATAATTTTAAAGAAAAATTGATTTTGAAATTAAATATACAGCATCATAGGTATTCTTTATACAATTGTTTGCTTTACAAAATACCGAGGGACAAAAAACGTGGACATAATTGGAACAAAATACAATAAATCTCATAACTTGTGGTTTGGTTGAACTGTGACAAGTGTGCATTAAAAACATATAGAGGGATACGTGATATCTTTGCAAAACAGAAAGGAAATAATAACATTGAACATAAATTTGCATAAACCTTAGGGGTCTTGAGAATCAGATCACACGGCTCGGACAAATGCTGCATTCCAATTTTTGAGCGTTTCGACGTCGCGACGCTGAGCGGAGCACTACAAATTGAAGGTACTACACGGGCGGCAAGTTTAACAAAATAAAATAAAAAGATAATGCGATTAAAACTACAAATACTCATAGCATACGCAACAATACAAAACTAAGCAAAAACAAATAAATCAAAATATAAATATAAATACGAGCAGCGCAAAGTAAAGAAAAGATAAGATTAAAAAACCGAATATCAAAAATGAAAAGAGCAAAGCTTACGTATCGACTTTCCAAACTATCAAATGCGCTGCATTATCACTAGCATCGTATTTATCATGTCCTGCAGAGGAATATGGAATATTGTATAATTGCATATATAATGTGAGAGCGCTCGCTCGCTGATTTTGGGCTGTCAACTGTTTTAAACTAGAGCTTGGACGGCCGCTGGCTCCACTTACTTATGCGAAAATCAATATAACCCTCTCCGCCGCACATAACCAACATATCGGGGCGTTTATTGCTGAAGGTGAGTGCTCCATTCGGCTGCTGCAGCATCGGCACCGATACAAAGAACTTGACCGCATCGCGATGGCCATGGAAGGACAGTTGAGCATTGGCCATGCAGCACAATGGCATCTGGCCATGTGGATCAGCTGAGGAGCGAAAGAAAAACAGTTTAAATAAATGTAAAGTTATGGATTAACTGCTGCTCACATGACTTTTGATGAGTCTCGGCCAGCGGCACAGAGATGATGACGCCATTGCTGGTGCCAATCCAGAGGCGATTGCAGGACACCATCAGAGCTGTGATGCGCACAAAACTGAAGCCCAGTTTGCCGGTGCCTAGCATTTTGGACACATACGGCTCAATGTCCACATCCTGCTTGTGCTCGAACGTATACGTATTGTATAGACGCAGAGTGGAATCCAAACTAAATGGTGAGTTAATGCAATTATTACGATTTGTTTTGTGGAATATTGAAAGTGCTACTTACCGTATGGATACCCAGACGCCGGCGCCAGTGGCTGCCATTTGACGCACCTGGCTCTCCTTTCGCGGATGCGCGTCTAGCGAGTGTACAATGTTTAGCGATATGGGATCAACAATAAAGATTTTGTTGCGATGCGCAGCCCAAATGCGCTCGCCGGCCACACAGAGGCAACGTATCGAATGATTGCGATCACCGAGCGTAACCAGGTGATAACTATTCAGATCCCATTGGCCGTCTGTTTGGCGGCGGAACACGGCTAACTGAGCATTGGCCAGCGCAACAACAACACGCGCCTCCACATGCACAATCGCCAGCACAGCATCGGGCAGGAGCACCCGGTGCAGACACTCATGCCACCGTCCCACACTGCTGTGCACGTACAGCCAACCATCTTGGGCACCCAACCACATTGTGGGACCCACCGAACTCATTACCGGATCCTCGCGCTCCTTGGTGCCCAGTATGGGATTAAGTGAATTAATGCCCAATGGCACATTGCTGCCACCGTTGGTGTTATTGTTGTTTACGTGATTGCTGCTATTTTCGGAGTTGTTGGTCAGTCGCAGCGGTGCTCCCGGCAACGCCTGACGTATTTTAATGGCATCTACATTGCCCAGCGGTTCGCTGGCATCCACAGCGGGCAGCTGCTCATTAGATTTCTCCGTAGCCTCTTTAGCCTCGGCCACACCAACAACAGTAACTGCAGCCACCACCTCCTCTGCGTCCTCTTTAGAGTTCTGTTTGCTGTTGCTATTGCTGTTCTGATCCGATTTGGGTCGGACACGCACAAACTCCACCTTGCCGAGCAGCTCGGTGCCCTCACCTGGCCGCTGCAGCATCTCACCCGCCTTGACCACCTCCGATTGCTCGAGCAGCGCATAGTCACTCTCCATGGCGCCCTGCACGGATGCAATGCACAGCAGATGAGATGCGCATATGGGAAAAGCATCCAGCACCGTGGCCGACTGATTCGCATCCACAACACTGACTGTGCTGGCAGCATGTGTGCTTGTGCAGATCCATACAAACGAACTGAGCTGTGTCTCGGGCTCCAGCGTTTCAAGGCAGGCACGGGCCATTTGGCGATCCAGCGCCTCGGCACTCTGCTCCGCCGTAGGGCTTGTGATTTCAGCTATTTTGAGGGTTGAGTGTGGCGCATAGGGCGAGTTGGCGGGTATTAGCGATTGGCCATCCTTGGTGAAGCCGCCCTGTAGATTGACACCTGCCGCGCAAAATACTTTCATGTGCGGCGATGCCTCCGCCAGCGGATTGCAATAAACAGGCACGGGCACACCGCCCGAATGACGACTCGGATTGGCATCTAGATTCGTTTTGTTAATGGGCAAGCTCCAGCCGTACGCATGCAGGCGTCCATCCTCCTTTTGCACATGGGCACGCAGTTGTCGATATTGTTCGCGCCGCCTGGCGCTGATACGCTCCGAAGTGCCCTCTTCCGCATAATCCTTGGCCATGATTAAAGCATTGGCAAGACCGGCACTAGCCGGATGCGGCATTGGCTGTCCACCAGTTAGGGCAAGGCGATTGTCGCTTCCTCCACGGCTAGGTGATCCATGGCTATGGGCAGGGCTTCCTCCGCCTGTGTGACGAAACATAGGCCCCCCTCCAAGCCCGTCAGCGACGCGTTCCGTCGGACGATTGGAGGGGCTGCAAAAGGCACACGAGACGATTAATAAAAATCTATTGTTTGATACTTTCAAGTGGAAGACTCACGTAAAAAGATTGCTAAAGTATTTCCAAATGCTCTGCTTCGACTTCTTGTCCAAATTATCAACAGTGCGCGATGCGCGTAATATTTCTGTAAGACGCACCGCCTCCTGCAGCTCCATCAGGCGCTCCTTGTACTGATTACGCTCCATCAGCACCATTGCCATTTCTACACGCGTAAAGCGTTTGCGCTGCGCCAGCGGCACATCATTCTCCTCCTGCTCGGTGTCTGTTAGGGCGACGACAAATAATTAATTCGATTAGCTTGTGTATCTGCGAGGAATGAGGTGAGAAACTTGGGTCACTTACTTTGTTGTTTCACCTGCTCCTTGGTCTTCTTGAGGTCATCCTCCAGCTCGCTTATACGCTGCCTTAGCTTTGTACGCGACTGTTGCATGGCGTTCAGCTCTTCACGCACAATCTCTATCTCACCCGTCAGCTCATCCACTTTGACAATCAAATCGTCCTTGACAATGTTGAGTGCATTTCTGTGGCAAATGATTGATTGACATAAGTATATCGTTGTCAACGGTCATTGTGCACTCATCAAATTAGTCACACTTACTTGGTCGCTAGCAGCTCATTGTTCTCCATGATGAGATTTTCCACCTCCTTGCCCATGCCTGCAAGAGCATTAAAAAAGCAATTAGTAAAGAAATAAAAATTACAGTATATATAAATGTATAAATAATACGAAAAAAAATTTGGTGTGAAATGCAAGTAAATGTTATGTGGAATGTCGGAAAATTAAACAAATTATGTGCAAACTGAAATTATAGCTTTTAAAAATGTAATTCATGGGAAACGGGTGGAAAAATTAATATTTGACATGCATGAAATTGCAAATTAAACGGAAAATTAAAAATTAATTCCAGCGGCATTGATGTAGTTCGAAATCAAAGTTAAACCCTGAACCAATATAAAGTGATCTCTAATAAAAATAATGATAGCTCAAAACCAAAAATGTGAATAATTCAAAATATGGCTAGATCACCCACTGACACCAACAGAGAATAAAACTGAAGTTTGAAGACCAATGCAGGCGAAGAAAGAGAATCGGAGACACTACTTACATAGGAGAAGACTACGAATAGTTAGGAACTATAGCTATGAATGTATATATAAATCGTGTCCCACTGGAAAACTTACCAAAATAGTTGTCGTTAGCTTTTATTTGTTGTAGGTGTCGGTGTTTTGTGTTGTTGTTTATTTGAACAAAAAGTTTTTAATTTTTTTTTGGATTTTTTTGTTGTAATTGTGGGGAAAAGGTAGTTTGGAATAAATAAAATTGTATTGGCATAAAAAAGAGAAATTTGAAATTTCATTAGAGGTCAATAAATATGATATTTTATTAAGCTTTGCATGATGACAACATTATCTCGGGCACATTAATTCCAACACAATTCACAAAACCAATATCGATTGTGTATCCGATGAGTTGTTTTAATTTGCTGTTTTTTTTTTTTTTCAGTCGATTATCGTATGGTATTTGATGTATTTATAGGTTATATAGATGAATCCATATATGTAGGAATTATATGGTCTTGTTGGTGGAGTTTGTTGTGGTTGTTGTTCTTGGACAAGGTCTTGTGTGTGGTACCTACCTGAGGATGCGTACTCTCCGGGATGTACCCAGCTGCCTATTACAGGAAAAGGGAGAGAGAGATTGAGACAAGAGAGGTAACCAATGAGTCCCGATTTCGCAGAGCATAGGTATATGTGCATTTGTTGTTGTGGATTTTTGTGCATGTAAAGAACAATTAAAAATATATATAAAAGAGTTGCAAAAATTGCATTTGAGTTTAGTTTTAAGAGACCTTTAAAGCAAAACGTGCGAGAATTCATTCGGAGTAGGCCGAAAAGGCATCCAACTCTTACCTGTAACAATCTCATTCTCTTCGCTCTCCTCGTTATCCGGGAAGGACAATTCTTGGTATAGATTATTGTCCGAGCGGTGCTCCTTTTTGGTAGTCGAACGACCAACTGGGATTGGTTTTTTTTTTGTTTGTATTGAATTTTGTGGGTTCATTTCGTTACGTTTTTTGTTTAGTGAAGTTAACACAAACACAAAAGAAAGTAAAAAATTTGGAAAATTAGTACGAGTTGCAGTAGGTTAGCTAAAAGAGGAGCAGATAGATGTTAAGGGCCTCCCATCACCTACCATTTGCGGGCACATTTGGCACAACGGGACTCATGTCGGGACTCTGTGGCGAGCTGGCCAGCGCATCTGCTGCACCGGCACGTTCCACGCTGCTAGCCAAATTGTCCAGTTCATTCTGCAGCGACGGCGGTCCCGATTCATCGGACTGACTGCCTGCACTGCAAATCGTCTCCGTATCCAACATTACAGAGTTCTCCAGCGAGGCAAAACCGTAGGAGACGGGGCCAGAGCTACGCGCGACTGGATTGAGTCGCGCCCGACTCACCTCCATGCGATCGGAAGCATTGCTCATTTGTGAGTGAGTCGAACCCATCAGCATTTTGGTACGTTCCATATAGTCCACATGGTTCTTGAACAGTTCCGTGTAGCGTTCATGCAGCCTGGCATACTCCTGCAAAGTTGCAAGTGAGTCACGTCAAAGGGCAACAATTTTTTTGTAATCAGCTGTCTACCTTTTTGAGGTCCGCCTCGCGCTCCTCCAGGCGACTGGCATGCTCTACGCTGTTCTTGTGCTTTAGCTCCAGCATGCGCACAATACTCTCCAGGGCCTCCAGTCGGCTGGCGAGCTCTTTGTTCTCCTGCTCGGCCAGGTCCTCCGCCTCCAGCAGCTGTCGAGAGAAAGGTTTAATTTATTCTGATTTCATTCGGGTTTTAACTACAAACTTTTGTATCTCACCTTTTGCTCGGACTGTTTGCGTGCGCTCTTCTCTCGCTCATATTGTGTTACCAACTGTTCATTGTCCTCGCGCAGCAGCTCCACCTCCACGTCCTGCTCCTGATTAATGCGATACGAGGCATCCAGGCACTCCAGCACGTTCACGAGCAGTGGCATCAGGTTCTTAACCACATCCTCGTCATAGCGATTGATCATTCGCTCGAACTCCTGATAAATACTACCCGCCAGCTGCTGCACCTGCAGTGTGAGGAGAAGTGGGTGCATCAATTTCAAATATAACCCAACAACAACAACAGGCAAGTGCAATTCGGTGCGAATAAAATAGACATAAAGAGAGAAAGGTGTTAGAGCACGTTAAGGGCTTAATTAAAACCGTATCATAATTGCGGTTTTGCGGCTGCTTTGTGTTATGAATGAAGAATCGTGAAATGAAAGCCCAATGAAAACACAATTCAAGCGTGTTCGGCCGCGAGACGACCCGAAGATGGTTAAATAAGGGCCAGACAGACAGTGGGAAAGCTGAGAGGTCAAAGTTAAAAGCTTTCCATTCCATTTTGGTTAGTAACAGGAAAAAAAAGTAAAAAAAAACAAATAAAAGATGCAAGACTCAAAGTGCAGAGTACAAATTGAAAGAGTACTTAGGAAAACCAAACACATAAACAAATGTAAATATCGTGCGTTTAAGTAACAAAAAAATAATAATTAGTGAGAGAACAATTATAAAGAAAACAACCAATTTTAAACTCACGATGCTGACAACCTCTTCATTCTGAAAGAGAGAGAAAAAAAGAAGAGAAAAAGGGCACATAAAAAACTAAAGTTTACAATAAAATTAAAAATGTACACATTTAAAAACTAACAAACAATTGAAACCCATAAAGTGCACCGCCTGTTTTAAGTAATGAGTGTGTGTTAAACATAAAACATGAAATTGAACTTAATCCTCAAGTTTAGACTACATATAAAAGTAACCAATCGATTAAATATAAATAATAATTGTTATCTTCGGAGTGCCGAAGAGTAAACACTCTTTCAGACATATTGCCATATCTTTGACATAAAATACTGATATATTTTTCTCTTGGGAATATTTACCCTGCATCATAAACGAACTCATGGAGTCATAAATATAAATAAATGAAATAAATCGCAAATATTTCTTTAATAAATTATAATACCTGGCTTAAGGGTATCAAAAATCATTTAAAATTCAATTCAATTTACACTGTGTGTTTGTGCGTTCAATCGTGGCTGGTTTTCCGCATTCAAGAGACCCCTTAAAATAATGTTAAACCCAAGGTTGAGCTGTATACGGTTTATAAGGCCAGCCAATGAATAAGCATAAAAGCTATTTCAGCTCCGAAAGTTGTTTGAAGTTTAACCAGTTCCATTGCTCAGCAACATACAGCAAGAAAAGCAAACATATGCGTCACAGCTGTGACGGAGCCGCTTGAATGAGTTAAAGTGAGTTTGAGATGGAAGGCGGCATTTAACTCAATTAACAGGTAGCCAGCCCTATTTGAACAAGTAAAGCATGTAGCTATCTACTAAAGGGTTTGCTTTTTTTATTCAGACGCTCGATGAGCTCATGAGCGCAGCATTTGCATTGAGGTCGGCCCGAAGCGAAGCTGATAAAGTGCAAAAATCAATGAAGCTGCTTTGATTGCCAGAAAAAACAAGAAGTGGATTGTGGGGGGTGGTTGAAAACGGGGGTAAATAAAAATAAAAATAAACTGCTGCAAATTGCGTGAGTCGACATTAAATTAGGCAAACGGACGTTTTATTGATTTATATTTTCTTCTACTTCCTCGCTCTCTCTTTCTCTTACTCTTTCTCTATTTGACTCAACTCCTTTTTGGCATTCGGTGAATGTGAATGTCAATGACTCGTAATGTTGGTCAGCTGATGCATAATAAACAAGCCGAAAAAGCGATTGAATAAGAATAAGAGATTTATAGAAAGACAGTGGGAGAGGGGGGAAGCAGCAGAGAGAGATATAAAAAGCAGACATTTGTAACTGTGATTGTGGCACTTCCTGCAGAGCATATTGACATTAATTATCTTGCAGTGAACAGTAAAAACTACATGTGTTGAGATATGAATGGTCTTATCAACAAAAACAAAAACAAAAGCAGCAAAAGCCCGCATGAATCACTTGACAACAAAATATATACCTTCTCGGACATGACCATATTGTTGTCCTCGGTGCCATAGACTGTCTCAGCGCCCGACTGTGGTCCACAATTATTGAGCATTGTGTCATCGTTGTCCATCATTTTTGTTGTTGTTGTCGTCGTTGTCTTTTCTCTCTATGTTTCCTAGCCTCTGTGTTGGCTTCTTCTTCTTTCCTCCTAACTACGCATTCGAGTGTGGGTAGCAGTCTGTTGGCGTTGTTGTGAGTGTGATTGTGTGTATGGGGTTGGGTACACACACTGTCACACGTACGTCACGCGTTATGCAGCTTTCAACCCCAAACAACAACAGCAACAATCCAGCTACTGTGTGTGATGCGACTGCTGAAGCACTCACATATACAGGCACCACAAATACGGGTGCAATCGTTAAAAAAATTTTGTTGTTGCTGTTATTTTCGTCGTGTTTACGAATTTTTCTATGTGTATATATATTATTTAGCTCATTTATTTAGAATACAATTGCATATTGGGCTTGTTTTTGTCACTTGTCACTTTTTTTGCCGTTTTTCGCTGTGGCTATGTTTGGCCATCATCCTCTTTCCCCCCACCGTTTGCGACGTATTTTGGACTTGATTTCATTTTTTTCTCGTACGTTTTTCACACATTTCCGCTACGTGTCGTATCTACCTAACATAACAACGGCAAAGACGCATAACTCGAGCACAAGTTTATGCACTATTAATAATAAAACACTTCGTTATTAGCACATTTTAGCAACGAAAATTTGTAAGACTAAAATACGAGCGACCGATTTTCATGATGAATGAGAAATGACTGCAGTGTTGGTAAATACGATTATCACTTAGAGTGACCATATAAAACATAAGATTATCGATATATCGATTACCATTATGACACGCTGTCGTTTTGACGTTTGAGTTGTTTTTGCTGTTGTCGAGTTTCGCTTTCGCAGTTGTATTTCTTTTGTTTTTTTTGCATTTAATCCATCATCCAATTCGAAATGGTTTATGTTAAAAACTGGGAGGACTTTGAAATTGCGGCCGAGAATATGTACATGGCGAATCCACAGAACTGTCGGTACACCATGAAATACGTGCACTCCAAGGGACACATACTACTCAAAATGACGGACAACGTGAAGGTAAATTCAATTTTGCTAAGCAATGAATAAAATTTTACTTGTTATGTATTTCTATTTGCTTGCAGTGTGTGCAGTATAAGGCGGAAAACATGCCGGATCTGAAGAAAATTGAGAAAATCACAAGCAATCTGGTCGGACATATGGCGTCCAAGGAGTAAAGTTAACATTAAATTGGCCACGGCAGCAAATTTGGCATCGCACCGAACAACAAAAACAACAAATGTGAACTGTGTTATTGTTTTTGGTATCCGGTACCGGTTATCCGGATTGATAGCCGTGTGTTGCACCTGAAATTGTTTAGTTTGTAAGCGCACTGAGGCCATTGCCAGCTGTTAAGCGTGTGTTAACACGAGTAGTTACTGTTTAAATAACATTTTATAAATGTTAGCTCCTGTACACAGCCAGCCGGAACGGCGTTAGTGCAGATTTTTTAAATTTATTACACTTTTGTATTTATTGTAATGTAAAAATGGGTTCGCTTAGCTGCGATAATGTGGCATATTGAAAAAGTGCACATTTCCATGAAATGCTTTGATCAAAAAAATTGTGTTTTTTTTACAAGTAGCATTTGCTATCGATTATTGTGCTACAGAAATGTATCGGTGCGTAGCGTTTTGAACTGTAGAGGGCGCTGCACGACAGCTGACATTTGAATCTTTAGCTGTTAATTAAGTTATTTTTATTTGCAACATTTTTACACTTGTAAGCTAGGCATTTTGTTTGTAATTTCTTCATTTTTTTCCAGCCACTTTGGTTGAAAAATGTTAATTGCTTAGCCATTAAAGCGATTAAACAGCCAAAACAAACAATTTGCCAATGGACAGGTGTCGCTAAGTCAGTGAGATTCAAAAGAACGTTGTTGTTATTGTTGTTGCTGCTGCTGTTGTGTCTGCTGCTCAGTCGCTGACCGCTGTTACTCACTTAATAAGCGGGGAGTAAATATTTGACTATTTGCATATGGGGAGGCACTCGAGTTTATTTGCCACAGGAGATTGACAGCGACTGCGAGCTGTGCAAGTTTGATGCCTCAACTCATGACATCACACACAAAGAGCGAGAGAGTGAAGAGAGAGACAGAGTGAGACAGAGAGAGAGAGAGATCGGTAGCTCGAGCAAAGTGTTTGTTGACCAAAATGCCAGAAGTGTTTGCGCATGCAGAAACAAGTGCCTGCAACTAGGCAACTCAGTAGCCACTTTGGATTAAGGCACCTTCTAAATGACAAAAAAAAAAAGACGTTTGTTTGACCCAAAGAAACGTAAAACGTTTAGGCCGGTTTTTTGTCTTTTGATCGGCCGTCGGTGGCAACTCAAGCGTCTGCACTTGGCTTTGATTAGAGATGCCGCCAAAAGACGCGACGAGAGATCGTGGAGGCGACTCCGTTTCCGGCAGCAGTTTTTTTTTGTTTTTGCGGGACAAGCTCATTTGGCTTCTGTTTGCCGGGGTCTTCTTCTTCGACTTTATCGGATGTTTGTGTTTATTTTTGTGTTTGCCGTTTTGTGCTTTTGAATATGTTGTTTACCGTGCCTTCATTGCGATCACAATCACTTTGAGCACAGCAAAATGCAGCCATCATAAACCATAGCTCATAAATTTTAAAGCACAATCGAAATCTACAAATCAAGTAAGTAAACATTCAATCTGAAAATATATATATATATATATATGTATCTGTAAATTTATATATATGACAGCTACTGGTATTTGAAAATCATAAACGTTCAACATTCAGCGATCGTTACAAGTCGATAAAGCAACCGAACCATTGGGTTTAATTAGGCGCTGTGTATTGGAGCTAGTCACGATAAACTTGACAAATAACATAAATGCATTTATTGCGGGTGGCTTTCACACCCCGTAAAGCTTGCTCAAACATTGTCAGTGAGTATTATATATATAGCAATGTATACTACCAGTATTACGCTGCGATGCGTTTCTTTTTTATTTATTTCTCTTTTTTTTTTGTGTTTTATGACACCCACTGTGGCGTCAATTATAAAGATATTTAAGTACAGTTACCTAGCAATTAGACAGGGACTTAAAACTTGCACACATGACACGAACGAAATCCCTGTGGTTTCACATATAAATTACGGCCATTGATAGTCGGTCATATGACAATTAGTTGTAAATTAAGACCATGTCGGCGGCAAGTGCACAAAACTTAATAACCAAGCTTAAAATGTCCCACTATAAAAAAATGGCTGACAAAAAAATATATGATTTGTGTCGGCCTCCTTTGGACTTTTGTGGACCGAGCAACAAAGTTTGCACTGCTCAGTTTTCCCACTTCACTCGCTCCGCCTGTGCTCACTTCAGTTATGCAAATAAGCCACGTTTAATTATGACCATTAGCCACTGTTGAGCGGCTACCGTTTTGAGTCAATACACTACAAAACGAGTGCCGATGGCTTTTCAAACTTTTTCTTTAGCATTTTGAAGTTGATTTAAGTTGGGTTTCGGGGCGGCACACATTTAAGATTCGCTTTGTTGTGCAAATGGTAGGCGCAACGGTGACAACTCGATGACGATAATGGTCATTAATGACCACTTTATTGACGCAATCCATTGACCGAATTGTGAT
Organism: Drosophila kambysellisi; assembly: GCA_035042185.1. NCBI lineage: Eukaryota > Metazoa > Arthropoda > Insecta > Diptera > Drosophilidae > Drosophila > Drosophila kambysellisi. The sequence goes on along the minus strand of JAWNLS010000077.1, from coordinate 12,407,772 downwards.
ATGCCGAATTAACAGTGACTCATAGTGAATCGGATAAGGTGAGGCACCTTATTTTTTGAAGGGGTGCCATGATTACATTTGAGATAATGACTTTAGTTGGTTGTTTTTTTTTAAAGATTTGTTAAGATACGTTTAGCAATTGAGTATATTTTTATATTAAAAAAGTATTAGATTAATTCTTGTCTATCAGGAATGTTATATATACGAAATGTTAAAGATAATTGTATTTGTTTCAGTTAATTTCAATTAAACAATAAGTAAGAATCTGTTAAAGAAAAATATGTGAATATTACTAGTCAAAGGAGTAGATCTGACATAAGAAATAGTTTGCTCTAAAGGGAATTTAAACAAGTTTTGATCATGAAAAACTTGCTACTTACACATTCTTTTTTTTTTTATATTTTTACTCATGTTATCGTATCTTGAAAATGATATCAAATTATTTTCAGTCATAATGCCGTAGAACTCCCATTACTATTATTAAACATTGACCCATTCAACACCATATCAATCGATTACTTTTCGACTTTTCGCATTTAAAATCGTAAAGAAAATAACATGAATAATCCCGGAAGAGGCGCAACGTCCGGACTCTGTTTGACGTAAACCGCTGCCCTTAGCAATAAGTTGAGTTATCAATCTCATTCATCATATTGCCATAGCTGGCTAATCAATGTCAGTGAGCAAAGCAAGGGTGACACAATGTCTATAAGGAAACCAAAAGTATCATTTCATTATAATTGAATCACTTTACAAGCGGCAAACAATTATCGAGAAATCGCTGAGCTATCAATGCCTGACATAATATGATATTAAAGTTCTACAACTAATTGGAAACCGAAATTCAACTTAACAGATTTGTCATACAACACACCTATATTTATATATATATTTTCTGGAAGGAGGCCTGTTCTGCTTGCGGTACTCTGGGTTTAATCAACGCACTCGAATCAAATGGAAACGGTTTCGGCACTTTTAGCGATTTCCAAAGTGCGTTGATAAATGCAATTGCTGCTAATAATACATACTATATATGTGGTATATATGGGGTTATATACGACTTTTCGGTTGCCTTGTATTCGTAACATGTTATTTATAACGAGGCATGCCCACTGTCGGTTGCCTTGGTAAATCAACGTCTATGATTAGAGCTTAATACATCTTGATAGGCACCGGTGGCAAATTGATAAATCAAATATTTTTACTATTATAACCAGCCTGGAATCGGTATAGCTCTGTGGGCTTATCATGTAAAAACCAATCTACTCCCTGAAAACGTAAGTTAATTGCTGGATTTGCCCACGCTCAAGTGACCATTTCCGTGCAGTAGTTTTCCTAAAGCGCGACGCGTTTTTAAACGCGTACAAAACGCGTCCATGTTCAACTTCAACTTCAGGTTCAGCTTTGGATCTTCACCGCATCCGCAGCTGTTTACCCATTAGCGTTTTTGGGCGACTAAAATGTTTGCGCTGCGGCGTCGCCATCGTCTGCCTCTTGATGGGGATAACGTGGATATTGGGTAGGGGTGCGAGTGCGGGGGAGGTGGTGCGGAGTTCGCAGCATAAAATCATTTTCTCTAAGCATTTTTGGCATTTGTTTACCTTTGAATTATTGCAAATGTAAGTACAGACAGCGTAAGTGCGGTAGCTTCACTATTCGCGCCGAGTGTGTGGACAATGATTGCCGGTCTTTAAAGCAGAGTGGTTGCCACTGGCGCCACAGTGCCCCACATTGTGCCCCTCACGTAAATTCATTGAAATTCCCTTTTAATGGAGATTAATGCGCATAGGGGCGCCCCATTGATGTTGATTTTGCTAAATGTTTTCGAAAAACTATGTGTACTCCTATTTATTTAGATAGATTTTTGTTTTGTTTTGTTTTTCGCATTGTTTATGACAGTCGGGCTAATTAAGAACGTGGGAAAGTGCAGAGATTGTCATAGCTGCTTAGTGAATACGTGACGTATACGTAAATTGTAGCTGAGACCAGCTGAGATTCAGGTCACTTCATTAGATGTTTCTAAACGATACTCTTGCAAAAAATCAGGTTAGGATAACTAGGATAAATACACTGCGCCCAGATTGATGTATTCCTCCCCTTCTGAGCTTACAGCTCTTGCATCAATCCTAGTACTTGAGCGAATGTCAATGTCCTTCAGGTTGAAAACATGTATCCCCAGAATACTTAAATTTTCCTAGCGAAATATTCAGCTATGAATTGTCGTGAGGACTCCTCCTCATTATCATACGACCGACACAATCCGTTACTGACTTAATTGCGTCAGGTGACTTCTTTGTTTACCATTGTCTCTTTATAATTGACTAACTACATTTTTCATTCATCAATAGATTTTCCAATACTTCCAATTAAAAACTTATATTGAGAAATGGCTGTCTATACTTTGAACCCGCTGTCGTTGTTGCCTCATTGTTCCCGACTGCTTATGGACCCACTTGAAAGCCGACAAATCTAGCGATACAAACATAACCCACATTTTATTAATGCCCAGTCGAAATAAAACGATTAACAAATAGTGAGGGCTAAGAAATGCTTTCGACGCCTAAGAGTATTTCACATTTATGAGCAAATCAATCAATTTCAATGCAATTTCAATTAGAGTGCCACAAAGTAGAGGACCGATTGATAAGGCAACCAACGTCTGGCATATGGCGACTAAGGAGCGATCACAAACCAATCAAGTTGACCAGAGGGTGGCCATAAAACATAGACCACAATTGAAATTCCGTCCGAGCAGATGAGATTCCGAGTGGTGTTATCGCAGCAGAGCTCCTCCCCGCACAGTCTCTGTATGTATAATAAACAATTTTAATATTTTTTAATTATGAAAACAAGTTGATTATATAAATTAAATCGTGGCAGCGATTAGATTACGAGTCTCGAGTGACACTACGACGCTTAAAGTGCAATTTAAACCGCTTTAAACAAATTTCTATAATTTTGTTATTTTTTTGTATACTACTTAGGACTGCTATCGGCTCTAACTAAAAATCGGTGGTGTTTGTTTTGGGGGTCTTGAGAGCGACGAGTCTTGCCTGATATGCGGTTTGAATTAATTGAAAATTGATTATTAGCGATGGCATAGCAAATGATAAGGCAAAGGGGCCTCTTTCTCTCTATCTCTCGATAAGTAGCTGTGGCAACGGGTTTCAATAATTGAAAATTAATCCATCATAATAGAAGTCAAAGACGAGTGAGAGGACGACTAAGAACTGAAGATAAGTGCGCTCACAAAAAAGAAAAAAAAACAGATAATAAATTATAAACACACTCAAAAAATAAATATATATATGATATAAATAAAACGAAACGCAAGGCAAACAAAGCCTAACCGAAAATAAAATATTGATATGTGAGCAGGCACAGGGTCTAACCAGGATACGATGATAACCAAGACCAGAGCGAGAGGAGCAACAGCAGCAGCAGCAGCGTCGTCATCATTATCTGGCAATTGAATTTACAAAGCAAATAATTACAGTATGCAATACAAATATGTATGGAAAAATGTGACTGAGTAACTCGTAACTCGTAACTCTCTGATCAAATACGGAATACAAATCAAAATGCGATTTTCAGGCAGCCAAAAGGTAACCTTATCTTACCTCACAACACATCACGTTTATGTACCTCTCCGACTGTCGGGTTCGAGCTCTCGAAGTCAGACTGTGGCGCTACAAGGAAGTGTGTCCCGTGCGTTGCCGTGGAAAGGTTAAAAAACTTTGTGGCAACAATAACAGCAACAACACCAATGAACAACGGCAGCAAAATGTATCTGAGCAAACAACTGCCGTGCATTGCTACACATTTTGTTCCACTATCCAAGTGGTTGAGTGGTTGTGGTGTGGTGTGGTTGACTGGCTGGTTCATTGGTTCGTTGGTTGCCTGAGCTGGGCTGATGGTTTTCAATGACAGCGAATTTGTTTACGCTGCGCCTAATGAGCCAACTTTATTTGTGCAGCGCAGCAAGACGCGACCGCAGCTCTCAGACTGAATAGATATCTATATGCAGATATAGATACGGATGCGCAGTCCACATACATTGATAGGCACAAGATACACACGAGCAGCAGAGCCGCTTATGTGGTGCAACTCCTTAAAAAAAAAACTAAGCTAAATCTGTAAAGGATAATGATAACGATTTAGATTGTTACCAATCCATCACTATCTTTTCTGAGAGTTCTAATCAATTATTTCATTATTAGTTTCATATATTGACAAATACTTAATCTGTGTGTGGGGAAAACTCTCTCAAACTAAAACTATTTTTTTTTTAAAGTCACATATTTGAATTTCACTACAAATCAATTTCATTAGCTTAATGCAGTATGTAGCTAATATAGCTGATAGAAATAATTTGTAATCGCTTAGCAATCTCTGAGTATTTAGCATAGCAATTTCCTCTTTAAATCCTCATTTATAGCTCAAAAGCTTAAAGCACAAATTCTTATCAATGAACTGAATTTTATACACACTCCAACTTCACTCGTTGGCTTATCGTCATCATAATTTCGTAGCACTTTTATATATGCAACTGTCATGCCTCTTACACATACATACATACAAACATACGTACATATAAATAAATAAAATTCAATAAAACTCATTTATCAGTTTTAAATAAGTTTGCACTGTGTATGGAAGTCCCGAGCAAAACCAAATACAAGAAGCAAATCAATTCGCGCACTTAATGATAAAAACACAACTCAATTATAAACTTTATCAAGAATGGGGCAAATAAAAAAAAAACAGAGGCAGAAGCGGGCAAACATTAAAAGTTTTTTTTTCCCAATGTTGAAATTGAATTAAAATTTTATGTCAATAATTGAAATTTACTTTATTAATGCCAATTCCCAATGTCTATAATGATGAAATGCATAATGATAATGATAAAATGTTTACTGGCTGATTTTTTTAATGAAAATTTAAAAGCTGCTTGTTGATAAAAAAAGGAGGAAATAACTGATTGACTGATGCTTAATTAAAGATCAATTAATAAATATTCATTCAATATATGAAGAATTCTAGGAATTTTGATTATTTTATAATTGAATAAATAATTAAAATTTGCATTCAGAGAATTCTACATATATTGAATGAATACTTATTAATTGTATAACGGAAGCGTAGAAGATGATGATAAATGATTTTCTGCAATCTTATAATCGTTATCCAAAGATAATGACGCCTACAAAAATTAAGTACGACTTGATTAATGCCCCATCCCTCTATGCAAACATGTTGCAGCAACTGCATTAATCAAAGTCTCACCTCAGTTTACATTGTAAGTTGTTAATAAATACAAATACCAACAGTAAAATGATTCTCATTATTATTTTTTTTTTCCAAACAGAGTCTCTTTGGGTGACCGCAACTCGTTCAACATAGTTAGCCAATGCTTAAATATGCAACGCATACTTGTGGATACGTGCAATCCGCAATCTGCAATTTGCAACTGCAAATGCTTCTGGATATGTGGCTGTATCGGTGTTTATATCAGCGCTCAGTTGTAAAAATTATTTATTGATAACGCAATTTAATGCCAATTATTTGTACACAAATATTTGTTTAATTATCAATTGCATGTCGCTCTCAAATTGAGGTGCGTGGGTGGGCGTGGCATCAACTTGGTCGCGTGATTAATGGCATCGAGTAAATTCGTTCAAAATTGTTTTGCAAATCTTGTCAAATTTTGCTGGCTAAACAAATCGTTTGGCTTTAAACTGATGACTTAAAATGCCAACCCTTGCGATAATAAAAACCCCTCAACTGGGCCAACCCTTAAATCAGCATTTGTTTGCTCGGCTAATAGGCTCTGTCTGAACTTTTATTCAGCATTTCGCTGGGTGTCAGAAATTTTTATGACATTATTGTGCACTTATCGGATGAATTAACACGACAGAAGAGGGGTTGCAATTGAGCTTGCCCAAGGGGGGTTGGCCCTGGCACGCCTCCGCCCTTGACCGCAAAGCTAAATTGCAGCAACATATGCGACAATTTTATTTTATTTTTATTAGTAATTTAGTTTTTGACATTTGCTGGGCATAATGCCTGATTAGAGTCATGCTAATAAATCGGAGATTTCAACAACTATTTGAAGTAGCTGGGTGGGCATCGTGTGGAGGCGGAAAGAAGCAGATGCAGCCACAGTTAGGAAAATGCAACTCTAATTGCGTATTTACGCAACCATTTCCACAAAATCAAAATAAAATCAGGTACAAGGACACTGACAGATCCCCAAAACCCAACTGTCTGTTAGTTCTGTGTGTCTGTCTATGTGTTGTTTGTTATATAACGTAAACTATTTGAAACAACACCAATCATAGTGCACACAGCTCACAATGTTCTGGCTGATGGCCAGCTCTGAAAACCACTTTCCTGCTGCTCCCCTTGCTGGCCGTAAATGTTAGTTAAATGCACGTGGATGAGTAGATAAATATCGTATAATGAAAATAAAATAGGAAAGGGGTAACAACAATAACAACGCAGACAACAAGCAGCTGCAAGAACAACAGCAATCAGTCGCAATCCTCGTTGCAGTCATCGCACTAATTTGGAGCTAGTTTTTTGGGGTTCATTTCGGATTCGTGTTGGCTGAGTACGTGGCCAAAGAAAATACACTTTAGCACGTTTCTTGTTAGCCAACAGTTGCCCGGCCATTGCATGATGATATACTTACTAACACATGTCCATACAATAAATAAGTGAACTGTTTGCAACTGCCACTCCAGACTTGGTTGGCGTTCTTCCAGACAGCCAGCTGCATAGTCCGTCGTTGTTTATTTTGGCATAGGTGAATAGTTCAAATTAAGGAGCAGACATTAGATGAACAATAGAATTTCAACTATAAAGATTAGGGGGAGTAGTTGGGGATTGTTGTGCAGGGAAAACTGGGAAAATATAATGGTTTGACAATATGAAATTTTCATATAAAAGCCTTTAGATCGAATCTGTTTGCTCCTTATTTATTTATAGATTGTGGAGAATCTCAATTGCACTTTAAGTAAATTCGAATTCAGATTTAAGAAGTTAGATCGTAGTTATGAACATTTATAAAGGATACTTTCTGTTGATTCCTATAAGTAAGTAGGGTGAAGTTAATGATCATATAAAAAATAGTCAAAAAAATGATAATATTCGAATAAATAAAACTAATAAAAATAACTAATATAAAAGCGTTTTATTTGTGTAGCCAAATTACAGCAGCTGATTAGTTGGTCTTTGAGCAATGTCATCTAAAAGATCACTTAGTAATCCATCAAAACAGCAATAAATGTCAACACACACACATAGAATTGATGACCAAAGCGTATGGGCCATAAACCGCTTACATTTTGTGTATTTGTCTACGATATAAATATGGTTGCCCAATACTAAGGGTACTTGATATAAAAAATGCATTATTTTAACATTAGATGCTGGCCGAGCAAGTTATAAAAACCCAACGTTGAAAGGAATCATTTATATCATTTATTGAGGCAGCCAGGGACGAGACACCGATTTGTGTGGACATAACAATTGAATATCAATGAGCGGAGAAAGCAGACAAAGGACATTATTGATTTTTGGGTCTTAAAGCGTAGATTTAACTGAGGCTTGAAAACGAATGTCAGTCAAGTCAACTAACTGCCTCCTTAATTGCTGCTCTAATGATGTGCCGGGCTAACCAGACCAGAGACAATGCCGTCGTCGTCGCCGTCGCCGTCGCCGCCGTCGCCCTCTAAGTTGATTATGAAGTCGAGGTCCCCCAAAAACCCAAACCCAAACCCAAAACCCAGAGACGAAGCGCAAACCCGTCTGCTGCTCAACTGGCTCAACACTCCATAATGATGGCAATTATAGCTCGTTTTTCCAACAATTTATATGAAATTTTGCAGCCAGGAGCGCCAGAAACAATGGAAAAAAGCCACGCCCCCGCACACACCGCCACACGACATTTTTTTTACGCTGCGGCTCCAGCGGCGACAATTGGCAACGCCCAGCATTTGTTGTCGGCTCACTCGCACGCACATTGGTGCAAGCGAGTTGGCATGCGCTGAGCGCCTCCATCTTGAAAGCGTGCTGCGAGAAGAGAGCGAACGGAGAGCGAATGGGTAAGAGTAAGAGAGTCAGCAAGTGAAAAGAGAGAGAGGCACAGAGAGAGAGAGAGCGCAGCCAAGGTGCTAACGAGATTTTTGGTGGTGGGCAATTAACGAGATACTCGAGTATACACTGAGAAAAAACATTTAGCAATTATGCTTGGTAGGTATGAATGCATTTATAAAATTTGTAAATCACAAAACAAATACGAAAAAATATAAATAAGTTAAAAACGAAGAAAAATTATAAATAACTGTATTTTTAAAATAAATAACGAATTTGAGGTGAGTATGTATTTGATAGTAATGGTATAGTTATTATATAAAATCAATTTCAACATACTCATAATTTAGGTATACTTTTTTTCGCTCAGTGCACACAGCACAATCGCTGTCACACGACTCGTCTCTCATTGCGTGCCAGCCCACCCCAAGGCAACTGCTCTCAGCGCACGCACACTAACACAGACAGACGACGACGACTGGCTTTTTGGAACAGCCCAATCAATGCCGATATGCGACGCCAATACTTACTATATGACACGGGCACGGGCCGGCGTTGAGCACAGTCGTTGATTAGCGCTCGTCGCGTCGAGTTCGCAGTCGCAGTGAGTCACCTATTTAGAGACGCGCGCTTTCTAACCGAAAAACGCAAGCAAATCGCACGCAAAAAATAAAAAACAAAATCTCCCGTAAAGTGCCACAAGCAAATTGCAAAGAACAAAAAGCAGACAAACAATAAAAATAACAATAAAAGTGAATATTGTTATTAGTGTAATTAAGAAAGAGGCGCGCGCGCAGACAAAGCATGTCCAGTGCACAAGTGTCACAGCCACCGCCGCAGCCGTCGCCACAGCAGACGCAACAGACGCCTCACATTAGCCAGTTGCTTATTAGCCACATTGCCGCCGCCCAGCAACGGGTGTCAACAACGCCACCCGCCGCTGTCGAAGCCGCCTCTGATTACGATCAGTGCAGCAACAATTCATCGCCCAGATCGAGTGGCAGTCACAGTCCAGCAGCTGCTGCAGTCGCCTCCAGTCCGACGCACTCATCGGCGACGACGGGTTCACCACACAGCGCCTACGCACCCACACACAGTCCTATAGTAACGCAGGAAACGACAACGGAACACCAGCAACAGCAGCAGCAGCAACAGCAGCAGCAGCAACTCCAATCCCATTCGCAGCTGACAGTTTCTGCGCCCGTCATGCCACTTCTGGTGGCGCCCATTCCCATGGGCTGTCAGGCGACCGGAGTTGGCCCACCTCCAACACATCATCAGCATACACACGTCCAGCATCCGCGTCTCTATGTCGAGGGCAACTTTCCGCCACATCACATGCCACATCCTGCTCTGGTGAATGGCGCTTATCCGCTGCCCAGGCTGCCACTTGCAGCTGTCATGCTGCCCGCCAATGGAGTGGCACCTGCCACAACGCTACCGCCGCCACCGCCAGTGCCCATTCCGAATGCCAGCTGCTCGCCGCCCTCAACAACAGCACTGCAGCAGGCACAGAGTCAGCCCAAGAAATCCTTCTGCATCGATGCATTGCTAGCGAAGAGTCAGCATCAAACTGGGGATAGACCGCAGCCCAACACAGCAACCGATATGATTGTGGATGATCATCGTTTGGCTGCATTCCATTACGCTCGGGATCAGGCGGAACTGAATCACGCCTTTGTGGCAGCATCAAATGCGGCTGCGGCAGCGGCTGCCGCCGGGATAAGCGGGCAGGAGGCACTGCAGCGAATACGCGAGTCGCCGGAATATGATTCACCCAGTCCCGACGGCATGTCCAGGTGGGTTTCAGATTTATTTATGTTCTCTAATTATCAAATATCGCAAAGATCCACCTAAGAAAATTATTAAAGAGTTATATTAGCACCATTTATGATTATTGAATCTAGTGGTTTGGAGTTCGGAAAAATTGAAAAAATCTTCATTAAAGAACATAAATTAATAAAAATAAAAAAACCATATAAAAAATCTTTTAAAAAAATGTTGTGCCTTGTCTAAAACAGATCTGACTTTGAGAATGATTAACAATAAAAGTAGTTACTGTTTTTAAATATAAAATAATTTATTTAAAAGTATATTCAAAATTTTTCTAATATTTAAATTCCTTAGATTTCATTGAACTTTTTATATAATCGGAAAAGAATTGTAAATTGTAAATAATTTTAAAATGCAATATTAAGATCAGATTTAAGATTAAATTACGCAAATAGTTAAAGATATATTCCTATTCTCTTACGTAAATTATGTAACACTTTAGCAATTGTTTTACCTCTCCAACTATTAGTCGATAGTAATTCCACTCCTATGTAGTAGCTTTCTGTTAAACCCGACAAAATGCCAAGCGGGAATACCAAACAATGCTTTTGGGCTTTAAAGTAGCTTTGTTGGCACTCGACACAACATGGCCGAAAAGCTAACAATGGAGTAGTAGAGTAACCTAAACTGGTCACGTTGCCATCATTATGATTGCGATTACGTATACGCCCGGTGTGCGGCCCGATGCGAGGTGGCAAAGTAAACAAATTAGTTGTGCAGCCCGACTGGTCGTGGTTTTAATTGTTTTCAAAACTGTCGCGTAACCTGAATTTGTCTTGTTGATGTTAGAGATTTGTTAATTGTGGTAACGGGTGTCCTAATCAGTGTAAAACTATTTTTTACAGATCGGAATCTCCCAGCTCATCGCATCGCTCCAGTCCGCCCATCAGTCCCGGTTGTGAGGATCAGCAGCCGCAACATGCACATCATCCTCATTTGGGTGTTATGCGCATTTCCGACTTTCATGATGAGTTCAAGAAACCGATGACGCCACACAGTCCCATCCGTCCTCAAGATTTCCCACTCTATGCTGGCGGCCATCCCTATCAACTGCTGGCGCAAAGTAACTCCGCTTTTCATAGGCCACTAGATCCGTCTGGGAAGCCCATACCGGTAAGCATCAGAGCTGCTTCAAATATTCGACATATTCAGCTAAAAGAACATGTTTCTTCCTTCCTATTTGCCCTTTGCAGATACCAATGGGTCACAATTTTATGCCATCGCAACTGCAGTTCGAGTTTCTGGCACGCGCCGGCATGTTGCATCATCGCATCCCAGAGCTGGCTGCCTATCCGCATCATGCGATATTGGGCAAGACGCGAAGACCCCGCACCGCTTTCACCTCCCAGCAGCTGCTCGAGCTGGAGAAACAGTTCAAGCAGAACAAATACTTGTCCAGGCCCAAACGTTTTGAGGTCGCCAGTGGGCTTATGTTGTCGGAGACACAGGTGAAGATTTGGTTTCAAAATCGTCGCATGAAATGGAAGCGCTCCAAGAAGGCGCAGCAGGAGGCGAAGGAGCGGGTCAAGTCACAGCAGCAGCAGCAACAACAAAATGCACAGAGCACCACCAGCTCCAGCGGCAGCACCAGTTAGTTTCGCTTGGAGCGGCAACAAAAACCACTTCTAGTCATGCCATGAACAACAACCCGTCCGCCTGGTGAGACACCCTGTATGCGAATCACCAAAACCAGCCCCGCCCCCCCCAAATACCACAACATTTCATGTGATTGCGCAAAATTAGCTTCGCAATTAGTTGAAATTATTTTGGTCATTGTTGTTGTTGTTGTTGTTGCTTTGATTTTGTGTTGCTCGATGTGGGAATTGATTTCGTGGAGCAACAGCCATGACAACAACAACAACAACAACAAAACGCTCTGTGTGATATATGTAAACAAGAAAAAAAAATATAAATTAGACACTGCTACATAAAAGTATTTTCCCAATGTACATAAAACATACACAAACACCCCGTAATTAATTTGAATTATGTTAAATATGTGTAATACAACAACTACAATAAATGAGATTAGTTTAGTTTAGTTTAGTTTTGTAAATTGTAACGATCGTTTCTCGTGTAATTGTGTAAATAATTGTAATTATGTAATTTTAAACAAAATGCCGCCGTCAATGGAGCGTTAGTAAATTTTATTAAACTTATTTTCAAATTTAAAATGAGAAATAAAATGTGCTCTACAAATTTCAAATGGGTTTTGTCAATTACTGAAAATGGTTTGCAGAAGATGATTAAATTTCATGAGAATGATATATATTATTAATAGAAACTATTGCTTTAAATCCAACCACAGATTTCTCAAAAGTTTTCTATGGATGCAGAGAATTCAACTTTAAAATCTATTAAAAATATATACCAGTTTTTAAATTAAAAACATGAATTAATTCCGATTAGGTATTAACTTAATACAGGGACATTTTCCAAGAGTTTCAGAAATCGCATAAGTGCTCTTGAAATCAAAAGCTCATTATTGTGTTTAAGTTATTTTTAGTGGAATATTTCAATCAGCTCTCAATTTGATTTGTTTCCTCAAAAACAAGGTACTCATACCATTTTAGACCCTCCAAGACTAAGTATCTAATCGCATGACTACAATTTTAGAGCTATCTGTATTTGCCCCCAAAACTATTAATGGTGTATTTATAAAAGTCATATAAATACATATATATATATATATATATATATAGGCTATTCAAGTACAATTTTTCAATTTTATACGACCCAAACTAGCTGATATTACTTATCTGTGCAAATAAATCAAATGCGCGGAGATAATTTAATCAATTTAATTGTTTAGACAATAATTATGTCTAAATTTATAATGTCACTTAAGAATTATTTCGCTAATTAAAATGTAGCTTTTATTGACAAGAACAACAACAAGGAGAAATCAAAAACAAAAATCATGGTGAGCACAAAATTAAATACTGGTGTGAAAATAGAAATAACCCAATCTTGGGTTTATCAGAGACAAAGAAATCATTTCATTTCTGATATGTGGCCTAATCGAAGCTAATGGCTAATCAAAGGTGGCAACATCGAGAAGGTGCTGACAGTATTTCGAGTAATACCTGATAGATTGAATGGCTAACAATCAAAGTTAATTGGGACAAAGTCCTTAGATTGCGGCACGAGGTAATAAACTTTTTTTTGTTTCAATTTATTATTTTTAATTGAATGTACTATCTTAAAATAATAATTCGTAATCCTGTCCCTAACCCTCCAGATCCTCAACAAACACCCCAAACAATTAGCTATAGAAGATTATAGTTGAAATGGGAAATAAACGACAATATTCTCATATTCCCTGAAAATTGAATAGAGGCACAAGTCCGGCCACTTTATCACGTAATTCTCGAGTATCTTTGAATGAGAGAACTCTGGCTTCGAAGGTGGTGTGGGGCATGCCCCGAAGTATGCTTTATATTGTTGTTATTATTGGTTGTTTGATATGCTCGTGTTGTTGTTGTTATTATGCAGCAGTTCTCGTTGTGTTGATTATGCGACTGATGGGCTAATAAAAATTCATTCCTTACCCGCCAGACACTCGCAGACACTCACAAAACACGTAACGCATTGCGTCAACACAACAAGAGAAGAAGGAGACGAAGAGGGGAGAAGGGAAGAGTCGGGGAGAGCACACTATTCATTGAATGTTTTCCTTGGACTCTGTTTCCGACAGTGGTTCGAAAATATATTCAAGCAATTTATTTTAAAGTAGCTGGAGTAAATTAAACTTTGTAAATAAATATTGGTATAATTTTAATTTTTGGAATGAAAACATCCTGGATTTTAAATCTTTGCATTTTTCACAAGATTATAGGAATGGAAAATTGTATTCCGTCCTATGGCTCTCTATGAACATGGGTTTCGAGCTGAAATCACGGTTCCAACTCTGAATGTAGTATTATTCTGAAGATAAAGCCATTATCAAAACGACATTGTTTTTGAAAATCGGTTATGTTTTGAGTAAGTTGTGGCTTTTGAAAGTAGGAAAACATATCAACCTAGAATCGCGTTTTCAACTTGGAATATAGCATTATTAAAGTGTCAAACCTTCTTCAAAAATACCTAAATTTTGAAAATCGTTTAGATTTTCAGAAGTTATGGGATTCCTGCAGTCAGCACAGTTCAACAGCAAGCTATGGACTATATGAACTAATTGTGAGTAACTTTTAACATACTATCTTGAACCACTGTGCAGTGGCCTGAAGGACTGAGGTGACTGCTGATGCTGCGCTATTTTGATATGATGCCTTGAAGTGGCCAAGTGTTGAAGTTGAACCTGAATCGGAGCACAAAGGATGTCACAATGGGGAATGCCAACTGTCTAATTCAATTCATGAGCTATTAGCGGGTAATTTGTAACAATTGCACAGCACAATTTCCTTTCAACAGGCTGAATAAAAAGGGTGACAGAGTTCAAACCAAAACCGGAGCGACAACCGGGTTTTGAGTTTTGTGTATTGCTTAATTGCCGGATTGAGCGCTGTTTGGTTTTTGGATGCTGTCGCATCTGTTGCAAATTAAATTTGAGTTATAATTTTCTATAAACAGGCACACAATAAACCAGAGAATGCATGTGTGTTTCTCTCTGTGTGTGTGTGTGCACACCCAGTAAATTGCCATTTGAATTGAGGGTCGCATCCCCCCCTCATGACTTTGTCAGCAGTTTGCTGTTGTTGCTGGTGTTACAATTTGGTTACCCTAGGGGTGTCTCAATACCCGTTGATCTTCATGTCAACACAGATGATCACATTTTATGCTTATAAATGTGAATGTGTGTGTGCGAGAGTGTGTGTGTGTGTGTCCGTCCTCCTGGCCCTTGGCTCGATGTGCGCTGTTTGCTTTTGTGATTTTGGGCATCCATCGAATTTTGCTAATATTCAAACGGCTTTGGCCAAATGCATTTTTGCCCATTTTCCGCATTTTACGCATTTTCCGCACTTTCCATTTGATTTTATTGTCAAATATGTGCGATTATTTGTCATATGTTGCATTTTATTATTGTCAAATTTGCATTCGCCCCGAACAACAACTCGTTAGTTAGTTGCTCCCTTGTCTAATGGCTGTTGGTTGTTGGCCAGGGAAGGAGCGGGGATTGACTGTTTGGCATGATAAATCGCGAAACTGATATGACAATTTATGTGACAATTTTCATTTAATTGCAACAAATTTTTTTGAGTCTGCTTTATGACCAAATTACAAATGAAAAATTTCCCGAACTGAATTTAAATGCCTTGGATCGAAAGGCTTAAAAGGTTTGAATTTGTTACAAGAATTATGGAAATATTTTTACATACTGAACATATGTACATTTATAAGGGGTTTATATTTTTATCTAAATAATATATATTAACAAATATTACAGAATTTATAGATCGTAAAATGCATTTCTAATAATTTTCTAGTAAAAATCGTAAATTTTCCCAGCCCAGTAATTAATTGATTGATTTATAAAACACAAACGCATATGTAGATAGACAAAAACTACAACGCATATTGCTGCTTAATGCCATAATTTCCAATTTGTTTACACAATCCATCTGGCTATATTTTCCAATACACAGACACATGTCCATGTCCGTTGGCAATCATCAGTCCAAGCCGTAGTCATAGCCATCAATCTATTGAAGAAAATCCGTGCGTGCGCGCAAAGTAAACAAAAATGCACACCAGAGACACAAAACTGAAACCGGCAAAAGGGCCATTAGTTTACTGTGCACACTCGCACACACACACACACACAAATAAACTTACAGATATGATTTTGGACATTGGCATAGAATTTGTCAAATGATTTCGATTTAATCGCCAGGAAATTTTGCAATCAAAATTCACGAATATCAACGCTAATTGTTAGCAATGCAGTCGTGTATGCCCCGAGCACAAAGCGCATTAGATCCCCAGAGAGAGAGAAAGAGAGAGAAAGGGAGATAGAGATAGCTATAGAGATAGTCGCTGTCTGAGGCAGATTCCATTGGGATAGCCCAAATTGTCACCATATGCGTCAACACGCAATAATTCACCAGAAAAAGTAATCCAAACAATTGACCAGACGAAGCACTGACATCTAATCGAGGGGGTGTGTCTGCTCTCCTCCTAATTCTCTGATTCTCTGACTCGTACTGAATGCCTGCCTGGATGGCTGCCTGCCTGCTGCCTGCCTGCAGCAAGTGCGGCACACCCCTCGGCTGGTGCTCTCCCCCCATCGAATTCTCGAGCTCAAACAGTGCTATCTGGTGTTTTGGTGCTAATTGAATTCATTGCCGTTGATCAAGTGCTGCCAAACAACAAATCATCCCCGGAGGCTAATGATACGGACGAGCGAGCTAACTGACTCACTGACTGACTGCAAGGAGCAATGAGCAAGGAGCAGACAAACCAGAGGGTGCAATGGCGAATACGGTGAGGGGTGCAAGGATTGCGGGTGGGCTGCTAATGGCGGGCTCTGCTTCCTCCTTTGTGTATGAGTCTCTCGATGTGCGTTAAATGAAATTAGAAAACCCTATGTTCAGTTAATTAGCAAATTTAAGAACATTGTGGAGAGTTTTGGAGTGGTTTATTAGGGGGATGCTACGGAAAGCTGAGAGTGTAAGATTGTAATGGGAAACTTCCTTTTTCAGATGAGTTTTGAGGGCAAATGGTTAAAATACTTACGTAAAAGACATATAGATCTTGGAAAGGAAAACTTTGAGTGATAGCAGGGAAACTTAGATTTTGGAAAGTATAAATAGATCTTCTTGGTTAAAAACAGGAACAAATTCATTTTGGAATAAGAAGTTTAGCACAAATACAAATATGTGAATGCCTATATTAATTTGAGAAATGCTATTTATAACAAGAAGTTTCCTTCACGTGTTCCCTTGCCTAATCTTAAGTTTTTCCTCAGTCAGTCTCAGTCTCAGCCTTTGCCATTAATTCAGCTTACTGCCATATACCAGTTCGGCTACCTTTTTATCCGTCAACTGCTGACAAATTGGCCAATAAGTTTGAGACCTTTTGTTGCAGCCCTTTTAATTGCAACAATTAAAATACAAATGTTTTGCCACAAAAGTCGTAGCGTATGCAAATTAACCCATGTGTCACGCATTGTGCCTACCTTTTCCAAATTGTACTCTAAACTCTAAACAAACACCGGATAACAACTACAACAAAAGCAACAACAACAACGACAGCAACAACGGCGAGAACAACAAACAAAAATATTAAATTGTAATCCGCTTAAATGAGTAAAAGGCATTAAAACGCATTTGCATAATTGCTGAAAATGCGCGAGCTCTGAAATCAGCCAGGCCCAAGGGGGAAACTCACGAATGTTGTCTCTGGGTTCTTTCTACGTGGCAAAAGTTTTCCGGGCAATCCAATCAAAAGTGTGCCTGAACCCTCAAGGGCCTCGCCAAGCGACGATGCACGTGAGGACAATATTTAAAAATGTTTAGCATAATTAATGCAAAACCCGGTCCCCAGAATACGCTTCGGTTCGTTTTGGTTTTTGCCTCAGACGCGGTCCGTTTTCCGACAAGTGCACAAAAAGTTAACGAAAATTTGGTGTGCCTAATCAACCCCTAAAACGGCGTTAATTTGCGAGGCGCCGAGCGGGTTTGCCGCAGGGTCGCATTATTCACACATACGCTTAACTGAGCGCGCCTCACGTTTTCCCATTTCATTTAGGCATTTCCCTAGGGTCTGGGCATGGGCATGCTCTCGGCTCCCTCCGCCCAACAAAACCAGAATCCAAAACTGTGTCCAACCGCAGCGTGTGCGTAAAATTGAATTTATTTTATTGCCACTAATTGGCTGAAATACCTGAGGGTGCTTACACCTTTACAGGAATCGCAATCGCACCACATATGTGTGGGTGGGTGGATGGAGCCGGTTGACGTGGTTGCAGATGAGGCTTTGAAGTTAGGGCATTACTTGGCTTTTGTTTAGAAAGTTTGGCAAAGTTTGGATAATGAATCAGAAATGCGAGAGCAAACCATATGAAATACTATAAATATTATCTGTATTATAAGATTGGGTTTCCCAGAAAACTAACAAAAATTCCTAAAGAATATATTTTTGAAACGTCTCTGGCATTTTTTAAGTAATCTCAATTAGTATATTTTTCAGTCATTATAACTTACATTAATCCATTTCCATCTCCCCGATTAACTTGTTACAAATAATTTTACCAAAATGTACCCCAATTGGTAAAATCACAGAATCTAACTAACCAAATCTGAAGCGCTCACTACACACATTACATAACATAGCCCGCAAAAAATGAGCTTTCATTTTTTGCACACGCAGATGATATGATAATGGCAGTAAAAGATGATAATGCACCGAATCCTTTGGCCAGATTCGCAAAATCAGCCCCACAACCAGAGGGACACACACAAATAATTTACAAAAAACTTAAAAAAAAAAAGAAAAGCGAGCAAGTTGAAGAAAAACAGCAACAGCAAACTACAACAACAGGCAGTAAAAGCTATTAACATATTAAAGCAATAAAAGAAATGGCATATAAAGCGCAGCCACAGACAAAAGGGGCTGCGTTGGCTTCACTCCAACCCCCCCAAACCCACCCCCACTCTGGACACACCCAAATGCTTAGTGGCAAAGTGGCATTTACCCCCCCAAAGGGGACGCACTTGTCTCACTGTCTGCCATCATCAACATCAGCGCCGTCGCCATCAGCAGACAACGGCATCCTGGCTGCTCCTTTTCTCTGTTTCCAACCACAGCTCTTTCATATCCCAAGGCTAAGAAGGGATACAGGGTGGAGGATGGAGGAAGGGGGGCTGTTGATAATCATTCTAAATGCTGCCATTTGCCATTTGTGAGGTTTTGCCACTTGCCCTATACAACGATATATGTATGTATGTGTGTGTGGTGTGTGTGTGGTGTGTGTGTGTGTATGGGGGTTAGCTGGAAAGGGGGCGTGCTCGGGGTGGTTTGGCAAGCAAATTGTGAAAAGTTCGCCTGAAAGTACTTCTAAGCTTTGTGTAAACACCCACTAAAATCAATTTGCTGGATTTTCTACCACCAGAAAATGTGTATTTTACGGGTTACGACGATGAGAGAGCTACCAGCTCAAGGAATATGGGTGGTGCCACTCAACTAACTGGTGTGAGGTGATTGTGCTTTTTGGTATTTGGTATTGGTATCGGCCAAAATGGGAGTACAACTGGTTAAGATTGGTATGAAATGGCACATTAGATGAAGGGATGTGATAGGAAACGATAAATACTAGATAAATATAATGATTATATAGAACTGAATGGATTTTATTGTATCGGATTGGTTTTAAGAAAAAAGAAAACCTAATAAAAATTAATGATATTTTAGTAATGAAATTGAAAGGAATACAATAGACTTGACTGAAATATATAATCCAATTTCCGATGGAATATTTTGTGAAAGGAGTGGAATGGATGCATTGATACCATTGAACAAAGATTAGAATACTACATAAGATAAGTTTCCAGCAAATTCACAGAATAACAGTTATAATGTCCTTCAACTAATATGCTATTCAATTCTCGTAGTGCCAGCTATCTATGGATATATAATCTTACATAATGTTGCTGCAATTTGTATTGAGCACAAAACTTTTATTTGAATTTTTCCCCTGAAAGCGAATATTTGCAGAAACTTTTCTCTTGCCACACGGAGCTTGTGTGCTCCTTGTGTGTCCTGATGGTCCTGCTGGTCCTGCTGCTGTGTTGACTGTGCTCTCTGCTCCCTTTACTTAATCTTATCTAATAAATGGCTTGTCTTGTCTCGTAAATCACTTAACAATTTGCAAAAATTGTACGGTATGCAAGTAAAAATCGTGCTAAGGTTTCTTGATTTTGGATTTTTACATGTGTTCGCATAAGTGGCCCTAAATCGCATTCATATGAGTATATCCCTCCCCCCATCAAATATAACCCCAACCCCATATCTCTCTCTATCTCTGTCTCTCTCTGTTTTGGGGGCAGCTTTTTTGTGTGACCTGCCATTTGATTTATTTATTGTTGGTTTATGCGTGATCTTGCCTCAAATTAGCATTTATCATTTTGCACGCCATTCGTGCCAGCCCCAAAAATAGAATAAAACAGCAACACACATAAAATAAAGAGCATTCTGTAACCATTTTGTACAAGTACTTCGAACCCAAAACAACCCACTGCGACCATAAAAAAAAACCCAGCAAATTGTTTTTAACAAGTGCAACGTAATTTTTCAAATGGTTTCTCTTGTTTTTTCCCCGCTATCCGGTGATTGATTGCGATTATGCAAATGCGCAATAGACAATGGAAATTGCGTGGATTTTCCTATAAATTGCAAGGGAAATGGATACGGAATTTTCGGCATTTCGGCGGCACCTACTAAATACCGAATGGCACTAAAGCTTTTGGCGTCACAATTAGCGCACAATAAATTTCAAATCATTATGCAAACTACGCAACTACAGCTAAATATATATATATAAGTATATGTATATATGTGTTGCTGTAGATAATCCAAACAGTAGCTAACGACTGCCTTTGCCGCTATATACCGCTTTGCGAACCTCGGCCTGCGCTGCTGCCCCTCTTTGCTGACTTTCCCGCCGACAGGCGACAATTTGTGTCACTAATTGCGTGCAAATGGCGATGCCTTCTGCATTTTGGGGCATGCATATAAATTGGCCCCAATCGGACAGAGGAGGCGGCAGCTGATTATAAGCAGGGAGCTTAAGTGCAAGGGAGCAGCATTTTAAGTATAAAGAAAGGAATAAATGTATCACAAAAAAGAAAAATAAAAAAAAAATTAAATATCTGTAGAATATAATACATATATAATAGATATAAAAAATAAAAAAAATATTAAATGCTTAATAATATTAACAAGATTTAGTTTTCGAACCCTTTTTCTCAAATACACGAGAAACACTTCATAATAATGTTATAAAGGTAATTATTGGGCAGACTGGTATGGTTTTTTAATATATTCTATAATACCACTTAAATAAAATTTATATTAAATAGAAATAAAAAAAAATATGAATTATTGTTAAATATAATAGTCAGGGTTTAGTTTTCGAACCCTCTTACTCCAATCCCAAACCGACGCTACTGCATCTTGGCTGTAGTAAACCTTTTATAGTACTATCATAAACTATCGTTGAATTATTAAAGCTTCCACAGAACCAACCACAACATGTGCATTTACTCCATGCGTGATTAGGCATGGTTATTATTATCCTGGCTAGTAATAATATTTAATACTTTTAGTGCAATAATTTCGTTTAATTTGTTTATTTATCTAACTAAGCGCTGAGCTGGTTTGCCATCGATATAGTTTATAGCTTAGCCCACAATAAACACATTTGTTTAGTTAATGAAGTCGATAAGACTACTGGGCCATCATAAAGATATAGATATATGAGCACATATACCGGCTACGGTAGCCAATGAAAACAATTCACGTTGGAATCGGAGGCGACACTTGCTGCCAAGATTTATGACCAACTGCCGCATATCAGACAGCTTTAATTGAAAGCAAAGCGTATAATTTTCAATCAACGAAATCCTCAAAAAAAAAGTATATAAAGATAAGGCTGGTGTGTGTGTGTGTGTGTGGTGTGGTGTGTGTGTGTATTTTTTTGGGTGTGGGCATGGATTATACGGTAGTCAGTTGGCTGACTGCTGGTAACCATTGATTGCCATTTATTTGAATGTTTGCCAAGAGCAACGACAATGATGACGACAAAGATGATGATGATGATGACGAACCTGGGCACGGATATATTTCTATTGATTTTAAAATTATGCGCACAAACAAAAGTATGCAATGTTGTCAGCATTGTTGTTGTTGTTGTTGTTGTTGCTGTTGTTGCTACTGTTTGCCTAAAGCTAGCGAGGGAGCTGCTCGGGAGCGATGGCAGCTACGTGTCCGTCATCCGTACGTATACCGTACGGTAACCATTTTGACTTTGCATCCAATGTTGACTCGCTGTTTAGATTTTCAATTAAATTTGTTGACAGAGCGCCAAGCAGAGGGGGTAACTGCTGGTCGTATACGTAATATAAATTGATTATTTCAATTTATTTAAGCGCAACGATAGCATTTAATTAAAAACTCATCTGTGCAAACAGCGAATGGGAACTCCAACAGCCAACAACCAACTACGACTACGACGATTCTGACACGACTCATTACAGCTCAAGTACCAGACTGAGACGCGGTGTTTAAGGTGTTACGGCCAACCTGATAAGCCCCATCCAAGCAACAACCACAACGTTGACTGCAACATTATCAGACCTTTTACATCTGTTTCTAATTGAAAATGCAGCTACTGTCGTTGCCAGCCAGCAAATGTGACACGAAAATTGACGCCAATCGTCGCCATTAGTGTCAACATTGAGGCAGAATAAGAATCAGAAGCAGTAGTCTCAGTCTGAGGCACCCATGTCCAGCTCAGGTAAATACTGACACCTCTGCACTACGATAAAAATGGGTAACTAGCAGGCACGCATAGACCTATCCTCCTGGCTCCCTTCACAACCTTACCTCACTTCACTTCACTTCAAGTTTAAATAGTCAATAGCAAAACAATAAATTTTCTTCAGGCATCGAATGCAGTTAAAGTTGTTGACTGTCAAGTGAGGCTCAGAGTTGGGTGCGTGTCGTGACACGAAGTAAATGGGCAACACGACTCCCATCCTTACTTCACTTCAAGTTTAAATAATCTAATGAAAAGTAAGTCTATTAATTATACATTCTATTACTAAGCAGACAATGCTTGTATTTGTCTGAATGTATAATTAATGTATTATTAATTAGTGACACAAATGAAAATCTAATCATAAGTAAGTTTATTAATTATACATTCTTTCACATTTCTTTCATTCATGTGCTTAGTGTTTCTATTTAAATATTAAAGCAGAGAAAAACCATTGCTCATCCTATTTTTTTTTTTTTAAATTTATTATTTTAAAATAATCCAACAGAAACCGTACCATCTCTAGTTAGGAATTTGCTCTCTAAGGTTTCTCTGGGAGCTGTCAACTACTCTGCGTCTTTTGTTGACTTTTTCATATTTCTAAATGATGACATTTTAATTATTAGTAAAGTGCTTTCAAATGCTGATAAGATATCGCATTGGATATTTATGGTTGTTTGTATGCGTGAATGTGGCTATAGAGTAGTTGTTTGCTGGTGCGAAGTTCAAGTTGCCACCTTGTGTGTGTGTGTGTGTGTGTATGTGTGTGTGTGTGTGTCTGTGTGTGTGTGGAAAACTATAGACATAGAGAAGATTAGAGGTGGGGCCGCAGCTGCTGGGTGGGCATTGATAAATAATTCTTTTTACAAATTTGTCTGTGGATTGCGGGAACAAATAAGGTATATTTTTGAACCTAACAGAATTGGCAACTGAAATGTATGTAAAAAACAATGGATATATTCAAAGACTGCTGGTCTAAAATTCAATGTAAATATATTTCTTGATCCTTTTAAAAATCGACAAAGAATCTTTTAAAAATATTTTAAAATCTGCAGCAACTCTATATTAATCTAAATCTATTTGTGTAATATGACAAATTCTCTAAATTTAGGATAGAGTCGCTTAAAGACAAAAGCTAATGTTAAATAATAATTAAAAAGAATTGATGTATTAGAAGATTGTTAATATAGACTACATATAGAGAGATAGTAGTCTATTTCTTAATATTAACTATAATAATGTTACTATTCTATTCTTGCACCCTGCCTCCAAGATTCGCCCCACACTTTTAAGTCTCCAGCAACTGAAGAGAGCAAGCAACTGTAAGTCTATTTGTGTAATTTGTCAAATTCTTTAGATTTATTATATTAGAACTTGTACAAACAAGCGAATAAAAGCAAATCCCGGCCAGCACATGCGATGCTCCAGGGAGCACATGAGGCAAGTCCTTAACGAACAGCCGGAGGACAACTTGGAGGACAGCTTGGAGGACAACTTGGCTGACAAGACCGCAAAAGGCGTACAAAATGCAAACAGACAAATGGCACGCGTTGTCATATTTCAGAGCAGTTGATGTTGACGTCTTGAAGATTATGATTTGTTTTACTTGGCACTTAACGAGCGCATGATACAATGAAGGAGCAAAAGACTTGCTCCCAACCCTAGAAGGGAAACCCCCCATTCAGTGCTAAGTATGCTAAACATGCGCGAAATCTCGTGTGTGTGTGTGTGTTTGAGTGTGTGTGTATGGGTGTGTGAGTGTGTGTCAGTGTGTTTGTTTTAGCTGACGACAGACGACAAATTTTTAGAGATTTGTTAGAATTTAGGCAACATCTTAGCACGGACTTGGGGGGCCTGTATCATATTGCTGTTGTTCTTGGCATATAAAAACAAATGTTTCACTTATGTATGTTGATGTGCTTATGTGCTTCTATGTAAATAAACGTTTGCACTTAAAAACTCAAGTTGTTGTTGTTGAGGGGAGGGGAGTGCGACGTGGTTTTGGATTTATAGAAACGGATGCTGACATCATGTAAGCAAATTGCGTAAGTCGCTGGCAGCCTGACATTGATTTGACATGACAAACCCAAGGAACCCGACTCAGGCACCGACGACCCCTTTAATCTGGAGTAACCAACCCCTACCCAGCCCCCAACCTCAACCGGCCCTGGCGTTATAACAAATTTGTTTGTTTTCGCATTTCTTTTGAGCCTTTTGAACGTCTCAATCAACCCTTAAGATAGTTATATTTTTTTGTTAACCCTTTCAGTAAATTGATATGACAAATCCGGGAAAAATGTTTAATGAAGTGAAAAATGGCAAAATAACCAAAAATTAAATGGAACCCAGAGCGTCTTGTATTTGCCGATTGCTCCTCTTGTTCTTGTTGTTGTTGTTGTGGATTTTTGTTTTTCATTTTAAATTAAGCCTAGGGTCACTGGTTGTTGTTATTTCTTTTATGGTTGTTTTTGTTGTTGTTGTTGTTGGACTATCTGCTATGCATGACAATTTTTGGGGTTTTCGGCCACGAACGATAAAATTGTGTAAACAAAAATTGGGCAATTTACAGTTGACTGGCTTTGTGGCTGGCCATTGCTTTGGCGCCAGTGGGCGGTTTGAGCCTGGCCAATATAACAATATAACAATAGTAGCTAGAAACGACAAATCTACAATTTGTATTTATTTGTGGATTTTACGAAAATTGGGTGTGTCTTTTATTATTATGCGAAATGTATAAATATTTGTAGACAACCAGACAGAGACAAATGGCTTGCTGTACTGCTCTCCTTCAAAAATACGCCCAAAAGAACCGGGCAAACACTTTTTGTTATTCGCTGTACAGTTTGCTGCCAGTCGTAAAACAAAAATCATACACAAATTTGCGGTTCCAACTGCCCCATTCCGCCAATCGACGCTTCGTTAAACACATACGCAAATTTGTAAACTGAAAATCGCATATCAAAATACATAACTTGAAGTTTGCTTAGAGGAGAGTATCTGGAAGTTAACGCACGACTTGCCACATCTGAAAATTGCGTTGCAGAGCTCATTTCCACTAACGATAGCAGTTATGGAGTGGGCCAACAGCAACAACGAGATGTGCCGGATGTGGGGAAAAGGGCAAATTGGGGAATTTGGTAGCCAGTAACGAAATTGTGCACAAATTGACTCCATGACAGTGCTAACAAAGCAGCAGTCACAGCAGCAGCAGCAGCTCCATTTTCCATTTTCCGAAGGCACAAAATCAGAGTTGAGGACCCAGACAGACCCAAAAGTGCAAACCAAGATCATTGCTATGCTCCCAATTGTTTGCCCAACCAAACAGACAACTTGACTTTTCACACCACTCCACCCACACACACACAGTCACACACACACACACCCTCTGCTGCTGCACTTTTGACTCTGGAAAATTTGCGTGCAGATAAATTGCAATCTGGCCAAGTTATCTGTGTGGGCAGCACTTTGAGTTTGTCTACTTGTGAGGCTGTCAGCGTCGTTGTCTTTTAATCACCCAGCCAAGTTGATGGAACACACACATATCCATAGATACTCACGATTGCACTTCATAATTTTAATTGCCTGGAATATGATACTGGTCTTGGGAGCACAGCCTGTTTGGCCAACGCATTAAAGAGTCGGACGTGACTGGTCAATAGGGCCAGCTTCAGGGGGGGAGCCTTGTTAAATAAACAATCAATTGCAACTGCAGGCTATTTGCTTGGGTCAACACAGTGAAAGCTGTTTAAGCACATGATAAGTGACCTGTTGAGATTGGAGGTGTGTAAATCAATCGATGCATCAAATGGTGTTTCTCAGAATCAGGTCGGGTGGGCACCCATACACTGCCCGTTAAATTAAATACAAATATTTGCAGTGTAACTGAGAAACAATAGAGCAAGGATGACCACTAAATCAGTTAGATTTGATTTATAGAAATTCGTCATACTTTTGGAGCCAATTCAAAAAGTTAATTTAAAAAAAGTAAGAATTTTTTTTTCTTAGAACCAGTTATAAATTTTTGTCATATTTAAAAAAATAGAGAACTAATTTCCGACATGTTTTTCCGATGTTTACAAGGAACTCTGATTACAATAGATTTACTACTGTTTTTATTATAAATATTAATACAAACATTTTATATAATAAATAAGTGATTTTTTTAATAATGGCACGCATCTTTACTTACAAATATTTTTTAATATTAAGAAGTATCTTTCTTTATTTTTTGAATTTTTAAAAACTATTTATAAAAACAATAAATCTGTCAACTTTTCAGGTAAATTTTTTCTGAGTGCAAGAATATGTAATAGAAAAATTCTTTTCAGTTCTATTAGTGATAATTTCAAACACATTTGTAATTCACAAAATACCCATTTATATATTTAAATCAATGGCATCAATCAAAACATAATTTGATCACGTTTATGCCAGACATAGATACACACGCATTTACATATTTATTGGCTACACTTTATTTTTCATATTTTTTTATTTTATTTTTTTTTTGTTAACCACAGCGCAAATTTGACTGGTTGGTCGCGCTTATTGATGTGTAATAAACCAATTGGATTTGTTTTGAATTTATAAACAGACATAAAAAATGCCACAGAGTTGAATAACAGCAACAGCAACAACAACAACAACATCAAATGAAACTGACGCCATTTTTTTTGTTTTTCCTTTTCGCTTTTCCTGTATTTTTTGTGTTTGTTTGTTTTTCAGTATTTGGTTATGTATTTTGTTATTTTTGTTATTTTTATACCCTGAACCCATTAAAAATGGGTAAAAAGGGTATAATGGTTTTGTGCAAATGTATGTAACAGGCAGAAGGAAGCATCTCCGACCCCATAAAGTATATATATTCTTGATCAGGATCAACAGCCGAGTTGATATAGCCTTGTCCGTCTGTCCGTCTGTCCGTCTGTCCGTCTGTCCGTCTGTCCGTCTGTCCGTCCGTCTGTATGAACGCGCGGATCTCAGAGACTATAAGAGCTAGAGACTTCAAATTTGGAATATAAGATCTCGTATACCAGGCCCAGATCAAGTTTGCGTTATTTTATCGATAACTGCCTCAGTTTCTGAATTATCGATACATTTAGATTTCCGATAGCAGTAAATTCCAGATATCTCTCACAATTTAATGGATACAGTCACCAATTTTGGTTGGTAGGTTGTTGGCGAGGTCCTTGAAAGATCGGCATGTGCCACGCCCACCTCTGACGCCCCCATCACCCCCGCCCCTAAAATTTTCAAATTGGCTATATCTTCCGCAGTTTTTGAGTAGGGAACGTCAAATTTGGTAGGTATATTACTGGTAGTCGCCTTTAAGAATCGATAACAAATTTGTGGTGCCACGCCCACACCTGCGCCTATAATCGACAATTCCGATTGTAAATCGATAACTCCGTATATCTCCGAATATTTTAAAGATAGAGTAACCAAACTTATAAGGTAATTTGCTGGTAACCTCCTCCAAAGATTGGCATACCAATTTTTTTACCACGCCCACATCCGCCGCCCCCAGGAACTTCGTCCCTAGAAATTTAAAATGCGCATATCTGCCGTAATTTGCAAGCTAGAGTCGCAAAATGTTGCAGCTATGTTACTGGTAACTCCCCCAAAGATCGATAAAAAAATTGGATGGCCACGCCCACTCTACCTACCTAAATCGATACACCTCTTGGTGTAAATCGATAAACCCATATATCTCACGCAATTTGAAAACTTAAGTCACCAAATTTGAAAGGTATATTGCTAGTAACACCCTTCATAAATGTGGAAAAAAAATTTTGGACCACGCCCACTCCCGCCCACAAAAAACGAAAAATGCCTGTATCTCCCGCAATTTAAGAGCTACAATTACCAAACTTAGAAGGTATATTACTAAGATCGAACTCCAAAATATTTTGGGCCACGCCCACTCCCGCCCACAAAAAACGATAAATGCCTGTATCTCCCGCAATTCAAGAGCTACAGTTACCAAACTTAGAAGGTATATTACTAAGATCGTGCCACGCCCACTCCAGCCCCCAAAAACGATAAACCTATAATGCATTTAAAACTTGGTTCAGGGTATATGGTAGTCGAGCTCACTCGACTACAGCGTTCTTACTTGTTTTTTTTTGTTTTTGTCGAAACGTGCGTGGCATACTAATTTGGACTAAATGGATACAAGTTTATAGACTTATATGTACTACATGCATATGTATATATATATATATATGGTACTAAATATATATTTATATATCTTCCAGCTACCCCTAACGTTTGATTAATCAAACAAAAAGTGTTGAAAATGTTATTTTTGCTAGGGCTGCAAATGGCACATTTGGATTTTTATGTGCCACACACAGATTTACACATACAAAAGATACCACACACATATACCATATATGGTCAGTCTATATAAAAAGCCACAAATGGCGCCATTTAGTTGTTCAGCAAATGTAGCTATAAACTTGCCAAGGCAAACATTTGCAAAACATAAAACCGACAGACGGAAGGAGCAGTCAGCAAAATCGAGTGCCTGCCCGAGATTTCCGTCATTTGTGTATAAAAATCATTCGGCCATAAGAAACGGCAATAATTCGACTTGTATTTGGCTATTGAAACTTGAAAGTGTGATAACAATTGCTCGAGCTACTTAATTAAGTCAACGAAAAGCGCTTTACAGCCCACACATGAAAATTAAAATTTGCAAAAGAGAAAACAAATTGCCAAAAAAAAAACAAGATAGAACGTTGCAGTCGGATGTAACCGAAATACTCTGATACCATAATTTGTGTGCAGCCAAGAAA
Source organism: Drosophila kambysellisi (assembly GCA_035042185.1). Classification (NCBI taxonomy): domain Eukaryota; kingdom Metazoa; phylum Arthropoda; class Insecta; order Diptera; family Drosophilidae; genus Drosophila; species Drosophila kambysellisi. The sequence goes on along the minus strand of JAWNLS010000077.1, from coordinate 12,378,567 downwards.
TACTGTCCAAGTTTGCCTTTCAGATTGAGGTAGATACCACCGGAACATAAGTCCAAATTATATTTCGAAAATCGGCATATGGTCCGATATGGCATAGGTCAAACCTTCAAAATGCCATAACTTGGTCAAAACACAACCGATTTTCAAAAGAAAGGGCATCTTAATTATATTTTGGCCTCTAAATCAATCGTACATTTAAAGTTGAGAACGTAATTTTGGATCGGAACATAAGTCAAAATTATAGTCCGAAAATCGGCATATGGACCGATATGGCATAGGTCGAACCTGCAAAACGCCATAACTTCGTCAAAACTCAACGCATTTTCAAAAGGAAGGGTGTTTTAATCATAGTTTGACCCCTAGATCAATCGTACATTTAAAGTTGAAAACGTGATTTTGGATCGGAACATAAGTCAAAATTATAGTCCGAAAAACGGCATCTCGGCATTTGGGCATAGGTCGAACCTTCAAAATGCCATAACTTCGTCAAAACTCAACCGATTTTCAAAAGGAAGGGCGTTTTAATCATAGTTTGACCCCTAGATCAATCTTACATTTAAAGTTGAAAACGTGATTTTGGATCGGAACATAAGTCAAAATTATAGTCCGAAAAACGGCATCTCGGCATTTGGGCATAGGTCGAACCTTCAAAATGCCATAACTTCGTCAAAACTCAACCGATTTTCAAAAGGAAGGGCGTTTTAATCATAGTTTGACCCCTAGATCAATCTTACATTTAAAGTTGAAAACGTGATTTTGGATCGGAACATAAGTCAAAATTATAGTCCGAAAAACGGCATCTCGGCATATGGGCATAGGTCGAACCTTCAAAATGCCATAACTTCGTCAAAACTCAACCGATTTTCAAAAGGAAGGGCGTTTTAATCATAGTTTGACCCCTAGATCAATCGTACATTTAAAGTTGAAAACGTGATTTTGGATCGGAACATAAGTCAAAATTATAGTCCGAAAAACGTTATCTCGGCATTTGGGCATATGTCGAACCTTCAAAATGCCATAACTTCGTCAAAACTCAACCGATTTTCAAAAGGAAGGGCGTTTTAATCATAGTTTGACCCCTAGATCAATCGTACATTTAAAGTTGAAAACGTGATTTTGGATCGGAACATAAGTCAAAATTATAGTCCGAAAAACGGCATCTCGGCATTTGGGCATAGGTCGAACCTTCAAAATGCCATAACTTCGTCAAAACTCAACGCATTTTCAAAAGCAAGGGCGTTTTAATCATAGTTTGACCCCTAGATCAATCGTACATTTAAAGTTGAAAACGTGATTTTGGATCGGAACATAAGTCAAAATTATAGTCCGAAAAACGGCATCTCGGCATTTGGGCATAGGTCGAACTTTCAAAATGCCATAACTTGGCCAAAACTCAACCGATTTTCAAAAGGAAGGGCCTTTTAATCATAGTTTGACCCCTAGATCAATCGTACATTTCAAGTTGAAAACGTGATTTTGGATCGGAACATAAGTCAAAATTATAGTCCGAAAAACGGCATCTCGGCATTTGGGCATATGTCGAACCTTCAAAATGCCATAACTTCGTCAAAACTCAACCGATTTTCAAAAGGAAGGGCCTTTTAATCATAGTTTGACCCCTAGATCAATCGTACATTTAAAGTTGAAAACGTGATTTTGGATCGGAACATAAGTCAAAATTATAGTCCGAAAAACGGCATCTCGGCATTTGGGCATAGGTCGAACCTTCAAAATGCCATAACTTCGTCAAAACTCAACGCATTTTCAAAAGCAAGGGCGTTTTAATCATAGTTTGACCCCTAGATCAATCGTACATTTAAAGTTGAAAACGTGATTTTGGATCGGAACATAAGTCAAAATTATAGTCCGAAAAACGGCATCTCGGCATTTGGGCATAGGTCGAACTTTCAAAATGCCATAACTTGGCCAAAACTCAACCGATTTTCAAAAGGAAGGGCCTTTTAATCATAGTTTGACCCCTAGATCAATCGTACATTTCAAGTTGAAAACGTGATTTTGGATCGGAACATAAGTCAAAATTATAGTCCGAAAAACGGCATCTCGGCATTTGGGCATATGTCGAACCTTCAAAATGCCATAACTTCGTCAAAACTCAACCGATTTTCAAAAGGAAGGGCCTTTTAATCATAGTTTGACCCCTAGATCAATCGTACATTTAAAGTTGAAAACGTGATTTTGGATCGGAACATAAGTCAAAATTATAGTCCGAAAAACGGCATCTCGGCATTTGGGCATAGGTCGAACCTTCAAAATGCCATAACTTCGTCAAAACTCAACGCATTTTCAAAAGCAAGGGCGTTTTAATCATAGTTTGACCCCTAGATCAATCGTACATTTAAAGTTGAAAACGTGATTTTGGATCGGAACATAAGTCAAAATTATAGTCCGAAAAACGGCATCTCGGCATTTGGGCATAGGTCGAACTTTCAAAATGCCATAACTTGGCCAAAACTCAACCGATTTTCAAAAGGAAGGGCCTTTTAATCATAGTTTGACCCCTAGATCAATCGTACATTTCAAGTTGAAAACGTGATTTTGGATCGGAACATAAGTCAAAATTATAGTCCGAAAAACGGCATCTCGGCATTTGGGCATATGTCGAACCTTCAAAATGCCATAACTTCGTCAAAACTCAACCGATTTTCAAAAGGAAGGGCCTTTTAATCATAGTTTGACCCCTAGATCAATCGTACATTTAAAGTTGAAAACGTGATTTTGGATCGGAACATAAGTCAAAATTATAGTCCGAAAAACGGCATCTCGGCATTTGGGCATAGGTCGAACCTTCAAAATGCCATAACTTCGTCAAAACTCAACGCATTTTCAAAAGCAAGGGCGTTTTAATCATAGTTTGACCCCTAGATCAATCGTACATTTAAAGTTGAAAACGTGATTTTGGATCGGAACATAAGTCAAAATTATAGTCCGAAAAACGGCATCTCGGCATTTGGGCATAGGTCGAACCTTCAAAATGCCATAACTTCGTCAAAACTCAACCGATTTTCAAAAGGAAGGGAGTTTTAATCATAGTTTGACCCCTAGATCAATCGTACATTTAAAGTTGAAAACGTGATTTTGGATCGGAACATAAGTCAAAATTATAGTCCGAAAAACGGCATCTCGGCATTTGGGCATAGGTCGAACTTTCAAAATGCCATAACTTGGTCAAAACTCAACCGATTTTCAAAAGGAAGGGCCTTTTAATCATAGTTTGGACTCTAGGTCAATTATACATTTAAAGTTGAAAACGATTTTATCGATTTTCTAGCTCCCGGGGCGAAGGACTCCAACCTTGGAAGTTTCGAGCTTATGTTCCAAGCTTCAAGTCTTTATCTCTAAGGGTGTCGAGGAAACGCGCGTTCATACAGACGGACAGACGGACAGATAGCAAGGCGGACATTGTACAAACCCAATATACTATATACCTTCGGTATCATAGTATAAAAAGTAAAAAAAAAACATAATGAAGAAAAGCGGCTTCATTAATGCCAGGCAAACGGCAAATGGGCAGACATACATACGTACAACGTGGCTGAGAACGTGCCGCGCCCAACTGCTACTTTGTCATTTAACATTTGGCAAACGTATTAAAACACCCCATCATTGCCTTAATTAAGAGCCATAAAAGCACATTTACTTATTGTACCACGGTTCAGACACTCGGCTACCTACCACCCGGGCAAATGTGGCACGTCTTTACGCTTTATTTATGCCCAACTCGGTCCACGGCCAACCAGTCAAAAGCGGCCAAACACAACCACCCAACCAGCAAACCGACCAACCACCCACCCACTCCCAACTCCCCACTTCCCATTCCCCACTTGGCGATGGCCAACGACTGCTCGCAACCAACATTTGTCGTGCTTAATTCATGGCTAAAGTTGGAATTAAGTGAATTTTACGTTCATTAACGTGCGAGGGTTGCCCCCAGGTTCTCTCGGTGTGTGTGCGTGTGTGTGTGTTTGAGTGTAGTGGATCTTACTTGTAGCCAGAGTAAGTGGTGGGGTTCACGTTATGGCACTTTCTGCTGCATGGGCACTTTTTGTTGTGGCTGCTTTTGGCAGACATTGTTGATAATTAGCTGTGCGTCTAATGTTGCCCTAATAACGTAAATTTGTGGCTTATTGCAGAACAGAGTCGAACATTAGAAATAAAGTGATGATTGGAAAGGGTAGGCAGCATCATAAAAGTATATGTGAAATATTTTCAAAACAATTTTATTTGCGCAAATAAAGGTAATGTAATTGCAAAGAAGATAAAAATAACAAAACTGGAACATTTCCTATGGATTTGAAAAGTAAATTAATCAAGATTAGGTTTATTTTAGATGGAATAAGAAAGCAACGAAAGGTATATTTTAAATATAATCAGATATCGGTTGAGTGCAAATTAATTTAAGATCTAAATATATGGCAGTTTGTAGCTTGCAAAGACATTTTTATGCTCCCATTCAATATTTATTGTTCTATTTACTTTATAATAATTAAGAAATAAATTATTCTAATACTTTAACTTCACATTTGATATTTAAAAGTTTATCCAAAAACTTGCCAACTAATTGGGCACAAAAAGTTTAGCTAACAAAAAAAGAACTTGAAAGAAATAAAGTTTTTAATGGGAGATGACTTTTTGTGTGTGTCTCTCTGCATGCTATCAACCAACTAACTAGCCCAAATTGTTGACTATGTTAGCCACTCAAATATCCAGTTAAAGCTCTCACACAGAGTAGCGCAGAATGAAACTAAATCCAAACCCAAACCCAATCCCTCCAAAACTGCAGGAAATGTGCCGCAATGCTACGAATAGCCTGTTAATTAGTCTCACTTAGAAAATAAACTGCAGTAATTAAGAGAAGGCAGCCAAAAACTCAAACGAAACTCCACCCACCAAAAACGCCCAAAAAACTACTCGCAAATGCTCAAAAAAAAAAAAAACTTTTTTTTTTGTTTTTTAAATTCCACAGAGTGCACAAGTGGAATGGGTTGGGGAGGGGAATGAAATGGGGTGGTGTGGAGTGAGCATTTTAATTTCAACGCTAGAATTCTAATTAACAAACAAATCCGACAAAATACACAGCAGTAAAGAAATGCCCAGGAGAGTGACAACGAGAGGAAGAGACAGCCAGAGAGAGCGACAGAAAGATAGAGAGAGAGGGAGAGAGGGAATGAGATGGAGCTGGAGTCAGCAAAAAAGTATGCTATATAAAAACTCTAGTGAGTTGGAGGGGGAAAAAAGCGAAACGGAAAACCCTGTGAGCCATGATCTCCCAATTTAATATTATAATTGCTACAATTATCATTCTCATGCCATTTACACAGCAATTGCACAAAAGCAAAAACAACAAAGTAACAAAAACGACGGCGACGTCGTCAAGAAAGCAACAAAAAAGGGCAGCACGTCAAGTGACTGGCTACGGGATATGTACGGCGAAATAAAGGCAATTACCGGAGCACTGCCTACCCTCCAGTTTCCTATACATACATATATATATAAATATATATATATGCTCTATATAATGCTGACTCCACCCACAACATTCTCGCGTGCTCTCTAACTTTCTCTCGCTCTCTCTTTCGCTCGCATATGCATTCTCTCGACGCATGCGTTGCAGAGCCACAGGCAGTGGCAGAGGCAGAGACGCCGACAGCTGGGGCAGCATCATCATGGCGGATAGAATGAAGATGATGATGGCGTTGATTATGCGTCGATGCTGGCAGCGGCAGCGGCAACTTCTAATGGGCGCATTTTTAAATTAATGGCTCAACTTTTCTCGTCCGCCTCGCCGATTTTTTGACTATTTGCGCTAAATAATGATAATTTTGTCAATTTGAGTGCAAAAAAAAAAGGTTCTACACTTTTTAACTTTGCCTAGTTGGCATTTTAGCTCAATGATGCTGATTGGTTGAGTTTAACTAAAGCCCTGAATTCATGTGCAATATGTTTTGCGAATTCCACACAAAGTCAACATAAAAAGTATGCCATTAAAAATGTTGTTGCAATAACGAGAACAGCAAACATTAATTGATTGTACATAGTTAATAATTTGAGCCGAGCTAAATTGATTACAAAATGTTTGCAGCTGTTATTATGAAATTAATTTGTCATCAAACAAAGAAACACACTACGACGAGCAGACAATATAAAAATCTGCATAAAATCAACCCTCAGTTGGATCCCACAGTTGTTCTTGTGCCTAGAAAATCATGTATTTTCAGTTAGAACGCAGCAAACATGACAAAATAATCACAAATGTTATGATAAAGTCGGTGACAAGGGTATATGTTTGTATGATAACACTCATTGAGCCCATGTAAATGAGTTTTATCGCTGGGGTGGACTAATTGAATTTGATAAAATTGCTGACACTAAGTGTTAAAGTTGCCATAAGTGGTGACAAATGCTTTCTAAGAGCCCCAACTCGTTTCGAATGGGGTTTTTTTTTCTCTGTTTTCTTTTATCTATACTCCCCTCTTTGCCCTTCATAGTTGGATCATCAGTGGAAAGTCCAAAGTACAGTTAAGCAATAATCAATTGCTTAGCAATGGTTGTATTAATTTCAGTAGCAAAAATAGTTTTGTTGCTCTTCTTGTTTGACTTGTCACTACCTTGTTGTTGTTGTTGTTGTTCTTGTTGTTGTTGTGGTAGTCATTGGGTTTTCAACAGAAGTCGTTTAGTGTTTGGCTACATGTCATGTTTGTATTTCATAGATAAAATAGCGCAATTGTGCCAGCACAAAATATGTGTAATTATCGTTGTCACTAATTAAAGCGCTTGGGCGCGTGTTTGTGTGCATTTTTTTCTTTCTATGTATTCCACATACTAAAAATTGCATCTTATCTATATTGGGAGAAGCCTTAGACAGATTTCTATTCTCGGATGATTTTTGCTAACAAAATCATAGCAGACAAACTGTCGTTGTATTTATTACAAATCCGGTCTACGTGCAATTAGTTAAAAACACTCAGTTACTCCCAATTAATATAGCTTTTTCGATAAAGTCGTTTTATCTGAAGACCAGGTATGTAATTATTCTTTACTATAAATATGTGGTAGCTGCACACCTGCTAAATAAAACTGTGAAACTTAATCACAGCCAACATAACTGCCATTTCACATTATTATTTGAATTCAAACCGCTTGCAACGATATACCCGACTTATCGATATCTTATAGTGCTGCAGTGTTGTTACAGCTATCGGTAATAGTTTATATTATACAGCACTTTTTTCATTTACAGTTGCTCTTAACAGCTGTTAGCAATTCATTAGCAGCGCAATAGCAAAAATAAAAAGAAGAGAAACAAAAACAAAAGTGGATAAAACAACCTAACAACTGATTTCTTTGGTTACAATTAAAATTGTTGGGTAGAAAGCCAACACAATTGTGTTACTCAATATAAAAAAACAGAATTGTGTGGATTGCATTACCTAGAAATGCTTAAAATCTCAACATAAAATTTTGCTTACGATACGTTTTTTTGAAAAAAGTGTAAATTATGCAGAAGCAACAACAATATTTACTTACTTTTACGCTTTTATTATGCAGCATTGTTGTGACAAAAACGAGTCCATTCAGGTGAGTCTGTGTTTTGGAATTGGGCATATTAGGCAAACAAATCGACAGGCGGCAGGCAGGGAAGGTTCCAGCGCTTTTATTTGCGTAGGCGGCGCTAACGCAAAAAAAAAAAACAGAAATAAGAACAAAAACAAAAGACAAACATTTGCCAATGTTGGCATAAATCTTAGCAAAAAAAAAAAGTAAAAGGTAAAACAGTTGGAGCAAAGCAGGAACTGCAATCGATATTTCGATAAGCCGAGTACACTGCGCTCTTTCTGGTAATGACATCAAGTTCAAGGTTACCCCATTTACCCACATATTTATATCCAACCAACACCTTAACTACTCATAGACAAAGAACCACAACAAATTACTCACACGGTGGCATTTTCTTTGTTTTTGCAGCGCACTTGACATATCAGATTCGGGCATCGCTTTGGGCAACGCCTCGGATGAGTCAAGCAGCTCCGCCGAGCAGCCTTTGAAAAGACCCAGCGCCGCTGATTTTTCCGATGAGGATGATGATGATGATTATTCGCTGTATACGAATGACTTGGGCAGAGATGCACAGAGCTGGGATGTTTTAATATTCACACAGCAATGGCCAGTTACTACCTGTTACCACTGGAGGGAGCAGGATCCGTCGCATGAATGCACCCTGCCCCAGAAGAAGGAATTTTGGACCATACACGGCATTTGGCCAACGAAATGGGGTCACATTGGACCCAACTTTTGCAATAAGACGGCTGAATTCGATCCTGATCAACTGCAAGCGATTCTCGACCGTTTGAACACCTACTGGATGGATTTGGAGGGAGATGCCCCGCAGGAGGATCTGTGGAAGCATGAGTGGCTCAAGCATGGCACCTGTGCCTCTATCCTTTCCGATCTAGACAACGAGCTTAAGTACTTTGGACAGGGCCTCAAGTGGAGGCAGAAGTACGTGATATCCGATCTGTTGGATGGAGCTGGCATACATCCCGACTCCAATAACACGGTCATCGCATTGAACAATGCCATTGTGCGCGGCCTCGGCAAGAATCCCTCCATCCATTGTCTGTTTGATGGCAAGCATGGCATTAGCTATTTGTCGGAGATACGCATCTGTTTCAACAAATCGCTGGAGCTGATTGATTGCGATGGCGTCAAGCTGGGCGATGTGGTTGCCATTAAGTATCCAGGCGGCACGGTGAACACCAATTGTCACATTGGCAGTCCAGTGCATTATCCCAGCCTGGTGCCGCCAACGCAACGCAAAGAGGATTGGAAATTCCCGCTGGTCAACGTATACAAACTGTTGCAATTTCTGATGTGGTTCACATTGTAGATGAGATCTGTCATTGACTTTGTTTTTCTTTTTCCGTTGTTTTTGTTTTTTGTGGACCCGTCTCTCGACAGAAATTACGCTAATTAATCATTTGTTATGTTCCACACAAAAAGATTATTTCAAACTAAAATTAAAACTAATTTCACCAATTTTTTATGGCACTAAAAAGCGCATCAGCTGCAACGTTGATTTGTTGTTTCCCAAACTCGAGGCTAAATTGTATTAAAACTTAGACACACGTGATCGGTACACCATATCAGAATCACTATATATATATATATTTATATATATATATTATGACGAATGCGTTTATACGGATGCCCTGAATTGCGATTTTGCATGGAAGAGAAGGAAATTCATTTTAATTCTTGTATATATGTATTTGTAATCACATTGAAGGAACTCCGCATAAACGTATTTATGCATGGAAAAAATAATTAAAAATGTTTGCTTTACATTTAGAACAAATTATTGAACTATGTTTACTCTTTGCCCATTTGATATCTTATCACAATTTTGCGTCTTTAGACCAAACTGCTGATAATATTCTTGCTTGTTTAAACAATAATAATAATAATAATGATAATAAAAAAAAGACACGACACACTCACAAGATATATATATATGTATATATATATAAATGTATGTTATTTAAATATTTTAGATTTTGTATCTAGTTATTTTATAATTTAAGGCTTCATCATAGTTAGAGAAGCTGTGAATGTAACGGTTATTTTTTGAATATCGAAAGATTTAACTGTTTATTATGGATAACTATTGCTGCTGCGTTGAGTTGCCATTGTAGGTGGCCTTATCCTCATCATCGTCCTTTGTATCCGCCAATCGACGTATATTCGATTCACCATAACGCGCCGGCTTATATCCAAGGGAACGGGGCTGTGCCACTTCGTGCCCCTGAGATGCATCGCCGGTCGGCTGCGACCCAGCTTCAGATCCTGCTGCATTTTGTGGTGCAGATTGTTGAAGGCCCGGTCCCTGCGTCGAACGTAATAGAAAGATGTCCATATTACGTCGTACGGCACTGTCAAAGCAAAGGAAAAAAAGATTTAATAAATCAGATTTGCATCAGATTGTTTTTAGGTTTAGCTTACGCATCATCGCGAACTATACGAGGCTCCTCGTCTGGTTTTGTCCAGCCCATCATCTGGCTGAATCGCTGTCGCAGACGTTGTAGTCCCATGCGATTCACGTAGTCAAAGGCCATTGCAGCGGGTGTGAAGATTGCCCAGATTATGCTGGTCAGCATGTTGAACAGACTGTTCCTGCTGCGCACCACACGATTGATTTGCTCACTTTGGAGCACCAGTAGCACCGCGTTGGGCACCAAATTCAATTCGTTCAACGTTTTTGCTTCGTCGTCTGGTTTGAACTCACGCCTCGGATAGCTGGTGGCCATTGTGAATTCGCGTATATTACTCCCGGCGAGCAGTTCATCCAGCACATACTTGCGCACCGTAGACAGCGTTTCCGCGGCGGGAAAGGTATTGGTGCGTGTTGTGCCACCGGGCAGACGGATTTGCAGGCGCGCCTCCGTCCCGGAGCTGAGTGATCTAACTGAATCTGTGGTCGCCGTCGAGTTGCTGGTGGTGCTTGGCACGTCTGCCGTTACGGATCTTCGATTCGCATGCTCCGCACGATCGGCGGCTATTTGGGCAAGAATCCGCTCCCGTGTCTGCTGCTCTTGCTGGCGTTCCCGCTTAATGCGATCCTGGTGAAGTTTGAAAAAGAGATAAATTGTGGGTTTTTTTTCTCGGGTTTTTAACTCACTTGTAGCTTTTTTAGCTCCTGATCTCGGGTGAGCGCCTGCTGGACTTGTGATTCGCGACCCTCGCGCCGGCGTCGCAGCTCGTTCTCTTTGTCGCGACTCTTTTGTTCCTCCTCGCGTTCCTTTCGCCGCTGTTCGACGAGACTCTGTATATCCGCAGTCTGTAGTTCCGCTTCCTCGGCGGACGAACGTGCTGCCTGCGCCTCCCCTTGCAGAGGTGTTGGTAACGCAATGTTTTGTATAGGAGTGGGCAATATCGAAGTGGCGGCTTCGGTTGCTGTAACCGCTGTGGCAGCGGTTGCTGCACGTTTCTCGGCAGCGGCTGCCGCTGATAGCGACGCTGCAGTTGGCTCTGGTGGAACAACAGCAACTGGAACAGCTGGTTCAGTTGATTCCACTGCAGCTACAACTGGTTTAGCTTCAGCTTCAGCAGCTGAATCAGATTTCTGATCTGTGACTTCTGATTCCGACACATCCACCGTCTTTACCGGCTCTGTTTTTTGAGTTGGTGCTTCATCAATGTCTGCCCCAGCAATGCTGCGGCTACTGTCATTATCAACTACTGCTCCGCTGCTGCTCGTTGGGGCATCCGGATTTGATTGCTTGCCCGCCAAGATCAGCACTTTATCGATTTTAGCTACGAGCTCCTCGACGCTTGCAACGATGCCCGTGGCAATGTCCAGCGGAGTTCCAGATTTTCCAATGAAGAAAATTGATGGCACTGGTACTACTTTGTCTGCAATCAGTTGGGTTCATTATTAGTATAAAGAAGATAATTTAGATAAGTTTTGCAATTAAAAGTGGAATTTAAATTGTTCGGTTTAAGAACAATTCCCATTTTAGCCAGTTCTAATACCCTATCCTTTCACTCTTATTGAGTGTTCACTGTACTCACATAGCGAACTAAATTGAGCGTAGGTTTCACTATTGCCTTGTATTTTGACGGCCACAAAGTCGGAAGTTTGTAGCTTTGTGTTGATAAGCGAGTCATTTAGCAGTCTATCCAGATTGGCGGACATCTCATCCTGACCTATAATTTAAACACAAATGTCCAATTTGGCGAACATGACGTGGTGAAAATTGATTTTCATATTATATTCGATTTGCATTTTGTCGCTATTTATTACCTGTAATGTATACAACGAAGATGGCATCTTTGGCCTTGGATTCTGCCACAGCTTCAGCAATGTTGCCCGTGTGCCAATTCATGTTTGTTTTCTGTTTGGGCGATGGTGTTACAAGCAATAATTTTAGACTGGTATTTCACAAATATATTTTTTCCACCTGACATTTATGGGATAGTGATGAACTTATCGCTCGAACCTTGTTATCGATAGTCACTTTTCAAATGTGCGTAGTCAAGATAATAAAAATCTGCATTTATTTATTAAAAATATATTGAAAACATTGAAAGTAACAGCTAAATACATTTAGTCAACTCGGGAAATCGAGGCTTGTTTAAATCCTCTGTCACTTATCAAAAACAGCTTCCTTTTACTCAGCGGCAGAATCTACAAATACGGAAATATTAATTGTCTGACTTGACACCCAAAGAGTAGACCACATACCATCGTTTAAGTCCGAGCAGACAATGGAACTGGCTGGCGTCACAGATAACTCACTGCGCTCCAGGTTCGGCAGTCGAGCAACTCGAACACAACATCGTTTTGGCTTCGCTTTCAGTTGAAAGGAGCGTCCTCCTCCTTCTTCAGCTTCTGGTGCCTGTTGTCCTTTGATACGCTCCAAATTGACGCGGCATTTGCGTAGCTGGACATGCCACTGAGAGTTTACATCGCGCTTTGAAATAATGTAGGGGTGCCGAGGGATTTTAATGATCACCTTTTTAATTTTTTTTGGATGCGACATTTCACGAAATTGTGGAAAGCAAAATGGTTCAAATGACGCTATGCGATCAGCTGATGTGCTATCGATAATTACATTCAAAGATTTTTCGATTTATTTTTAAATACTTTGCGTTGTTAATTGTCATTATTACGTTTAGTTTATTAATTTTGCATAAATTGTCAATTAGTCTATAATTGCTAAATACAATTAATCGATTAATTCGAAATAGTGGTTAAAACTTAGTTTTTGCGTTGTGCAGCACTATTCACAGGCATTGTTTTTGTGTGTCATTATTGCAGAGGGGATATTGAGAGAAAAATTAGATACTTTAAAAAATTTACGTATTTATTGAGACCCATAAACGACTAGCAACAGCCGACAGCAATGAGCGATGTACAAACTCTGATGGACATGGGTTTTCCCAAAGATAGAGTGTGAGTGCATCTTCAATAAATATATTCTCACTTCGCCGGTTTTTTAATTCAATTTTATTTTTAAGTGAATACGCTTTGAAGGTAACTAACCATAAGGGCGTCGAGATGGCCATGGAATGGCTGTTGGCCCATGTTGACGAAGATATACCAGGTGCAGTAAGTGCTGCCGCTGCACCAGCAGCAGCATCTACTGCCACAGCCACTGCAACAGAAGACTCGGCGCCGAGCAGCAGCGGCACCAGCGAAGATCCCATTGCCAAATCGTTGAAATGTGACGATTGCGGCAAGGTGCTCAAAGATCAGACAGAGGTGGAATACCATGCCGCAAAGACCGGTCACGCCAATTTCTCCGAGTCCACAGAGGAGAAGAAGGCCCTCACCGAGGAGGAGAAGAAGGCGCAACTGGCTCTCATCGAGGAGAAGCTCAAACAGAAGCGCGTCGAGCGCGAGGAGCGCGAAAAGAGTGAGGCTCTGGAGCGTGAACGTAATCGCATACGCTCCGGTAAGGACATGACTGAGGCACGCCGCCGCATGGAGGAGGTCGAAATGAAGAAGATCGTCGATCAGCGTAAGCGCGAAAAGGAGGAGGAGAAAGCTGCACGCGATCGCGTTCGAGCCCAAATCGAGGCTGACAAGGCGGCTCGCAAAGCCAGGTAAGTCAATCAGCTCAAACTTTAGAACAATCACTTGATTCATACAAGAACCTTGCAGGGAATTGAAGAATAGTCCCGCTGCTGCGCTGTCGGATGCTGTTCCCTCGGTCAGTTCGACTACGACGGCCACATCGCCAACGGGTGTAAAGTTACCTCCTCGGGATTACACCGAGACACGCATCCAGGTGCGACTGCAGGATGGCTCCACGCTGTCCTCTGAGTTCAATGTGAAGGAGCCGCTGTCCGCTGTGCGCGTCTTCATCCAGGTTAAGACTGGCATTGAGACGCCCTTTGCTCTGATGACCACATTTCCGCGCAAGATCTTTGCCGATGATGACTATGAGAAACCGCTGGAGGCATTGGGCCTGGTGCCCTCCGCTGTCGTCATTATGACCAAGTCGAATGCGTAAATCGAATCCCACACAAAGAAACACAAAACCAACTGCAGCAGCAGCAACTACAATTAACAAACATTTATAAACGATATTATATTCGTAAAAAGTATGGCGGGATATTTCCAGTCGCCCTCTCAACTAGGGGCGTTAAGTGTACGATTTTAAATAAAAGCTTAAATTAAAGTTTTACAATTTATACAATCGGTTGTCGTTAATTCATTCAGTTAATAAGCAACAATTCTGGCTAACAAACATTTATAATTGCCACTTTATTAACAAACACATTGGTTTCATTCCAGTTTCCTAAGAAAACAGCTGGGTTAAATTTATTTCCAGTTAATGTCGTGATGAAAGCTTAAATTAAAGTTTTAAAATTCATAATTGTAGCATTCTTATAATGGAAATATGTTGCCAAAAATTCTTTCAGTAAAATTATGGCCAAACCGTTGATTATTTTCGAAAATCGCACTCAAAAGTTGAGTAAATTTCTTTTGTCAATAAAGACGGTTAAAGGCATGATTTGTTGCCAGTGAATAATGCACAATTATGGCTAACAAATATTTATAAATGCAATTTCCTTATTTGCTGAAATCACAGAAAATATAAAAATCAAAGCTTTTCATTTCCAATTAAGACATGATTTTTATATCAACGTTTTAACTAAAATTAATTACAATTAGTTTTCAATTTCATATATTTTTGCTACATGAAAGGCTGCACATAGCCTTTGATTTTCTTGACGCTGCGCTCCGCTGGTCGCACATTTAAATGCTGTCCGAAAATGGTGAACTCCATGTTGCCCACGTGCATGCCAAAGACGCACTCGCTCTTGGGCACGGTGCGCACCTTGTGATCCTCGCCCAGAAGCTTGAGCACGTTCTTCGTGTCCATGACACAGATGCCGTTGAGGCCAATTAGAGTGGAGCATTTGGATTGCACAACGCGCAGCTTGGCGCCATGAAGATCCATCTTTACCAGCTGCCTGCTGAACTCCTCGTAACGTTTTTCGTGCACCTGCGGCACCTCGTCCCCCTCCTCCAGCTCCAGATGCTCCCGCATGTAGCCACGCCACAGGCGGTGCAATGGCAGCGCCTGTTCATATTTCATCTGCCGCGTGGGCAGCGTATTCAGTCCCAGTTCGGCGTATTCGCGGCGATTCAACATGATCGATTTGTGGGTGCGACGCTTGCGACTGTGTTGCTTCTTGCTTTTGGTGCCGTGCAGCATGGTTATGTGGTTGGGTATGATGTTCACATTGCACCGATGATGCGGCACCACGAAATCGGTGAGGAATTCCTTTAAACTTTCTATGTTCCTTTCCATTTTAGGAAACTCTTCTTTTGTTTACAATTTCAAATGCGTTCAGCCAGGTACGCAGCTCACAAGCAAGAGCACAAATTTTGTCGTGTGTTGCTAATTTTTATTTACTTCAAACTTGGTCACTTTTGGCGACTTATTCTCGATTAGTTTGCATTTGTAAATATATTTTTAGCTACGTAGTTTCAATTTTATTGAAAATAAGACATAAAATCGGCAAGAGAAATTTATGTTGATCCGGCTACCATCGATTACAATCGCCGAACTTATCGAAAGAAAACAGCTGTATATGTTAAATAAGATCCAGTTCATTAACAGTTGATCCTTTCGCAGAGCTTGCCTCATTATTAATTTACTAAGCGCTTTAAAATTGGAAAATTAAACACATTATGAGAATTTTAAAATTAATATACATAAATATTGTGAAATCGTTATTATACCTACATATATCATTATGTTAAATTACACACTGTACAGTACAGCGCTAACAGATTTGGCAACATGTTGCTGGTCGTACAAGTGAGGCAACATGTTGCAAACAGTCAGCTGTAAAATACCAAAAATGTATCGGCTGGTCACACCGCTCATGTAAGCCCGGTCACATTGCCAGAAATTTTGTTGTTGTCAGTCCTATCACGACTTTCGCATAAACGACACGCATAATATCGGTAGAAAGACGCCGCGTGTGTTTCATGCAAAAGGCAAAGGAAAAATTTAATACATACACACATATGTATCGCAAAAGCCATTTCGCTGCTGCCTACCAAACTTCGGGCTAGTGTGTGTGATAAATTGTTAATAAAAAATAATATTGAGCCCCCCTCAAACCCGCCCCCAAAAACGTGACAAATGCACAAGTAAAGCAACAACAAAAATTTTTATACAATTGATTGCTGTCGGTCTCTCTCTCATTCGCTCGCTCTCTCTCGCTCTCCTCTCTCTCTCTCTGTGTGTGTGTGTCGAAATTAATGTGTGTGTGCGCCAATAAACCACAAATAACAACAGCAACAACAACAACAACAAATTAAAGAGACTTGCTGCATTTTAGTCGCTGTCGCGTTTTAGTTCGCTTTGAATTTTGATTTGTGTAAATTACACATGATTTACGTCTCTCATTCCGTCGTCGTCGCTGTCGCTGCTGCGTTCGCCGTCGCTGCACACACACACACACACGCACGCACGTAGTTACGCACACAGATAAGCAAGCACACGCATCCAGGCAGACAGACAGACACGCACACAAATGCGGAAGAGTCGCCGCAGTCGTCGCAATCTGCTTCCCCCCCACCGTTGTTGTTGCCTTCAAACAAAAAAAACAGACGCCGCCGGCGCCGTTCAATAATTTGTGCATCTTTCCTAAGGTAAGCCCATTCTATAACAACAAAAAACAGCATTTCGCAATTTTTTAAATGTTTTTTTTCGACATTTCATTGCACTCTGTCCTTTATTACGCTAATTTCACATTGTATCTCCTGCGTTCAGCTGAGTCGGCTTTGCCTTGGCGTCGGCAGCTTCGCAGCAGCAGCATTAGCAAAAAGTGTCAAGTGCGCGACGCTGACGGCGACGCCAACGACGTCGCTGCTCTCTCTCGCACTCTCTTTTACTGCTGCTGCTGTTGTTGTTGTCGTCGTTAGTGTTGCAAAACATGTGCACGTATTAAATAAGAAATTTTTTTTAAAGTTGATTAAATTGTCTGCTCTCCATGTAAACAAAACTTTAAAAAAAACGCCATACTTTGTATTTTTGTTTGCTCTCTCTCTCTCGCTCAACTGTCTCACGCATACATGCGCACACACATACGCACACTTTTACACAGCTTACACGGACGCGCTCCGGTCGCAGCTAACGGCACTTTTCTTCTTATTTTCCTTTGCCTTTTGCCTGTCGAAAAATGCGCCTAAAAATCTAATTCTCAGCTGCTTCCTCTTTCTTCTGCGTATGTTTTTTCTAATTGCAATTATTTAATAAATTTTTTTCTTGCAGTCGCAGCGGAAAAATCTACGAAATCATTCAAAATAATATGAATAATGTGCACTAATTAAATTCGATAAAAATAATTTTTAATGTGTTAAAAAAAAAAATTGATAACAACAAAATTGTGTATGTTGAACAAACAAACAAAACAACAACAACAAAATTAAAACAAACAAATGGGCAACTATTGAATGGCGGCCATTAGTGGCCCCAAGCGGCATCCATTGAGCAATCAACACCATTTCTCCCATCCAACTAACAGCAGCACCACCACCAACAATACACCCAGCCACAACACAAGCACCACCAACATCCGCAACAACAACAACAACATCCGCAACAATAGCAACAACAGCAGCAGCAGCAGCAACAACAAGCTTTATAGCTATAAAACGCCAGCTAATTCCCAGAACAATCAGCACCACCAGAACACAGCACCAAGCTACTGCACCACCAAAATCATCAAATCCTCCACTGCCAATTCCATCAATAACACCACCACCAACGCTGAGAAGAACAAGAGCAACAGCTGCCCAAATTCTTCAGCTGCTGCGCCGCGTAGCTCGATGAGCGTATCGATGTCACTGGTACAGGGTGGTGCTGCCGGTGGTGCGCCACAGGGCGCCAGCGCAATACTAGCAGCTGCGGCTCCATATTATCAACCGCCAGCGGTGCCACAGGATGTTCAACCGGATCGTCCAATTGGCTACGGTGCATTCGGCGTTGTCTGGTAAGTTTTTTTTTTGTTCTAAAAACTTTCTATTTTTTGAGTAATTAAAATCGATTAAGGAACTGAAATGATGGGATTTAGTATGGGGGATTATTGCATCACCTGTAGGATATATTCGAATTTTCAAATTAGTTGTCTTTAAATTTTATGATTAATTTCTGATTTGAAAGCAGTGATCCTGAAGTGTCAAAAATTTGTTTTAAATATTCTAATTTTCTAAATCTAAAAACTCGAGTAACTTCCGATTAGTAAGTCTTAAAGGCAAGATTTTAACTGTTTTGAGTAATCAATATAGCATTGCAGGGAACTGGAATGCTGTTCAGTTTGGTATGAAAAAATATGTAACAGTCAATCGGAGGCATCTATAGTATATATATACAGCTTCTAGTTGCATATGTGATACTTAAAATGTGTTTCGCTTAGTTCTTTTCTACTATTTTTTGTTTAGTTTGTTTACATGTGTTAGTGTTGGGGCGGGTGGGGGGTTGGGTTGGGTATTATTGTTGCTGGGTAGCTGCTTACTAGACTTTAGAACAAACATGTAACTGGGTTCAATGCCTTTTTGCCTGGCGGCGACCTTTGCCTGTGCGCTGCAGTCCTTTATGCCGCCTTGTGCCTTATCCATAGGCCTCACGTCCGTTTCGTTTCGTTTTGTTTTGTTTTGTATTTTTATTTTTTTTTTATTACCCCCTTTTTTTTTGCTGTGCGGTCTGTCGTCGCAGCGTCAACATTAACATCAGCTTGGTCGTCCTTCGTCCTTTGTGCCTGATGCATTTTGTCCCAAACGTAACGTAACGTAACCCAACGTAACGGTAGGGTGGTTTTTCTATAAAATGTTGCTAACCCCCTCACCCCCCACTATGCAGCCACCTTCCCTCCTCTTGCGCTCACCCTATATTTCTCTCTCTCTCTCTCTCTTGCTCTGTTTTGTTTTTCTGTCTTCTGTTCTTTTTGTTCTTTTGTGTGTTGCTGGTTTTGGCTCGCGGCTGGGCAAAAGTTTTTCCGCATCCTTTGATTTCAGATTTTTGCTACGAATGAAAATATTTTTTACAATTTTACATTAATTGTTGCTAAACGAGTTTTGCTTTTGTCGGATGTAACGGTTGATATTTTTGACTTGTTTTTGACAGCTGAGACTGAAATTTGGCAACGGCGCATGAGAATTAAACTTACAACAAATATTCATTCACGTGTAAAACGGCATATCCGGCACACAACAGAAGGGGTGGGAGGGAGGAAGGGAGGGGTGTGTGTGCAGAGGGGCACAGGGGCTTGTGTTGAGTAAACACCGAAGAGAAGCCAGTGAAAAACTGGCACACGCTAAGTGACGCCAAATAGAAGCAGCTGGAGGAGTAGGCTATGCGGAGGGGAGGAGCAAAGTTGAAGTTGGTGCTTAAAACTAGGCACAAGGAAGCTTTGCAGCGCATAAAGACGACAACGAAATGTGCCACAAGTGGTGGGAGTGAGGGGGCGGAGGAAGAGAAGTGTGCAGGCAGCCAGAGCAGAGTTAGGCCCTAAAGAACGAGCTGAGAGAAAAGCCGGCTTGGCTTAAAGCACACAAAACAGAACAGAACCCGCAGAATAGAGTCGTTGACGTTGGATTGGCTTTTGAAAGCAATCATCATGTTCTCGCAGTGCTCTGGTCTTTGGTCTCTGGCCTGGGTCGCAGTCGCAGTCGAAGTTGCAGTCATAGTCGGAGTTGCAGTTGTAGTCGGAGTTAAAAAAAAACTATATTAATATATTGCTACGGCGCACTGTAAATGCAATCAAGCGTTAAATTTAAGTGCCAAATGTCGAACTTGTTAGATGCCGTGTGGCCAGATGCCAGGCTAGTTTTTTAGTTTATGGGCACTACGGAGCAATGTGCCGTTGTGCCGCCTAGTAAGCAACAGCAGCAGGTGAGCAGACCTACCTCTGCAGACCTATATATATGTATATATATATGT
The DNA here is from genome assembly GCA_035042185.1 of Drosophila kambysellisi. Taxonomy (NCBI): domain Eukaryota; kingdom Metazoa; phylum Arthropoda; class Insecta; order Diptera; family Drosophilidae; genus Drosophila; species Drosophila kambysellisi. The sequence continues at coordinate 12,358,582 of JAWNLS010000077.1, read as the reverse complement.
GGCAGGAAGTTAAGCAGCATTGCTGCGAGACAGTGTCATAGACTGCTTTTATTATTTATTTTTTGGGGTCGTGTCCACTTGATACGCTAGCTTAATGAAGTTTGGCAACAGGGCAAAGTCATGCCCCTAAAATGGCTCACAAATATGCCTTGAAATTGGCAGCAGCATAATTTGAATTTTTGACACTAGAACTTGAAATGCTTTAACTAATTAACCAAACTAATGTGTTGTCAATAAAATGAATGTGTTGCGTAAACGGGCCGATTAATCAGTTCAGTTTACAATTCATTTCGTAGAATTGGGGAAATCATTTAGATGCACTGCTCCAAGCGCACACAACGAGATTAACCAATTAATGCTAGGCAAACTTCTACGAATTTTTCTCACTGCATTCAAGACAACAAACATAAACCAAGCACAGAGGGTGGATGGAGGGAGTCTGGAGAAGGGATAGATGGAGTAGTCAGTCGTAGGGGGAGGGGGAGGGGAGATGGGCAATGAAAAACGCTCGTTTCGGCCAACAAAACAAAAATATTGGACACAGACACAGACAGAGTCCGTAGAGTCCAGTGCTGCATAGCCTCTTTGTGGCCTGTGCTGCTTGCTGCACATGCAGTCGATGGCGAAGAGGAGTAGGATGAAGGAGAAGGTGAAGAAGCAGAAGTAGAAGAAGAAGAAGCAGAATTGTGCGGCATGAGCCGAAAAGAGCCGCAAAAGATGACCGAGCGAGCAGCGCACATCTTGGGCTTACTTAAACTACCTGCAACTGGTTTTTGAAGCAGCAGCAGGCAGGCAGGCAGACGAAGACGACAAGTCCAAGAACGGACAGTCGCGACAAACAGACAGACCGACAGACGGACGGAGAGAGGGAAAAGGAGAGGGAAAAAAAAACCTTTTGCCTGAATACAAAACTCGCTTCCTGCTGCACGACTTGTGGCCTGCTCTCTGAGCTCTGGGCTCTGGCTAAATGTATCTGGCCTGGTCAGGCACCAGCACCAGTACCAGACACAGGGACAGGCACAGGCACAGGCTGTATGCCTTCGCCTTAGCCGTAGCCTTAGCCTAAGCCACAGCCTCTGGCTAGCAAGGTGTCGTCGTTGTCGACGTCGTCGTCGTCTTCGTTGTTATCTGTTGGCCAGGCTAGCCTAGCCTGGCTTGCTGTTGTGCAGCGCGCGCCTCTCGTGTTCCTGTTATTTTCGATACCCTTTGCACTAGGGGTATTCTCGTTGATATGCACAAAATGTGTTGAAAGAAGAGATCACTTTAAATGCTGATGCATTCTGTATGCAACCTTTTCCTAGTTTTGATTAGCTTTAAATATCTTGAACTATAGCTGAAATCATAGTTTATATCTGTACTATTATCGAAGCGGAAGAACTCTTAGTTTTAGAAGTTGCAACCTTGCCACTTGTTAACTTCTTGTTGCTTCGTCTTTGCAGCTTAGTACTAAATGTATTTCTTATCTGCTTTATTCAGTTTAGGTTACTCTACATCACATCTTCTATTTACGTACTTAAATCCCAGCAAGGGTATCTCCTGTTCGTTGACGTGCACTTAACTACCTTGGCAGTGGTGCTCTAGGCTTTTGGTCTTTGATCAGGCGCAAATCCTGCTGCTAATCTCGAGTCCAATGGCCCTGCCCAGCTCAGCTTAGGCCCGCATCGCTGACGCGCGATTTCGATGCGATTCCCTGGCGTTAATCGACGCTGCCGCTTGCTTCCCCTCTGCGCTGCCTGCCTGCCTGTTAAGTGATTCCTCTCGCTCTCGCTTCCCCTTTCTATATCTATCTCTCTCTCTCTCTCTTGCTTGCCGCTGCACCACCGAAAACAAAAGCAATGCAAAAGCCGTGCATGCGACAGAGCATTGACTACATTGAGTACCACCGGGACACGTAGTTTTATTTTACCATCCACTATTTCTTTTCACATCGCTGTTGTTTTTCAGTTCTTTCAGCAGCCGCCGGAACAGCTGCTCTGCTCTGCTCGTGGCTGATGCTGTTTTTGTTGTTGTTGTTGTTGCTGCTACTCCTGGTGGTTGGTTGAACAACCTTCGACAGTTTTTAGCTATTTTGTCTGTCGCACAAACACACATACGTTCTGCAGACAGGCCCGCTTACAGGATATGTAGTCCCGCATATGTTTATCGTCTGCCACCACATTTCCATGACTCTTCTCATCTCCTCTCCTCGCCTATCCATCCTGTCCCGGTCCTTTCCGTCTCATCTCTCGCTTCGCATGAATTGTAGTAAAAACTTCCCTGAAAACAGTACGAACATCCCTTGCACTGCAGTTTTCCGTGACTAAAGTTTTTCCCAGCCTGTCTCTCAATGCTCTCGTTGATTTTCCCAAAAAAAAATTAATATTTTCAGTGTATGTGTGTGTGTGTGTGTGTTTGTGTTTGACTCTGAAAGTGTTTGAATAATTATCCTGTTTTTCATTGCATTCGTTGCTCTTCATTTGATTTCCCCCCTTTTTCCTGCTATTCCATTTTATAACTGCCATTGATTGCATTGGCAGCCAGCAATAGTTTTTTTATTTGGTTTTTTATCCATTTTTAAACTTTGTGTTATTCATGATTTCGAGCGGGTTATAGTTGGGCTTACGACAGATCCCTGCATAAATTATTAACTATTCCAGCTTATAATTGACAGAGAATGTTTTCGGTTTTTAGAAGTTTGGCAACAGCGCACAGACTGTTTACTGCCAATAAAGAGCAATCATAATTGCTTTAAAAATTTATACAGATACCATTCTAAGAAATGTACTATGTATATTTCAACTAGAGCTATAGATTGTATTATTTTTCTAGTGAAGACGCTTGTTGTTATTTAATGGCATTTGGTATTTCCCAGTATAACCTCAAGTCATCTAATCTTTCTGATTGCCTGCCTGCCTGCCTCTGCCTGGCTGTGAAATGCGGCAACTGCGGCAAACAGCAATAACAACAATCTTTAGGAAAATACAACGTTCATCGCCTGCTGCTTGCTGTAAATGCAATTTTCGTCCATAAAAAGCAACTCAAGTGCTGCCTCGGCTTTAGGTAGCGCCCAATAACAATGTGCTAGTTTCTATCGCTTCACTTCACCATCCTTGTATATCCTGATAATACTCCTGCTCCTGCTCCAGCTCCTGCTGAGGTCGGGCCCAAAACTATTTTGTGCTCTGCGCTCTTTTGTTTTTGGCCAAACATTTGCCGTACGTTGCCAAAGAATTACGCACGCAATTTTGTCTACAGCTTCATTGCGCCCTCGCATCGCAAACACACAATTTATATATATATATATATGTATATATATACACACACACACATATTTATATATATATACTAACACATGTGAGTCACTTGCTACGGCCAGCTTAGTTTACTTGAATTACGTTCTATGGTTCAAGTGAAGCGCAAATGTATCTTTGAGTTTTATATTTTCTATCTTTGTCTATTTCGCTCTCTCAATCTCTCTACCTCTCTCCCTCTCTCTCTCGTACAGTCGCCTGCAGCTGCGGCTTTAGGTATCATGTAACAGTCACAGCAAACACTCTGGCAGCGTGGTATGTTTGCACACTGAGCAAAATTAAGTATTAAGTTAAAAATGCGTTAAATGGGAATAATGAAGTTGTGCAAAAGCAGGAACTATCTCCGATAAAGTATATATATTCCTGATCAGCAACAGCAGCCAAGTCGATATCGCTATAGGCATATCTATTCGTCAATCCATATGAATATCTCCATATCTCCAAGAGAATTAGTGCTGGAGACTTCTAATTTGGCATATGGGCACTCTTAATCTGTAATTAATCGATAGCAGCATTCTTACGTGCCTCAACTTGATTGTAGTGGGTACCTTTTTCTCTCTGTGTGTGGCATATCATGAAATAGTTTTCCATTGCGTCTCGCGCCGCCCAAGTTGGCTTGCAGCAAACCTTCTGCGTGCGTTCAAAATGAAAAATAATAGTCAACAAAGTGCCACCAACGAAAAAGCTTTAGCCCAGCGAGACTTTAGCTCCCTGCACTCCCCCCTGCCTCCCTGCCTTCCGACCTAGACTTGCCTCAGTCGGTTGCAGCAGCAGCAAACCCAATTCACCTACAGCAAAATGCATTTACACGCGCAGGTAGCTGTCAAGGTGTGTGTGCTTGTGTGTGTGTGGTGTGTGTGGATGCGTATGTGTGTGTGCCAAATAAATCATCGTGTGCTGTTGTTGGACAACAGAACGAAACGACGAGCGATGAACAAAACTCTTTGCTACAACCAACGGATCGTAAACTACATTGGAAAACTGAAATAGACAATTCGTCGAGTCGCAGGCGGTGGGCGGGTGATGGTGGGGCTAGCAGCAGAGGGAGGTGTAGTTAGACAGCTGGACAGTTGAACTGGCAGCCGGCGGGCAACTACTTGAACCCGAACTTAATGAAGCCACTCGTACACAGCCGGTCCACAACCAGAGATAGAGCCAGAGAGAGACAGCTACAGAGAGAGAGAGGGAACAAACCCACAACATTCGAATGCTATCTGGGGGGGTGGGAGGGTGTTGTGGAGTAGCTGGCAGGCGTTAAGCTGCCTAGAGGGCAACAGCTCCCTCTCCCTTCCCCGTCGTTCACGTTCTCTGGGCCAGGGAGAAACTAATTAAGTTTTGCGTCAAACTATGAAACAACTGGAAAAATGTTTGAGACAATTTATGTATACGTTTCCGCAGCGATGATTTAAAGCTAATACTACGCTTGTCAAAGGCGGCTCGTCAGCATTATTTTAAGCCACTGTTTTCTTTTTTCCAGTGTATTTTGTAACACATATTTATGACGGAATAGAATACATTATGCAATGGTTGAGAACTAGAGAGTAGCATCAATTATGCATGTTGCAGAGAATACAGGAGAAATGCGAGAGAAGACTGGAACAGCATTCTACAATATAAATATATACATACATATATATACATATATATATATATATATATATAGCTTAAGCAACATTACTCACATCACATCCTTTTTTTTAATTCGCATTTCCTTTATTAGTCGTTGCGTTGTCGTTAACGTGTGTGTGGCTAATTTACTGTTTGGCTCATATAAACATTTAACCTATTAAGAAACGTTTAAATATTTGTTTTAAAAAAAAGTAGATTTTCTAATATTATTATTATTATCGTGAGCCCTTCGACTTTCATCATTTAATTGCTTTGCTGCTTATCAAGCATCTTCTGATCATAATCGCTATTGAGCATGTGCATTTTAATCACACCATTTCCCTTAGTGTTTTCCATCCGACTAACAGTGCTATTTATAGCCAAAAAAAAAAAAAAAGAAAAGAAGATAAAAATGCTGAAGAGACGTGCTAATTAAACTCCGCAGCCTCGTCATCATCAAAACGTTAGCGTTCTCAGCGTTATGGGGACAGGATTTGAGGTGGCTTTCAGCAGATGTTTTGGATGATGCTGTTGCTCCATGGAGCCAACTTCTCTTATATTTAGCACAATGCATGAGTCTTTTATTTTATATTTGTTGCTGTTGTTGTTGCTGTTGCCACAGGCACGACGGCACAAGTCAGTCAGCCGCAACGAGAAAATCGTGCGAGCGTTTAAGACGAGAAGTATCTGAAGTTGAAGTTGCAAACAGCTTCGGCAGCAGCAGCAGCAGCTTCAGCAGCCACCAACTGCTGTCATTGTCTGAGTCTGCTGCTGAGCCGGCTGTTTATGCTAAATGAGGGTTAAAAATGAAACGGCAATGAGCCAAGCTTCTGCCTCGTCTTTTCACTCGCCCTCGCTCTGCCCCTGCAACTGCAACTGTAAATGTCTGCGGGCTGCCCCAATCTTCACCCTCGCCGAGAGTGACTGCTGCTGTGTCGGACTGTTGCATATGGCCTCCTATCTGAAATCTTTTGTTGTATGAGTTTTGACAACATTTGCCACCAACAACCACCCACCCACCACCCGCCCCCCTCTCCACTGTCTTTGAATTGTTAATGCGGTGCAACTTTGATTTATCTGCTGCGGCTTCTGCTGCTGTTGCTGCTGCTGCTGCTGCAACGTGCTCTAAGCCCAATTTGTTACCACAATTTGTGCAGATTTTGTGTTGTGTGTTTGTGTGTTGCCTGTGGCAGTGTTAATTAACAATTGTGTCTGATTCCTGCTTTCGAACGTTAATCGATCTGGATTGACAGACATTCCATGCGCCTCTTGGTTAAGTTTGCCGCAATTGTGTGGCAAACTCAAATTTCCACCATTGGCCTTTTGTAGCTTTGTGTGTAAAATGATTGTTTAGCATTCGAACTTATGCATTATTTTCTTTGGTAATTATTTAAAATATGGATTACTTTAATTAGAGATACAAGCAACTTTATTATTCAAAACTCTTACAAATAACAGTTGTAAGCATTATAAAAGAGCTGTTTAAAGTGGTGCCAAGTTCATGCTAAGTGTAAAAATAGTAAAGCTTGCCACCTGAAGTTTGGCAACATTGCAGCTACAGAACTACACACAACACACACACACCTTAAGCATCTTCTCAATTCCTTTGTCGCACCCAAAAATACAAAATCAAAATAAAAAAAGCTTAATTTGTAATGCTTTGTAGACTTACCTTTTAGGCCGCGTCTAAAATCTCTTTTAACTGATGCTCTTAACATATTTCCTTAACCTCAATAATGCCACAATCAAATTCTGCCGCATTGCCGATTAAAATTCCAGTACCTGGCCGGTCGCCAGTTGCGTTTGCGTTTGCCACTGCCTGCGCCACTGCAATTGAGACTGCGGCAGCAGCGACTGCTGCATCATTGTGCTTGCCACACTAAACGCTTTTGACATTTCAATTAAAATTCTACAAGTCTCGTCTATTACGATGCGGTAATTGCAGTCGCAATGACGACGACGACGACATCATTGTTATACCCTCTAATTGTTAACTGTGTAAGTCAATGTATCTAGGGTATATAGTATATATATTATCAGTCTATGCTCAGTTTAAAAGATAAGTTATTCCAATTTTTGTTTCTCTATAGGTTTTATTATTATAAAAGAATAAGTTTAGTTTGAGCAGTTCATCATTTATTTCGACTTACAGGGCATCTGCTAGTCGATCATCACTTGCTCACTGGCTAAACATTTGGCAAATGTATTTGAAAATGGTTCAGTTGGCGCCACTGTCTGCTGTTTTTCTCTGTTTTTCTTTTTTTTTTTTCTTTGCACATTTTCCATGTGCTGTCAACGCTGAGAGATAATTAGACGGACGCGTTAATTGTGGCACTTTCAAATGTTTTGCGACATACGTACGCTGTTGCTTGTAGCTTTGACTCATCCATGAGTTGCATGAGCCACGCCTCAAAAATGTGGCACATATACATTTATGTGATTGCTGCTTATCTGCAGCAGCTGCTGCTGCTGCTGCTGCTGCTAATGTCTTATGACAAATGAGCAGCCGCAGTGACTGCAACAAGCAACAGCCACCTTCTCCCCCATCCCATCCTCCTCCTCCTCCTCCTGCTGCTGCTCCTATTGCTCCTCCTGCCTAATCCCCTTTCGTCTCCAGCTGCAGCTTTAGTCGTAACTTCATCTGTTTCCATCTGCTTTGTCAGTTTTCCCCATTTAGGTGCCGCTTCACATTGCTGTTGCTTTGGTTGTTGTTGTTGTTGTTGCTGCTGCTGTTGCTGCTGTTGCTTTTGTTGTTGTCATTGTCAGGCTGCTGTTGCATTTTAAGCCGCTGACATTTGTCTAGTCTGTGGATGGCAATGGGCTGATCTGGATTTGGCCACACCCAACAAAGGCAAACAAAGCTCTGTGCGCCACCTGCAACATGCCTCAAGTTTTGTTGTTTGTCTTTGCTGCCTCTGATTTGCCTGACATGCTGCATTTTCATTACATTTAAAAATAATTTCAATTGGCTTCTTTCCTTTTTTTTGTATTCATTTGCATACTTCCTTTTTTGCATTTTGAGTCAGCGGCAGTCAGCTTCTCATTGTCAACTGGCTTTATTGATGTATGATCTTGATTTCCGTACAATAAACAACACATGAACATGACAAAAGATTGCCAAACCCCCCCTCCGCAACCCCGCCCCCTGTTGCTCAACTCCTACGTCAACTCTTGTTGTTGCTTTGTGTGTCTCAGTTTTTTATATATTATTTTTTATTTTGTTGTTGCCTTGGCGCCTCCTCCAGCTGAACTGCGTTGGATGAAGATTTGTAATGGGAACGCAGCGATGACTGTGCAACGCGGCGCTTTTGGGGCAGGTTAACGTTGCTGCGCCGCTTTGTTGCCAATTTTCAATAAACTTCAGCTGTTTTTCTTTCTTTATTTTTGTTGTTGTTTGTTTGTGCATTTGTTGCAAAAGTTTACATATGTAGAAATGAAATTCCAAATGCGATTATTGCGCTCGTAATGAAATGTGAGCAACAATGCAGCTTAAATTGAAAGCCGACGAATTTCCCAGAATCGAATTATATGAGTTGCAAAGTTGTTTTTAATCAGTATACATTATTTGAAATTGCGTTGTATTCAACCATTTATTTATAGAATAATAAATTGAATAATTGTCGCGTAAGCCACATTAGCAACAATTTACAAACAATAATGCATAATAATTGTATATTTTGCATACTTATTTTCAATTATCCTTGAATATTTATATGTGTATAAACAATATGTACAAATATTCATTTATGACGAATTATTCAATTTAATGTCTCATGATTCTTAACAAATGATCCATTCAATTGCTCAGTCCAAAATCTCATTCTTTTGTTCTGTAGTCCAATTAGCCATGGAAATTGTATGACGATAAGAATCGAAGTTGATCAAATCATAAAAAAGAAACACAGACTTGAAAGCAGGTGGAAAACGGTTTTACCAAAACTGCTGCAGGTAACAAAACAGATCCTCAGAAAACCGACAATTTGTTGAGGCAAGGATAAAGTGTTTTGCTTTACAAGAGCCAAACAAAAGCCAGACAGGTTCCAGGTTCACTCAAATTACAGCTAGGGGTTGTTTTCACCACGGGATGCGATCCGAACAGGATACACACACACACACGCACAGGCACACCCATGTGTAGCTCAAGTACCTGTGTCCTTAAACAGGACTCTCGATCTCTCGCTCTTTCTTTGAAGCCATTGCAGCTGCTTATTGATTTGATGCACATGTCACAAATCGATTGGGTCTCTCCGTTTCCCTCTCATTGTGGGAGCAGAGAAGTTATGTCGATTTGGACTTGATCTTGGACACGGCAGATGGTCTGAGATAATACCGACGACACAAGTGGGCCGTTGACCCTGAGGGGTAGCAACAACAGCCAGCTCAAAAAAAAAAAGGATGAGCATGAATGTTAATATTGACGCAAGGTGGAGCTTGAAGAAGCTGTGCGCAAAACTTTGTGTGTGTGCGTGTGTGTGTGTGTGTGTTGCCTGCACCGTTCGGTTAGCCAATTTATTAACGAATTTTTCAACGAACCGGGCAGACGACCGACGACCAGTCATTGCTACATTGTTGTTGTTGTTGTTGTTGCTGTTGCTGCTGCTGCTGCTGCTGGCACGCATGCGCAGCAGCGCCAACGACGACGCAACGTTCATTGCACCCAAAAAACAAAAACAAAAAAAAAAACAAACTGAAAAATATACAACACAAAAATATAAAAAAAGAACAAAAAAAAAGAAGAATGAAATTTTCGTTGGGGTTTTTATTGTTGTTGTTGTTGTTGTTGCTGCAGTGTTTTTACGACAACAACTGAGAACCGGATGGTTTGGCAGTGCCCAGCTTTCTTGTCTGGCACAAGGGGTGTTGTGTGGGGTCTGCGGGGAGGGAGGGAGGGTTCTACATGGGCAGCTATGGCCAGGGGGGTCGTCAAACGTTGACCGATGCGGCGGCTTATGGCCATTGCGAGGCGTTCGCTGTGCAGTTTTTCATTGGAGTTGCCTTCCTTTTTGCCTGACTGCCTGTCTGGCTGCCTGTTGCAAGTTGCAAGTTGTTGTTCTCTTTCTCGTTGTTGTTGTAGTTGTTGTTGCCTTGCGGGAGCTCTCCAACCTATCCCAAGTTGAGTTTTGACACGCATCAGGCAAACCGAATGGGTTGCGGATGCGCACACCATGTTATGTGTGAGTGTGTGTGTTGTATAGTGTGTAGTGTATAGTGTGTTGTGTGTGTTGCCCCTCCCCCAGGCGGCAAAAGCGCAGTTTAAACATTTTTAATTGAACTTTTGCCTCCATGCAACAACATGAACCGACAACACAACAATGCGTCTTAACTTTTCTTTCTACACACTATCGAAAACCACAAGCGGGGGGCGCCGCAAACTTCTAGCGGTGGTGTGGGAAGGTGGTGGTGCTGCTTCTCCCTGCTGTGGTGAGGAGTGGCTTTTGCGGTTATTGATTAGATAGATATCATAAAACATGCATAAAGTTAGGTGGCAAACCTCAAGAAGACGACCCCCAAGACGACCCCCTAATCGGAGCCCACATGTTAATAATGGGTACACACATATTTACAGTTAGCCTTTGATGAGTCACATTTGGGGCAAGCTAATTGCGGGAACGAAGTGTGTTTAAGTCATTTGGCTCAGGGTGCAGTTGTGTAATTTATCCATGAGTCAATTGTTATTTATAGCTGATGAAATACGTTTCCTATTATGAAATGTGAGACGATTTTATTATTAGCCAGAAACAGATTTGTGTTTAATTCAGGTAATAAAAATAGACTCATTTCGAATTCTGATTAGACGTATCTTTATTCACAAATCATATGAATACAAGTTGGGCGTTAAATTCGTTATTTTTATTACCTGTTCACTAAATAGCTCTAAAATTTTATTCGCACATTATATTATTATATAGCTTAGCGTTACATTAATTAATGAAACCCGTTTTTTTAATTATCATTTCAAATTATATTTAACTAATTTTCTACCTTATCTATTTTACAGGTAAGTCGATGTTAACTAATATATTTATTATTGGATTGTTGCGTAAGTAAAAAGAACATAAAACCAACAACTGCGTTATGTATGACTAATTAATGGGTATGCCCCAAAGGGGGGGTGGTGGTGGTGGTGGTGCTGGTTGTGGTGGGGCAGTGTGGTTTAATTAAGTAACGCCTTAAACCCGCATGCGACAAGCACTCAAAACGTTTGCGCTTTCAACCAAAAAGTTTCTAAAAGTGAGTAATAAATGGAGAATGGTTAGGGGAAGGGGGGAATGGAGTGTGTGTGTGTGTGTGTTGAGAAATGGGTAGCCAATCAATAGACACGACACAAGTTGCATCGTAAAACGCATTCAACGAAACAACAGCAACAAAATGCATTAAATTTTCAATAAAAATGCGTCATAAAATAAATGTAGAAAAACATAACAAAAATGCACAAAGCACATAAATATAAATAAATAGAAAGAGAGACAAGTATATACAGAGAGAGAGAGAGAGATAGAGAGAGTGAGACGTGTTGCTAGTGGGAACATCTTTTTATACATCTGTATGGCAAAGTGTCGACAAAGTGCTTTAGCTCTCGGGTCTAGATGTATTCAAGAAACTCATGCTACAAAATGTTGTAGGGTCAAAAAAAAAAAACAAAAAAAAAATAAAATGCAGCAGAAACACGCATCAAATTGACACGCACATGTGAAGTGTGTGTGTGCGAGTGTGTGTGTGTGGCCAGAGGGTATGGGGTTAGGGGTTGTCTGCCTTATAGCTAAGTGGATGCCAACATATGTGCACACTCTCACACACACACACACACACACTTGCACACTCACACGGGTCTTGGGACGCGACTAATAATGGGTAGCGTACGTTGGAATGCATGTAGAGAAGTGCAGTAAAAATAGCAAACAATGCGAGTCATCGTGAAATCAATAAAGAAAGTAATTTGAAACGTGGCAACCGACAACGAAGCTGCGGCGACGTGGCATCAACAGGACAGAGAGTGAAGCACGCCGGCGAACACCAACTGGCAACCGGCAACTGGCAACCGGCAACCGGCAACCAGCACTCGCTCAGTGTCCAGTTCATGTCCAGGCCAAAAGGCAATTTATCTAATGGTAATATTGTATGGGCTATAAAACAATATTGGTGAAAGGCGAGGCAAGGCTAACTAATCTGCCAGACAAGGTGTTGCGGGCGGGGATAGTGTTGTTGTTGTTGTTATTAGCTTGCGGCAGTGGTAACTATTTTTAGGCGAGGCAATATGCAGGCTTCATTCTTAAATTACAGTTGCTGCTGCTGCTGCTGCTGTTGTTAGCCTTAATTAAAAAAGTACGTCCAGAATGATGCATAAAATGTTATATTATCTGCCACAACAGACAACAGAACAATAACCAAGATGGCTTTTGACCAATTCAGCAAACACAATGGCTAACAATTGTTGGCAGGACTCAATGTTGTGCTTGAATTTGGAATAGTGTTTTTCTTTTTAATGTATTTTTCTTTTATTAGTTCTCTTTACGACATTGTTTTTCGATTAAAAGAAAATAGTTTTCCACGAAATTCCGAAGCACACATATTGTTCCCATTATTAACAGATTAACATTAATTCGCTTTCAGCAGCGCGGAAAATGTTGACAGACAAGTGTGAACGCCAAGGGAGCGATTTTTCCAACGCTAAACATTTTTCCTCGACATAAAATATGGGCGGAGGGGGAGGGGGAGGCAGATTATCGATCTTATAGAACATGTGTTGTTGTTTGTCTACTTGTCATAGCAAATGGGTAAGAAGGGTATAATGGTTTTGTGCAAAAGCATGTGACACACAGCAAAAAGCTTGTACGACCACATAAAATATATACATTCTTGATTAGCAACAACAACCGAGTCATGTTATCGATACATATCGATAGACATAAATGGCACAATTTGAATGGCAGAGCCTTTAAATAGATAAATAATAAATACATTGGCGTGTTCTTGATGAACTGGATACATTTGACTAAGATCGGATTAGAAACACCCAAGTTATAGTCCATCGATAAGATATCGATCTCATAGCGCATCTGTTCTTCGTATCTTTGTCAAAGTTTTTCCAGTTGTTGTTTTCTTTGTAGATATTTGCTAAATTTAAATGGGGCCCCAAAAAGCCATTGATTTGTCAGCACGATCTCCATTGGCGGCATTCGCTTGATAATTTCTCTGGACTCATTCACATCGTCATTATTATCTATATTGAACATCATCATCATCATTAGAAACTTTTTTGTTGTTGTTTTTTTGTTGTCGCTGACTTTCGTTGACTTTTCTCATCTGCTGCACTCTGCACTTGGTATTTATTCAGCTGTTAATTGTGCACCCAGCACAACTTGGAACATATTTTCACTTTGGGGGCACAGTTTAACTATTTTTATATATACACACATCACACACACACACACACATACACATTAATGTTTGTATATAACTTTGCTGCCATATGTGTTCTTATTGCTCGTTTAGATCTTTTCTGCCTGCTTCGCTCTCAAAGTTTGTTGACCTTCGCAGTGAAAATTGTTGTGCGACGACAACTGAATTGGGTTGGGGGGAAAACTCTTCGCTCCCTTTCCCTTTGCCCCTCTCTCGGTCTGTTGTGTAAACAAAACATTATCTTGCAAATGGTTTTTAGCTGCCTTATCTTCTAGACTTCATCTGAGCGTCCCGTTTCCTTTTTGCTACTACTCCTTGGGCCTTTGATAAACATCTGGAAACATAAAAGGTATATTTCCCTGTAAAATTGATCAATTGATATTTTGGTTGGTGACTCTACAAATCCAGCATTCTTGTCATTTGCAGCAGCAGCAACAACAACAACAAGCATTTTCTCCCGAGAAAACCAAACATAATCGTTTTTTTTTATTCCTGCTGTGTTTTACCTGCTGTGCGCTAAATTTTCACATTTCCAACAATTTTCATTTTTTTGGGTTTCCTTTTTCTCATGGCTGTTTTTTTGATGTTTTGTTTTTTGGTGTGCACTCAATTTTGTTGCGTGGGCGTGGCAGCTGCAGTGGGATAGTGGTAAAAATCTTGAAATGTTGCGGACATGCTGCTGCGGCTAGTTTGGGGTAGGGGTGGGGGTGGGGGTGTGGCTGGTTCTTACCCCATTCTGTTTTGTTCTCTTTGCCAGACCTTGCCAATTCTCAGCAGCACAATAAAAATTTCCACCCAATTTGCCCATCGCGTAGCTCATTTTCGCCTTCCAATTCCGCATCTCTTTTTCTCACTTTAACTTTTCTTCTCGTTGCCGTTGTTGTTGTTTTTGTTGTTGTTGCATTATGCTATGCTGCTTTTCCCTCAGTCTCCAGAGAACTTTTGGCTTGGCTGGAAAAACTTTGTTGGCTGCCAGCGCGCATTTCAATCAAAAATAAAAATAAAAGATATATATATATATATATTCATTCTATATACTTTACAGTCTATATGTATGACTGGCTCGGCCTCTGCTGGCCTCGTTACCCACAAGTTTTATTATTTGGGGGCGTGGCATTTTGTAGAGCTATTGTTTTGCTTGTTGTGTGCGACGCGGCACCGAAAACTCATCTTGAAAACTCATTAAACAAAGTACACACTTCAACGCCAAAGCCAAAGTCGCTGATGTGCAATGTTATTGTTTCTGAGTGTGTGTGTGTGTTGCTGTTGTAGTTGTTGTTGTTGTTGTTATACTTATTACTGTTATAATGCCTGAAAGTTTGAGCTCTCGACTTTTGCCTGGTTTTGTTTTCACACCTCTTTTTTGTTGTCCTCACTGCTGTTGTTGTTGCTAGTGTTGTTGTTGCTGCTCTAACAAATATGTTCAAAATGAAATTTGCATACCTACGAGTGCTTAACAAACACACACACACACACACACATCTTTAGCTTTACCTATTCAGCTGCATTTGAGCGGCTTTAATTGTGAACACAAAAACACACACACACCAAAAAAATGTAGCACAGTTTGCAGCGTTGCAGCAACTGCTGCAGCTCATTGTTGGGGTTTCCATAGTTGCTGCACGCATGTTTATTGTTTTGCTTGTTAAGCACATGCCGCACACAACTACCCCGTGCCCCAGCTGCCCCTTTTCCCCTTCCCCTTCCCCTCCCTTTCCTTCCGGCAATTCTCGCTCGTTAAACTGATACCTTGTAGGTGCTGCATTCAAAACTTTGGCACATAACTCACATGTAGCTCTTTGCTGCACCTCTCTTAAGTTGTTTTGCTGTTTTTGTCCACTTTCCCAGCGGTCCGCTGTGCGTTCCTGGAAAACCATTTCAATTACATTTGGCGAATTCCTAGCAATGCTTTTAGTTGGAAAAACAGTTTAAAGCAAATCACAAAAGTTTCCTTTACACAGTTTTTGCTCTCTCTCTCTCTCTCTTTCTCTGTGAATAATTGCCACGCCCACAACTCGGTGGGGGGGGCAAGTATTAAAATTATTCACATAAATCCAAGCGCTGGTTTTTCAAGTCGAAAAATGGCTGCAAAAAATGGCTCTAGACTGTCTCGTTGAATTTTCCCCTATTTACCATTAAAACAATTTTCTTTGTTTTTCATGTATGTTTTGTTTTACTGTTGTTTTGCTTACTCATTGCTTGGCATTTGAAACGCCTTTGTTGGATTTTCCAATGGCCCAGTCATGTTTTTCCTGCATTCATGTCATTATAAATAAATATATATATATATATATATATTTATTTTACTTTTGTTTCTGAAATAAATTACTTTAACTTTATGCAACCAAAAAATGTTAAACATTTTGTTGTAACTGGGCGTGTCTTTTAGTTCTTTTTAGGGTTTTTCGAATTTAATTTTGCAAAATGCCAAAATGGAAAATAGCAAATTTGTTGAATATACATTTTCCACGGGTTGATCAGCGGCATTGTTGATGGGCACGAGAGGGGGAGGGAGGAGTGAAAAGTGTTGCGGCATTGCAAACTCACGGAAATTGTTTTGAAAAGTGTAGAAACACACACACACACACATATATATAGATATATATATAAATATGCAAATGAGTTAGGGCGAGAAAATGTTTAGCAAATTGTGGGCAGGATAACTTTTCTCATATGCGGGCAAGAATTGAAAATTTTGTAACGAAAGTGCGGAAAATTGAAGTTTTAATTGGATACCCCGAAAACTTTATATGATTAATCAGAGTGCAAAAATGTTATATTTCATGCAAAAAATTGATTTAATTGCAGCCATAAATAGGAAAATGCAGACAATTCATTTTGCGCAATATATTTAATACAACAGCTAACAAAATAATATAATAATAATATATTCCGTTATGGTATTTGAATAAAAGAACGGCTTCTATCAATGAATAATAAAACAATTAATTTAGGGTGGGTTGGAAAATTGAATACATTCATTGTTTAATATTAAAATGCTTGAAAAAAAAGCAAGTCGTCCAGTTTTTGGTTATTTTTTAATGCTTCATAATCTATTATTAATAGAAAAATAAATTAAAGGAGGAATACATTTTTAAAGAGAGTTTCCTTATCGAGAGGAGATTTTGATATTCCTGTGAGCCTTTAAAGCCATTTAAGGACAACTTACGGGGGTAAAAAATAGTTTAGTTTATTTTTAATTCCTGCGCATTTTTATAGCAGTTTTTTCCCTTAATTTGTTTAAGTGTTGCATACTTAATTTAAAGATTTATGCGCTTTCGTTCAAGCTACATTTATTTAATAGCAGTTAGTTGAAGATGGGCCCGTTTGAATTATTCCTAAGCTTAAATCTTGGCTGTTGCCAGCTATTTTCGCTGTTGCCTCTAAGATGCTTATAAAACTTTAGAGAGCTGCGCGCAAATAAGAGTCGCAGTCACCATGCCACTGCAACAGCAGCATGTTGTAACACACACACCCCACACCCCGTTAGCAAGTTGATTAAGATCATAATCGTTAAAATTACTTGAGCGCAACTATTTTACGAGCAAATTACTATTTTTATTACTTATGCAGACCAAGTCGCCAAGTTCAGTGCCTTCGGTGCGAAATTATGTACATATATATATATATATATAGAGATATATATATGGGATCTCTTTGGTCAGGTCTTAACCCATACTCTCTACACACACACATTCGCTGTCGCTTATTGGGCTGTAACTTTTATGGCTCCACGTTGCAGTCTTCGTTGTTGCCTGCTAAAATTTATGCCGCTCGAGTAGTTGCTAGATTACGCAGCCATCGGGGGCGTATGGGGCAGAAGCAGCAGCAGCAGCAGCAGCATGGGGGCGTGGCTGCTTCCGGGTGCCTGACTTTAGCCGAGATTCTCGTTGGCCTCGAAGCTGCTTGTCCCGCCCTGCCCTGCCCCGCCCTGCGCTGCCTGCCAGCTTGTGTTTTGTTTAATTTTAAGCGACATTTTACGTCCTTCCTCGCCCTACTCCCTCCCCCCCTGTTCCGCCCCAAAAATATGCAAAGTTGAGGCAAAAGTTTTTCCAAGCGGTGATTATTTAACGTATTTCGCATTTTATTTTCCTTTATTTCCCTTTTTTCTTTTCCTTTCTTTTCTTGTGTGTGTAATTTTGTGTGGCGACAGATAACCAAAACGGGAAAACGAATCAACAAAATGTACAAAAAAAAAAAGAAAATACAATTTTCCGCTGAGCATTTTTATATATACAAATATACAAATATTTTATATTTGGTAGCAACTTTCTCTTCGATTTTGGTTGTGTCTTTGTTTAAAGCGTATTTCTGGCTTTTTATTCAAATGAAAATCGCAAATGCGTTGCCAAAAGCGACTCACCAGAAAGCGCTTAAAACTAGGCAAAAGCGTTTTAGTTTTCGTCTTTGCCAAACAACAACAACAAACAGTTATTCCTCTGCTCCTGTTTTTTACTGTGTGTGTTTTTTTTTAGCACACATGCGGCGTATGCGTAACGTAAAATTAGCCAACACAAGAGTGGGAAGGGGGGGAGATAGACCAAAACTCACGTGGCTTAAAGCTGGCCTAAAGGCGCAAAGGGAGGTGGTGGTGGTGGTGGTGGGTGGGCGTGGCACTGGTCCGGGGGTCGCACAAAGGACAAACAGCAGCAACTAACTGCTAGCAGCCAGCAGCCAGCAGCCAAAGCAACTTTGTAGAGTGATGCGAAGTGTGGGGGGCTGGGATGACGATGGGAAATTGGCGGTAACGACGGCGCCAGCGGCGCGTGCACACCCAGCAGGGGGTTGGTGATTGGAAGGGAAGGGAAACGATGTTGGAGCGATGTTGCGAAGGTAGATTTGGGTGTGGTAACAAAAGGGGGGGTGCGTGGCGAGACTAGAGGCAGAAGGGGCATGTTCGAAATTTAACCGCTTATAACACCCTCGTTGTGTAGTCTCACACAGACACAGACACAAAAACACACACACATACACCTACACGTATACACACCCACTAACACACGCACAAATTTTTGCACCCTTCGCAGCAACAGCAGCAGCTGCTGAGTAGATTTTCATGTTTCACTGTGTGTGTGTGTGTGTGTTTGTTTGGAAAAGTTGTATTGCGTGAGTGTGCGAGTGTGTGTGTTATGCTTGTGTGCCCCTGGACGCAGCAAATGCCCGGGCACACGAACAAAATGACAGATAGAAAGAAGCCAAGGCAGCTTCAGTTCCGAGTCCTTGTCCTCCTCCACCCCCTTCTCTCCCCCAGCCTATTGCTCATTTCCTTTTTCGCTCTCAAGCTGTACTGCCAGCGATTTTCCTTCTTCGATTTTCCTTCAGACTCTGTGGCGATTTGTTATTGTATTATTTTAGCTATTGTACGTGTTTTGTGGCACATTTTCGCATTGCTTTCTGTATCTCGGAGTGTGTGTGTGTGTGTGTGTGTATGTGTATATGTGTGTGTGTATGTGTGTATTTGTATTTATGTATTAACATGATGAATTTTTAGCTGGCAGCTATGAAAATTTATTGGATTTTTAGTTGAGTTTTTATTCGCCTGATCAGCTGAAAAATGATTTGATTTACTACAGATTTTAATAGCATTGAAAATCCATAAAATTCTGTGATTTGCCATCGAAATTAAATCAAATAAATCATGATTTCTTGCAACAAATCCAAATTAGAGTTTGAATGAAAATAAAACCACAAATATACAATACTAGATTCATTTTAATTAAATAATAGCCATGTATTTTTTATAGCAATCGATAAATCAATTTATGTTCAATTATAATTTCTAATAATTACATAAAAATAATATAATTTTATAACAATCGTTAACTTATTAAAGTTATTAAACTTGACAATTATTGCAGAAAGCTGGATAATTGAAAATCATTTAACGAATACAATTAATTTATCCACTTTCGCCTCCTCTCACGAGTTGTTGTCGTTGTTGAAGTTGCAAGTGCACTCAACTTTTCTCAACTTGTCTCAACTTTTCTCAAATTAAGTGTCAGTCTCGCAAAGCACTCACCAAACAGCTTGTCACCACTTGTGGAGAGCAACCTTGGTCACCATTTGGTTGGCTAAAGCTTCGTCTAATCCAAATTTCCCAATATTTTATCAACTTTGGATTTTTTTTTCAGCAATTTTGAATTTTGCATATTGGGAAAAAAGCCAGAAAACCAAACAGGAATCCCAAAACTTCTCTGATTGTGACTGCAGTTCATAAAGCAACCGCTGCTGCTGCTGCTGTTCAAATAAAAATCACTAGTTCATCAGTCCTGCTATCTGACTGACTGACTAACTGACTGACTGACTGTCTGTCCGTCTGTCTGTCTGTCTGTCTGTCTGTCCGTCTGCCATTGTGTCAGCGTCCTTCAGCTATTTTTCCTCATGCATATTTGCAAAAAAAAAAAAAAAAACAAAAGTCAACTCTGCAGGCAGTCAGCCCCATTGGCAACACCACCCCCTCTGTCCAGTCTCCTGGGACTTGCCATACCTCTCTCTCACTCTCTGTCTGCCTGAGTCCTCCATCTTTCTCTCTGAGTCTCCCTCTCTCTCTCTCTCTGTTTCTCTCTGTCTCTGGCCTGATGTGTGTGCATAAATTTCAACACAATTCCAGGCGCATATTCACTGCTATCTATTTGCTACCTACACCCACACGCCGCCACGTGTGGCGCCCCCTTCTCAGTGTGCCACACACACACACACACACACGCAAATATATTCCACTCGCATTCTCTTATTTGCTTGACATTTTTTGTTGCTTTTAGCCAGCAGTTGACTTTGTGCTTTTTGCTCTGGGGTAATGCCTTGTCGTCTATAATTCTTTTATTTTTTTATTTCTTTTTTTTTTTGTTGGCATTTATTGTTTTTTGTTTATTTTACTTGCTTTTTTGTTGTTGCTTGTAGTTTTGTTGTTTTTTTTTTTTTTGTTTCTCAGGCTATGCATCTGCCTCTCTCAGGCTCAGTGCTTTTGTTTTTTTCATTGAATTTTATTTTATTTCATTTTTTTTTTTTTTGACTGCGCCTTCCTTCGCTCACTTGAGACCATTTTAAGTGTTTGCTGAATTTGCTTTTGACAGTTTTGTTTCAGCGTACTTGCCTCTGCTGCCCCACCCCCCTCCCCTTCCCTCACTCAAAAAAAAACATACCCAAATGTTGCTGCTGCCTGCAGTCACTTGAGACTGGGGTTCTTGTTTTATGAATTGTTTTGATAAAGCTCCTCTGCGCATTTATGCCAATTGAGTGAGATTCAAAGTCGATAACTATGCATATGGGATGTCTGTTCAGTTCTGTTCTGTTCTGTTCCATTGCTGTGTTTTGCATTATAGTTTTTCAATTCAACCAGTTCAATTAACAAATTCATTTTGAGAGGAAAATACCTTAGATTCATTCGTTTTACTTTACTTAATGTAATTTACTTGCCGAAATATTATATTCAACATCTTCTGGCATTTTCATTTTCACAATCTCTTCAAATACAACTCGTGATAACTCAAAGTAGTCCATCATTTAGTTGTAGTTCTAATTAAATTGCTGTTCATCTTATTCACATGTGTTTTAAGTCTGTAATTAATTTTACTCATGTTTCCATTTTATTTTGTTTCTTCTCTTTGCAGGTAAGTTAAAGACTACAATTCGCAATTATAATTTCTGTGTACGGGACAAAGATCACAAAGACTAACAATGTCATGGATCGTTGGCCAGTTTAGCGTTGGGGCTCCCGAAAAATGTTGTAAGTTTAAAGTTGAACATACTCACAAAACCGCAAAGATAGCAGATGAAAATCTTGAAAAACCCCCCCACCCCTTTACACACGTGTGTGTGTGTGCGTGTGTGTGCGTGTCTCATTAAAATTATACAGCTAGAGCGAAAACAATTGGAATTTCATACACTTAGCTGGGGGAAGTACTTGCTACTCTGTAGAGATGGCTATAACCACATTAAAAGTTGTAACAAAAAAAAAAAAAAAAAATTAATTTCAGTTTTTTTTTATTTGTTTTTTTTTTTTTTGCTGTCGTTGACTTTTACGCGCTGCTGCTTGGCGGCACTGAACCACCAACAACCAGCAGCAGCAACAATAACAAAATAAAAGTAACTCTCAGCAGCAACAACAACAACAACAATAAATTTAGCCTAGACTCATTTACAAACTTTATCTATGCAAAAGAAAAAAGAAAAAAAAACTTGCAACGTTCGCATCCGCAAAATCCGTTGTGAATTTCCTATATTGTTGCTACAATGCATTATGTTAATGCCAAGCCACGCCCCCTGGGCCGCCCTCAACGCTCTAATGCCTTTCGGCAGTGCACTTTGGCAGCTATGTTTTTTGGCCAACATTTCTCTGAGCAGCGCGTTTTAAAACGCAAGAAAAACGCGCTGTTTTTTTATATTATTTTTTATTTGGGCTTGGTTTCCAGGAAAATCATATGAGTATGAGCAGTAAAAGCGTAGGTAGCAAGCAAGAGATGAGGCAACAGGTTTTAATTAATTCTATATCTTCCTCTTCCTCCTCTTCCCCTCCCCGCATTCACACATTATACACCCCACTTGTCTGTCTGTCTGTCCGTCTGTCTTTTAATGTCATTTATATTTGCCGAAGCGCCAGCGAACGCGACGCATATTAAAATTGTATAATTTGTGGAGCTTGTGTTTGTCACACATGTGGCACTGAACCCCACCTCCTATGTGTGAGCTTTGGTCACTCCCCTATCAGTGCTATTTTTCATGATTATGATTATAATTGATATAAGGAAATTTAATTAGTGAACTGGTCATTAAAAAATTGCTGTTGTTAAGTGCAGTTCATTGAACCAGCAGCTGGTTGTTGACTTGGCTAAGTTCCTGCGAAGATGTGTGTGTGTGTGTGTGTGTGTGTGTGCGGGGGTGTGTGCTTTTGTTTAGTATATACTTGCCACTTGGCGTACACTTAAAATTGCAATTACTTGACTCGACCACTACATACATATCTATATGTATTTTTATGCAAAAAAGTCACCCGCTTAAAGTTTAGCAGCTATGCGAAGCATGCTAAAAAGAAATAACATGTTGCACACTAAAAAAAGGAAAAAAAGAAGTAAACTGAATACCTAAAAATGTGGCAAAGTGTGTTGTGCTGGTAGATACCCCGTAAATAATTTGGAAATTATAAGCGATGTTTTTAAGGGTTCCACATTTTAATCTTGCCACGGCAATCGAAGCAGTCATCTCGGCACAGCTGAAGACTTCAAAAGAATTCAAAATGCCCGCTTCACACATTTCCATAATGAGTAACTTAAACAACTGCAAAAAAAAATAAATGGAGAAAAAAAGTAAAGAGTTGTGCAACATTTTGAAAGCGAAAATGCAACGCAACTTGCAGCTGTTGACAAAGCGTTGAATCGAGTTGAAATCGCGTCGAGTTTTCGATGCAATAGAAAATTATGTTTATTTTTATGGGCTGTGCAGTTGAATGGCAGCTACACCAGGAGGAGGAGGAGGAGGAGCGGCGGCGTCGGCGACGTCTGTTGATGAATCAGAGCAGTCCAAACAATGGCCAACCATTTGAAGTATTTTTTTTATTTAGTTTTTTTTTTTTAGTTTTTTGATAGTGCCAAAAGAGTTTTTCAAATGCGCTCGTGTCATTATCTTTATCTTTATTTTTGGAGTTTTTTTGTGTGCTGCTCGAGCACTTTGTGGTTTCTTTCGATGACTGTGTGGAAGTGTGGTCAAAAGTGGTTTTGTGGTTTCCACACACAGAAACACACACACTTACACACTCTTAAGATTTTTGGGTCATAACTGTCGACGGCTGTCAGAGTGATGGGGCCTATAAATAAGCTTTCAATTGAGCTGTTTCTCCCTCACCCCCTCACCAACCCCTTCCACCAACATCTTATTTCTTATTCCTGACAGCTGCCAAATGCGGCCCATTGAGCAAATGATCAAATGGCTAAAAAAAAAAAACTTATTTCTCTGGGCTGCAAGCCCTTCAAATCAATCAACGCCTTTTGGGCGCGCTTTAAGCTGCTAATTTGTTTGGGGAATAAGCCAGCACCGGCAACACCCCTCTCTGACCCTAACCCTACCCCCCTCTCACCTCCCTCAACTAGAGGCCTGATTAATTGAATGCTTTTTAGGCGTTTTTGTTTTTGAATGCAAAGAATTTTCGTAATAAAATGCAAAAAGCGAAGGCAGTCGCGTTGTTGTTGTTGTTGTTGCAGTTGTTGTTGTTGTAGTTGTTTTTGTCAACGTTTCACGTTGCTCTGTGCGAAAGAGAGAGGGAGAAAGAGCTGCAGTGCGCCAGAGAGAGATAGCCGCGTTGAGTTGTCTTGAAGTGGGTTAGTGGCACAGACAGCGGCAGCGGCAGCAACGTGACTGCGACGTCAACGTCGCGATTGTTGCATGTAATTTATTTACATTTGTGTGCAGCGTACTTTTGTTAACATTTTGCTGCAGCTGACAGCAAAAAAACAACAACAACAAAAACTACAACAAAAACTGCAACTCAAATCTAACAGCAAATATATTTTTTTATTATTTTTTTTTTGCTTTGACATTTTATCATTTATTTTGGTGTCTCGCATTTTGTTTGTTGTTTCTTTGCAAATTGTTTGTTATCAAGGCCAAAAACTTTTCTCTGTTGTTGTTTTAGTTTTTGTTGTTATTGTTGTTATAATAATTAGCTAATATTTATGTTTCGCTGGGCGTGTCTTTAATTTCCACTACATTGCCATGAATCTATCTAATGACCAAATTCCATAATTGGCTCCTGTTGTTGTTCTTATTGTTGCCAAGGCGTGTTTTCTGTTTTTTTTTGGGATTGGTAAATACATTTTTTTGGTTAATTAATGCTGGCAAAACAGAAACAGGTATGGTTTGTGTGCAATTAGTTTTTATTTCTTAGTCATTTAGGATATGCATCAGTTTGTTTTTGCCGAGTAATTTGCATAAAAGTGTAGTTAACACCTTCGACGATGACGACGACGAGATCTTGGCAAATGAATTCAAGATTGCCAATGGGGTTTGGCATTTTTAACTTGAGATGAATAAATTATTCACAACTGCAGAATACAGCAATAAAGAAGTGATCTAACGGATACATTATAAAGTAATTAAAGGCTAAATATTAAATATCCGTAATAATGTGACTCGAGTAAAACTTTATTTTTTTCTCTAGTTATCAAACTTGTTTTCAACGCCATGTTGAAGGTCGTTTTTTATATTTTTTTTATACTTTATTTTATTTTTCGCCCTCTCTCGTAAAGCTGCTTATTATTATTATTATTTCGTACCATATTTAACAAAATAAACAAAGCTCGGCAGGCAGCGTAATTAACTTAGTTAGTGAATAAATGCTGCATCATTGCTTAACACCCGAACCGAAACTGATATGCCACCTACCACTGCCACTTCCACCCCCCTTGGGGCACAGACAGGCAGACATAGACAAATAGAGGAAAAGGCTTTTGCCACTGCAACATTTGGCTGCTTTGTTTGCGGCGTTGCAATAAAACTAACACAAACAAATAGTAAATAAAAAGTACTAAACAAAATAATAAACAAAATCTACAAAAGCTCTGAGCTGTGTGAGGGGGCGGCAGAGGGGGTGGGCAAATGTGCAACTCTTTGGCTGCGTCTGCCACAAAAGTGCAGACTTCGTTTGTATATATATAAATGTGTGTGTGTAGGTGTGTGTGTGTGTGTGTGTGTGTGTGTGTGTGTGTGTGTGTGTGTGTGTGTGTGTGCACTTGTGTGTGTAAACATTCGTCTCGCAGTCGCCGTTGCAACGTTGTTGATTTTTCAGTTGCTGCTGCCGCTGCTTCTTCTGTTTTTCTTTTTACGCTCCGCAGTTTTCTACACTTTTCTTTTTACCTTATAATTTTTCCAACTTTTGACCCAGTTTTTTATGCGCCTGCCAGCAAGTTGTTGTCGCTGTGGCTTTTGGGTTTAGCTTTTGCATACCTTTGTCCAAAGTAGTTTCAATTTATTTCATTACAATTAAAAACTCATGAAAATTCAATGAAAAATGTTGTAGCAATATTTTCTTTAATCAAAATATGCAACGAATAAAATACACAATAAAATGTTAAATATAAAATGCCATACGTAAAGCACAACTCGTAAATAAAAGACAGCAATAATAATAAAAAAATAAAAAAAACAACAATAATAAAAACAACAACAACAACAACAGCAAAAACAACAACAAAACTTGGACTTGTTTGCTGTGTGTCTCTCTCAGTGCACGTTTTCATGTCATGTGCATAAATTGCAAACAAAACTTATGGCAGGCAGCACCGCCCCCCCTTCCGCCCCTCAAATGTGCCTCCCTCCTCTCTAATGAAACAAGTTGGCAACAAGATGTGGTAGTTGCCAAGAAGAAGAAGAAACAGCTGCGGCTAAAAGAAGAAATTGCTAAGTGCATTAAATGTAGATTAGTGCGAATGGGATTCTTGGGAATTATGTGCAACGTAAATTGGATACACTCCTTTTTCTTTATATATATACATATATATTCACATACATATTCATACATATAGCATAACTAGGTTGTGTGCACTTGCGGCTAACTTTAACTGTAATTAAACGAAAACTTTATTTGAGTTTTAATTGGCTTAAAGCCATGTGCTAAATGGTAGAAAATTAAATTTGCAAAAAAAAAATTAATATTAAATGATTAATCACAACTTTTAAATGCCAAAACAACAAATCAAAATATTTTGCAAATTGAAAATTTCTTTATATATACATATATACATACATATATATATTCTTTATGGGGTCAGATATGTTTCCTGCTGCATAACTTGCCACAAAAGCATTATCCATTTTTAATCGGGGTTAGGGTATAAAAAGCACGCTTTTTTTATGGTTCAAATCAATAATTCAAATCACATCGGGGAAAAAGTTGTTAAAGCCAAGTTCTTAAATTACAAGTCGTGTGTGCGTCAATGGAAATTTCCAAAGGGGTGTGGGGGGGCACGTGCTGCAGAGCACAGAAAACATTGAAAAACTTACCCAACAATGAGCTTGAGCTACCGCTGTCTCCTGCCACTCCCCCTTCCTCTCTGCTGCCTCTTGTGTTGTACTGTTATCTTAGCTGACAAGCTGCAAAGCCGCCAGAGTAAATCTATTTAGAAGGCAGACACGTCAAGCGATGCACAAAACTTTTAGCCAACATATGCAAAACTACGTCAAAACTATTACACATGGACAAAAGATGAGAGATCGCGGGGAGAGGCGAGGCGAGGCGGGGCGGGGCGAAGCATGCCCCTAGAATAGAACAGAGCAGCACAGCTATATAGACAGAGCAGAGCCAGGGCCAATAATGTAAAATCGCATAACACTTCAAAACTGTCAAAGCAGGAAGTGGGTTTGGTGGTAAAAGGGGGGAAGGGGGGTTGGGGCATGGGGAATGGGGAACGGGCCCATAAGCCACTCAAAAGTTGGCAACCAATGCCAATGAAAATGACAATGATGGGACTTGTGCTGGGGTCGAGGAGAATGTGAACTGAACTGAAGTGAAGTGTAGTGAAGTGATGTGAGAGACTGGATGCAGTGGCACTGCTTGTGGCCAAAAGGAAAATCATTTGATATAATGACACTTGTCGTCGTCAGCATCAGCGTCATGGCGCATTGCGTGCGAAAGCCGCAGATAAAATGGAAATGAAGTAAAGAGTAAAAGCGGATACAGAAGACAGGAGACAGGAGGAAACAGGAGGAGGCGGAGGAGGAGGAGGAACTGAGTGCAAAGGTTGTTGGTTGTTGCGATAACGCGTTTAAAGTCGTTACGCATTCGAGTTGTTAACAATTTGGTGGCCACACTACCACACACCTCCCCCCTCCCCTCTCCTCTTTGATAGTCACCTCAAATAGACACCGACCAAAATCCTACACAATTGGCCTGCGGTGCAGTCCCTGATATAACTGTGATTGTTAGTGGCCCATAAGGTTTAACTGCTAATTGAATGGCAGCCGCGCAACTCGCAACTCGTAACGTTCCCATCAAATGTAAACATTGTTATAATAATTCAACTTTAATGGCATCTATTAATGCGGCTCCCTGCGGCTAGATTCGTGTCTTAATCGTTTAAGGACGCCTCCAGTTAGTCGTCGTCGTCGTCAGTCGAAGGTTCTGGTTAAACCAGTCTGCCACATTATTAATTGCTAATTGATATTTCGTTTTATTTTCCCTTGGCTTTAATAATAATTTGTCAAAAGCATTTGGCATTCAACATTTTATATTTTTGACTTGACTTTTAGCTTTTGACTTGTCGCGGTTCTGACTTCAAAACACTTTGGTCTCATGCCCTTAAAGGTCATTCGGTTAATAATCTGTTGCTGCCTCTGTCTGTCTATCTGTTTGTCTGTCTGTTTGTCTATCTGTCTGCCTGCTGTGCTACTTCTTCCTCTGGCCATTCTTGTGTGACTGAAACCATCATAAGTTTTTGAAGGGCCATCATAATTAGCCACATATTATATTATATTATATTGTGGACCCGCCTCTTCGCACTGCGAATTAAACAAAGTGGAACTATGCGGGAATTTATATTAGTTTAATAGCTTTTCAAGTTGTTTTCTGCTTAAATGATGCCAAGTTTGAACTTGACAAGCTTTGACTTAATGACTGCTGTTGTTTCAAGTACAAAACATGTATTTTAAATGGCATTTTACAAATTTACATGAGATTAAAATAAAACTAATCAATAATTTAAAAATATTAATCATGTATTATTAAATCTTTTTTTAACAACGAAATTTTTATTATAATAATGCTTTTGATTGTTCTACTTACCGCTGGCTGACTATTATCTGTTGGTTGATTCGAGACTCCCCTCCTTCAAGTCGGGGAATGTGCCCCAGGTTGGAGCCCAACTCGATTCGCTTTAACACATTTATCAGCAATCGGCGTGTGGAGCTTAGTCATTTGCCAGAGTCCGAGACGGAGACGGAGTCGGAGTCGGAGACGGAGTCGGAGACGGACAAGATTAACCCCTAGGTGGGTTCGTTTCGTTTGGTTTGTGTGTAGCCTCTATTCTTCTATTCTCGATTCTTTTGTTGCACGGCTTGGGCCAATAACTAAGGCATTTGGTCGGCGTTGCCTTGCCGCTTGGCTGCCTGAGTGGCTTATTGAGTGGCTGGCTGGCTGGTTGGCTGACTGGCTGGTTGGATGGCTGGTTGGCTGGCTGGTTGGCTGCTCTACTGCCCATTGTACCATTGCACCAGCCGTTGTCAATTACCCTACAAACCTCAACTGCCTGCAACAACTGCAACAGCAACAGCAATGAGGCAGGCAGGCACAGCTGATTGTCTTTCATAATCATCGTTATGTTGTTGCTGCCCCACAGTTGTTGGAGGTGTGGCTAAGGTTGAGACTTTTGCTGACTCAATGCCTTCTGCTGCTGCTGCTGCTGTCTGCTCCTCCTCCTCTTCCCTCCCCTCCCCTTACCACGCTGCCTTTGCTGCTTATTGCAGCTGCACCAAAGTTCAAGTGTTGCACTTTTTTTGTTGTTGTTTTTATTTCGCACCACGCAATTTTTTTTTCTTTTTATATATTTTTTTCTTGCTGCCATTTCGCAGGTGTGCAATGATTTCTTGTCGTTGTTGTTTCAGTTGTTGTTGCAGTTGTTGTTGTTGTTGTTGCTGCTGCTGTTGCTGCTGCTGCTGCTGCTGTTTTTACAGTGCTTCCGTTTGGCTGGTTGCTCACTCAGTTAGTGCTGTCCTCGCTCGCCTGCTTGTCATAATTATTTGCACTTCACATCATATCTGCATATGCGGCTGACGACAATCATCTAACTTTGCTGACTGTTTTCTCACCCTTTTGTTGGCCAGCCCCAGGCACTGAGAGGAGCCCTCCATTTAGCCCAGCTTTGGTCTGCTAGCCATGTCATAATCAGCAATCAGCTTGGATGTGGTCATTATTGCTGGCTGTTGCTGGCTGCTGCTGGTTGCTACTTCTGCTGGTTGCTGCCTCTTTGTCTTTGTGGTCAGCTCCTGTAAATTGCCACTAAAAGTGTTGAAGTGCTGCACTTGGTTTGTCATTAAGACTGCTGCTGCTGCTGCTGCTGCAGCCATACGGGAGTTGGGGGAAGCGACCTTTTTTATCTACTTATAATATTCATATTAAATTATGTACGCTTCGGGTTTTATGTCTGCGGCTTACACGGCACTCAAATTACACGATATGTGCCCGACCTCATTTCTTGGTCTTCTTTTCCTTTAGACTTGTTGTTTTTTTTGTGTCTGGCGTCTTTAAATCAGTTGCTGGCTCCTTGAAGCGTTTGGCTTGGCTTGATTTTAATTTTTGTATTTATTTTCTTTTGGTCAGGAAGCTTTTTCAGGCAACAGCTGAAGAATCAAGCTATTTCCTGATCTGCAATCTGAGCAGAAGATACTTTTAATGCTTCCTCAACTTTATGGGAATACAATGTATGTTTTGTTATTAAGGAAGTTGAGTTTTATTTTAGATATTCTTGATTAGAAAATAGCTATAATTTTGTGTTAAATTTGGTTTGAGCTCGATGGAGTTCACTTGAGTCAAATTTGTAAAGCAATCTTTGACTTTTTTCTAATCGATACTCGTCTCGATCATTTTCAATTTGCCAAGTTAAAATGTAATTTCATTTGCAATTCAATTCAATTTTGCCGATTTACCCTTCAATTTCATGGTTCAACATTCGCATTGGAGCTGCTCGTAGTGCAAAATAATCCAACTCTGTAATTGAATAATGATTGTTGCACCCCCTTTTTGATGCCAATAGCCAACCACGTACTTAACTGACTGGCTTTTAGCCCCCACGGCAAAACGTGTGTAATCAATAAGAAAACTTGCAACTTGCAACTTGCCTCTTGCTGCGAGTGTGTGTGTCTGTGTGTGTGTGTGTGTGTGTGTAGCGTTCAACTTACATGGCATTTTGTGATCCTTTGCAATGACAAATTGCTTAATTAAAATGCGCAAACGCCCCAATAAATATGCAACTGCTGCAGTTGCAAGTCGCAAGGCTGCAACTCATCGCTCACTCGCTCGCTTGTTGCTGCCTCGATCAATGCTAATAATTGTCTATAATTTTAGTTAATTTATAGCAAATGCTTTCAGCAACATGCTGCGTGGCAAGTCATCTAGCTAGCATGTTGCAAACAAAAATGTTGTTGTTGTTGTCGTCGTGTGCGTGTAATCGAAACCGTACCGAACTGAACCAAACCGAACCGAGTCATTGATTTCCTGCGCATTTCATGAGCTTCGAAAACGAAGACAACAACGACAACGCATCGATTTCACGCCCCCAACACCGCCCCTGGTGCTCCTGCCCCAGCCAGCTGCTACTTACCAGACTCCACCTTCTGCTCCTCACCGATCTCTGCTGCTGCTGCTGCTGCTGGCATCAACTGCAACAGTTTGTATATTTGCTGAACTGGTTCTCAAAGCCAATGTTTAGTCTGGTTTTGTTTCACTTTTCTCAGTAGTTAAAACTACTTTTTTTTTCTTTTTCTTTTTTTTCACATGTGCTGGTTTCTTTTTAGAACTCGCCTGCGACTTTGTCTGCGCTTCACAGAGTTCTACAACAAAATCTCGTATAGAATTCTCTTTGTTGTTGTTGTTGTTGTTGCTGTTGCTGCTGTTGTTGCTGTTGTTGCTGCTGCTGTTGCTGCTGTTGCTGCTGTTGCCTGCTCTGCGCTTCTCTTTCATTTTGAGACATGGAAGTAAAACTAAATTCATTGAACTTTCGCATGAAAATGCTCTCAAGGTTATCAACTTTGCGCCGCTGTCCGGTTGCTGGCGATCGTGAAGCGACAACAACAACAACAATAACAACAACAACGACAAAAACAACTGGCAGACAACGATGACGACGTCAGTCGCACAACAACGTTGTTCTCTATGGTTTAGCGACTTGGCCGAGTACATTCAACCTGACATATCCACTTGGCGTTTACTTCTTTTCTTCTTCTTCGTTTTTTTCATTGCACGACACGCCCTGTGCTTAGCTATATAAACACACCTTCCTCTACCCCCCTCTCCCCCTAGACGTTTACAGAGGGTTGCTACAATTGATTTAGGCCTGCTTGTGAACTCCAACATACTTCTTTGACTTTAATACAATTGAAAGCACACAAATCTACAGATATATATATATATATATGAATTATACATATATATATGTGAAATATATGTTGTCTACCCACCATCAATAACTAATTTTATGTGCTGTTACACATTCAACCTGCCCCCACACCCATAATATTTATGCCACACCAGAGAGTCTCTCTCTCGGTCTCAGTGTTTTTTCCCACCCTTGACGCATTTTTTTTTGGCCTGATTTGATTTAAGGCCGCACATTAAATTGAAATGGTTTTCATTTTTGGAGTGGTTGTGTGCGGCAGCTTGTTGAAAATTTCTAAACAGTTTTCTTCGAAATGATTTATCGA
Organism: Drosophila kambysellisi; assembly: GCA_035042185.1. Lineage (NCBI taxonomy): Eukaryota > Metazoa > Arthropoda > Insecta > Diptera > Drosophilidae > Drosophila > Drosophila kambysellisi. The sequence continues at coordinate 12,326,885 of JAWNLS010000077.1, read as the reverse complement.
AATATTGGCAACATTAATAAGCCCCAGAAATGCAATAAACTGTACCAAAAGCCTGCGACCTTCGACCTGTGAGCTTGCTTGCTATTATTTATTTAAAATGATTTCAAATTTGTTTGCCTCCAACTGTAATTACCAACAGTTTTTATTTCCTCCCTTTTGGACAGAATACGAAGTCGTCTTGTACTTGTGTGAGTTGGCTAACCATAATTACGTGGCGGGTTTGGCTGCTAACACAACGTGTCTTATATTTGTTAACCAAACTTCTCGCTGTTAAACAGCATAATTACATGCCCCCAACACACAACAACTCGGCAACAGCAACTGCAGCAGCAGCAACTGCAACGGAGGCAGCAGGTAGACAAGACACACGAACAAAAACCTAAACCAGACCGGACTCCGGACTCCCGACTCGAGGGACGTACGAGTTTTGTCTAACTATTGCGTGTCAGTTGAAGTTACATAGTTTCAGCTTGAAATTGTCTAGTTGACTGACTGTCTATTCGTCTGTCTCTCTGTCTGTCTCTCTGTCTGTCTCCCTGTCTGTCTGTCTGTCTGTGTGTCCGCTCCTGGCTAGAAGTTCTGCCTGACAGCCCTTTTCATGTGCTTAACTCTGTGATATACAGAGTTTTTCTTCTATTTGTAATTCGTACAACTCTTCGTACGACAATTTTGAATGCCAGACACGAAAGATACGAAAAACGTTGCAGCAACAGCAACAGCAGCAGCAGCAGCAGCAGCAGCAGCAGCGGCAGCGGCAGCAGCAAAAGAAGAAGCTATTGAAGCAGGTGACTTCCTGTGCCGCAAACTACTTACACATACCTCTATGTAAATTCTGAGCCATCTAATTTCCAACAACAACAACAACAAGAAAAACTATTCAAAATAAAGCTACTAGTGTGTGTGAGTGTGTGTGTGTGTGTGTGAGTGCTGTAAAATCAATGCGTCTTTGTTTGTAGAGTTTGCGGCACGTTTTCGATATTATGCTATAGATAAAATATTTTGTTGGGAAATTTGTATTTATTTTTTTTGGGCCTGGCACGTAAATAGAATTGAAATGTAAAGAAAAATCAATTGAAAAGACTAGGAAATTGATGAAACTATTATATAGATACACAAATCCGATTTACAATCGGAGTGAACAGAAGATATGTTTGAGTCTCAGCTGAAGTCTGTTCTGCATTTTAAGGAACTAACTTGAACTTTTCAGCTAAATCTAAAATCTAAATCTATTCTTAAAGATCTGTAGATTTAGCCAAAAAGTGGTATTTTGTCAATTATTTTATAATCAACATTAAGAAACTATTAAACGCTTCCCCAACTTTTATTTTTTTTTTGCCACAGCTAAATAGCTTTCCGTTCTTTTTAACAAATCCTTCATTTCCTGCTGCTGCTGCTGTTGCTGCTGTTGCTGCTTCGTGCGACAAGCTTGGGGCAATAGCTAAGACTCAATTATGTTGCCTTATCGTCTAATTGTGCCGGCACACGCCCTTCTGCTGTCCTTGAGTCAGCTTCTCAGCTTTCTGCCACTGCCACTGCTGATGTTGTTGTTGTGTTATGTGCTGTGTGGCATGTGCCACAGTCGACATCCGTTTCCGCTTGCTAGTTGCATTTGAGAATAGCCCAGTGTGATAGTAGACAACTTAAACGCCAATTAATATGTGTTGCAACAATCAGCACATTTCTCGTTTAACTATTTTTTACTATTTTTAGTTTAATTTTGTGAAATTGTTATTAAGTGTTTATAAATTTAAATGCAGTTCCGCAGCAGTAGCAGCGATCAACGGAAGTGCACAAAGTGCATAATTATAGATATTACGTATACGTAATGGCTTTTAGCCTTGTTGACCAAGGGCGCTGTATCTAGCCCTAAGAGACACGCACAGCAGCAACAACAGCAGCAGTTGCAACAACAACAACAAAAACAACAGCAACTAAGCAGGAAAAGGCGTTGAAAGTAAACTTGAGAGACAGTCGACAAAAAACGGTGGCAAGGTGGAGGGGGTGTGGGGGATGTGTGTGTGGCTGTAAGTAGAACTTGGCTGTGACTTAAAATACCAGTTTGCACATGCAGTTGCAGTTGCAATTGCCATAGAAGTTGTTGCTGTTGTTGTTGTAGTTGTTGCTGTTTGGCATTCATTTATTTAACTATTTATTTATTTTGCATTTGTCGTTTTGCTCTTTCTGTCTTTCTTACCTTCCTTGGTTGGTTTGTTTTAGCCATGTTGCCCCGCAGCCGTTAACTTGTTAAGTTTAAAGGATTCTTATTTCCAACTGCGGGCAATAGTCTTAGCTGTTGTTGTTGTTGTTGCTGTTGCTGTTGCTGTTGTTGCTGTTGTTGCTGTTGTTGTTTTATGTATATGCAAAAATGCTCCAAGAGTTGTTGTTGCTTAGCTGCCTTTTCATTCGCTTCGCTTTAATTTGGTAGTATACCTTTCTCTCTCTCTCTCTCTCTCTCTCTCTCTCTCTGTTGGCTCTAACGGCTTCCACTGAGATTTGATACGAGAGAGCGAAGCTGCAATTGTAAACAGTTATAATTACATAGCTGACTTATAGTCCAGCACCGCTGTCGTGGCAAGGGGATAGGGGGGTGTGGCAAGTGGGGGCATAGCTATAGTAGTTGTTGCGCTGTGGCGGTCACTGTCTGGGGCATAACCTCATCAAAACTAATCAGCAATCAACAGCGCGCAGCACTTGGCAACAAAAACAAACATCATCATCATCATCATCATGATGAACCAATGATGAACGTGGCAGTTCACCTTTATGATGTGTGTGTATGTGTGTGTATGTGTATGTGTGTGTGTGTGTGTATCTGTGTGAATGGATTGTAATGAAATTCAATTCTAAAAGTGCCTGGCTGCCTATAACGAGTTTAGAATTGCAGAAATTGGTAGAAAGGGTGTGTGCTTGTTTGGCTATTTCAATTAAAACAATTTGTTGGCAACACAATGCGTTAATTAACCAATAACCAATTCATAACTCGTTTATTCGGCCAAGAAATTTGGTTTATTTATTTCGAGAACTGCTGTTGGGCAGCTATCGATTATAATATGACTGTAATTTAAAGTAGTTATTGCTGCTACCACGAATAACTATTGCTAACTTGATTGTATAGTTATGAAAATATAGATATTGTCTATAATTATAATTGGGCCATGAACCCATTAAAAATGGGTAAATGTGTTTAATGGTTTCGTGAGTCCACATAGCCATATTGTTATAGACATCTCATAGACTACAAGGGCTACATTTTCCAATGTGGTATCGTTTTCATATATAAAACTATCGACATATCGATTTACCATAACCATAAGAGCCACAATTTTAATTCCATCAAAATCGGATAAGAAAAACCAGAGTTGTGACCCCGCATGGTTCAATTTGCGTGTGGATAACTTTAAAAGCCGAAATTTGGCAATAAAACTAGAATATTTTTAACAGCTATTGTCTCTAATTGCCATTCTAATTTGCGTGTGCAGCTTTGAACAGCTTTCAATGACAGGTAGAACTGAAATTGATGATGGCTAATTAGTTTGGAATTCAACAAGCCAATTCTGATGCGGGTACATATCGAATGGTGATTGCATATTGGCCAAAAACTAACTGATGACTGCAATTATCAATGTGTGTATGTGTGTGTGTGTGTGTATTGTCTGTTCAAATTGCAATTAATCATTAAGAGTCAAACAAGATTTCAATGCAATTTAGCATATTTTCAGACCATCCAAAACTAGTAAAAAGAAAACACGCCCACCGCCAACTGCAAATTGAAAAGAACGGAACGGAAGAAAGAACAGCAACAGTTTTTTATCGATTTTATTGTGTGTTGTTGCTGTTGTTGTTGTTGTTGTTGTTGTTGCTGTTATTGTTGTTATTGTTGTGACGACAGCAACTCAAAAAGCTGATTTTGTAAATGCATTTTGTATGTTAGCTGCCAGTTTGGCCCGAAGCCGAAGCTGGCTTAATTAATGAGTTGAGTGTCACAGTGAATACATGTTTGTATCTTTGCGACACCTGAAGTGGCAATTTTACATCAATTGCTGCAATTGTCTTTTCACAGAGTAATTTATAAATCGTTATTTACATATTTTGTGCTACGCGTTGCACACTTTCAGTTTTCATCTGTTAACTGAGTTATCGAACTGGTTGCCACACATAACTATAGTTATAACTATTATAACTATCTGTTGGATGCATATAAACACATAAATTATGACTACACTTGTCTAACAACAACAACAAAAAAAGAGAGAAAAAAAAAAACAAATCAAAGTTGGTCCAAACCATGAGTTTTGGCCAAAAGCGCCGACATGGTGAAACGATTTAAGATTTGTGATCTTGAGTCGAGCTCCAGCCTCGTTTTGGAGTCACTTTAATCGTAATTTATGACACTTGCCACATGATTTGCTGGCTAATACTCATAAAACTGCATAACTGTTTTCACATTTTGTATTTCATCTATTAATTATACTCTTGTTGAGGGTATTCCTATTTTCTAATTTATTTAGCTCAAAGCGAATAAATAAATAAATATAAAAGGAAATACTTTTATTAAAGTTGCAAAACTACCTCCGGGAAACCTCTATAATATTTTCTGCATTTTTCCAATCCATTGCATTATTTTACATTTGAATATTAAAAGATTTACTATAACTCTTATTTTATTTATTTATTTATTATCTGCAGGGTATACCAACTTCGGTGTGCCTAAAATATCCATAATTCCTTCTTTTTTGTTTTGCCTTACAATTTATGAGCATTGGCAGTGCATATAAAAGTTTGTAGATTAATTAAAATGTTTCTTTATCTTTTTCTCATTGCAGGTAAGCGAAATACTTGATTTTAATACCTGTAATTGAGCATTGCGATCCGGGAACAGGTAGGCAGAGTTGACTCGACTGGCTGGGAAGTGTGTTGAATTGTAGATTTTTACTTTATATACCGAGGAGCAGACTAAAAAGTAATCTGTTCAGCTGAACAACATGCACTTTTTATTAGTCTTTACTATCTGCGTTCAACTATCAATAACTCAATAGGCTTTTGCGAAATTGCAACAAAGTTGCATTCAATAACTTGCACATTGAGGGAAATAATCATGAAAAATGAATATAGTCCAATTCCTAATTCTCAGTAACGACTTTTGTACGGATTTTCGTTTATTTATTTGGGGTTTGGGGTCGTCGTCATTTCTTATCTTATCCACGATTCTCTGTGTGCTGAACAACGTTTGTTTGCCAGTTTTTGTTATATTTTTTATACCCTCATTAAAATTGTTTAAATGGGGTATAATGGTTTTATTTTATTAAAGTGTGTCACAGATATAATGAAGCATCTATGAATCTGTAAAGTATACATATGCCTGATTAGGATCAACAGTTGAGTTTATATAGTCCACATATCGATATCCGTCTGTCATATCGATTAACGATAGCAACAAATGGTACAATTTTTAAGGCAAAGTTCTTCAGTTAATATAATATATATATGTATTTGCATATTATTGATCAACTGGACAAATTTCATTAAGATCAGAAAAGGAAAGCTCATGAAATGAGACTACTTTCACGCATGCTTACATTTGGGTGTGTAAAACATTAAAATTAGATTGTATTTAACAGCCAAGTTCTGGGTATATCGTTGTCGAGCTCACTCGACTACAACATTCTTGATTTTTGTGGGGCATAGCATTTATTTGACTAACGCAACTCAAATGACTAATTTGGTTTTGATTATTTGCCTTCTACGTGCGCTCTATCGCTCACCTGCAAAGAGTGCATTGAACTTTTTATTATTGTCGTTACGATTTCGTTATCTCTGAGCAAAAACCCAAAAAATAAAATAAAAAAGAATCTAATGGACACAAGCTTGAAAGCAGAACCCATTTTAAGGGTTGGCAAATGCACAAAAAAAACATTTATTGAATTGTAGACTCAATGAGAACCCCCCACGCGTATGGTAATAAATCAGCTGGAAATCAAATAAAACATCGATTGATATATGGTTAAACAATGACAACATCACAACGAGGAAGTTAACACGCTGCTAATGGCTTAGAGAATAGCGTGGGAACATGAATATATATAGTATAACGATTGTTGTCTATACATTTCTCATACTTTTGATCAGCTGATAAGAATTTTCCATTTTGGTTTTTAGATATGGGAACTAAATGTTACAAGGTTTCTCTATAAATATACAGCATTTATACAAATTAAGCAACTTGACAATGAATACCAAATTAGCATGTTCAAAATAGCAAATCAGAAAAAAAACAGGTAAGATGAGCAGGACTTGCACGACTAGTTAATACTCTGTAAATAGTTTCATTGGGTAAACAAAATGATGTACTTCATGTATTCAATTTGTTGTTTTTAGTTCTCACAGAAAAGCCTGTCAAATTAAGGATGTGTTCAGCATGCCTTTTTCATTAGATTTATTTGTACAGGGTATACAAATTGCTCACGGTTTGCTGCGCGACGCTTGCCATAGTGGGGCAGCTGCTAGCTGGGTGGAGTAGGTGGCCAAGGGAGGCGTTGGTGTCTTGGCAGTCAGCTTGACAAGCAGCGCAGTGACACACACACTTACACACACACACGTGCTGAGATACTTCAACGAACTGCAAATGAAAATGCAACCTTGACAAAGGCGGCAACAACACAAAAAAAAAGCCACATGCCAAATTACAACATCAACGTGATTGTTGTTGTTGTTGGTGTTGTCATTGCAGAGTTTTTCTTTTATTTCTATGCATTTTGTTGTTGTTGTTGTTATTTGCCTGCTGTCGCGCAATACTTTTGTGTGCACTTCTTGTGTTTGTTGCGGCTGTTGCTGTTGGTTGTCAACGCGTTGTCATCAGCAGCAGCAGCAGCAGCTGCAACAACAACAACAACAGCAACAGCAACATCATTATCTGCTGCCCAGCCATGACACGAAAGAGTGCACTTTGTGGTGTGTTGTTGTTGTTGTTCTTACCTACACTTTGATATGAAGTGTGTGTGTGTGTGTGAGTGTGTGTATAAGTATTTATTTATGATTTTCTTTCTTGCATGTGTGTGTGTATTTCTTTTTGTCTTGGCTGCCAGCCCCAGCAGCGCATGCCAAGTTGACGTACAACTGCAACTGCAGCAGGCAATTGTAACGCTGAGCTTGTGGCATGCCACAACCAGACGATGACAACAATGGCGTACCAAAACACAATCAGTGTACCCCAAAAACAGCAGCAGCAACAGCAGCAGCAGCAGTCGCAGGGGACGAGGCAACAGTTGAATGAGTTGAATGCATGAATTGGGGGCGAGTTGCAATATAATTATTTTGATTTAAAATTAAGTTATGTCCACCTAACCAGGCACCCTTGCAATTACTTTGATAAACAACCAATTATGTTTGCCCAGCAGTAAATTAATTAATATTTAAGGTTGAGCAGTAGACGGATCTCTTTTGTGACATCCATTAGTATTCCGAGCATCATATTAAATACTCTCGTGGCCAGCTTCAGATTACTAACTTTTATTATTTATTTATGTACATCTCTAGTTGCACAGACACAACAAAAAAAAAACGTATCTCTACTGACACTTACAGGCCCCCCAAATTCCACATGCAATTAGTCATCTTGTAGTATAATTAATTATACTCAACTCTGATGTACAACAACCCCTACAACCCTACAACCACCCCCTAGAAATTTTTCTTAATCTTGTTGCTAAGGTCAAATGCGCAACCGCACCTCGTCTGCCCCCCCAGCTCTGTGGTTCTGCGTCACACACATTTTCCTTGCTATTTTCACACACATCTTTGCTGGCACCCCGTTTTCCTACCCTATTCCCCCCCCCCCCCCCGCTCACCCCCACGCACACATGTCATTGACTTTGTGCGGGGCAATAAATTAAAACACAGCCATAAAGAGAGTGAGAGGCCTAACAACAGGCGACTATTTTTAAGTATAATACATAAAAGTTTATACACTCATCCAACGTACATCAGATCATGAAATTATGTCGATATATATTATATATATATATATATACAAGTCTTTATGGCAAGTTTCGTTTGTTTTAGGCTTTGATTACGTTGTTGTTCTTTGTGGCTTTCGATCGAAGTTGCCGTCTGCATTTTATGGCATTTAACGACAATTTTGATTGCCATTTTTATGAGCTTTTAATGCATGCAGCAGATCGAATAGGTTAGGAAAACACACACACACACACGCAGACACACACACTCATAAATGACACACGCCCACCCGCAAAGATTTCATCATCATTTGCAGCATGAGACACATGTGAACTTTTTTTATTCATCTCATTTTATTTTATTTTATTTTATTTTGGGCGTCGTACACTTGACACAATTCTCGAGACACTTCTCGAAATAGTTTAAAAATAAAACGACAGCGGCCAATCAACTAAAAATGCTTGATGGGGCAAGGGTTTCGGTGCTTTTTGTGTGAGTAGGCAGGCGGGGAGGGAGGGCGATTGCACGCAGAGGCGTGTAAAGCGCGCATACAAATTAAATTTAGGCACGAACATCGACAGAGCAGAGCAGAGCAGAGCAAGGCAGTGCAGAGCAAGGCAGAGCAGAGCATGGTAGAGCAGAGCAGAGGCAGCGCAGCGTTCGACCACATGGCGTGGCGTCGACGTCAACGCTGCCATCAAGCTTGGCAGGGGAGCAGCAATAGAGCGAAAAAGAGAGAGAGCGCGAGAGAGAGGTGCACAACTTGGGCAAGGTCATTAAACCACACAAAAGCAACAGCAGCGACGCGTCGTCGTCGCAGTCGCCGTCGCCGTCATCATTATCAACATTTTTGCCGCTGCGCCTCCTCTCTGCTTGCTCAGCTGTTTGGCTCTTGCTCTTGCCTGCTTGCCTTGCTGCTGTTGTCGTTGTTGTTGTTGTTGTTGTTGCATTTGTTTTGCTTTGATTTCCGCTTGCGTTGCATTTTCAACACATTCGCTAAACTGGAAACACATTTGAAAATTGTGTGCAGGTCGCAGCAATGCGGCTTTTTATACTTTATTCCCATTTGCATACACATAATTAAGCACACACATATACACACACACAAGTATAGGTACACTTTATATATATATACACATGTATACACGCCCACCAAAATCATCGGCTGTTTAGCCTTCCGCGCCAGCTAATTTGCATTTGACTTTGCTTAGGCGAAGTTAAGCTGCGCTTAATTTATGCATTTTTAAACATGTTTTAAATGTGTTGCTCTTCTTTTCCTCCCTTTTGAACGGAATGTAGATCCTCTGCTGCTGTTGCTGCTGCTGCTGCGTCTCCTCCTTGCCCCTTTTGTTGTGACATTTGAAAGCTGTGAGAGAGTGTGGGCTGTTGTGGGAAAAAATATATATATGTGTCTGAATTTATATATTTTGTGGCAGCGGCGACAAGTTTCTTGTATAGTTTATTTATTTGTACTTTGGCCATGGCTGCGGTTTTTTATTTATATTTCTTTTTTTTATTGATTTACTGTGAATTGCAGATGAGCTCATGAATCAGCTTAAAAAGAGAAACAAAACCCGATTGCAGTCGTCGTCGTATTTACATTAAGTAACAGCGCTCTCCTCTTTCACACTTGAGTCGTTTCTAGCATTGTCGCTATGTTGCCTCAGGTGCCGCCGCCGCCGCCTTCTTACATCAAAAAATGTCAGCAATTTTAACGCTCAAATGAATTCGCTAATTAATTAGGGGTAACAACAAGCACAAGAAACGCTAAGACGCAGCTCATGGCTTCCTGCTTAAGAGGGTTAGAGAGCGAGGGAGCGAGAGAGATGGCTGCTTACATAATTTGACACTTGATGTAAAAAGCCAAAGGATTGCAGCACTTGAGAAGTTGCCCGCAAGAATGCGGTAAGCTTTTAGAGCTCTGAAACTGACTCCTGTAGCTCATGTTGCGCGTGCGGCAATCTGCTGCTGCTGCTGCTGCTGCTGCTGCTGCTGATAAGAGCCCTTATCTCTGCTGCTGCGCCAAAAATTTGTTGGAATCGCAAATCGGACAAATTCTCTATTGTGGAATAAATTCAAAATGTTGTTGTTGCGGTTGCTGTAGCTGCTGTATGCTAATTTTTGATTTCCCACAACAGAGTTAAACACGCAACTGGGGGCTACCTCAACTCAATTTTCTAGTTTCTTCGCTTTGAAAACTTAATTAAATATTTAAATGCGAGCGTAGCCAACTAACAAGCTAACATAATAAATATGCAGTTACCAAATTGGCAGCGAGCTGCCTATTAAGTTTTTCTGTTTTTCTTGACCAACATTCAGTTTCCAAATTGCTAACAAGCAGCAGCAGCAGCAAACAACAGCTTTTAAAAACTCCCCAGTTATGCATTACCACGATTAAACGAGCGACAAGCCAAATTGCAGCTATTTTTTAATTCAATTTCAACTACCAGCTGCTAATTTGGCAACAAATATTTGTTCATCTGCTCTTGTATATTTTTTTGTTGAGTGCCAGAATTTCTGATCAATTGCAACTTTAAATTGCAAGAGCATTTCAAACGATAAAAAAAATATCAGCGCCAACACAACTAAACAAACAACGAATTCAACGTAAACAAATGAAACAGAACGTAAAAAGCAAGGCAGAAAAAAAAAAACAAAAAATATATGTTAAAAAAGAGTGTGGGGCAAGCAGAGCTTGATAAGCGAGTGCTGAAAAGCTTACTAAAATAAAACACACATGGCCCACTGCTAGTAATTAATGTCAACGGTTTAAACGTCAAAGGATTAACGACCAATGCTTAAAATGCAGCTAACCGAAAAGTTTTGTGAAATTTCAGATACTCTGAAGTTAAAAAAATTATAATAATAATAATTCACAATAATTATATAAACGTTTCTTTTGTTTTATTTTACAATTCCAGATTTCATTTTTTTTTCTAAAATAATAAAAAATTGTATCTAATTTACAGTTTACAGGACGATGTGCATTTTACTTGAATTTTATTTGTAGGGTGATTTGTGTTAGGGCATCTTTTTGTTAAGAACTTTTGTAAAGCTTCTTCATTAATTATTTTTAAGCCACTTTGCCCATTAACTTTGCAATCTCGTTTTTATAAGCGACAAGCTGGGAAAAACGATGTTTGTATATTTCCTGCTACACAGTTTCCATTTAACGGAATAATACAAATGTACTCGCATACTTAACGCATTTAAGCTGCAAACATTTTAATCTCTTACAATGTGCGTTTTTTATTAATGCCGCAAAAATAAATCATAAAAAATGGTAGCTTAAACGAAGCCCTGTAGCTTTAATCTACAACGGTATTCGAGCCTGGGCAATGATTAAAAATAACTTGGCTGATGCCAACTTACCAATAAAAATACGAGGCACTTAAAACGATATATATTGTTATATATATATATAGTTATATATATATATTTTTTTTTTATTGGGTTGTGTAAAATGCTTTTGCAAATATTCCGTAGTTATGCGAAAAAAGTATGCCTGGCAGGCAACTAACAAACAATTTCTGTGGTAAAATAAAATGTGGTGCTTGTTTGTTGCACATAATGAAAATCAAAATATTTGCGTTCAAAATTGCGTCATATTTGGCCCAAAGGCAACAAGTTTAAATGCTTTAATTGATGATTTTCAACCGTACCTGCTGGAAATAGTTTCAAAAATGTTGCAAAGTTTTGCAATGAAAAGCATACAAAAATTAATTTCCCTTGGCATCGCTGAGTTTTGCGGATGAAAATGGGAAATGCTCACAAATTTAACCACCAATTTAAATCAATTTGCGGGGGCAGCACAATCGATTCGGAGAGTTAAGGCCAGGTTTAAGATTAGCATTTTGCCGTTTTAAATTGAACATTGAGCCGTAATTTGTAAGTGCAAAGCTGAAGAAGAAGTTGAAATGCAAGAAACTTGAAATTATTTCGTTTTTTTTCTCCTTTTTTTTGTTGCCTTTTGCCTGGTGGATCATTAAGCAGCTGTTGCTCATCAGCTGCATTCAATCATCAATCAAAATTTTGTGCTATGTGCGTACGAAGGCAACTTGTTATTGCTGTCGGCTTTAATGATGCAAAAACGTGCAAAATGCAACTGCAACTGGAAGTGGAAGTGGAAGTGCAGCAAATTGCCAGCCTGGGGGCAGCCTTCAATTCTCCTCTCTAGTCTGCGTATCCATTCCTCTCCTCTGCTGCCAATTCTCTGCGTCTGTGGTATTTCGCTGCACTTTGACTAATCCATCAGCAAATGAGGCAACTGCCGTCGGGGGTTGCACACACCACAAACGCACACATACACATGCACACGCATACCAAAAAAAAATTGCAATAAAAGCGTTCTTCACGCTGACCCTTCAATACACAGCTCCACCAGAGTTCTCTAGCTCTCCTCTCCATTTGGCACTTTTTGCTGCATTTTCAAGTGCTCTTTTCTCAACATCACTGGAAGCTCATTTTTATATATATATATATATATATATACACTTTTTTAGACTTTACTTTTTGTATCAGGACTTTGTTGGCTGCGCTCTCAAAGTGGCCGGTGATGGTGATGGCCACCGCGCTTTTCTATCTCCACCACCATATCTCTCTCTCTCTCTCCATTTCCGTCACTCTGTCTCTGTCTGTCTCCCTTTCTCTAGCTGTGCATTGATGTGGAAAGTTTTTATGACGCATTCGTGATTTCTTCTTCCATTACATTTTTTTATTTTATTTGATGATGCACTGCGCCCATTGGGATTTTTAAGGCCTTTGTCCTTGCTTCAAGTGTTGGCAGCACTGCGGTTTTTCTCAGTTCAAACAGATTACATTTTACTGTTAGCCTTAAATTATCTAAAAAAAATTATAAAAAAAACGTTAATTTAAAATTTATAAAAAAAAGAACATTTTGACACCGGTTGGAGATGCGGGGCATTGATCCCCGTACCTCTCACATGCTAAGCGAGCGCTCTACCATCTGAGCTACATCCCCATGTAGTGCAAGTTCAACAATGGCCACACAACTATTACGAGAGCGTGAGAATGGCGATCGTTGGCTGTGCTACTCCCACTCAGCGTAAACTATGCTATGCCTATAAATAAACCTGCTCAATGGAGCAGCTGATTAACAGTTTTAACACTTTTAGCAGTGCGCTCTCTCTCTCTTGCGCTCTCTTTGCGCTCCGTTGCTGTTATTGGAATTAGTACTAGTAAAATATTCTTAAAAATTGTCAGCTGCTTACAATTGACTTATTAATTGCCCATGTAATTTGCAAAATTAAGTTTTATAAATGTATATGTGTGTGTGTGTGTGTGTGTGTTTACTTCTGTTTGCTGATGTAGCTAGCTTTATTGTCGTGCTCAATTATGGCTAATTAGCAGCGCTGTTATTGTTGATTAAATATACACGGAGAGTGTAGAGAGAGTGGGTGTAGGAGTAATAGTCAAAGCATGCCAATGAGAGGGCAGCTCTCTCCCTCTCTCTCTCTCTCTCTCACTGTCTTGCCAATTGTCTCTCGACGGTCTCATGCTCAAATATAAGTTGCAAAATTAGGTCACACTGCCCTCTTGATAATTATGTTGATGAACAACGTGTCGAACGTGTTTGTTGCTGCTATCTGTTGTCAGCTGCTGCTGTTGGCATCAGAATTGCAGCAACAGCAGCCAGCAGCTGCTGGCCATTTTACTTTCAATATGCGTTTCAGTTTTTTATTTTTTTCTTTCTTATTTTTTATCTTCTTTTGTCTTTTTGTGTCTTGCGCGCAGCCTGTCGTCTAAATTGGCAACGATTTGGGTCTCAGTTGCTGGCATCCTGTGACGTCAGCGTCTCGTCGCTGGCCTTATTAACAAAAATTTCTTCTTTAGTCGGCTAACAGCAGGCGCACAACTTAAAGAGCGCTCTAAGAAATAAGGTAGATGGCTTTGTGGTTAAGATAAGACCGCAACGGCAACAGGAATAGGAACAGCAGCTGTTTGATTTATATGCAACCATATTTATTGGAGCAATTATTGCAACAGCTGCGCACAAAAAACTGTGAACTCTAATAGTGCGAGCAATTCAGCTGGATCTGGCCAATTTCCGCATGGTGTCCCAAAAGCAAAAAAAAAAAAAACAAAAACAAAAAGTCCAAAAACTCTGTGCTAAAACTTCTGCTTCATTAGCAGCGCTTGTGGCAAGTGTGCGGGCGCTGCAAGGGGGTGCTGGATGCCACAGGCAGTGGCTTGTGGCTTGGCATAATTTATGGCTCACCTTATATAACGCAAACCAAACTCTTTTTGGGCCACATACTTGGCGTATGCGTAATGTCATTAAATAATGCCACATGCCACACACTGACGCACACACACTCCGAGACGCTGGGGGAGGGAGACACAAGGCAACGTCACGTGATTAATCGCATTACTAATCAATACAAATGTCACTCAAGCGTTGACATTTGAGATTTGTGACTCTGTCGCTTGTTGGTTTCGCATTACGCATACGCACAGTAGTCAACCCCCCTCCACACACACACACAGAGACACACACAAATGCCACAATGCCACACTGCCACACTGCTACACACGTTTGTGTTTCCCCCCATTGTCAATTAACTGGCGTGTAAATTGACTTAACCTGCAGAAAAATGGCAAAAATAGACAAAAGGGGGGGATGAGTGGAAAAAAAAACAGTTAACTTGAAATGCAGCCACAGATTTTGGTGCCAACTGACAGGCAGCGAATTTTCAAACATTTTTCACATTGTTAGCCCACAAAACATTTTTCACGCGCTTTGCGCAATTGGTTTTTTATTCGATGTTGTTGTTGTTATTGTTGTTGTTGTTGTTGTTTGCTGTTGGATTTTATCGCCTGACAGTTTTCTTTTTTTTTTTTTTTTGTGGAACAACTGTTTCGTTGTTGCTTGTTGTCAGCTGTTGTGGGCATTGTTCGTTTCATTATTATCAGCAAGCTAGCTTTTTAGCTGATATCCGGGAACCGGAGCTAGCTTGGGAGGGGGAGCTGGGGAGGGAGTGGTTCTACGCCTCCAAGGCAATTAATGTAGCGTGATTTTCTTGCTATGCAAGAAATTCATAAAATACGTCACAATGTCAGTGGGAATAAGGTCAACGAGGGTTAATGGCAACACGGGGTGGACTTAGCCGGAAACGCGTTGCCATTTCCGTTTTGATTACTGTGATTGTGGCCAAGGAGCTGGCCACTTGCTACAGCACCTTTTACCTTTAAACGGGAAATGGTTTGCAGGCGTGAAACGTCGCCTGCAAAAGAAAATTCCCCACACACACACACATACACACAGACACACACACACACACACACACACACACACAAACACACACACACACACAAACACACACACACTGCCTCAATCACGTAGCCAAAGTTGATTATAAAGCATTAACGCAATTACAATTTGTGAGCTTGCCCTAATCTCATTTCATTTCGAGGGCTGCCCTCCGCACACTTTCCCCTCTGCTCTCTCGTTCTACGACTGTGTTTCTGTTATCACTCGTAAATCAGCATAATTGGCTCTAAAAACAAAGCTAAATAATGCTAAATATGTGCACACATCATAAAGCGGAATTTGTTGCTTTTTCTGTGTGTGTTTTTTTGTTGTGTTTATTCGTGTTTTGTGCAATCCGCTAAGAGTCTTAACGTTTTCGCAGCTGTTCGCTAACTGTTGGCAGCACGACATAAACAAATTTCGAAATATATATATCTTATCACTCAACGCCGATCTAGTTGGTCAAAAAGGCACTTTTATGTTGATGTGGCAACATGTATCTTATAGGCAAACTAAAGACTGACAAAGAAGAAATAGCGAAGTTGGATTGATTTGAGATGATTTCGGGATAGAGCCCTGCTACGAGCTCTATATAATATCATATATTATAAATATAAAACAGAATTGTCCATTTTCCACAGCAGCAACCTACTAACAAAGATGACTCTGGCTTTTACAATACAAAATTCCACATGCAGAAGTTGAGCATTAGTCAGCAAAAAAGTTGCAACAGATTTGCATTTTTATTGCATTTTATTGCCAATGACAAAAACATCAAGAGTACTGAAATTTTATGATAATTCATCATCATTACCATAATTTTGTTGCATGCAACAAAGCAAAAACCCGAAACCCACCAACGACCTTTCAGCTGCCCACTGGGCGCACAAATGTTTTATGCATATTTAAATGCTGCCAGCGCCCAAAATAAAAAAGGAAGTTGAATTATTAATGCATACCCTACACTATTTTAAGCCAGCTTATTGGCTAATATGGCTTACAACTTGTACAGTATTTGTTGGATTTCCCTTTCCCATTTTTCTTTAATTAATGGTGATTATTATTTGGCATAAAAATAGCATCATATCATCATGAAATGTGCGTGTTGAATTTACAAATAACCTATTTACCAAACCAGATTACAAAAAAATTAACAAAAATGGAGAAAAAATAACACTCGAAATATAATTTGACATGTCGCAGCTTGCGTCTGTCCTTTGTCCAAATGGCTAATGTGAAAACTGTGACGAGAAAAGCGTTGGACTTTGACAAATTGCCAGTTGACATTTATGCTCTGCATGCAAATATAATCGTATTTATGTAAATATACATATATATATATATATAAAAAGCTGATTTTTTATGTGCCATTTTTATGCGCTTCGCTGTGCTAAGTATTAAGTATTATGGCATAAAATAATACTATGATTTAACAACTATTTAATGCATATTAAATTAAGGCTAGTGAATCAATAATAAAAGTGAAGCGGGTATTTAACTGATTTTAGAATGCACAAAAGAATGTAGAATTTTGTTAAATATTTGTGTTGAATTTGATAAATATAGGCTTTAATATTTGGGCCATGATCGATTTACCAATTTATTCACGCCTGATTATTTATTTACCAATTTATTCACGCCTGATTA
Organism: Drosophila kambysellisi; assembly: GCA_035042185.1. Taxonomy (NCBI): domain Eukaryota; kingdom Metazoa; phylum Arthropoda; class Insecta; order Diptera; family Drosophilidae; genus Drosophila; species Drosophila kambysellisi. The sequence continues at coordinate 12,310,015 of JAWNLS010000077.1, read as the reverse complement.
TATGCTATCGGCGCAGTTCAGTTCCCGCCTCAATTTAATTTATATAAATAAATATATATATATATTTATATATAGTTGCATGGCCTATATACGTAATTGTTGAAATGAAAATGCGTTACGCGTGCCTCTCATAAATAGCGGAGGAGGAAGCAACACGAGCGCATAAATTATTGAGCGGCATCTAAAGGATTGTGCGCCACACGGTCCTCGTGAGTCCTTCGAGTCCCTGTCTGTCCCTGTCTGACGTGGCTTATCATCAGCTGGTGTTAACTGTTGAGGCATTGTTACAAGTAGTCGTTGCACGTCATAGCTAAATGGATGACAGTCGTATGCGCTTGTCAGTTGCACGCGGCAAGCGGGATGGGGATGGGGGAGGGTGCCACCTTTATGCAAAACCATCCATTGTTCGGCTGTGCGCACAAATTGCTTAGAAACCCATTGAACTTAGTAACGAGCACCAGGCTTTCAGCAGCTGTTCTCAACCGGTCAATATTCCCATGGTTGGACGCAGCCATTGTTTGGCTCAAACCAGCAACTTAAAGTAACTAACTGAAAAACTTTAAAATTAACAAAAAAAAAAAAATATTTGTATTACTTGAATTGTTTAGCAATTTATGTAAAATATTTATTCACAAATAATTCATCAATATCGAATAAGAAACTAGCAAGATTATGCCACAAACTGCCTTAATTTTTCTCCATTTTTAAAGTGAAATCTGGCAATAAAACTAGTCTAAATACACTTGAAACATTTAGTATTAAATATCACATTTATTGACAATTAATAGCATCTTTTAACGCTAACAAAGTGAAGCATTCTTGAGTCGCTTTTGCTGTTCACTCACCGCAATCACTAAATCACACACACAAATACACACAAAAACACATACACACACACAGACATACACATACACACACAATTCACGTAGCATGGCAATAAATTTGCAGTCAAGGGCCAACAAAAATGTGGCACGGATTTAGGCGTTTGCCACTTTGCCGTAAAATCCTATTTTATTTTCAATTTGTCAGCAATGTGTGCGGAGCGTTAAGCTGACAGCCAGCGAGAAGAGCCACAAAAAGGAAGTTGTATATATAATTTATATACACAAATATATATATGCATATACATATATATATTATATATATAATGTATGTATATAAACTTATGTGGCCTTGGCCAGCAGTGTGTGGCACATGCAGCGACAGCTATTAAGTTATTAGAACAACGTGTCGCATGCGCAACTTTTATGTGTTCTCCTTGTGCCATAACTGAAGATGTGTGTGTGTGTGTGTGTGTGTGTGTGTGTGTTTTTGAAATCAAAAGCAGCAAATGAAACAATGACAGCTTGTCATGTTTATAGTACACATACACACACAACACACAACACACAAACACACACAACACACAAACAGACACACAACACAACACAAACACACACACTCCTTTCCGTGCGTTCAATAGTCGCCGACAGTTTATTTTATTTTATGAAAACTCGCTCATGAACAGCATTCAGCTTTGTCGTACGCACCACCCGCACCACCCAACCACCCATGCAACCATCCACTTCCTTGAGCCTTTTGTTATTGTCACTGGCATATGAGAAATGTGCTGGATTTTACATTTATAGTCGACATTACGCGCTCCTTTCGCTTTGCATCTCATCTCTCATCTCTTCCCATCTCATCTCTTCCCATCTCTCATCTCAGCTCGTCTCATCTTGAGGCACGAGGCAAGCAGTTTATTTTAATCAGATTGTTGACTGCTTTTTGCCGTTTGCTGCGCGACTTGAATTTTAATAAATTAAACGCAGTCGCAAACGTCGCACAATATTTGTTGTTTTCTTGCTTTTCACCTGACGTATTTTTTAATGAGCAACACACACACAGACACACACACAGACACAACTTGAGCTTGAGGAAATTGCCGAAAATGCTCAGCCGGGTGTATAAAAATGGCCTAAAGAGATGACAAAAGAAATTGCCGGTTATGTGAGTGGCATTGATAAAATAGGCGTTGGCCATTGAGTTGAATGCCGCAGATAAGTCACACCGGTGGAGTAGGTGGACTTGATGGAATATTATGCCATGAAATGTTGCTGCAGGGAGCAGAAAGAGGCAAGCACGCAGACTATCATTAGTGCTAACAAATTCTTTGGTATAATAATTACATAATTAACGCATAATTAATTTAAAACTAACTTAACTGAAGGCTAGCAAGTGGTGCGGCGACTCTGAGTGCCACATTTCTTCCCCAGTTGCAAAGTTGCGGTTTTCCTTTCAACGCACTGCTTCTGCTATGGTCTGTTCTGCTCTGCTCTGCTCTGCTTTGTGTCCTGTGTTGATGATGGCCAGGCTAAATTAAGCATGCCAAACACAAAGCCACAGCATGAAGAAATCGTTCGGGCATGCAAAATGAAATGGATGCGTGGTTGTTGGTGGAGTGGGAGGAGTGGATGGGAACGAGGGAACGACGGGTGGAGTCGATGGCATTCATGAGAAATGCTGATGATGCTCTTAAGTGAGCAACAGTAGCAGCCGGTTCGTTCGGGGGACGTGGCTATTTTTGGGTTCACGTTTTGGCCGCCCATCCCTACCCTTCCCTATCCGCCCCAACCCTCCCACCGAACGCACTCACAAAAACGAAAAATGAGTTAGCCGCAAAGCGAAACAGAGGACGCCGCCGCCCACGTAGAGAGTGAAAAAGCGAATAAGGTGCTCCATATCTATCTGTGCTGCTCTCCGGCTCCTACTCCTGCTCCTGCTCCTGCTCTGGTCCTGTTACGTTCAAGGCCATTATCATTTGTAGTATCTCCGGCAAAAGTTTTTCATGTGTCAAATGCATGACCAGAGATTTTGCGGGCCGTGTTTATTCCCAGCTCCCACCTATTCCCCTGCTGTTCAGGGCTGTCCGCCTGATCCACTTGCTGCTGTTTTCAGTTACTGATTTGCTTTCTGGTTTTGCCTCTGTGCCTCGTCTGTTGTGTCCTTTGCCGGATAGTTTGCAAATTACGTAAGAGGCGCACAATTTTTGTGCTTCTGGCTGCTGCTGCTGTTGCTGCTGCTGCTGTTGTTGCCTGCAGCATTTGCGTCACTGGCCGAGTCACGTTTTGTGCTCATGTGTTTGTCTCATAATCACTCAGCCAGCAGCCGCCAGAGTTCAAAGTTACAAATATGTATTTCAATTTAGTTTCAGCGGCGTCTCTCGCATCGCATCGCGTAGGCGCCTCGTTTGAAAATTGCGTTTGGAAATTTGTTGACGTTGGCAATTTGAGTTAGGAATTGTTACTTTCACCTTGCCGCGACCTTTGCACTGCCTGCCTGCCTGCCTGCCGTTGTTACGTCGTGAGGCGCCTATAAAATGTATAAAAATAAAATGAAAACACTGAAAAACAGCCTCTTAACGACTAACCCTTTTTCCTTTCTTTTTCTTTTTCGACTTATTTTCCTTTTAGGTAAGCTGTTCAGATTATATAAAACTCCAGCAAACAAAACAAATTTAGCGAGAGAGATGCAGAGAGATAGTAAGAGAGAGAGGGAGAGAGAGAGATAGCTAGAGAAAAGTGATTTATGGGCTAAGTACACTTGAAAGAATTAATTCAATCAAATCTATTTCAAGAATTTTTCCAAACCAAAATTCCAATTCCGGATTTTTAAGCTTTGTTAGGATTTGTAAGCATTTTACTTAGTTCTTAAATTGAAATTCTGCTCATTATTTTTAGCAATTTACATTTAGTTAAAGCACACAAATGTTGGCAAATAAATATAAATATTTGCATTGCCTACTTTGCAGCGCTGAGCGCTGAGAGAACTAAAGCTATGCAATTAGGTCGAGAATGGCCTCATTTATTATTCCGCCAAAAATGGTTTGTGGCCCAAAACACAAAAGCGTCAGCAACTGCCACTCCCCACTCCCCATCTAGCCACCTAGCCACTTGGCCATTGGTCAGCGATTGTGTGGCTGCCAAATGATGCATAAATTTATGTCAATTTCTCTTTTAAACAATTAAAAATCGAGGGTTGGGGGAAATTCTCTGCTGCTGCTTCTTGGTAAATGAAAATGAAAAGCAGGCTTTGCTTTATTCTTTAGATGAAAAAAACAACGAAAAAAAAAAAGTGACTGTCACTGTGGCCAGGCCACGCCCTGTTTGCCGCCCACTTTTAAATATTTTATGTAATGCCTTTGCAATTTGGCGCTGTTGTCATTTTTCATTCAGCGTTGCCTACTTTGAGGCGTCCAAAAGTGAGAAATTAAAGTGAAATATTGTTGTGCGTGTGTGCGTGTGTGCGTGTGTGTGTGTGTGTGTGTGTGTGTGCTGCTGCTGCTGCTGCTGCTGTAAGAGGCAACATCTTTATCGTTATTGCTGCCAGCTTTTGCTTTTAAGCATAGCAACAGCAGCTGCCCATTAAATGGCTTAAATTATTGCCAGCTATGATTTTTAATGTGCCTCATTTGAGTGCTTTAATGTCTTAGCTGACTCTTCGATCAACCCTCGTTTGGCGTCTTATTAAATTGCACCAACTGTTTTGCATAACTATCTCTGAGCGTTTTATATAAATATTTATGAATATTACGACTAACGTCTTTTAAACCCTATTTTAAGCTTTTACCATTGAGTAGTTTAAGGCAAATTTCTTAAGCGGCATATGCTTCAGTAATTTTCTTATATTTGTATGTGTATGTGTGTGTGAGTGTGTGAGTGTGTATGTGTGTATGTGTGTGTGTGAGTGTGTGTGCCTGTGCTCAGCTTAGGGAGGCGCACATAATTTGCCAAGAAGTATGCAATCAAAATGATTTTAATTGATTTTAGTCGTCGCGTCGTTACTCGTTGTGCTCTAAAGTCAATGACTGCTGCTTGGCAACACACACACACACACACACTTAGACAGTGACTTACACACACACACACACACACACACATGCTTGACAACTCAGGCCTCACTTGGCAAATTGTAAATTGCATAAATTTATTTCTTGCTCGTTCGCCATCACTTCGTTGTCGCCATGCCCCCTCCGCCACCCACCTCCCACCTCCCATTCCCGCCCCATATGCCACGCCCATCGGGCTGCAGGCCATTTGTAAAATTGATTACGCGCATAAATTGAAGCAGACGAACGACGATATCAAAATGTTGCCACAGGGGTTGAAGGGTGTCGTTGGGTGGTTTTTAGCATCGTGTTTTTTTTTTAGGCTAGTCTCAAATTGAGTTTCGCATATAAAATTTGTTTAATCAAAATCAATTTGCTTTAATTGTATTTGTATTTGTTGTAGTTGCTCTTTATAGCCAGCATATCCTCTCTCTCTCTCTCACTCTCTCTATCACTTGCACACTATTTGTCTGTGTCGCACTTGATAGTTGTTTGTCAATTAACAACAGCGAAATGTTGCAATTAATGTTACGTATTGTGTGGCACACACACACACACACACACACTCCCACACACACCCGCAATGGTGATTACGTATGTAGTGGGAACTGGCCAGAGCCTGCATGAGTGCGATATTAGAGTCTCCCGCTGGTATTGGCATACATTGCCATAATTATAGCAGCGGGCAACGCTTGCAACGCTTGCCCCAAAACATGCGAACTGCGCGCAGCTTGCATCATGTTGTGTGTGTGTGGCAAAACAGCGGGCGATTCACTCAGGCGACAAATGTGTTGAAATTCGCTTGAAGTTGGAATTAGTGAACGTAGATTTGGCCCAAATGAACAACTGGCTTAAAGAGATGTTAAAGCATATTCTTAAATATGCAATATCTGTTAATGGCTTAAATATACAGTAAACAATCAGATCTTGGTTTTTGGCTAATTGTGACCGTATTTGCTCCTAAATCTCACAACTCCCTTCAGTTGGCTCTGGCTAATCTTTCAATCTTTTGCCATCTGTCAAATTTGTCGCCTGGATTGGGATACGCACAATGTTCAAGTATATGTATATATATATATATATATATATATATGTATATATAAGCTGGTCGCATCACAATTCAGCGAAATCAGCAAACAGACAGAAGGACAAACCCGTATTGATGGATATGTGCAGTGGCAATCAAAATGAAGCCACTACAAAGTTGCAACAATATAAATTAGTAATTTACACGCGAAACACAATGCAGCAATGTGGCACCCTCTCCCCCCCACCCCCCACGTCAGCTGGCAGCAAACATGATTTCCTGGTAACTAGTTGTGATATGGCATGCGTAATGAGCCATAATTATAGCCAAACTGCAATTAGTAATTGAACAGTTAAGCATTTTATTTAATTGCAACAATTGTTGCACGCGCGCGTTTTACATGCGGTTTATGACGCGTACAAAACGCGCAAAGCAACAAAAAAAAAACACAAGTAAGAAGAGAGAGGGAGAGAGAGAAGATATGACAGCCGACATACAAATTAAATTTAAGGCCGCGCCTCGAAAGCTGTTCATAAAAATTATTTAAAGAAATGGGCAGCGAGCTGTCGACAAAGTTCAATGAACGGCTCCAGGAGCTGCCAAAGGAGTTTTGACTTTCGAGGGGTGCAGCGGGGGGGCGGTGGCAGGAAGGGGAGGCAGGAAAAGCAGACGAGCAAGTTAAGGCCGCAGGCAAAGAGCAACGAATGCTGCTCGTTTGTGGAATGTGATGGAACAGTTTAAGAATTGGATAAAGCGGCAAAGGTGATGAGTTATTCAAAAAGCATGTGCAAAATGTCAGAAGAAATCAAATGAGATTAAAAAAATATGCATATACATATATACACATACAGATACACACATACACACACATACATACACACATACATACACACATACATACACACATGCATAAGAGAACGGACGACAGTTGGTCAGAAAGATGAGGCAACAAATGCACGAAAGGGCTAACTACCATTTGTGCTGGCGTTGAAAATAAGAGGCAGCTGGGACCGTTAGGATGCCGCCTGCCTGGAGGCGAGGACAGGAAACCATTCAAATATGAAGTCAAGTTGCAAACTTTCCAATGCCAAAATCGCAATTTGAACTTTTCGTTTCATTTCGTTGGATGCTGCCTGCTGCTCCTGCTGCTGCCTGCTGCTGCTGCTGCCTTTTGCCAATCACGTGCCAAACGGACATTGGTGTCTGATTTGATTTTAGCCATAGACATGGTCACGCCCCCCACCCCCCCATTTAGCCAGTTTGCAGTCAACACTTGAGCACGAAATGCGACTGGCACCTGGTGAAAAACGCAAGTTGCAAGCTCGGATTTGAGACCGAAAAGTAATTTCCAATTGTGCAACAAAAATGAACACTCATTTTGATTAGTTATATACCCTATATGGAAAATAGGATTAATGATGGGTATAAAACAGGGCAGATATATATACTTAGGTATACCAACTGATATAATATCTATCTATATATAATATCTATCTATATACAGCTATGCAAATGATCTATATGAAAGCATATAGCTTTACAGGGTATAGGATTACGGATGGGTATCAAACAAGGCAGATATATACTTAGGTATACCAACTGATATAATATCTACCTGTGTATAATATCTATCTATAAACAGCTATGCAAATGATCTATATGGAAGCAGATAGTTTTACAGGGTATTCTCTTCGTCGGTCATTCTTTTGCTCGGGCATTCATGTTTAATTTTCTGAAATCAATCAGAAAACCAGAAACGATTTGCTACAGTTTTCACATTGCGTGCACAAATTGTCCAACACAAATTGATGCTACCCAACACAAAAGGGCCACAACAACAACAACAAAAACAACAACAACAAAAACAACAGCAACAGCAACAACAACAGCAACAACAACATCAGCTAAGAGAGCAGAGTGGGGCAGATAACAATCCTTTAGGATAGGATTTCAGTTTTTTGTGCTGTGCTGTTCTGTGCCTTGGTAATTATCATTTAGTTATGGCACTTTTTGTTTCACCGGACTCTTAAGATTCTGGTTTCTGTAAGAAGTTGCTGCTGCTGCTGCTCCGACTGCTGTTGCTGCCTCTGATTCTATGAGTGCCTCAGACGGCGACACGCACATAATAAATGATTTTCCATTAACTGCCATTGAGGAAGGAATTCAACTGAAGGGCGTAGCCGAAGGGCAACAGCAGCAGGACAAAGCCAGGCATAGAAACTCCGAGTGGAACACATGCTGTGCCTGACTGGCTCTATAAATGTACAAATATATATGTATGTATATAGTTATATATATGTATGTATATACATATGTATGTTTGTGTTTGCTACAATGTAATGTGGCTTGCATTTGTCATCCATCATCAACGAAGGCGGCGGCGGCGGCATTCTCTGTGCTCTATTATTGCTACCCCTCCCCCCACCCCCCTACCCCATTCCGAATACCCCTAATGCACACAATTTTATCAACTTGGAATTATTTGTGTTAGTTTTTCAAACCGATTTTTCTACAATTTTTCTTGTGTGTGTGGTTTTCATGTACAAAAATTTGTTTAACCCAATTTCAACTGAAATGCGTTCAGTGTTGAACAAGTTAAGAGAGCACCGCTGGGCATGTCTTAATGTTGATTTTCTTTCTTTCTTTATTTTTCATTTTGTAACTTGATGCTTTGGATAAAATAATAATAGGAATAACAGACAGACAGACAGACGGGAGACAGCAGGCGACCAGAGCCAAAGTGACCCGACGACCGATGTTTGATTTTTTCTCTACAGATTTGATAGATGACCATAAAATATTAATGTGCGTAGCACACATGTGTTTGCTTTGCGTGTATGTGTGTGTGTGTGTTTGAATTTTCTTTTGATTTGACTTTGACGTCAAGGTCTTCTTTAGAGTAACCACTAAATGGCTCAGATTGTGAAGAGACGACGGACCTGGTGCATAAGCAAATAACACAAATTGATGAGATTGATTCTAAAGAAATTTCTCTAACGACTATTGACTTATTTGTAGAAAGCATCGATAATTGGCTAAAATCAAATTTAGATTATGTCTGCACTTAAGCTAACGCTTTTAACACGTGAGCCCACTGAGATTACGGCTTAATCAGTATTAAACTTTAGCTGCCACTTTTTTTTAAGTTATCGAAAATATAACCTCAAAAATGGAACTCATAGTTTGTTTTGAATTTTTGTATAATCAAGTCATTATCATTAAGATGCCGACAGTTGGCCCGTTTGCTATTTAGACATGCAAATGGTCGAGGCGAGCAGCGCCTAAATGTAGACAACAAAGATGAACAACAAGAGGCAGCAGCATTCGGGGGCAAATTATGAGTCATCTGCCCCGCGAGGCAATTCAAACCAATTTACAGCAATTTGCCATAACTTCAACGCTTAACGACGAGTCCAAAGATTTACGGCAGCCAACTTCTCATAGGCGAAGGATAAAAGGGGAGGGGGCAGGATTCAGGCTGAAGGAACGGGTGACAAGTCTGCCAAAAAAAAAAAAAATAAGATGCTGCGTAATTTTTGGCTTTTTTCCTTTTTTTTTTCTTGTTTGCTTTTTGGCCAACGCAAAAACCATAACAAAAATATTTTTCGACTGCAACTTCGCAGCAGCCAAATTGAGAAAGAGAGAGAGAGCGAGAGGAAGGGAAGAGAGTGAGCGAAATAGATGTTCATAACTGCGGAATGAGTCAGACAGACGGCGACAAAGACGCCGTCGAGTTGCCTTTTGGCCCAGACATTCGCACTTTTTGGCCATGGCCAATGGCATCATAAAATGCTAGCTAGCTAAAAGCTGCTCATGTTGTTGTTGTTGTTGTTGTCGTGGTCTTGAATTGACGCCGCTGCGTCGACAACTTTCCCGTTGTTTGCCGCTCAGCACGCACTTGCCTCAAATTAGCAGGTAGAAGGGGTAGCAGCCAGAAGTACATAAAACTGTGGCATGGATTTGTGTCTCGACTCGTCTCATCTCGACTCGACTCGACTCGTCTGTTTTTTGACCTTTTTGGCGTTGCTAATTTGCAGCGTTTATCAATTCGAGGGAAGAGATATGATTTTGAATGCTGCATACTTCTAGGCCTCTTGCCAGTTGTTGTTGGCCAAGTTCAGTGAACCCTTTTTTGCGAGACAAAAAACAATCGACATTTGTTGTGTGTGTTTTTGTTTGTCTCTGTTTATCTGTTTGTCTGTTTGCTGAGTGCCTCGCAGCTTTTTGTAACGGTCTATTGTTTCGACAATATTAATGCAAAGTTACGTTCCCATTCCCCCATGCCACATGCCCCATGCCCCGCGCCTGTTCTTAAATCTCTTTGTTATTTACCCACGCAGCTGAGAGTTTTCACTTGCCGCAGTGCAACTTGTATTTAACTGCTTATTCTTATTTCTTATCTATAGCTACGCTCTGTGGATAAGGCAAACTTCCTGTCTTTGATTATTTATCTCTAACAACTCTTCTTTTTCTTCTCGCTTCCAGGGCCGTTACGGATCCTCGCGATGGACGCCGCGTCGCACTGAAAAAGCTGCCAAATGTTTTCCAATCGTTGGTCTCATCGAAGCGCGTTTTCCGCGAACTGAAAATGCTTTGCTTTTTCAAGCATGAGAATGTAAGTACTACACACATATATATATATTTATATATATATATAAATATATATACATTTTAATTCCACCATAAACTGAACAATGAATTGCCCTACATTTAATTACGCGATGCGTTTATGACATACAAATTTAATTAAAAAATCCAATTCGATTTTTGCTGTTGTTGTTGTTGGTCTTGTTGCGACTGACACTTTCCGCACAGAGTGCAAATATATATTCAGTTCAGTTCCCATTGTGTACACACACACACACACACACACACACACACACACACACACACACACACACACCAACACACCAACACACACTCGCGCACTCACATATTACGCATTCGCAGTGACTACAGCACGCACTGAGTCGTCTCCCCGTTATTCCGCTGGCTTTGGCAAAGATACCCTGTAATATATATATATAAATATGTAGAGTTGCTTGTGACATCAGACAACTAAAAATTCATGACATATGAACTTGTACATTCTTTTTTACAGGGTATCTGACAGTATTTTAAGTATGACGTATTTCAGAGCTGCAACTGCACTTGTTCATTGTTTTCTACAGGGTATCTGGCAGTTGTTCCGCTTGTTTTGTCGCTGTGGCATTTATTAACAATTATATTTTAATTTTTGCATTATTTACAACTCAAACGTTGTCATGGTTCAGTATCCTGATTCAGATCCTTTTACGGGCCGCACGCGCTCCCTTCTCACATTTACTGGCACTAATTGCCTTTCAGGCACAGCTTCAGTTAAATGTGGCAGTTGTTGTTGTTGTTGCAGTTGTTGTTGTTGTTGCAGTTACAATTGTTGTTGCTGTTTGGTTATTGTCAGAGCAAGTTTCGCTTATGTGTTGCATAATTAATGTCACAAATTAAACACTTCACATAAGCGTATTGTTAAATTGCATGTTAAACTGATAACTTGACTGACTTGGTTTAAACATATGTTTTTGGTATTATAACAATATGTCCGATAAGTTAGTTTTGCAACATAATATTCAGAATATTATTATTATTCAGTTTGCAAAGCTGAGTAACTCTGTTAATCGATAGAAATCCTTCTGCTGACTTGCTACAATATAAAACTTTAATTAAACCAAATACAGCCTCATTTTGGACACTTAGTTAACAACTGAGTCATGTTGTTGTTATTCTTTATTCTTTATAGAGATATATATATAATATCTCACAGATTAATATCACATTTCGAGTATAGCCAAGTGACGCTGATCAATTAGTTGCATTGTGTGACAGTTGTGAATCAATCATTCATAACGCTAATTAACTCATTCATATTCATTGTGTAGCTGCCCAGACTTTTCATAAAACAAAACAAATCGAGAGAACACAAATATGGCTAAGTAACGCCCACAACAGGCCATGCCCCCACCTACCTCTGGCAGTTGCTGCCGCCGCTGCTTGCCGCACAAAAGGCTGTCAGACCCAAAATTTATGACAAACAAATTTTATGCACAACAAATTGTGAAGAAAAAAAAAAAACTGAGAATGCAAAAGCTGCCCCCAAAAATTGCATGCAAATTTGTTAACACTGACAGAGCAAAGAGAGCAAAGGGGGAGAGGGGGAAGCGACAGACTGACAGACAGACAGACGGACAAATAGGCATATGGACAGGCCACAAAAAGTCAAATGGCAACAAAATGCATAAGAATTATTGTTATTCACATAACATTTAGAATTATTAATATAAAGCAAAAAATGTTGCACGATAAGTGTGTGCTGTGGCAGCAGGGGAGGGGGGTGGTGGCAACACAGAGGTCGACAGCTGCATTGTGTGCGATTTTATGGCCAGTTTTATGTGACTTTGCTGCGATTTGCTTTAATTTATTTATCTGAAAACATTCGCGTTTCGCTTTTTTGTTGCACAAAGCGATTCTTGATTGTCTGCTTTTTGTTTTTTTTTTTGTGATAATAATTTGATGACATTTGGCCAAAATGTCAATGAAGTCATTAGTCCAACTTTCATGTTGCATTTGACACACATGAGATGGGTGCTCAAATGTCAGCGAGACGCTTGCAACTTAAGCAACACACTCAATTTTCATAATTCGTTCGACTTCAAATAAAAACGTGGGCAGCTGTGATTTTTTAAAAATTATGGGAAAATATTTGCATGTTTCAGTTTCAAAATTGATTTAGTTAGTCGAAAGTCGAAATTATGTAATGAATTTGAAGAGGAGCTAACCTAATGAAGCGAACGCTGCCCACTCTTTGCAGCAAGCATTGTTGCAACACCTATGCAAATTTCTATTAATATGCAAAGTGCTTTATGGAAAAGAAAAGAAAAAATGAGGCGCAACATGTGTGTTGCTATTGTAATTGTTGCTATTGTTGCAGTTGTTGTGTCTGCTGTTGGTTTCCTGTTTCAATTCCATTTTAATTTACTACATGCAACATTGTCGCCGTCGTCGTCGGCGTCGTCATGTCAAACAAGTGCAATCAACCTAAAATGGAGCTCGAGACGTTTGCATATTCAATAGGTATTCAGAGGCAGTGACAGTGGCTGAGGTAGTGGCAGTGGCAGTGGCAGGGGCAGGGGCAGAGGTAGAGGTGTGACCAGAGCTCTCCGAGCCCCGCACGTGGGTGGAATAAATGCAGAATGTGGGAGTCTTTTGTACCCGTGCTCGAAGCGCATTCACAAGTTCGATTTTATTCAAATTTACTAATTTATTAGAATATCGAAATTGCACTTGTCTCCAATATCACGTTTTGGGTTTCTTTTTTTATGTGTGCAACATTGTTTGTTGCACGCAAACCCTTTAACAACTTGTCCGACTCAGTTCCGGTGTTTGGATTTTCTGCTGTGATTTGTGGATGCATATCTTTTAAATTGTTGCGCTTTTCGACGACGTGCGTCGAGTCTGCTGTGCCCCGTCTTGGCCCAGACATGCACAGTTATTCCTTCTTACCAATCCCCTAACAATTGCCAAGTCACACAATGATCCTCCGAGTGACAGTCGAGAGACTGGCAATCGTCTCAATTGCTTTGGCATTATTATGGCAAAGAATACCGGGTGTGTGTGTGTGTGTGTGAGTGTGTGTGTGTGTGTGTGTGTGTGTGTGTGTGTTTGATCTGCAATGCACATTTTAACAAATCGCTGTAAAATGTTTGCTCCATTATTGTTGCTGCTTATTTCAATAAAAGATTGTGCAACGCGTACGTGGCGCACATTTCAAAAGCATTTCTCACATGCAACAGACGTGTGTTTCTTCTGCTTCTTCTTCTTTTTTGTTGTTGTCGGCGACGAGGTGTTGCCTTTGATTTCATTGCAGGAGTAGCAGCAGCACACACCTACCCCCCACACACACACAACACACACACACTCACAACACACACACCGCCCATCATCAGTGATGTAAATGATTGAGTTTCGAAGCATCAATTGCATGCAAATTTTGTTATTATTATTTGCATTTCGGGCTGCTTCTTTTAGCCAAGCAAATTGCAATTGAAATGTCAATTTCCATTTCTTGCCAAAAACCTGATGGATTCACTTTTATATTGCCGAGAGATTAGATGAGTCTTGACTGATTTCCAGACAGGCAGAGGCAGAGGCAGGCCATGTGCAAATGTATTTTGAATTGCTTGCAAAGTAACGTCAAATCAAATCAACTCAAATCCCACGATAAAAAACAGCTGCTGTCTGAATTTTTAGCTGGAACAGCATTACAACAGTTTTGACCTGGCTCAAATCATTTTCTCAGCTCAAGGTCTCCACAAAATAAGCTGACGAAATGTTTTTTCAAAAAAATCTGTGGCGTTTTAATTAGTTAGCAAGTTAGCTAGCAATCCGTGGCAGCAACAACAAAAACACGTAGAAATGTTGTCAGCAGCTGGTTGCAACTATTTTTTAGCTAGAATTTGTAGCTTCGCATGAAATCGTGGCTAAAAACACTTTTGCTTTTGTTTAAAACAACTTGAGTTGCGACCACTTGAAATTCAGTTGAAATCATGTAGAGACTTTTGTGAGAGAGGGGAGCGGATGAGAGGAGAGGGGAGGGAGAAAAGATGCTCTTCCTGATTATGTTTGCCTTTTTGTTCTACATCTTCTCCTAAATAGAAACGACAACAATGGTCGATGTGGCGCAGCTGTTGCCACTTGCAACTTGTTCAGTTGCACCTCAACAAAGTTTCCATCCAAGTTGTTATTGTTGTTGCTCGTGTATTTTTTTTATGACTCGCCTAGCTTCAGTTGAGAGTAGCTCTCTTTAGGTTTTCAGTGTGGCACCTCAAAAAAAAAAAAAGCAGAAACATCTGTTAACTTCAAGGACAGTAGCCAAAAGCTTGCCAATAATAAACTGCATAAATTTGGTTTTTGATTGCCTGCCTCACTGCCTGGCTGCCTGCCACAACGAAATGTTAATTAGCTGCAGCGGCGACGCACGTGTGAGGCCAACAGTTCGTACCACAGGTAGTAACTAAACGTGGCAACAACAACAACAACAGCGGCTTGAAACAAATTGTGTGCGAAACAAGCAGCCAGCAAGCAACTAAGCCAACTTACTAACTTGAAGGTTTTTATACACTGCCCAAAAAAGAGTTACACTAACTGTTTAAACAGCTTTGCTCAGTTGTAGAAATAGTTTCATGAACAATTGTGTTTAAGATTATGTAAAGTTAGTTGCAAGAATGCCACTCTTAACTTAAAATCTAGTTAGACTTATAATTGCCAATAATTGGAATAAGTGCAATTTTTCTAATTTTTTTTGAAAACATGAAAATATAATTTTCAATGAACTGTAAATTTTAAAGCTAGTAGAAAATGGCTATATTGAAAACTTAAGTATTTAAGCTTCGCTTTGCTGCAGCCTCAAATGTTTTCCTTAATAACTTCTTTGTTGTTTATGTTATTGTTGCTTGTGAAACCGCAAGCGCAACAAATGCAGTCGCTAAATTGCAGCAGAGGCAGCAGCAGCGACAGCAGCGGCAGCAGCGAACGTCATTGAAATATTACGAGAACTGCGGCAAAAACAATGCCAAAGACGAAAACCCTGAAAGAGACTCAAAGGCTCAAAGCCAACTCGTGTAAACTTAAAAACAAAAAAATACTTTTGCCACTTAAGACCAAGACGAAGTCGGCAGCTTAGCAGCAACTTGGCGGCACTTTACTTCGATGTGTGTGTGTGTGTGTGTGTATCTGTGTGTGCGTGTGTGTGTGTTTGTGTGTGTATTTTGAAAAGTGCGCAAAAATTTGTTGTGGCCTTTTTGCCGACAGACAAATGCAGCAAGAAGAGCAAAGGTGTGGGGGGGGGGGGGGTGGGGAGCGGAGGTAACCGCAACAACAAAAGGCTAACAATAATGTGAAGTTGTGCAACATATTTGTTGCCTCACGCATTCGCATTTTCGTGTCTGTGGTTTTGGCAATTTTCATATACTTATTTGGAGAGGGGGGGGAGGGAATCTCTGTGGAAGATGTGAACTGGTTAAACGATATTGAAAATTGATTTTTAAAGCTTGCTGCTGCTGCTGTTGGTGCTGTTGCAAGCGCTCGCATGTGTGACAGGCAACTTGCAACTGCCAACAACTCTTCCTCTTCCGTGTGGTTGTCTCATTGTTGTTGTTGCTGTTAGATTTGTGCTGGGATTGCGGCGAATGCCGTTGACTGCTTTTTGGTTGAAATGGAAGTTCCTTCATCATTTTGACCGCAAGCAAAATAAATCAGCGCTTGTCTGCAGCTCAGGCTTTGGCCGGGACAAAAAGGTAACGAACAGAGGGGGAATCGGTCGGGGGGCGGGGCGCGGGTATTCGAGTCGAAAGCGGGGCAGTTAGCAGAGAGGGCTTTGGCTCTGTCGACGCTTGTCCCAAGCATTGTTGTTGTTGTTGTTGTTGCTGTTGTTGTTGTTGTTGTTGTTGGTGCTCTTTGTGTTCTGCTGTCCATCAACTTCTTGCCACTACGTCCCGTTTTTTTATATTTATATTTATATTTTTTATAGAGCCGTTGCCTTCTGCTGCTGCTGCTGCTGTTGCAGACAATCAGACAGCTCCCCCGAAGCGGCACAGACAGTGGCGTGTTTTGTATCTGCCGCTAAACATCATCAACGGGTCATCGTTGTTGTTGCAAGTTACTGAAGCTGCTGCTGCTGCTGAACTTTGTGGCATTTTAGTCCCTGGCAGCGACACTTAACATCCAACTAAATGGCGCATTTGATGTGCTGCAAGCGTCGAGCTTCAAGCTTGATTTTTATTTATATTTTATTGGAGTGCATAATTTATGATCTTAGCCAAGATGATACCAGCTCTCAAATGGGTGTAGCTTGTTGCTGCTGCTGCTGCTGCTGTTGTAGGTGTAATGTTGCAGCATTGTTTCAAGATTTATGTTGCTAATACCACATCCAATGAACCCACACTCGCCGTCTGTTTGTTGAGATTTATTTACGAAACTTTATTTGATTTTGCCTTCCTTTCTCATTGCAGGTGCTGTCAGCTTTGGACATTTTACAGCCACCACATTTGGACTTCTTTCAGGAAATGTATCCTTTTTTACACACAAAAAAAAAACAAAACAATATAAATAATGCATACTCCAAAGAGTTGTGCGATGGCAAATTAAGTGACAAAGTTAACGCCAAAATGAAGAGATCTTCATCAGCTTGCCTTAATAATAATAATAATAACTGGTAGAAATGTGAAGATTTCCTTTGCAACTTGGAATGCAGTATTATTCTGCTCAAGTCATGGTTAAAAGGTCCTAAATCGGTTCAGCTTAAACAAAAATATGGTCAAGTAAAGTTTACAGAGTCTTCTAGCTTTAAATGCAGTTTTTTTTAGAGGTCAATTCTTTGTCGAAAATGAATTGAAAATCGGTTAAGTTTTGACAAATTGCTGATTTTTCAGAGGTATGATTCGTCTCCACAGCATTTATGAAGGATTATTATTAGGTTGGGGATGTGTGCACTGTGACCTGATAGGTCTATTGTGCCCCCTTCTGGGATCAAAGCTCCTCCATCAACCCAAGCTCCTGCACAAATGCCAGAATTTTTATTGGGTTGAGGGCTCCTATTAATTGTTTATCATGACATGCATCCCTAGGATGTTACATCTTTTCTTCGCTAAGGCGACACACTCTGCTAGGATGTGCATTGAGGATTCCTCCTCACCTTCACAGAACCTGCAGAGTCCGCTACTAATTATACCTAGCTTGACTAGGTTACTTCTTAGTCTGCAGTGTTTCGTCAGTAGACCGTTGAGTGTTCTAAGATTATTTTTACTCATAGCTATTATCTGCTTAAATCATTTATTTATGAAGGATAGTATCAGAGCATTATATTCTAGCTACAATCGGGTCTCCAACTTTGACGGACTATTATTCTAGAGGTTTTTGAAACTCCACTTAGTTTTGACAAAGTTACCAAATTTTGAATATTCGCCAAGTGAAGAAATTCAGATATAAGCAGACTAAACTCCAACTTCAAATCGTAGTCATTTCTAAATTGAATTTAACACATTTCACTGCACTAACTAAGAAGCTTAACAGCTGTGAACACATTTAAGCCAAGAAGATTTAGATAAGCAACATGTTAAACCAAAACGGCTTGAGTCACAGTTGCTGAAAGTGTTTTTTTCTTCTTCTTCTCGGGATGACTGGGAAAATGAAATCCACTCAATTCTATTTTCATTTTAGCGTGTGAAAGTTGAGCCAAAAACCCCAAACGAGTAACTATTTAATTGAAAAAGTTTAAAGCCAACAAACAAACCGAAAAGTTTATTCAGTAGGAGAAGGGGGTTGGGGGAGGGGTTTGAAAAAGGTGTGGCATATGGGAATATGGCTAGGAGTCGATAATAACCTGATTTCTGATTGTTGCGCATGATTGGTTGCATCCTTAACGCCCTTTAATTTAGCTATGTGATAACTGAGCTGCTGCAATCGGATCTGCACAAGATCATTGTGTCGCCACAGCATCTATCCGCGGATCACATCAAGGTGTTTCTATACCAGATACTACGTGGATTGAAGTATCTGCACTCGGCACGGATACTGCATCGCGATATCAAACCCGGAAATCTGCTCGTCAACTCGAATTGTGTGCTCAAGATATGCGACTTTGGACTGGCGCGCGTCGAGGAGCCGGATCAGGCCAAGCACATGACCCAGGAGGTGGTCACACAATATTATCGGGCGCCCGAGATTCTGATGGGCGCACGCCACTATTCGTCGGCTGTGGATGTGTGGTCGGTGGGCTGCATCTTTGGTGAGCTGCTCGGCCGACGCATATTGTTCCAGGCGCAGAATCCCGTACAGCAGCTGGAGCTAATCACCGAGCTGCTGGGCACACCCACCATGGAGGATATGCGTCATGCCTGCGAGGGGGCACGCACACACATGCTGAGGCGGGCGCCCAAGCCGCCATCCTTCTCGGTGCTCTACACGCTCAGCTCACATGCCACACACGAGGCGGTCCATTTGCTCTGCCAGATGCTTGTCTTTGATCCGGTAAGAACGAGGGAGAACGAGAGAGAATCTCCTAATCTAGGCCTGCTCTAACCATTCTCCTCCTTGTTCGTTTAGGATAAGCGCATTTCAGTGACGGATGCTTTGGCGCATCCCTATCTGGATGAGGGCCGTTTGCGCTATCATTCGTGCATGTGCAAATGCTGTTTCACTACCTCAGCTGGCATGCGTCAGTATACGGCAGACTTTGAGCCATCGGCCGGTCAGCCATTTGATGATCTATGGGAGCGCAAACTCACCTCCGTGCAGCAGGTGAAGGGTGAGTCCGCATCAAACTGAAATCACTGTGAACCCAATTTTAATATTCTGTCTGTCCTCTTTGCTTTGCCGCCACAGAGGAAATGCACAAATTTATTGCCGAGCAGCTGCAAACGGGTCGTGTGCCGCTCTGCATTAATCCGCAGAGTGCGGCATTCAAGAGCTTTGCCAGGTGAGTTGCAATCAACCATAAGCCACGCTGCACGTTGCCAACAATATTATTTCCCATTCCCAACAACAAAACCACCCCCCTCCCACAATTCTAAAACATTTTCTTCTAAACAAGTCTCTACCTGTCTCTCTCTAACTCTCTCTCTCTCTCTGTCTGTCTCTATATATATTTTGTTGTTGTTCCGAAAATTCGTAATATGCTTTTCAGTTGGAAAAAAGACTCTATCCCGTTATTCTTTTACACACTCTGTATTTCTCTCTCTCTCTCACTCTGTCTCTCTCTAAAAAAGTTTTTTGTTTTTGTCACTGCTTCGAGTCCGAAACTGTTAAGCCCTAAAACTGCTTTAGAGCTCAACACTCTCTCTCTCTCTCTAACTCTGTACCCGTCTCTCTTCCCCAACTCTATCTCTCTCTCTTTCTATCTCTGTCACCTAAACGTTGTTTATTTTGATATATATTTTATAAAATTTTTTAATTTTTGTTTCTCTCTTTTTTTTCAATCGTTTTTTGTGTTTTTTTTTCAAAACATCGATATATTAATATTGAAAAATATTCTATTAAATTTAATTTTAATATATTTGCGTTGCGTAAAGCCAATGAGAATGAGAATATCTACTACTACTACCACTACTACTACCACAACTTGCACTGCTGCTCCTGTCGCTGCTGCTGCTGCCGCTGCTACTGCGCCGCCGCCGCCTCTGTCGCTGCGCAGGCAACGAACAAGTAAACAAAAAGTACGAGAGTACATGAATACTAGGCGCGTACCGATTGATATATAATACCATTATTATATATATATATATAAATACATATATACATATGTGTATATATATATTAACCAATAAAGTCAAGCAACACAGAATACAGAACGAGTCAAGAATCGAGCAGAAGTCACAAATAATAATATAATAATAATAATAATAATTATAAAAATAAAAATACAAACTGCCGCCAGAAACAAACAGTAAGCAGTTAATAAAGGCAAGAAAAAGCAAACGAGAAAGAAAGAAAGCAAGCAAAGATACCAAGCAAAGATACCAAAATCGAGAATCGAGAAAGCGAATCGATATCGATAACGATACATGCTACAAATATGTTGGGGGCCCCTCGGCAGCAGCAACACTTCCCAAATGCGCGCGATCTTGAAATCTTTAGGTCTGTTGATAAAGCAAAATACATTTATTGCTATACATTTGCTAAAACTCTATCATTTCAAGTTTCTTATAATTTATATATATATATGATTTAACCCCTATGTTCACCATATACATATATATTTTTTTTTTTCGTTTTCGTTTTTGTTCTTTTAAATGCAAATGTGTATAAAACTCTTATTATTATTAGTTTTAAATATATAACTTGACTCATCATTTTCCTTACTTTAATTATTAAATGGGTTATTTGCGTATCTATTTGTGTACATAATTGTTAAAAAAAAAAACAAAAATTAATAATAATACCACAAAAAAGGCAATTCCTAACTAATAATTGTTTAAAAATGTCAGAAACTGGTCGGTGAATTATGAAAAAGATGATACAAAGCAATTGGCAAAAGAAAAACCAAAAAAATACTGAAATATTGGCACCACTTTTCACAGACATTTCTAGCCAAGAAATACAAATAATAATCATTAAAATCCCAATGCATATACATATATCATATATCTCTATCTCTACCCATAATCGACTTATGTTTATGTTTTCTGTTGCATTTCATATACATATATATATATCGCATATTGTGTACAGCATTATATATCAATTCTTTACACACTTTATAACTCTTCAAATTCCATAGCAATTGTGCACCCACATATATACCACATATATACACAATCATACACATCAAATCATGTACAACAAAATAATCATCCAATGCCAAAAGTATTTAATACAATTTTTCAATTTATGAATTGTATTCATTTTTCCGATGTGGATTTTTAAAGAAAAATACCTAAAAACATTGAAAGAACTTTTTTCGAAATCGCTTAGAAATGTATCTTTTACTATATCATACATTTTTCATAGAAACAATAAGTAAATGATAAATCGCTTAGTTATGTATATTCACTCTAGAAATAATAACTTATAGATTTAATAACTCAAAACATAGGTTTTCTAGTGAAAAAGAATAGTTCATTTAAGTTCATAAAGATAGAATTATATATATAAATATAGTCTAGACCATTATTCAATATTCGGCATGCCGAAACTATCACTTTATGTTTTATCACACGGTCACCAAAAAATAAACTGACTTTTAATATTTTTTTTTTGACTAGAGTTATGGCAGTCACAACCAATCAGGAAAACACACACCACCCCCCATCCCCCTCAGTCAATGACCCCATTTCACAATTTATGTCATGCATTTTTGCGAACCATTTCGATTGGCCACATTGAAAACAAAAACACAGCTTTAGCATTGAGAAAAACCCTTAAATAAATATATAAAAACAACAAACAGCAAAATTCATATTGAAAACTATCTGTAATAACAGTAAAATTCAGTGCAGTTGAGCAGCAGTGACAATGGTCAAAAAAGTAGTTTGAAAACCAAAAAAAAAAAAAATGCTTGAACCAATTTCCATTTCAAGTTAATAATAACTAAAATACTATTTATCATTTTTTTGTTTTTGTTTTTGTTTAATTTGTTTTTGTTTGTTTTGTTTTGTTTGTTGTATTCCAAATGTATATTTGTAGTTTGAATTTTCATATATATTTCATTTTATATACATTTTTAGTATACACACTATATAAACATATGTATTTTTTAATTTTTTGTTATTTTGTTTTTGTTGTGGGTCGCCAGATTTTTTTTTATTTTGTATATTATTGTTGTATGCTTAATGCTTCTACTACATATCTTTAATCTTTTATGTTGTACTGTTAGTTGCTAGATGTTGCATGTTCTTCTCACTCTCGCTCTCTCTCTCTCTCTCTCTCTATCTCTCTATCTTTAGCTATCTATCTATCTCTATCTGTATGTTATATAGAAAATCGATATGGAGCTTAGTTAACTAATTGTTTCTTGCCTCTTGTGTTCACTTTTAAACAGCTCAACTGTGGCACATCCTTCGGAGCTGCCGCCATCGCCGCATCAATGGGAATGACGGCAAAATGAGGCGATTGCTGCCTAAAATATGAAAAGCAACACTGAAACAACAACAACAATAACTCTCACACCTAGATAATTTAAAAAGGAGGTACAACAACAACAACAACAAAACGGTTTGAAAATGAAACACTTTACGGACAAGGGACTTGCGAGGCAACAAATCAAGAACATGCCCCAAAACACAAGTTGCGCCAGTCATCAAAAAACAGAAAGGAAAACAACGATTAAATTTTAAGCGCCAAAAACACTTTTAAGTAGCGCTGTCTGTTTAAAAGTTAAAGCATTCCACCACCGAAATTAACTAAATAACAAAAAATAGGCATTAAAGCAAGAGGAAACACACACACACACACACACACATACCCACACACCCACACACACATATATACACACAAAATGTAACGTAACTCAACTGAAACTAGTCTAAACAAAAAAAAAAAAAACAAAAAACAAAAACAAATACAAAAACAAGTAAATTTGTAGTTAATGCTGCGGCACACGTAACAGAAAAGTTATTCAACGTAGAAATATTAAAAACAAAAAAGAGGAACAAATAAAAAAAAATAAATACGCTATGTAAAATGAAAGCGTAGACAAGTTAAATTGAAGCAACAAAGCTAAATATTTGTTGTGCTTGACAAAATTGGTAAAAAAAAAAAACTAAAGAAAAAACATACAAAAAACACACAAAATTTTTGGTCTTATAAGAAAATTACAAAATGTTTTATGTTTAAGTGCTTAAAATCGATGTAAATTAATTAGCAATTAGACTAAAAAAAAAATACAAACTCATCCAGACGTCATATTCGCCCTCGAAAACTAAGCAAACTCAAGCGAATATTGTAAGAAATAATGCAAATAAGTAAAACAAAAAAAAACAACAACAAAAAACAACAACAAACAGAATAAAACAACAAATTACATTTTATCACACACTTACAACTATAAATTTGTTTACCAAATTTACCTCACACACACAAACACACACACACACACAGCATTAAAATAATTGATTTTTCTATTCTGTGTATAAATTATAAACTATAAATGCTAAATGTGTAGTTGCTAAAAATACTAAACAATTTATATTTCTAAACTAACATAAAAATTAATTTCACATATTTGCGCTTCAATTTTGAAACTGGTTTCTAAATACATAAAATGGCAAAAAACTAATGCCGCACACAGTTCTATAACAAACTATATATATATACATACATATATATATATATATATATATATACTAAATGTATGTGCGTTTGTTTATGTTTGTCTGTCTGTTTGTAGCAGACATAAACGATGGAATCCCTTTGGAAAACAACTGGAAACAAACTTTTCGAAATTAGTTAAAAACAAACGCAAAAAATATTTTTTAACCGTGGACTGATTAAATTGCATAAAGCAGACAAAAATATGCAATTAACCAATATAATTTTTTGTACTAATTCTAATACTAACACTTATGCTTAGTTAATGACAATTATAAATATTATTATTAATATGATTTTGTTTTGCCTTTGCTTTTATATTGTGGCAGGCAAATGCTTAGTTTCCAATCCACACATATTTCAACCATAAATGAATAAGTTGCAAATGGTAAAGCAAAACCAACAAGTGGACGACACACTGCCCCAGTGAATGTGCACAGGCGTTCAAAATGTTGCAACACCAGCACTAAGCGCAACACACCGCACCACCCCACAGATCGTGGTGGCAAGTGAATCCCAACTCGAACCTCTCTCTGAGTGTGTGTGTGTGATCGCTTCTGTGTGTGTGTGTGTATGTCTAACAATTAATATTTGAACGCCTTGCTATTTCAAGTTAGTTTTATATTCTCAATTAGTTTAACGTGTAAAATAGTTTAATTTTCTTCTGTAAACCACACACAAACCCCAAAATGAACCCATCCAACAATTTTCAATCATAGTTTCGTATTCATTTTAAGTAGCAACAAATGCTCATATGCCAACTAAATGCTATAGCTAAAGGACAACCCCTATACCTATATATATATTATAATGTATGTATGTTTAAGACTGAGTTTTCTCATTTTCTTACAAAAGAGATGGATGACAAGCGCGCCTATATGCAATAAATATATAAATGTCAAAAGAAAAAGCCCATGTTTGAGCAATTTTCCAATTTTCGATGCTTGATATATGTATTAAAAATTGTAGCAAACACTCTATATATAATATATATATATATATATGTATACATTAATCTATGTGTATATATTTATGTGTATTTGTGTTCGTAATTTTAAAGTCTTTTGTAACTTCTCGAAATTGTAGGCGCTGTGTTCTGCATACTAGAATCGCTCACTAGAAAGAAGCCTATTTCTATGCCCCATTTCTTCAACTCTTTACTGTGCTGCTTTCTTATGTATGTAGTTTTTAATTATATATATCCATATATATATATATATAATATACTTATATATATGCATTAACTAATTTAGCGATATAAAAGAAAAGAAGAGGGAAAGCGAAAAAGAAAAGGAAAGAAAAAAAAAACAAAATAAATATGAATTCAAACTTTCACGGAGATCTCATAGCAAAAAAACGAAAAACATGATGAAAAGCCAAAAAGAAGTCGTTGGCTAAAACAAAAAACGAGAAACCTTAACGGGTTACTTAGGCAAATGGCTAAGAACCGATCGATAGCCGCCCGTTTAGTAGGCGATTTCTTTTTAATTTTTTAACATAGCCGCTACTTTTGTTTATAAATAACATTTTTTTCTTAAATATAGACTACAGTCTTTGGTCACACAAACACACACTCACACAACCACACACTCACACACCACACACAGACACACTCGAATGCATAAAATATACACACACACATACAGACACACACTCACACATACACATTGAATATATACTTTTAGATTTTTATTTGTAACATGTAACTATAAAAAATATAAACAACTGAAATAAAACGAATACAATGCAAAATTAGCATCTACATTTAGCACCTAAGCACATTTTACATACATACATAGAGACAAGCATAATAACTGTATTTTGACTTTGTGTAAGCACCATGTACATAACATTAACACCCCACCAATACTTATTGATATATGATATATATAACCCAAGTAACTGTTAAGCCGTAACTAGTTTTTTAGTTAAACAATCAACAAATATGAACTATACGATTAGTAAATCAGATTCTGATTCTGATTGAGAAACATGTACATTTTAGCAAACCTTTCTTTCAATTGCTATCGCAAACTCCCAGAACAAACAAACAAACATTACAAATCTGAATATAAACGTAATTATGGAGTTTCTTAAGGTTCTGTGAGTTGGAACTACTTTGTCTATATATTCATTTTAGGCGCTTATGTTTCAATAAGTTCGACACAAAAAAAAACGCATATGTTTAATTGTTAGTTAAGTTAAGTAATAAAACTAAAAACGAAACAATTAACTGAAAAAAACTGCATTAGTATTTGACCTAAACCAATTGTGGAGCAGTACTACTTATATAAATATACATATAAATGTGCTAATTATACAGTAGAACCTACGTATAAACTACCTAATATACGAGATAACGTTTACGTTTGTGGTAGCGTTTTCATAATGGATGCAGAGCGAAATAAAAATTGTGTAAACCTGTTTGTATAAAAACTGAAACCCACTTATTGTTTTATTCATCTTTTGCTTTTGATTGTATTTTATTTTATTAAATTATTTTTTGTTTGACAAGTTTTGTGGCACACCCTATCCCAAGCATAGGGGGCACCTGTGCCTGGCCGTCTAGTAAACCGCAAAACCCAATGCATTTGCAATTAGAATTTATAGCTATAAAATACGTATATGCATTTTTTCCCCAAGAATAAAAAAAAAAACAAAAAATTAGCACTATATACGATATATTCTATATAAATATATATATATGTGTATGTATGGACAATATTTGCAAATAAACAAGTAAAACCAAAAACTAAACTCATAAAACACACCCAACAACAGATATTCAAGTACAGGTAACAAACATTTGGTATGGTAAATATAACAAATACGTTTGTAACATATTACCAATTATAGAGCATTTTTGAGCAGTTCATGAGGCTGCTGTTAAATATTTCTCATAACTAAATATAAAATATTCAATTGGTAAAAGATACAACTCGAAATTTATGAAAATTTGTGCCAGAAAGCCAAAAACCAAAAACCAAAAACTACAAGAAAAACATACGAAACATTTTTGGATAGCATTGAAAAACAAAAAAGTTTTCTTAAATGAAAAAATTGCGCTCAGGTTATAAAGAAATGAAAAACAAAAAAAAAATATGTAAAAACATTATTATAAAATGTAAAAACTTTATTCAATGAAACAAAAAACATAAATATTGCTTACAAAATACATACATAAATGTACGTTTAACATGTTTAACAAAAGGCTGTTTGTAGAAATTGTAACACAGTTTTTTTAACCAAGAATATATATATGTATGTATATAAATATATATATATATATATATATATATATACAGGAAAAATAACTACATATATATGATATTCAAGGCATTAACAAAACTTTTGCTGTAAATGTGAGTAGAAAACACGCTTAGAACTTTGCACACAAGAATCATTTCTGATTATTAATTATGCAACCCCGCAGTTGCTTAGTCTCAAAACTAGAGTGGAACATTAAAAATAAAAAAAGGCCGCTTTGTGCACCGCTAAAAAACTTGTAAATACATGAAGCGGATAAATTATAGTAACGAAATACATACAATAATATCGATGTATGTACTTATAATGGCATATAATATATATATATATCTATATATATGTATAGAAAACTTTGTGATTGCTTCTCATTGATGATAGTAGATATTGAGTCATATGTAAGCAGGTGGGTGTAATTTTTCTTATACCACATACATACCCATCAAATAGCAACGTGTAAAAATAACGCTAGATTTTCAAGCGAACTAACAAATCAATTCGTCGTATTATATATTTAAATAGAAAACTCTCCTTCCTATAATTCCAAAAAAAAAAAAAACGAAAATAAATAAATAAAAAAAATGTAGGACACTACACAATGTACGAGTAGTTAACAATACCACATATATTTAATATATATACAAGTCTATTTGAGGACGTGCTTATTAATTATTATTATTACATACAGATATCGATAAATGTTGTAAAAAGAATATATTTATAACGTAACTCTATATATATATGTATGTGTATATGTGAAAATACTATGTGGCACATTTCGAAAACGAAAACGAAAACAAATGAATGAAGAAAATCCCCTTAAGTAGAAGCTCTCAACAAAATTGCACTCGACAGAGCTGTCCTTTCCAACTTTTGGTTCATCATCAAAAGAAAAAGAAAACAAAACGATTGGAATTAAATTAAACATGTATTGTTTAACTGTATATATGTAATTATAAAATATCTATTCACACAGGTATAAAACGTAACCATTAAAATATACACTCACCAAATTGATACATACGTTTTTTCGTATAGTTAAGCGACTGACGCTCGCAACCACAACTTGTAAATTATAATACAAATTAAACACTTTTCCAAAATTACATACTTAACATAATACCATAATACACACTAACCCATTGTATTAACTAAAAGGCAAAAAAAAAAACAAACCAAACATTAGACTTACTAATATTATTATAACGTAAAACTGAAAAAATGAAAAACAGTAAGAAATGCTTTCAAACTAAATAAAGTTCTTTGGAATTACAATGCAAAACAAAAAAAAAACAAAAGATACGAAACCAAATAGAACTCTTCTTATTATTTATGATGGCAGTTTAAATCCGAATTTCAAATATTACTTCGCACTGCTTCTGTGATCACGTGTTAACTCTAAATGATAACAGACCAATAACAGAACAGTCGAACATATTGGTACTGCTGTAAACTGCTTGCATTTCAAGCAGTGCACACCGCATGCGAAACATGCTTGAGAAAATCTATAAATTTAAAGCATACTTCTGGGCATGACATTTATACCCAACGAGTCAGCGAGTTGCACCACATACAAAATTTGTTATGTACACTTTAAATATCATAAGAATATGACATTCACTGATTTTGGAAAAACCTCTGGCTCAATCACATCCTAGCAAACTTTCGAAGAAATCGCACCGACACACTTTATCAATATCGCAACTATCCGCCAGGATATAGTCGATATATGAGAATTTGTCTGTTTAAACGACTTTCCAGCTATATCAGCCGCTTTAAGAACTTTTATGGCTTTTTATTTAAAACGGCAGGCCAAGTAATATTAATAATGGCCCAAAAAGACATACAGGTAGTTAACCCAATTTTCTGTTTGTGTTTTCTAGATTTTTCTGACCTACCCTTTTTTGGTAATATTTTGTCAAATTTGTAAATCTTTAAGTTCCACTCGACGACATTCTACCTGATAGTTGAATAACACGCGTCCTTCCAAAATCCTTTAAGAAGATATAATGCGGCATAATTGCACTCTGCATTCCAAAGATAATGAGGTCATCTAAGAATTCTTTGAATTTCTTTGAAAATTCTGAAAAACCATGAAGTAAATAGATAGAGCTGCATATATTTCAGATTTATAAGACGTAACATTTGTCATTCAGTTCGGGGCTAAAGAGCTCTCAAATATTTCTAATTCAGAATTCAAGTTTTCTTTTATGGCTACAAATATAGAAATATACCCATTGTTTGGGTCGATCTTTGATCGGGTTCCATAAAAATATCATCTTACATCTAGAATCTGCACCAGCGCTGCGGTGCTTTAAAAATACATATGTGTTGTGTGTACGTATGTTACGTTTTGAATCAGTCTTAGACAAATAAAAGTGTTAAAATACTTTCTTAAAATAATCCACAAAGGGATGAACTTATAAGCAAATAGTACACACTAAAATGATAAGTGAACTTTTGTTTTTGTTGTGCTAATCTTTTTTTCCATAATGGCTGAAGCTCTCCTCGATAAAGATCTGTATGGAACGCTTGACATGCTGCTTGTGCGGTTCAGGTATGTGCTCCAACTTGGGTAATATCTTCATGAGAAACCGAAAATCGGGCGATAAATTGATACTGGTCTCAGTTTCTGGAGGCGGCGTCGACTCCTTGACGGGCTGCTCCACGGGCAATGAGGAAACACTGGTGGGTGGCGTAATGACCGCAGCTTCTTCCAATTTAACAAAGTTTGTCGGGTTTTTCTTGGGCGGCAGCGTTATGCGCGGCTTGTGGGCTATGCTTGGAATTGGAATTGGCTTCGTTGTCAGCGGCTCCTGTTTTGCCTGCTGCGGTTGCGCCTTGATCGTCGGTTGCTTCACTTGCGTGCTTGCCTGTGTCTGTGCCTTCACCTGTGCCTGCGCCTGCGCCTTCGCCTGCACCTGCATCTGCGCCTGCGCCTGCTCCTTGCCCTGTATGCAGTTGAGTATCTCGGGTAGATATTTTCCCAAATGCTGGGTGAGAGTCGACTGCTGTTTATCCGTAACAATCATTAGTTTCTTGCCAGATGAATCCTTCTCCTGCTCCACCAAAACAAACATCTTACGCTTCTGGCCATTGGGCTGGCCATTGTTGCCATTCTTCTCATCCGACTTTTCAGTTATCAAATACAGTTTACGTTTCTTGGCCAACCCATTGGTGGTTGCCTTGCCCTTTCGGCCTACTGCTTGTGTATTGAGCACGATGTTGAGCGGCAAATTGGCCTCGTAGTCGGAGCCAATCGATTGCACATCGCTGGAGACGGATGAGGACGAGCACGTGGAGTGGGAACGTTGCGGCACAGGTGTTATTGTCGTCACCGACTTCTCCATCGGTGACTGCTTCTGCGCCTTCCCAGTGGAACACTAAAGATCAAATAATTCAAGTTATTTCAATGGTTTCTTGTTTTCGACGTAAGATTTTACTTACATCGATTAGTTCAATGGTTGTGCTGTCTGCTAATGGATTAGCAGATGCTACTGTATCAATTGCTGTCGTTGTTTCTGTTATTGCAGATGTTGCAGTTGCTTCGCCTGCTGTTATTTTATTTGGCTTGGATGCACGCAAAGGCGTCGTCTTCATGCGCGTCTTGGCCATTTCCTTGCGCTGGCTAAAATGCCTGAAGCAGATGCGTAGTTTTTTTAGCCCGCCAAGTGCCTCCACAAGTTGGTCGCTCACAGCGAAATGGCGTAGCCAATGGTTGCAGCTGCAGGAATTACAATTGTTTCATTTACATGCACATCTATCGTATGTATATAAATATATACATATATATGTGTGTATGTGTGTGTGTGAGCACGATTCTCTCTTGCAATGCAAGCTCAGCTTTTGTCGTAATTGTTTAACAACTGCAAAAAAGTTCTTGAAGAGAAAGCTTTCGCAACACCAGAAATTAAATTCGCTTTACTTAACAACTGTTCTATGTTGACAAACTTCTTTTCTATGGTATTAATAAAAAACAAAAACAATTGTTAAGCGCTGCTCAACGTTGCGATCACCTCGGAAGTTCTTTGTTTACTGTCACAAATTGCAATGAAGTTTTATTCTTTTGGGAGTGCTTTTCCTGTGCAGCTTTAAAATTAGTTCTCATCTCTCGCTCTCTCACACGAAGTTTGAACAAGCTAATGAAAAGTTCTTACCATGGCCGCCAAAAAATTTCAGCTGCAAAAAGCGCTTTTATGCTCACTGCAAATGCACTCACATACTGTCTCTCTCTGTCTGCGGCTTATACATTTGTGTGCATGTGTGGTGCTTTCGCTGTTTTCGCTCTCTCTCTCTCTGTCTCTCTCGGAGCGGAAGTTTGTTACGCCGGCGTTGAACTGCTGCTTCTACTTAACCCCACCTCCCTTAACATAGAGGCCTATAACACAACAATAACAAGAGAGTATTTGCTGTTTACTTGCTTTATGAATAGCGCAATAGAGTGAACCAATTTGATGGGGGCCTTAAACTATATTATTACTCGAATTAAGATTATTTACATAAATAATAATAGCAAATTTTGTGAAGATAATTTAAATTTTTTCACTCTTTTTTTTCAGCTTCCTAATTTGTTCATGTTACACATTTAATGTTCACTCTAAACTCCATTCTGATGGACAACAATTTCAGAACTGCACAGAACTGTTTTTGCAGCAATAACTTCACGGCCAACAGAGCGCGCTGCAAATGCATTAACAGATAGAGAGAGAGCAAAAGAGTTAAAAATAAACCAGTGAGTGTGTGTGTGTGTGTGTTTGGGACGCAGCTTCTTATGCTGCTGTCGCTGTTTCCCTCACACCCACAATGTGCATAATTGCAATACAAATGTATGTATAGCTTCTTGTACTTGATGTTTTTTTTGCCATGGCATTGAAATTTTTCTATGAAGTTGATGCGGGCGCCAAAAGTTCAATAACCTTTGGCTTGGCGCAGATGAGACGCGCCAAAGCAAAAGCTCATTCTCAAATAGGCAAGTTTGTCAGTATGGCATATTATTTGTGTGCATGCCATATGTATACACAACATACATGCATGTATACATATATAGACATACATACATACATATGTATGCGCAAGAGAATTTGTGATGCGCAACAAGCTTCTTTGCAGGGCTGGATATATCCATAAACTGGTTTTAAATGTAGATCGACAAATGCAATTATAAATTAATTCAAATTCAAACACTAACCGATTAATATCGTGCACTGGGAATCGACGTAGCTCCGCTGGCGTCGCATTGCAGCCCATTAAACATATCCTCGAGCTTGGCGGTACATGTCCCTCTTCGTCTCCTGCTGCAGGCTGAGAATGCCACAGATTGGCGCAGGGATGCAGCGACATTGCCTTGCAAATACGTAGGTTGCTCATTCTGAAAAGAAAAACCAACGTACAAATAAATGAGCACAAAGTTTACACAGTGTGAGCTATTTATTTACTTATCTACGTAGCTGGAGCATAATAACAATATAACACGAGTCCGAGACCAAGACGGAATGGAATAAAGAGACATACACGTACACACAGAAACGCACACAGCTAAATAAAAATTAAAGCTTTAGCTCTCTGCACAGCTTTCGGCAGCCGTCGCATGCAGTTTTTAATTTTTTTCTCTTTTCAAATGAGAAAAAGCTTTTGTGTGCCGCTGCACAGCCATGTGAAAAGCTTGTTTAGAACAACGCTTACGCCGTCGCTTGCCTCGCTGATTGCCTTCCTCAATTGTTGCTGATTTTGCAAAAGTCAGTCAAAGACAGCGACACTTGTTGACTTTTCTTTTGTTTTCATTATCACTAACTTACATAAGTAAAGTGCAGAAACTATTTAGTCGCTTATGACACATACATACTTTGTGATCTTCAGACAGATGCGAGTTGAATAACCTTCCTGCGAGCCACAGCCACAACACGTTGTTAGTGAAGCATGCTTTTGCCTGGCACGATTATCAGTGCTCTTTTTGGGCTGCTCGCTCCATGCACTCAAATAGCTTTTTTCATTGCGTCAATAACGTAAGGCGTTCAGTTGAATTGGTGTTTTGCAGCTGCATTCGTTACTAATTTATTTATTTACTTGCAGTTTTACTTCGTGTTTGGTCTGATTACGTTCTGTCTAAGCTACGTCACGGTATCTCGAAGACTGCCAAATGTTTCGCCTGCGTCATTTTAAGTGTAATGTGAAACGTACTGAAAGCTGTCGGGCAAGAGCTTTCGTTTCTCTTTGAAAGCTCATGGACCGATGTTTTTTTTAAGCTCGGTTTCGGAGCACGCATGTGCTTTCTCTCTCTCGATTCACATGAAAATTTCTTTGAGCACTGCGACTGTTATATTTTTCGTCTGTATGTATACAATATGATAGTGTGATGGTAAGCGAGATCCAATTTTGTGTTATACAAAAGCTATTCGCTATGAAAATAAGGCGCACTGAGCTTTTAAAGACAGCATGTTTGTCTAGGCCTATATGTATGTATGTATTTGGTATCATTTATTTATTTAATGATTAACCAATAACATCTTCTACATACATAATATTTCTTATCTTAATTGCGTGTCATAAATTATGGTGACCATTCGGAATGCAAATTTGCTTGTAATTTACATTCAAAGATTTAATTAAATGTGTTAAAAGCTTTTCATAATCAATGCAATTCAATTACATTTGGAAGCCGCAGGTGTTAAATTCAGCTTTGCGGGCGGTGCGGGATGCGGTGTGCGAGCTACAAAATTTTTTGATCATTAATAATAATTTGCTTTGAGCACGTTTTATTCGCTTTTTTAAAGCCAATCAATTGCCAACTTGTGGATGCAATAAATTTCAATAGTTACTCAGTCAAACTTAGATATGTATATACATTTATAGAAAAAACAAACTCTTGGTAAAACTATAGATAAGAGTCGCCTTGTCACATCATTCATATTTTTTCTGCTAAGATGTCAATTTAAATTGTGTAGACAGTTTTTTTTTTATTTTTATTTATTATTTTTTTTTTTTTGCTAAGCAGCCGACTGTCAATTGTTTAACTGTCAGTTTATAACCAGCCTCAATATGTCCCTCCTTGGGGCTGTTAAACAATTTTAATAGTTGTGTTTTTTCAATATAGATTCCCGTTTTATAAATAAAATAATATCTTTGCGACTTTGTGCTTAAAAAAAAAACAAGATGGAATTTGAACTGACTAATTGTTAGTTCAAAGCAACTAATTGCATTTTACGATCATAATGACAAATAGGGCTGTAAGTTTTTATAGCCGCATCAATGTCCAACCGATTATATCCTCACGAACAATAGTACGAAACTAGTCTGCTCAACATTTGCCTTCACAGTTGAATTGGAATATGGTCGAGAGACCGATTCTCTATTTTGATTGAATGAATGATTAGTTGCCGACTTGAAAGTGCTTGCCATTGACGGCGTCTCGGCGATGCCAGACTGTAGATATAGTAATCATCAGTGAGCTGTGTGTGTGGTCTTAACTGTTGTGCCTGAAAATGCTTGAAGGCAACCGTCAACCGCCAGCCGCAGATTAAATATGATTAGAATATAGACAATTAAGCGCACATAAATTGATTTACTTGTAATTTTTAATGGCACCTAACCGCTGCACATTTACAAAGCAATTGAGGCAAATTGCGGAGGCGAACAAGTGATGCCCCTTGTGAAGAGTTCAGGGGATCAGTAAAAAGTGGAATTGAAGTTAAACACAAATTTGATTATCTTTAAATGATTTCATGTTTTTAAGTTATGGACAAAAATAATCATGTTCTCGTTGATTTGTAAAATAGATATTTGCTTTAAATTAAGATAACACTTTGAATTATAAAAATAGAGAAAATCAAAATACCATACAACCCAAAATGGAAAAGAAAACAAACCACACGAAACATGTGTTCACCATAAAAATATGATTTAAACAAATAATGCAAATTAAGTAGAAAATCGTTGGAAAATGTATAGTCAAAAATTGGAATAAACAAAAAATTTCTTGTCAGAAGTGGGATTCGAACCCACGCCTACAGAGTAGACTGCGACCTGAACGCAGCGCCTTAGACCACTCGGCCATCCTGACAGTTCATCTTCACATGATAAAAAACCAACGGCATTCGA
Organism: Drosophila kambysellisi; assembly: GCA_035042185.1. Lineage (NCBI taxonomy): Eukaryota > Metazoa > Arthropoda > Insecta > Diptera > Drosophilidae > Drosophila > Drosophila kambysellisi. Next base: position 12,274,928 of record JAWNLS010000077.1, on the reverse strand, counting down.
TGGCACCGCAATCGAATCGAATATGGTGAATAACAGAATACAAAAAAAAAAACAAAACAAAATACAGTGTTGCCAGCTCCCCAGTTTATTTTCAGCTGATACGTTAAGCATACGCCATGTCTTACATATGTTTGCCAATCACACTTAACTCTTTTGAACTTGGGCTGCCTACGCGCCGAATGAAAAATTGCATGTGGCGCCCAGAGGCAAAGACAAATTGCACTCGTCCCGTCATGGAAAGGTGTGTGCTGACTGACAACAAATTAAAAAACAACAAAAAAAAACAAAAAAACAACGAAACATAATAATAAATAAGATTAAAACATAACAACAAAACAATAACAAGACTTCAAATTATACGTATGTATATAATATGAGCATGAATAATTGAGAGATTGGAATGATAATAAGAACTAAAAGTAACTTTAGCCAGAAATGAGGTCAAATACATATATCAAATTGAGTAAGTTCGCCGATTTGCAAGTGTCACTTTTTATATTTATTTGCATTTATTATGCAACAAGTGACAGCAGTCAATAAAAAATACGGGCATATATAAAAAGGCGCTGCCCACCCACTGGCTGCTGTTGCTGTGGTTGTTGTTGTTGTTAAAGTTTAACGTGCATTTTCAATGAGCTATGCAAAATAATTAAATTATAGTCGAATAATAAGTTTGCCACTGACAAATGTCAACTGGCCAGCGGCCAAATTGCTCCCTGGCCAATGCTGTTGACATTTCACACGCCGCAGCTGCAATTCACGCTTAACGTCCACTTGTTGTTGCTGTTGTTGCAACCACTTGTTGCTAGTACCGGTCGCACGCACTTTCAATGCATTTCAATTAGCCGCTGCTGCTGCTGCTGTTGCTGTTGCTGCTCCACTTTGACTTTGAGCAGGCCTCGAGTGATATTTTCATTTTTATAGCTTGATTGTAGACATTTGATAGGCATTTATATATGTTAATCAGTTGGCTGACCTGACAGCTAAAGTTAATTAAAGTTTACGCTTTCGGCCGGCATAAATTCAATGCATACGAACAAGTACTGTGCGAGTTATTTATCCATTAATTCACATGTTTACTTTTGCAGACACATATCATCACATCACACATATGTATGTTTGTGCATAGATATGTGTAAATACCTCAACAAATGCGTACTTGTGCCTCAACATAAATTCATTGTGATTAATGGTACCACACAAAGTTCTTAGACAGACTGACCTATTTTTTTTGTTGTGCTCGGCACGTATTTGTCTAATAAAACTCAAAAGCAGTTGAAATAAAATTAGCAAATTGCCCGAATGTCAATCAAAAGTCATCAATCAAAATTTGTGCTACTGTCAACTTGACACAATATGTATAAATATAAATAAAAACATGCACATAAATATATGGAGCGCGCCGGGGAGCGGCAGTGGCAGTGGCAATAACTGCACTCTGCCCCACATCCAGCAACTGCTGCTGCAGTGGGTGCAGCTTGTAAATTAGCATTACAATGGCCCAGTTAAGTGGGTCAACAAGTACAACAACAACAACAATGAAAACAGCAACAATAACTGTATCAGATAAATAGTTATGATATTGACGTTAATAACCAACATAAGTAAAAGAAGACATTAGACAGACTGAAACATGGGGCAAATATTTGTATCTAATGGTTTGACCAGCTGCCCTTAAAATATTTTTTTGTTGGATACCATTTTAGTATTTTTAAATAGCAAGTCTTCTTTTACATCATTTTGTAAATCAAATATAATATATCTATCTGACTTGGCATAATTTGTCATTACAAAAGAATTCTGTACCATTAAAAAAATATATTGACAACGGTTCCAAATTTGGAAAAACCATAACCTTGACAAACCTAAAGCGATTTTCAAAAACCAGAACCTTTTAATCATGATTTAATCAGTAGTTAAATTCTACATTTATATTTATAAATATTCACTCAAAACCAACATTTGGAGATTGATCCTATTTTTAAAAATCAGAGCATTGTGATCATGACCCTAGTGAACCTCATAAAGCGAACATGTTTAAGCAATTTTATTATTTACAAAATGTGTGTAAATATATTGTTTGGAGTCTAACCGAAAATAATCTTATCTTAATTCGCTAAATATCCCAAAGACTTAAAAATGTATGCCTTAAGCGTTATCTCCAAACCACCCGCATCAACAGAGGAAGAAGTCAACAGACTCTTTCAAGTTCAAAGCATCCAAAAGTGGCAGATGCCGCCAGACAATGGAGTCACACTTTGACCACTGGGAGCATTAATCAATATCTTGAAATCTATATATACATATGTATATATAGATATATTTTTAGTGTTTTTTTCTTAGTGCGCAGTCGCGACATTTTATGCCAAATTTGTACAAAGTTAATTAACAGGTTTCATTGTTTTTTTTTATGCCGCCTAGCATTTTAGACGTTTGTCTGTTCTGTGTTTTTTTTATAGCCGCAACAAATACACACAACACACACATAAAATGTATGTATATGAGCGATTATGGGGGCGTATGCGTAATGTTTAAGCGAGAGCTCTCAGGCACAAAGAAAGCGAGCCGAAATCAATTTCGAAACATTTTTAAATGCTTGTTTTTACCGCTTGCCTAATAGAAATTTAATTAGCCATGCAATTTTGTATTTTTTCCTCTCTTGACATTTTTGTTTTGCTTTTCTGTTTGGCGTTGACGTTGCACGTGCAGCCAAGCTTTGACATATGAGCACTCTATGCTGGTGTGTGTGTGTGTGTGTTTGTTTATGTGTGAACTGCCCACGCATTTGTGGGCTTGACGCTGCCTGCGCGGTGTGTCAGTGTGCGAAGTGAAGAAGCCAAGACAAATAAAAGACATGAAATAAAAACAAAACTTTACGGCGCACCACACAACACGCAAATGCTGGTTGCTTGCAAACGCGCCCGCTCTCTCTCTCTGTCTCTTGTTCCGCTCTCTCTTTCTGTTGTTGCCGTGCTCACTTGCTGTTCGTTTCGTGGTATTTTACTTAGAAGGTTATGCCTAGAGCAGAGTGTGACGTCACACGTGTCGCTAGTCGCACTCAGAGCAGCTGGCGTCATGCGAGAGAGCGCAGCGGCTGCGCTGCACAACCCACACTTTATTACGTTGTGCGATCGGCTTACTTTGAGTTTACTGGCTGGCTGCTTGCTTGCCTGTTGATTGCTGCTGCTGCAGTCAGTCAACAGCACAAAGCGCAACGCGTCGGTTCGGCAATTGTTCCAACGGAAAGTTACAACCGCACGCGTCGAGTCTGCTCGTATATGGTTAGTTTCTACGTGCGTCTTATCGTTTAAACTCTTAAAGTAAACCCCAAATAGAATAGTAAATCATTTTCCAATAGTCTGTCAAGTGCTTGGACTCATTCTTTGCTTGTCAAATTTTTAGCTAGAGTGTATTTCCAATTTTTCCTGCTATGCAATTACGAAATCTTACGTTGAAATTTTATGTGCGTTCCTCCATGTGTCTATAAATATAAAAGCGCCAGCGCCAAAATATATGAAAGATACGGTACGGAAAAGTCGTCGGTCCGTCGTTTTGGACGCCTGGTCAAAGTAGCAAAATCGCTAAAAACACGCAGTAACACATACAAAAAAAAAAAGCCGCAACAACAACAAAAAGAAAACAAAACAACAAGAAAGACTGTCGGGTTGATTGACTGGCAGGAATTTGAGACTCCAAAGGCCGACAGCAAACAGCCGTCAGCATCCCGATTCTTCAAAATCTATATCCATATCCATATTCGCAATCACATCCAAGTCCACAGCAAGCATAGCATTCACAGCATCATATCCAGCAAAACCGCAGCTTCCGTTGCTTATCTGCCGCACGAGATTCTGACGGGGACTGGGTGCTGGCTGCCCCTCCTGCTGATGATAATTATGGGAAGGCGCATGAGTTGCGTTTTCTGTAAGTTGCACATTCAATTTGAATTTAGAAGCCAAATATATTCACATAGCCACAAATATTCATAAGCACGCTAACACAAAGAAAGCAAAGTAGTCTTTGTATACATTATATGCACGTCGAAGCTGTCTGGCTTTTGTTTAATTGCACATCAATCCGATGCGCATAAAATCAAACACAGGAGTCAATGGCGGGAATAAGGGCAGAGATTCGAAACACAGATAAATTTAACAAAAACATGCATATTTATGTTTAGTTCATAAATAAAACACGTAATTAAATCGTTAAACACAACAGCGAAAAACAGACCGTTAGTTATCAAATTGGTTTTTGGCTGGTCTTAATGGTTGCTGATCATTTCCAAAGCAAAGTTTCATTAAAAAACAACTGTGTGCGGTGATTTGTAAATTAATACGATGAATACTTCTGGAGGTGGCTGCTGTTTTCCATCAGCCCAGCAGATGACACCCACACAATACAATCCGAACTGGAAAAGAAAACAAACCACACAACCATGTGTTGACCATAAGATTATGATTTAAACAAATAATACATATTTTCAACTATAACTACAGAAAATGTAAAAAAAAATTTTAAGTAGAAAAATGTTGGAAAATTTATAGTCAAAAATTAGAATAAACAAAAAAATTTCTTGTCAGAAGTGGGATTCGAACCCACGCCTACAGAGTAGACTGCGACCTGAACGCAGCGCCTTAGACCACTCGGCCATCCTGACTATTGGCATGAGGTGCGCCAACGCTCATCTACAACAGCTTGCTGAAGCGCTGTTAATGCCCACTGTTAACTGTGCTGTGCTATAAATAGCTGTCCAGATACTGTTGTTGTATAGCAAGGGATTTTAAATTCTTATTAAATTTCCCATGCGATGTGTACTTTGTGCCTGTGAAGCAATTTGCTAATTGTTAATTTGTTAGCATATTATGGCTTTATGGCAAACCTAATTGACAGTTAACTAATTTGTATTACCCTCAGGCTTTCAACTCTATTAAATATATAATTCAAGAGCAATTTTATGGCATAATAAATGCAATTTTAGCTGATTCGATCTGCTGTTTTGTGAACAAACGTCGACATTGTTTTATTTCCCGAAAGGTAAATCTTATCGCTGCCGTTGTTGTGGGCTGGGCCCGGAGACAATCGTATTAAGTCCAGTAAATAAAAAAGGAAAAAAACACAACAAGAAACAACAAGCTTTGTGCCGAGAGAGAAATTAGTCATTGAAGAACATATACCGATTTACTTGTAAAAAAAACGCTTGCCTTATAAGCCTTTTCGCCCTGAAAAAAAGAGTTTCCAAAATATTCAGTTCAGTTCAGAAAATGAGGTTAACCGTCATTCTTTAAAAAAAAAACATAGCAACCCAAATCTGGGCGCTAATATTGCGGTTTGGAGGCGTGTCGCTTCCAGACTTAACGCTCTCACAATACTCTCTCATTAAAGACCAGCGCTTTTGTTGTTTTTGTTTTTGTTTTTGTTTTTTTTTTTTACAAATATATCCGTGTATCTTATTTATGATATAGTCACCGTGGGATATTTGGTTTTGCTTTTTATCTTTGCAGAGATATTTTAATGAGTTTCTCGACACTTGGCGACATTTTCACTTGATTTATGGCTCAAAAGTTCATTATGCCCCGTGTTCGTTCATTTAGCTATATTTGTATTATGTATTTTTGTTGTTGTCACTTTCGCATAAATTAAAATTGGAACGCTTTCAGTTTCAGTTCCGTCTAAACGCGTCTGTTACAATCAATGCAGTTGTAGTTGTAACTGAAGAATGGACGAGCATTGTTCAGAAAGTATTTAAAAGATATGCTTTGCTTTGACTAGATGCCGACAACAAGTATTTTCTAAATGCTATTTATAGTTGTTGTACGTTGTACATGAATATTAATGTGTATACACACACATACATATACACATATGTATTTTCGCATGTTTTGAAAAGTATTTTCCGTCATAATTATATGCATGCGCATTTCGAGCTAATTGTTTGTTTATCTGGGGGGAAAAAACCAAATGGCATGAAATGTTTTGACATAACGCAAAAATCTTGCCAGAATCGCAAATCTGTTTGTAAACAAATTTCATTTCCAATTTTGTTATCAGTTTTTCCAGAAAGAGAGAGAGAAGAAGAAGGGAAGTCAGCGAAGCTTGTCTCAAGTCAAGCGTTTCTCTCTTTTTCTCTCTCTCTCTCTCTCGCATGATAATAGATTTATAATTGTTGAACTGGGTCACAAACACGATTTCAGCACGCAATTCTTCATTCAAATGTAGAATTAATGAAAATGTGAAATTAGCGAATATCGTATGTCAAAGATCGCGCCGACAAAGGTGTGGATATGGGTTGTTATAATGTGTTATGACAAATGGGAAATCTGAAACTGACACCATTATTATTAGTGTTTCAATACAACAAAATAAAAATGAAACTTACTTTGGTGCATTTGTTTATAAACAAAGCGTTGCCAGTTGACACAGTTGAGTTTTAATTCCAGGGCACGGGCTCAATGCCATTTTGGTTGGGTCAGTTCTGTTATTATACCGTACATTTATATATATATATATATATATATAAATATTATTTTGCTGAGTTCGTTTTCGCATAAAACAACTGCGTCAACAGAATTGAAATCAAAGCAAGGTCTGAACGGTTTTTATCTGTAACCATTTAATGCTATTTTATCTAAACAGTCTAAATGCAAGCGATAAATATGGCAACAGGTAATAGCCAAACTTACATAGTTCACACGTACCGCTGATGTGCACAAATATATATATATATATATTTATTTATATATAATCATAGTCCATACTTTTCCCTACATGTGGCGCGTTGTATCACTTTTTTTTAGAGCTATCTATAAGTATTATAAAGCCCTTCGCAGCACCTCTAATGCATTTTAATGTGTTGTCAATGAAAACTGTTCTAGTATAAACGTTAAAGATGAGATTTGTGTTGTTTTTATTGCGGTTTTTAAGTGCTTTGATTTCTCTTATGGGCTGCAGGTTATTCAACTTAAAACTTTAGCTTCACTAATTGCAAAAACTTTGCACATAAAACCAAGCGAACAAAATATATGTGCTCATAAAAAGATAAGCACAAAAATTGCAAAAAAAAGTCTTGTCAGAAGTGGGATTCGAACCCACGCCTACAGAGTAGACTGCGACCTGAACGCAGCGCCTTAGACCACTCGGCCATCCTGACTGTTACAGCCAGCGCGTCCAAAGTGTTATACAAATAAGAGGGAAGCACACAGTGTGGAAATGTTCTCATTACACGAGCAGTGCTGATGGGAATAATTGAATTATATTTGTCACACTCACAATTTGTATTTTGGCCAAAACCAATTAATGCTCAGTGGCCATAAATGTGAATTAGGGCTCTGATTAATTCAAAAAGATATGAGCGTGTTACGTTTGTCTCCTTGTAGGCCTTCATGTGGGCGCGTATGATGTGCTCAAAGTAGTCCATTCTCTCCATGGTGCAGAGACGGAGATTTACCGAAAACCTGGAGTCCAACAGGTCTCTGGCCAGGCCAGAGAAATCTTCAACAAACTGCTTTAGTTCTTCATTGTTTTTGATTCTGGCCGCTTCGCGATGCTTTTGGAATATCTGCGTCACAGTATTCTCTTGAATGTTGCCCTGCATAATCTCGATCCAAGCCAACTGGACGTAAGGATCATGCGGATACGATTGTCGGATAACGTTGGTATCAAGAATGAAGGGAAACGTATTGAACAGTGTGGATGTCGTGGTCGATTTGGCAAACTGATTTAGAACCGTATTGTTGAGCGGATTATTGCGACACAGGATAAACTTCAGCGAAAATTCCTTCAGCTTTGGCATCTCAGTGGTTAACATATTGGCCAACAGATCGCATACGAACTGACTGAGACTCTCCAGCCGGATATCCTCGATGATATTCATATAGAGCACGTAGGATGCATGATGTGTGATGCCGCAGAGACAGAAGAGAATTGTGCTATATTTGAAATTCATGGGGTAGACATCAAAGCAGAGAAAGCATTCGTTATCTATCGAATCGGGGCTTGCCCGTTTCTTTAATTGAGCGGTACGCTTCATGTATTTATTCTCCAGATTCTTATCCTCGAGCTGTTCCGTTCGATAGCTCTCCAGGCAGCGTTCCTTATCCTCTGCTGTAAGCTCTAGGAATGAGGGAAGAGTTCGAATCTTGAAGCGGTCAGTGCCCATGGCTAAAACAGAACTGGTTAAATTTCGCGAACTATCCAAACTGATTAGTCAAAAAGTAGTACAAATCTGGCATTACTAAAGGGGCCTACTGGAAACATATCAAAATAGAACTTAACAATTTATTTATAATGGTTAACAGATTATATTATGTAGATTTTATTACTGAAATTAAGCCTGAACTTGACCCACAGAAAGAATTAGGACTGACTGACAAATGGCAACTCGAAACGAAATTAAATAAATGGATACGCTTAATCATTTATCAAATGACCAACTTGACACGCCCCGTCAATATATCCATAATTGCTAAATTGTGCCCAAGTAATATCAGTGATTAATGTTAGCATTTTATTTGGTGTTTCTATTTATTTTTTAGTTTTTTTGCTGATAACTTAAATAAATGTACCGGTTCTCAGAGTTCTCGCGTTTCTCGCTGCTCGCTTCATTTGCATAATTGCAATTTATTGTAAATCCGTGTGGAAATATGCCAGAAATTCAGATTCAGCTAAGACTCTAGACTCGCATTTGCCGCCAAAGGCCGACGGCTTTTCACAAATTCGCATGCAAATATGTGTGTTGCCTGCTAGAAGAGAATCGCAAACTCATTATAAAAAATGCTGGGCAAGTGTGTGTTGTGTCTAACAGGCCATGTCGCTGTCACAGTTGACAATTGAACCTGACACTATCCATCATCTGTGGCAATCGTTTGACATTCAATCGGTGCACCCAGCTGACATCGTTGCTAATTAGTTGTCAGCTGGCAGCAATTGATTTGAATACACAAATGCAACAACTGCACCCAAGATTGACAAGCGCGAATCAAATTAAATTACACGAAATGACATCTTTAAAAAAATATTTATAGTTTGCTATATATGGAGACAAAATAAACTTTTAATTAGTTTAAAACTAGTTCGAATGGAGCTTAAGCTTAAAATTAGCTGTAACCATATAAATGATTAATTTGCCTTATGCCAATAAGCTTTACCTAACTGACAGCTGTTTTTTTGTTGTTGCGAATTAAATTCTGTTCATTTACATTTAAATAACAGATTTATTAAAGCTGTCTGATAAGCTTGAGCTTAAAGCTCACGAGTATGAAGAGTAGCCTTCAAAGCTGCAGACTCTTCTTCTTATACGCTCCTAGCCACTCTTTTTCTAGAACTTTCAAGGTCAGCGGCGACGTTTCTGTCTGAGCAGCCGACGCACTTTTACACACACACACACACACATATACATAAAAGCTTTAACAATAAGATTCATTTACGTTTTCAAGATTTTGAAGTGTGCTATTTAAATTAAAATGTCATTATGTATCGCTCTCTCGCTCATTCTACCTCTTCATCTATATGTATATATTACAGATAAAACACAGCATTAAATGGCATATGGACTATTATGGCAACTCCTACGCAAGTCACGAAAATTGAGCAACGCAACATCGCGATTTCTCAGTGCCAGAATCTGAGACACAGTCTCCGTCTTCATCTTCGCCTCCCTCTCCGTCTTTGTCTTTGTGGCGCGTCCAAATTAAAGCCGACCACGTAAAGCTCAAGTTCAAACCGACGACGACGACAATCAAAACAATAAAAAGTAAAAAAGAACGCACTAAATAAAAAAGTCAAAAAGCAACAATAAATTAAAAGAAATAACAGAAAAGGTGTTGGCTGCATTTTGCTGTCGCCTTCGCTGGCTGCCACATAAAGTGGGTCAGGCAGACAGACAGTCGGAGGGACACAGTGAAGACGTCACTGACGGCGAGACAGGGGCACGTCCCAAGGCATCATGCAGTTTATTCAATTCAAATAAATCGACAAATTGCGCGGCGAGTTGTTATTTTAAACTTCACTGTGCGTTTTCAGTAATTTTGATTTCTTTCGCTTGGTTTATTTATTCAATTGTGCAACTGCAGTGCGGCGCTGAATGAGGAGCCACAAATAACAAAAGCACAACGCAAACAATAACAATCAGAACACAAATTCATTGATAAATACGAATAAGACAGAAACATACAAAAAATTGCGCATACGCCGCGTGCTCACAAATATTCAACTCGCGCATTCTCTCGCTCTCTCTTTCCCGATCGTAAACAAAATGAACTCACCACAGCTCGTCAATACGACGGCGCAAGCTCACCACAGCAGAAACAGCAACAGCAATGCCAGCAGCAGCAGTAACAGCAACAACAACAACAATACCAGCAGCAGCAGCAATCAGACTACAGCAAATCAATTTGCGCCTGCACGTAGGCTAGCAGCAAGACAAACGCTTCGGTTGGCCATACCTAAGCAACAGGGTGACTCGGTCACACTGCCCCATGCCCAGACGAGCAATATTTATCGTCACTCGCCTTCGCAACTGCCGCCTGCACCGCTGCTCAAACGTCACACCTCAGGCGGCGGCAATCTGAATGGTGGCGGGGGCAACAGTTTTATACCCAAATCGGCATCGCCACTGGAATCACACAAGTTACCAAATGTGACGCCCACTGGCAGCAATACAACTCCATCCATATACAATGGTGCAGGTGGCAGCAGCAGCGGCTGCTCCTCGGCTTCATCCAGTTTTCTGGGCGTACGCAAGCCCAGCTTAACGCTCAACTCATCGGACATACGCAACAACAACGATTTGTTTGCCTTTGCCAAGGACATGTCGCCAGCCCTGGAACTAAGTGGTGAGTTTGAGAGGCATAACTTAAACCATATCTTTACTAAACATCTCATTTTATAGATCACTCGCACTCACATTCGCCTCTGTTTACGGATATTAGCGCTTCCTGCTCGCCAGCGAATAGCAACGGTTCACCCACACATCATCATCAGCTGGGCAGACTCTTCAGCCTGAGTCCTTCCAGCATGAGAAGTTACGGAAATGTGAGTACCATTTCCAATGTAGAAATACTAGTGCAAAAACTTGAAGAAAACTTTTTTAAAGGACCCAGAAACCATCTATAAATATATACCCTTACCATATGTGCTATAAAAGTTCCAACTCTAATGAGTAGCACTCAGAATGCCTAATTAAAGTCTATTTATAGGAACTGCCCAAAGGTCAGGTGAACTCTAACTTGAGCGCTCAATTGTAATGCGCATTCTCTCCCTCTCTCTCTCTCTCTCTCTCCGTCACTACCCAGTAGCGAACGCATTCTGTATGCATACAATTTTATTCATTACCTAGGAATACTCTTCGTAATGGGTTCTTTTCGCTGCTGGGTAGCTGGCACGCACTCTCCACGATTTTGCATACTCTGTTGACCCACAGCGAAAAGCTTTACAAACACAAACACAAACAACCGTCCAATCGTCATTTAGTCCCACACTGTGTTTAGCTGTTTATAAAGCTAACACCTCACGCGACCACAAGTAAAAGTGGGTGCGGTGACAGTGGAGGGGGAGATAGAGAGAGAGAGAAAGAGAAAGAGAGAGAGAGAGAGAGGCTTGCCGTTGACACTCCCAGCGACTTTCGTCAAACCGGCTGGCCATGTTTTTTTTTCGCTTTGTCCGACCGAGGTAAATAGGTAGAAAATATCGTCAACTTAAATAATAAATAATAATGTTTAGAACTAGCTGATTAGCGGGGTGCGGTAAAGGAACTGGGTATATCAAGAATCGAATCGACTAACGATGTGCCTGGCAAATTTTGCTGTCTCTGCCGTATACAAATACATATAGTATACATAGCAACAAAGACATTATGAATAATATGAATAATCGGTATGCGGTTAGACCTGTGCTTTGATTTTTAGTATGGCTTGACTCTGTCTGCCCTACACTTGATTGGGTTGATCGATTCCCCGAAACACTTGCAACTGATATGAAACTGTCACTGATTAGCTTGATCGTGAATCAGCCAGCAGCAGTAGCTGTATTCAGATTATTGAGAATTCTGATGAAACGATAACGTCGACTAGCCTGCAACATTTTAAATTAAAACAATTTATAATGACCCATAAAGGGCAATGCGAGGCAGAGATAACAAGCGCTTTCGTTAGTCATTAAACACAACAACTAATAAAATTTCGATTATTTGTTAATGAGTTATTCAACTCGTTAATTTTATTGATGGGAAGAGCATATAAAAATCAGCTATGTAGGCGCTAATAAGCTTTTTCTTACACCTTGTTGTGGACTTTTTGTTGTGTGTTGTTGTTGTTGTTTTCTTGGCAAACTATTTGACAAGCTCTTCATCGCACAAAACGTGAGCGCGAGTGCCGCTTGCCGTTTATCACGTAGCTGTTGGAGTTAAAAGATTGTATGTATGTATGTATGTGTATATAGCTCTACAGGTACAGGCATCTATATAGTATATTTATATACATATGTATATATACGTATGGGCTCTGAGCATATTAATTTGCTGCTGCTGGCTTCGGCTGTTGAGAAATGACTCTCGACCGGTACGGACAAAAAATCGATTAGTTCGCCAACAAAAGTTCGGGCAAAAGGAAGTCAGCGCTTGGAACTGTTGAAATACAAATATAAACCGAAAAAAAAAAACAAAAAAAACAAAAAAAAAACGTTCTACTGATGATGACGCCGACTCTTTTTTTTCGGGCATTATAAAGCGCACACACACTCACACACACACACGCACACACATGAAAACAATCAGAAATAAACAAACACAGAGAGATATGCGAGGCACACACACACACACGCACACACACACACACACACATATGGACAAAATAAAAGCTACTTATGAACTGACAACCGTTTTTGTGTGTGGCATTTTGTGGTTTTCGAAAGAATTCCATTTTCAGTATTTGCCGAATTGAGATGCGCGCCGGTTGCTTCTGTTCTGAAAGTTATAAATCCCGTTATTGTTATTATTAAATACGATAAATAAATACGCATTTGTCATTTGATTAATAACCAAAGCAAACTATTGATGAGAATGTAACGCGTTTTGTTTGAGAAGTATTTCTGCGTCGTGTTTATTATTTATTATTTATTGTTTATTGTTTTTTTTGGGCATTATAAGCGTTATCATAATCGCGCGTTAAAAAAAACCTGTAGCATGGGCAATCGTTTGAGTGGTTTGTGGTGTAAAAAGACAACAACATTACATATAAACAACGATCCAAAGCAGCCACAGCAGCAGGAGCAACAACAACAAGAGAAGCTCAACGCGAATAGCATTTGTAACAACAATAAATCAAACAGAAAAAAATCAGGTGGTGCTGGTGGTGGTTGCGGTGGTTTTGGTGGCACATTTCGCTTTGGCAGCGCACGTCGTTTATCTTTAACAAGTTGCGCCTCCAAAGATAAAAACACAGCGAACAAAACGTCGAATTGCCCAATTTCCACAATTGAGGCACAATATCAGGATCTGGTCAACACGAAATCAGCTGCCCAGCAGCCAAGAGACGAGAAGGTCAACATGAAGTATGATAATACTCAATTGCCCACTGCCAAGGTGAGTAGGCGACCCAAAAATAACAAAAAACCACATTCCCCACTCCGAATCCATGACGAGCTGCACACTTCCTAAGGGGCAATTGTTTTATACATGTATTTACAATTCGCTGCGCCCAACGCAATTATTCGTGGCAGCAACATAAACAACAACAAACAAGTTCAACAATCAAAGCAACAATTCGAAAAACAACAATTATGTCATTTTGCAGCTGCTTCTGGGCTGGTTTTCAACCAGGGGTGTTAAAACAATAACAATCTTGTCGCTGCTGGAAACTTGTGTCGTAGTTCAGGTTCAGGGACATCCATTTTGCTGGTCTTGGCTGAGGTCGTTCTGGGGGAGGTATCCACTATGTCATTAGCATGACATAAAGTCAAAAATTTGACATTGCTGTGAAGGCGGATGCTTGTTTCCCCTTTTTATACTGTCAAGTTATCAAGTGTGAAGATTTATGCATTATAAGCCGGGCTTAGTCATTGAAATACGCTTAGAACTGAAATTAATGTCTTGCTAACGATATAGAATAAAACAATGTGCCTTGAAAAGAATACCTCTCTAATCTTTAGCATATCTATAAAAAACACAGTTTTATAGTTGCTTATATAAGTAAAATATATATATATTTAAAAGAATTTTAGAATTTTATAGAGTTGTCTCACATGTGAGCTGAGCACACGTCATAGCAAATGAATCAATCAATATCAATCACTGTAGCGCATTCAAATTACCCAAATAAAAGCTTATCTAAAATTTCGGGAATGACCCATTTGCCAGTCAATCGCATAAATCAAAAAAACGTGTTAAGCACGCTAAATAAATAAAAAAAAAAATATATAAAAAAAGTCGAAGAGGCAAGCGCAGAAGTGCATAAAAATCAATTACGCATGAAAATTCAAGAACAATGATGATGATGATGATGATGATGATGATGATAATGATGAACATGATGATGATGATGATGACGATGATAATGCTGGTAACTGGGCGCGAGCGCAACACGTCTGACCAAGTGACTCTCCCACGGCTTGCCTGAGTTATGGGTCTTGGCCCTGAAATAGGCTGGGAAACGCCGTCGCCCATCCGAGCTGAGCTGAGCTGAGCTGAGCGGAGCTGAACTTAGATGAAAGCCCATGGATGAGTCAGCGTGCAAACCTTTCCTCGGGCTGTGACTTGATACACGTTGATACGTTGATCATTGCGATGAGTCAGCGGCAACTTGAAGTTAGGCGAAAGTCATTCATTCATGGCGTAGTAGATACCAGATACCAGATACAAGCTACAAGATACAAAACATACGAGTACAGCGCGTAATTGAAGACACATTTCTTCTTCTTTTTTTTGCATCGACTGAGCGAGTGAATCAGCCCAAGGATCGAGCGCTAAATTGTTGTGGCTTTAATTTGGTGCATGGATCCATTTATTAATGCTAATCGCTTGCCCGAAAAAATGGGAAAACAAGTTGAAAGAGCTGCTGACACATTTGTGACTAACTCGAATTCTTCTTCAAGGCGGCAGCTGCTGCTGCCTTAGCCTCATTTCACATGAAAAGCGAAAGTAGCTGACAGTTGGGTCAGCATTATTATGATAAATTATCGCATTTATTTCAAGCACTCGCCTGTTGCTTCAGGTAATTCTGAGTGCTTTGGCTAATTGCATAACTAATTTCATTATTATTATTGTTGTTGATTATAAATCCGCTTCCTATAACTCAATTAAATGTGAGAATATGCAGCGCATTGGCCACGCTATCATTTGACCTTCTGTCGCTAGCGTAGTTCAACAACTTTGCAGCAACATGTATATGTCAGATACAGATACACAAACACTTGACGCAGCTGCGTGTGCGTGTGGGTGGCGTCTACAGCAGCAGTGGCAGTTGTGGTTCATGGCAGCGCTGCCTTGTAATCAAAACCAGAGGCATAAGCAAAAATATATTTAAAAATTCCAAAACACGCGTAATTAGCATATATTTGGTTGTTTTGTACACTTTCGAATTTCCTGGAAACATTACCGTTCCCAGCTCGCTGAAATGTTTAAAAAACAGCAAAATTAAGAAAAAAAGAAAAACAAATAAAAAGGCAAATTTCACACAAGTAATTAAAAAACCAAACGAAAGAAAATCAAATGAGGCGCACGTGTTCGACTTGATCTCAAATTCGAATCAATTGTTTTCAATCATCGAATCCAACCTGTGCTCAACGTCCATTCAGCAGTCAACAATATAAACGCATTTGTTTATTTGTTTTGCGTTAAAAAAAAACGGTACAAAACGGATGAAAAAATAGCCAAATGCTTGAAGTAAACTAATGTGTATATTGTTTATATTAATGACTCGCTGTGCGTTTTCAAGCTAAAAGTAAACTACAAAGTTCAACACAAATGCGTGGCACAAAAAAAAACATGATTTAAAATGCATGTAAAACTGAAAAATTGTTGTTTTTTTTTGTAAAATCTTTGCAAGCCAAATTGCATTGGTGCAAAAATAAATGCGCCAAAAAAACAAACAACACAAGCAAGCAAGCAAGCGCAAAGGAGTGAGTGGGAGAGAGACAACGAGAGAGAGAGAGAGATCCATGCACATGCTCTCCCTTATGCTCTTTACTTATGTCGCACACTCTCCCGATCGCATTTCGTTCTCTCTGCTTGGCAACGCTTAAAACCGCTTCGAACCTGCGCTGAGCAATTGAATTTGTTCAGTCTTGTGTCGAACACTCAACGGTTTAGTTCAGAGAGCGCGCTCGAAGACAACGACGGCTTTTTTGCTAATATCCCACGACAAATATTAAAAATAACAAATTGTTTATAAATATATCCAACATATATGTATTTGAAATTGGTTACGCGAGATAAAAGCATTAAATAATATTGGAAAAAATATGTAGAGAATGCTCGAAATAAGTAATAAAGAAAAACCTCAAATGGATTGTGCGTAAAACTAGACAAATATTTCAATGAAACTACGAATATAAATTAAACGACAAAATAAAAATAAAACACACAAATTTCCCAGAATAATATTTCGTGTTTATTGTTACATTTGTGACGTGCATAAAATTTGTGAGGCAAATAAAATGTGCCAATTAAATTCTGTGTGGCAAATATATATTTTCTTGTTCTTGACTTTAGCATAATTAATGTAAATGTAAAAAGTACATAAAGCTACATAATTGGACATTTATGTTTTTCTTCTTCTTTTTTTTTAATCACACAAAACCAGTTTCCCAGAAACTGGCTCGGAAAATTAAAGCCAATTGCGTAGGCTGTGCAAGTCGAACGCAAAACAATCAGAAGACGCCCAAACTAAAGTAGCTAAACGCGTTTATTGAGTAACCCAAAGACACACAAAAGGCAGACGGTTGCAGGGGGGGGAGTGGGAGGGGTGTCGAAAACGGTTAACGCCTTGCATTTGGCCAAGCGGAAATTCATTAGCCAGTTGTAACAACACGCATGCAACTTGACAGTGCAAACGGAAATGAGCAATAACAACAACAACAACAACAACAGACGTGGGCAATCGGGGATCGGGGGCATGTGTTGAACTTGCACCCACGCTCATCCCTGGCTTAGATAAAGTGTTGTAAATTGTCAAGGCTTTTGGCCAGGTACACACACACACATATGTATGTGTCATAATCGGCAAGTTTATGGCATTTTATCTGCTAGATACATTTGTCAACGGACAAAAGGCCGCAAACCAGTTTTCTGGCATCTTTTTGTAAAGCCTTTCTCATTGTCTGCATCTGCTTTGCTTTTATTGTATCTCAAAAAATATTTTCGGTTAACGGTTTGTTGTTGTTGTTGTTGTTGTTATTCTTATTCCAAGTAGCCGATCTTTCGTCTTTCTTCTCTTTACTTGTATTTTTGCTGCTTGTTTTGCTTTCGGCGCGAACACATGAGGAGCGAAAAATAAAGCCAGATGTGCCATAATTGTTTATAACAATAACTTTTTCTATATGCACACATACATACAAATCCATTTATTGTATATAAGTGTTATTATCGATTTCTGGGAAAACGCACGCCTTCTGGAATGCTAATTTTGGGGGCTTTGTAATTAATGCAAATGAATTATGTATTGTTTGTGGCAGGGAGAAGAACAATTTTTAACAACAGTTCGTAAAATGCCAGCGAATCCGACATAGTGACTAAAGAGAAAACACAAAAAAAACCTATTAAAAACATAAACGCAACAAGAAAACAACAACAAATAAATATAAATATAAATATAGCAGGCAAACTGGGCTTCAGTTCCAGTGCTCACAAGTGTTGTGCAGTGTTGCAGCAGCATTTAACGACAATTTAACACAATGGTTGTCACCACAACGCGTAGTCCGCTGCTGGCGCAGACGCAGCCCAACAATCCAGCAACAAGTGGCAGCCACACGGCCGCAATGCGATCCCGTTTGATATTTCCACGACAACACTATCAGGTAAAGTCCCCGTTTTCCCCCCAACTCCAACAAAAACGAATCTATTAAAGAAACCCCATCTCAATTGAGCGATTACAAGCGAACCCCTTCAGAGTGTACACTCGGAAAAACTAATAAAGTTATGACATAAATAAAAACATAAAATCATTATAAAAGTGTCATATATGTTATTAATTTATAAGCTCAATATTTATTGGCTAAATAGACAAACAAAACTATTTTATGGTATCTAGAAACGTTCTTTGTCTTAGGTTTTTTTCTGAGTGTAGCTGGACGTCGTTCATTAACCCCGAGGCGCCGCTGCAAATGACCAAAGCAAACGACGTCGACGGCGACGGCGACGCCTAATAGTTCCAGCTCAGTCCAGTCTAGTGCGAGTGAAAGGCAGACTGTAAATATTCTCATACATATATACATATATATATATATGTATGTATACAGTGGTCTTTATTATTATTATCAAGTCCAATTGTGTGCGTGAGTTTTTGACGTTTTTGACCCTTGGCCAGACACCACCAACCAGCAAGTGGACAATGCATCTTAAACTGTGCAGACGACAACACGTAATTTACTTCACATTATTGTTGCATGGCGATCCTCTGTGCAATTGCGCAACAGACGATCCCTTCCGAAGAAGCGCCCGAATCTGCTCAGTTCCACAACCTTGGATTAACACTACACTTGCAGTTGGAAATGCTTTTTCAGCTCGAAATTTATGTTAAAAAAGTGTAGTTTCAAAAGCCATAACTTTGTCAAATCTTAACCGATTTTTAAAAACTATTGCTTTTTGATCATGCTTTGGCTTTTAAAATATAACTACATCCAAAGTTGGAGACGCGATTATGGTCCGATATTATGGTCCGACATGTGTTTTTAAAATCTGGTCAAAATTTCGAGTTATCATCACTCTGTCAAAATTAATCCGATTTTCAAAAATCAGGTCTCTTTGATAATGTTTTGACGTCTAGATCAATACTGCTTTTAAAGTTGAAAACGAAAAATCACTTTGTTAACATTATGTTTGACTTCTAGGAAAAGGTAACACCTGACATCCGGTTGAAATTCTTGTCAGAACTGTACATGTTTAGCTTTGCACAATGAATTGTGCCGTAAATTGCTAAGCACTTGTAAAAATTATTTCCATACATATATTTTTTTTTAATTAGCTCGCTAAATTCCTTCAAATTGTATAGTGCAGTTGCCATTTAAAAGTGTTTTGAGTAGCGTGCAATGCATTTTAATGATATCTCAACTATTTTCTTTTTGAGTCTGGAACACTACAAAATTGAAACGCAATTTGAATAGTGATCGTTTTTAGTATTGAAATTTGGCGATTTTTGTTTTGGGCTGGCCAACACAAAGCAACCACTCATAGTTCCAGTTTCGTGGCTGTTATTTGCATATCGGCCAATGTGGTCGTATTTAGATTGAATGCAAATTCACAATAAAAGCCATTAAATATTTAGCCGGCACATAAATTTCTCAAATGTTATTTTGTTTATAATCCATTTCATTATACTATTGTTTACTGCGGCCCCAATCGGGACGCACAAATGGATAGAGAGAGACAGCGATATAAATGCGTCAACTGCAAGCAGTCTCTAATTATATTTTATAAGTAGTTCCCCTAAGCGGCCCAAATTGAGATATTGAACATTTTCCATTTCGGATCTGCTTCCATCTGCTAATTTGCACTCTCGACCTGTCCCAAGCCCCTCTCTACCCACCCTAGCTCCCATCTAGCTCTATCCACTTAACCAAATACGAATTTCCTTGCCTCTTCTGCCGATCGCCTCGTTCGTCAGCGCAATTTTCTTTTGACTATTCAGTAAAGTGGTGCGTCGGGCTGTTTTATTTCTGTGCCTCGTCTGTGTCTTTGTCTTTAGTCTATAGTATAAACCACATATGTACTATATATACACACACACACATATGTACATAATTTGATTTCCAGAACGTGCCTCGGCCTGCCTCACTGGTCTCACAGGCCGGCGCCGCTGTTGACGTCAATGGGGAGCGTCGCTGTCTCTGTCTCTGTGCCAGGGAATTTTTGAATCCATTGCTGGAAAGTGGGGGAGACAGTTAGGCAGTCAGTCACTCAGTCAGTCAGTTAATCAGTTAGTCAATCTTTTGCAGCAGAACTTATTTCAGCCTTGATGCTAAATTTAACACGTCTTGTTCAACTTTTAGACCATATACATAAGTTGAGTTAATCTTAAGTGGAGATTTTAATTTGCAATATTCAAGCAACTAGATATTTCAATGTTATGTAACATCGAAGATCAAAGTGCCATTTGGCAATAATTTATGAATGAAATCAATTAAGATTAAATGCGAACAACAAACTGGATATTAAACCGGCCTGTCCACCCATTACAGACAGACTCGTTCCACTAAATGACAGCTCATTTTAATTAAAAGCGTCATTCAAACTGCAACGGCTGCAAACCAAAAAAAAAAAAACAAAAAAAAAACGTTTTCCATTCCGACGCAAGTGCGAACATACATAATGCGATAAATGGGAGAGAGAGAGCTACCAGTTTCACTGTGGACATGCAGCAGGCAATTAAAGGCGCCCCCCAAAAACCGCCACAAATTTCATAATGCAGAAATAAACGTGCGAGCGGGTGCGATAGAACTTTTGTGCATAACAACAATAACAAGAGCAACAAGTTTGAAAAAGCTCTCTGTGTCTGTCTGCCTGGCTGCCTGCATGTCTGCCTGCTGGCAATGCCATACAGTGTTCGAAAGCAGCGCAAAGAAAAAAGCGCTAAACATGCATGGCTCGTCTGTTGTTATTGTTCTGGCTGCTGCTGCTGGCTGTGGTTTCTTTGAGGTAGGCAGTCGGTCCAAACACAAACAAGTTTAACCGCTCTCTCTTTCTCTCGCTCTCTCTCTCTCTCTCTGTGTGTGTGTGTGTGTGCCTCTCTGATTTTATATCTCAATGCACGAGCCCTGCGAGATATTTGTGCTTTTCATTCAGTTTTCGTTTCAGTTGTGTTCGTTGCTTCCGCGCGTGCAAAAGCTGAAAATCGAAAAACCGCGTGCACAATCGAAACACGCACGCGATTTCGAGGCGGTTTTAAACGTCGCGATCTTTTTTGTTGTTGAAGAAAGTGGCAAGTAGAAATTTGAGATTGTTGATTAAACAAAAATGATTTTACCTTGATATGTGAACGCAATTAGTAAAACCATAAACAGAAACAGTGCATAACGGAAAGGAAAAGGTAAAGAAATAACAAAAAAAAAAAAAAACACGAATAAAAACAAATAAAAAGTAAAAGTATTTAAGCAGAATAAGACATAAAATGCTTGCTGTTGTTTATAGTTAAACGTTTTTGGCGTTGGTGGGTCCCGTTGTTCTTATTGTTCTTTTTTTTTTTTTTTTGCTATTAGATCGCTCTGGGTTGTCTCTGATTAGCCTATGTGTGTGTGTGTGTGTATAGGAAATGCTCGCAAATGTATCTCGCAGATAGTTTTTGCCATGTGCGTTGTTAGTGTGTGTTTTGTGTTTTTGCTTCATGCTCGATTGCTTCGATTATGCTTTGATTGCACCGTCACACACACACACACACACACAATTACATTGCCATTAAATTTATATACTGTTTGGCACTTTTATCTTTTGTACTCCCAGATCTAAGTGCCAGCACACTGCTCCTAGACCCCCAACCCCAACCCCAACCCGAACCCGCACCCAAAACCCAAACTGACGCATTGGCACGCTGCCAAACACGCTGACGTCGAAATCCATTGATCAACCGGTTTTATAGTTGTTTTTATTAGTTTTTTTTTTTTTTTTTTTTATTTAGTTGATGTTGCTTTTAAATTGAACCCCATACGCATGGCAACTGTATTTAATGTTTGATGGAAGTTGTTGTTCCACTGTTTATTTTATGGCTTATCTTTGGCAGCTGTTATCAAAAACACACACACACTCACACTTACACTGCAGTTGCAACCTGACCCGCTTGGCGCCAAAAAAAAAAAAAAAACAATAAATGAAACTCGTATCGAATACTAACTGCGTCATTTGGCTAAGGGTGGCAAATAGAAATCGAGAGCAACCCTTAAAAATCACCAACGGCAACTTTTGAACTGCCGCAGTATATTTTAGCTGTTTTTTTTTGGCAACACCCACACAGTGCCTGCTAAACGCAGCGTCAAATTGCGATTGCAGTCAAAATTAATCTACGGCTAATGAGACACAATATGGCGGCAGTTGTGGCAACTAATTGGCAAAAGACAGCACAAGCGCGGCACAGATTTTGCAGCTGTTTGTTGCACAACAACGACAACGACAATGGCAATGGCAATGGCAATGGCATTGACCTTGAACCTAGGCGCATTCAATTTGCCTCAACTGTACATTGTTGCACCTCAATTCAACTCATCGCAACACATCGCATCACATCGAATCGCTCAAGGGGCGTATGAGCAATATTAACAACAAAAGCGAATTCACAGTTTTCACGATTATCTCTTTGCAATTTGAATGGAAAATTGTTGAACGTCGTCAGTCGGGTTTTGTTGTTGACTTGTTGCCGTTGTTGACTTTTAGCCCTTTTGCTGCTGGAGCGGAAATGCCTCTGAGCCGAGTGTCATATTTGTTTTACAATTTAGCTGTCTGAGCCAGATTGCAGTTAACTAAACTCAATTACATCTAGTTTGAAAGGTGCCTCTGGGCTCAATTTACTTAAAATAAAAACAATAGGCGCCTTTCAGCCACAAACTACAGATATCTAAATAAAATAGAAATTGTTATCAGCCAACTTAAATTTTTTTAAGTATTAATGCGATGACAACTCAATAATGCGGAGCTTTGCCACAAACGATTGCTTTTATTTTTAACTTAGTTTACCCAAGTTGGTTAAAGCCTACATAAGACTTGGCTAACTCCTTGTGAAATAAGTTGACTAACAGATTGGCTTTTGTGTGCCAGCCATTTCATCAGTTAACTCAATTAGTCAGTGTCACCTCCAAACAGCCCACACAGATCGAACTCGAGATTCAATCCCAAACCCAGTTGCAATTGGGTTTCTATTGTTATTGTTATTATTATTATTGTTGTTGTTGTTGTTGTCTCTTTTTCACACTCGTTTGGCCCACGCTTGTCTCTTTGGCGTATTTGCTTTTAGATTTTGCATTTGCATCTGAAATGTAGCCCAGAACAATAAACTTGCCTCACAGCACGTAAACAATGTTTGCCCATTCATGGCGGGCGGGGAAGGGGGCGGGTCAAACGCCCTGGGCTACCTAATTAAACAATAATGAATCGCAAATAAAACAGCCAAACATTTTATGGCCCAGTGCTATCTGCAACACACAAATAATTGTCACGACTACATTAAAAATCACTCAACCATTGTCCCGTGTGCCATTTTACTGTTGCTTGGCTTTTATTGTTACCTAAACCCATAAAAAATTGGTAAAAGGGGTATAACGATATTTTTTTTTTTGACATTCCTGATTAGTATGTCCCATGACCGTCCTTATGATCTTGCGTAACTCAAAAACCTTAAAAGATAAACTCTTCAAATATGTAATATAAGTTCTCGTATAACTGCTTTCGTTTCTTGTATATCGATAATTATCGATTTCCGTAATTAATTAATTTAAAATAAACACTGACTTGATGAAATTCAAAATGTTGCTTAGTGTGCAAATTTTTCTAAAAATAAATTTAACATTTTTAGAGCTAGAATATTATAGTTTAAAGCTGGTTACAGGGTATATTGTAGTCGAGCTCACTCGACTACAGTGTTCTGAGTTGATTTGATTATGTGTGCGTGTGTTGTGCAAAAATGCGACTCTATACGAGGCAACTGCCCCCATGCCCACCTTGCCCCTTGCCCCTTGCTTGCAGTATTCATTTAAATCACATAAAAACCACATAAAAAAGACGTTATCTTTTACCAGAGCCAGTTATGTTTTAAACATTTTTTGTTGTTTTTATTGTTGCTATTGTTGTTGTGGTTGCACGTTTTTTATGTTTATTGATAAATATTATAATTTTTTAATGAAATTCTAGCCGCAAATTGAATTCGAAGCCTTGAAATACTTTTAGTATTTTGGAATTTAATGTAATTTTCTACATTATTTAAATGAGTTCTATTTTGGGACAATTCAAATTTATTACGCTTATTCCCGGATGCTTTTTATGTGTGATTTGGGAAAATATGTAAATGTATGCAAAGGTTTATTTTTAATTCAAATGAAAAGTGTGACAAGGTTTTTTTCTCAAACATTATCATCGTATTATGAAAATGAGGCCTAAAAAAAACGCTTTCCCTTTAAAAGCTTTTTTTTCGAAAATTTGATAAATTAATATTTCATTAATTGTGTTTCTAATAATAAAGATCTTAGTTAAATATAATTTATGCAAATGCTTTTAACTCAAAGCGACAGCCAAATTTAGGCAGCTTTTTCTTAGCTGATTTGTCAAATGACTGTGTGAACAGAAACAAAAAAAAAAAACAAATAAAAATAATAATACCTGATAATACCGGTAGCCAATCGGCCCTGGGGGGGCATTGCGGCATCATCAGGTGTATTCCAAATGATTAACTTGAAGAGCTGTAAACGTCAACAGGGTTAAGCATGCAAATTAGTCAAAAGATTGTTGACTTAAACAACAATAAAGTACAAAATAAACATTCCCAATGCTGTACGACAATTCATTGTTCGACGGTTTCTTGGAAATGCGAAAGGAATTTTGTTTTTATGCACGATTATTGAACGAATCGAGCCAATTTGATGGTGTCTGGTGGGTGCTGGTGCTGGTGGTGCTGGTGGTGCAGGCAGTCAAAACAAACAATTAAACGAGCATCAGAATACCAAGAAAACTAAAGAAAGAAACCACAACACGGTTTCCAAAAATAATGTCACGTGTGTCTGTGTGTGTGTGTGTCTTTCTGTGTGTGTGTGTGTGTCTTTCTGTGTGTGTCTGTGTGTGTGTGTCTTTGTGTGTGTGTGTGTTTGAGGCTAAAAGTTCAAGAAACTTTTCATTAGTTTGGCATGCAAAGTGCGCCAGCAACAAGAACAAAATTGGTCAACAGACGACGAAGGTCGGTTAATTAGGTTCAGGTGCTGGCTGAATTGGGCGACTGGTGGCCATCGTGGAGCACGGGGGACACAGCTGCGTCCAGAAGGCGCCACAGCTACGGCTATGAGAGAATCGCGTGTCATATTTAAGCCACACAGCCGCGCCCAGTTCTCGTGAGTTCGTGTGTGTGAAATATGGAGCGCGCGTGGCATGCCACCATAAAAGCAAAAGCAACAAAGAAAAAAAGTTGCAAAGCACGCAACAAACTGGCGTTGCGACCGCCCGCCGTTGGTAGCACAAAATCCGGCTAAAATCAATAAAAAGCGCAAAAGCCACGCTCAGACGGCCCAAAAAACAAGCAGCCAACAGTGAATCACAGACAGGCTTCAAATATATATATAAATTATATATGTATATTTGCCATGCAGAGATTTCCAGTGAATTCAATGCCGGAACAGTTCCAAACTAGGCAACGTCTGTTGGCGGCCGGCTACCGATTTGGCCAGACAAAAAAGATGCGTCAATATTTGCATTAGACAAATGGGGCTGCTGCTGCTGCCCACGCAGCTGTTAATTGAGGCATGACTCTCAGCTTGTACAAGTGGCATCTTCCAGTTAAACAATACAGTTTGCATTTTAAAGCAGTTACATGTAATTTATTACATTGATTGTGAACTCCTATTCGCTATATACACTTAAACAAAAAAAAAAGAACAAATAAATCTTAAACAGAATTAATAAAGAAAAAACATTTGTTGATTGCACAGCAGCTGTGTAAATAATACTAAATAATAATAAGAGGTAATTATAAACCAAACGAAGAGGTTGTGCACATATCACATAAATAACTTAAAGGAACAGAAACACACACACAGACACATACACTCACACACACAAACATAATTACACAAATATATATATATGTATATAGTTAATATAAATTAGGAGGCACTTTGCGTGCGCGGCGAGTACAAAAGATGCAAGTACATTTCTTTGTATATAGGGAGATGTAGAAATACAAATTTATATATATATTTATATATATATATATATGTATATATATCACACACACTCTATACGAACGAACAAAACACTCATTCAAATGCAGCAGTTGTTGACCCGTTTATGCTTTGATCTTGCGGCCCAATTTGGTCACCGCATATTTGGTGCCATCGCGTCCAGTTGAACTGCTGCCGTGCGAGTTACTGTGTTGCGCCTTGTGCTTGCCACCAACTCCATTGCTCTTGGAGCGCGTCTCGAAGAGCACATCCGAATCCGTTTCCGATTCGGTCAGCGAAGTGTTGCGAGAATCTAAAAGCAAAACAAAGCATTTATTGATTTATGCAGTTTCTATTTGGAGTTTTACTTACAATTGGCCGCCTCCTCGTCCTGCGTGCCTATCAGGGCATACTTTTGCACCTTTTGGCGCATGCGCGGCTTCTTTGTTGTGCGGCAGGCGCAGGCAATGCCCCAAAAGATGCCCGAGAGGAGCAAACAGCCGCCAATCACGCCCACAAACACATACAAAATCGACCAATCTACGAAAAGAATATAAATTGAATCAATATTCTCATAAAGGATCTTATATATATATATATATATATATAGCTACCGCAGTTGGCCTCATCGTTGGCAAAGAAATAGCTGGCGGTGGGCATCCAGAAGGCTTCACAGATGCAAGCTCTGGTCGCTGGATTGCATCTGCCATGGCCGGAGCAATTGTTTTGGCATACTGTGGTGCGTATGTCCACATAGAGTGCACCCAATATGGAAGCGTCCTTCTGCAGTTTGGCACGCAGCATTCGCTCCACATGCAGGCCATCCACTGGCTTCGCCTGCGCTCCATTCGCCATCACATAGAAGACGAGCACGGCTGCCTCTGTGTGCAGATCGTGCTTAAGCTCGCGGATTTGTATCTTATTGTCATCCCCCAGCAGCAACTGCAGCTTCTGCACAATGGAGTCTAGTTCGCTCTTGGTTATCACCGCTATGCCCATGGGCAGTGTCATTTGCACCAGATACATCAGCATTGGATCGGCATGCACATTAATGCTGACCGTATCCGTGCCCGTCAAGCCCTGATCATCGCTCACAGTCAGCTTGAAGACGTAGCGACCCTGGATAACATTGCTGAGCTGTGAAAAACATGCGGGGGGTAATCTATGAGAATCTGTTAGGCGTCGAGTCAAACATGGGCTTACAATCATAATTGGCTGCTTGTCGGTGTCGCCAATGATGACGCCAGCCGCTTGGCTGGTATCCTCACGCGTCCACAGGTATTTCACCACTGCCAAATCATCCGAAGACTGCGAGCCATTCAGATAAATGGCGGTCACGGGCAATGTGATGGTGCGATCTCCACCAGCGTTTGCAATGGGCGCCGCATTGCGTTCTGCAAGTTAAATGTGGCAATGAGCAGAGCTTGAAGGAGATGATTTCGATAAACTCACCCTGAACAATCTTTACCCAGGTGCTGTCTGCTGCGGTATTGTTGTTCTCATCGGCAACGCTCAGCTGGAACTCGTACAGTCCCAGAGTAAGGCTGGTAGCATTGGCAATCTGTGGAAGAGATATTAGATTTGGGTTTAAAGGAAGCATTTAGTTGTTTACCGAGTTGTTTGATTTGAGGATGATGGCATTGTTGGGTCCGCTCAGCTGTTTCCATTGATAGCTCTTGATGCCAATGTCATCTTTCGATTCGGAGCCGTTTAATGTGACCCAATTGACGGGCAAACTGCTCGTCTAAAGATATAGCAAAAATATCATTAATATATATCAGTTATTGCCATTCAATTCCAAACTTACTGAGTTGGCGCCCGCTTTTGCTGTGGGCGGTGAGTTCGTTGGGGGCTTCACAAAGACATGAACTTTGGCGGTGCTCGATTGTTTGCTGCCATCGGTGACCTTCAGCACAAAGGTGTACATGCCCTCCTCCAGATTGGACAGCTGCACGTAGGGAGTTCTTGTGTTCTGCATGTCCACGGCTTTGGCCTCATCGCTGGCATCTTTGGTCCACTCCCATTCAACGATTTCGTGATCATCGGAGCTGGCGGTGCCATTGAGGGTGACATTATTATTTGGCAAATACAAGATGACGGCATCGCCTGCATTCGCCACCGGCGCATAGTCTGTCTCCTTGAGCACTGCTATGGTCGCCGTGGTTGAATTGGTCACATTATTCGAGTCCGTCACTGTAAGCTTAAAGGTGTAGTTGCCCGGCGAGGTCAGATCCAGTTGCAGGGTGTTCACCTCCGGCAATTGGGGCTGATAGCCAATGGGACCCAGAGTGACCTCCCAGTGCCAGTTGATGATCTTGTCGTCGTCGGTGCTGGTGCTGCCATCGAGCACCGCATTCGAGGTGGGCTGTCGTATAATCTGTTCACGCGGCGAGATGATCACCTGCGGTGCCCGATTGATGCGTCTCTCCGGCAGCACCGTCACATTGGCAGCCGCCTCGCCAAAGGTACCATTGTCGCCGGTGACGGTCACCTTGAAGGTGTACAGGCCTTCCGAGAGATTCGAGAGTTTCACCTTTGCGTTGCTCTGATCGGAAATGGAGCCATTCATGGGTCCCTTCGGCTGCGATATCAGTGTCCACAGATATTTGTATTTGGTGCCACTTGTCTCCTCTTCAGGAACTGTGAATGCGGCCAGTGTTACCTCCTGCTCTGGCAGCTGCACCTCCTTGGACATGACCGACACAGTTATTTTGTTCGCCTCCACTTTGCCTGCTGGCACAGCAAGCTCGGACGCAATCTCGCTACCAGCTGCCAGTTGCTGAGTGTCATCGGCAGCTCCATCAACGCTGGGCAAGTAGGCGCTGTAGGGCACCGCGGTCATGACGCACTTGAGCTGCTTGTTTCGCATGAATCCATGCTTGCAGCTGCACAGGCCCGTCCCGGCATTTGCCTGGAGGCGCACACACTGCTCCTGCGGCGGGCAAGGTGTGTCCTCATCGCAAGGCATGAATTTCGCATTGTTGGGCAGCTCAGCAGTGCCACCATAGTAATTAAGATCCTCATCGTTGTCGTCGGACTGCTGCAGGAGCAGTTGCTTCATGCGCTTCTCTGCCAACGGAAACGCATCATCATCATCATAGGCCAGATTGCTATCCTGCATGGGCCAAAAGATTAGCTATGCCGTAAGGTGTATTCTGCTTGGTTGCTCACCTGAAATTGCAATCGACGCGGCTGCTTCCAGAAGTTGAGCTCCGAATCGTAGGGTAAAATTTCGGCGCTCGGCTTGGTGGCCTTGAGCAACTGAGTCCATGACACTTGCGGATCAGTGGCCACCGGGTTAACGAGTACCATTTGCACCTTATCGTTCGCCCGCTCACGGCTCAACGGTTTGGGCAAACAGGCCTCATTGCTGACGCAGTGGATGTGATAGCATTTGCGCTTGAAGACCAACACCACGTTGCAGGCACTCTGATTCTGCGACTGGGATTTGTCGCAGCACGCCTGCAGGCAGCTCCACAGATACCGCTCCTCGTCGAGCAGTTGCCCCCCCTCCGGCTTGTATTCCTCAAAGACGCCCGCCTGCTGCTCGTCGCGCGGCGTCGCATTCTCAAAAACGTGGCGCAACATTCGCGGACAGATTGGCAATTGCTGCTTACCACTTGCCACTGCCGTCAGCTCCTCTTGTTGTTTGCTGCCCGTTGACGATAATAAAGCGTTTTGCGTTGTTGTTGTCCCAACTGTGCCCATTCCCCCCACTCCCGTTCCAGTCATGACGTCGCCTGCTGCGTATTTGGCTGACGCCATCCAGAGCCAGAGAAACAAGCAGCTATATTTAGCGAGGCTTGCGCGTTCCATTTCGTTGTTGTACGGCATTGAAAACTACTACCTGTGTTTAACTTTGAGCCGCCTTTGTGCAATTTTTCCACCTTAATTTGCATAAATTAATACATTTTTATCAAGAACTCCAGTCGCTGCGGCCAGTGTGGCATTAACTGTAACTGGCAAAAATACCAAAACTTAAGCTCACTTACTGCAACAGCTGTTTGGCTCTTATGGGCAACTCTGCGTGCAGAACTCACATAACCAGTGCTGTAAACTAGCTTCGGGGCAATGTACGTTAAATTTTGAAGCTTACAGCGGTAAAAGCACAAACAAAAAGCTCTCCCGGCAGTTAACGCGTTTTCTTTGCGTGTTTATGGCGTGTTTTATTGCCTGACAACTGATGGAAAAATAAATAAGCGAAATCCCAGCTTATTTACATAATTTACATTTCGATTACTTATGAAATGGCAAATATTAATTCAAGAACGCAAAGCGGCTGAAACTGGTCTCGTGCGCCCACACATAATAATAATGAAATTATATATATGCAAAATTGAACATCGACTGAGAAATGAGCTCAATTATCCACAACGCAAACCACAATAACAAAATCAATGGGACGCCCACGCGTAATTGGAATTTTAATCACAAGCGACCGTCTTAAATCACAACAATATTAATTATATACACAACTGCAAACAAATCGCAAAACTGCCAACAGCTTGTTTATCGAGCATTTTGTCGGTGCTAAATCAATGCGAAGCGAAGCTTTTATGTAAATAAAGAAATCGCAAAATGCACGACAACAAATGAACAACACAAAACGATAAATAAATCAATGCATTAATATTAAAATTCTTTTATTGTTCTATTGTTTTTGGGTTTTATTCTTAAGCGTTTTGCATTAATAAATACTCCAAAATGTGCCATAACTGCCACAGTTTGACATGCTTGGCGCGAAGCTATGCAATAATTAAAATTTAAATGTTTTTTTTTTTGGTGCTTAAGTTAATAAATCAAATAAATTCCAGTCAAGTGTGGCTGAAATGATAATTATTACTGTTGTTTAATTTAAGCATTTCCAAGTGTTTTGTCATTGCCAAAATGCAAATCACGTTATCTCTTTATGACTCCAACCACATTTAACTATTGACATATAATATATATTGTTGCACGAATATTTACACCGAATGATAACTGCTCTTTCCGCTTTACTCATAAGACCATGCCATATATGGAAAAACCTGAATGAACACACAATGCTACGATATGAACACGTAATGTGCTCTTTGCAAACAAATACATATTATATGAATTTAAGAATTGTTCTTTAGTTAAAAGGGGTTTCCGAATTTATTTGCTGATTAGTATGAATTATAATTTCAGATGGCAGACTTCTCGGATAGTTCACCGAGCGGAATGCTGAGTCCGGCTACATCGCTCATTGAAAGTTTCAACAAGAAGAGTGGCTCGGCAACGTCAACGCCCCTCTCCCTGCCACTCAGCAGCTCCACGAGCAACATGCTGTGCAACAATAATACGCCCACACTAAATGGTGGCAACACAAACGGAGGAGTGGGTCCCCTCAGCGGGGGCAGCACAACAACAGCAGCAGCAACAACAGCAGCAGCAGTTGCCGGTTTGGGCGGACGACAGATAAATACAAGTTCGAGTTCTTGCAGTAGTCTTAAGGAAACCTCACATCAGTCCACATCCACATCACAGCAGGTAAGTCAAAAACTAGGCTAAGCTACGCAGATAGCAATCATAAATCGTGAGCAATGTTGTCAATTGCTTGATAATTGATAGACTCGACGAGGCTCACATAATTTATGGAGCGCAAATCAGTTGATAATAAGAATGAACAACATTGGGCCTTTGATCAGCTAACGCACATTACCTCGGCTCTATTTTTAAACAATTACTTAAGTCCAAAAATTTAAACTATATACATTTATGATTATTCAAGCCGACGTGCCCTAACCCGCCCACCCCTGCAACCTGATAAGCAAACAACAACAACTGTAACAATTCCCTTCCGATATGGAAACAGTTGGCGTTGAATTCTGATTAGATTATGTCTGATTTTTTTTTCTGATTGGCGTCGCAGCGGCTGCTGTGTGTAGAAATCAATTAATGAGTGTGCAGATTACTTTGAAACACTTTGAACACTTTGAACACTTTGCTGTATTTGTTATTTGTTTGCGTATTGATTGGGCAAAGTCATAAAATGAATTGCAATTAGCCAGTTCATAAACATTTTCGTTATTTTTTTTTATCTTATGTAGTTTTTGAAATTGTGCCGCGCTTGCTTTCATTTCTTATTTAAACATTTAACGAGCTACAATCCAGCAAAATTTCCCACATAGAAATAGATTTATTTTTATGAGCTTAGATTAGATTGCTTTAACGGCATTTGCATGCCAAAACTTGGTTCCGTCGTTTGATAAGCGAGCTTCCCATCCAAATAATAACTTGAAATGTGACAAGTGCGTTTTTTCTTGTGTTGTTGTTGTTGTTGTTGTTGCAGATAAGCAGCAATCTTTGTCAACAGGTTGACATATTGCACTGAATCATTTGCTTTCAAAATAGTCGCTTACACAGGGCACATTTTGACGTTGCCTTGGTCAATTTTTTTTTGTTGATTATTAATTGACTTGCCCATCAACATTTATGCCTATCAAATGGGAGGAAGAGGGGGAGGGGTGGTTGACACGCTCACAGTCTTTAAAATAGTCAATTGTGTAATTATTGTTCAAGTGCTCAAAGCTCGTCGCAGGCATCTTTACAGTTAGTTGCTTGCTTGCTCTTTCTGCTCCGATTCTGCCGTGACTCATTTACCGGTAATTGTTGCTGCTGCTGCTGCTGCCGGCATCACGTAGTCTTTTGGCTCGTGACGTTTGTCAATGGTTTGTGCTTTTAGTGCTGCTGCGGCTGCTCTCATTGAAGCTTAAGCGGGTGCTTTGCTTGTTTTTGTTTTTTTTTGCAACAGATAATTGCTGCTTAAGCTGCTTATTGATGAAAAAAAAAAATTTAAAAAGTGTGTACATATTTTATTATTGAACTTATTTTCTACGAAACGATTTTGCTCAACACTTTATTGGCTGTCGTCGTTGGCTGCTAAATGCTTAACATGTGAATTTCTTGGGAAAAGGTTTAATTTTAGAACTAGTAAGGAAGGACTGATATGACCGCTTTTTTGTTTCCCAGAAAATACAGTGATTGTAATATTAAAAAGAAAATTATAAATCAGCTATGTCTATATCTAGTATAAGTATTAATATGCTTAGTTTATTAGTATTGCCTTTTTAGATAAAACCATTGTGTACTTAATGTAGAAATGGTGGCACCAATACAGAATATTGCGGAGGAGTCTGAAGAAATTAAAGAAATAATCTGATGACGCATCGCTGAACGTGGCGTGTGAATAAGTCAACAAAAGATGTTGCAAATTAGGGATTATTGGAAGCAAAACAAGAAGCTACAATATTGATATGTATTAAGAAGCCAAATATGAAACCAACTAAATAAAAGTTAATGAACTTTATTTATGACTATACAGTGATTTATTGCCAATATTTTATTAGTCATGTATAAATTTCTATACTAGATAAATAAAATTTTGAAAATTTAATATTGAAGAACTGTTTAAAGATAGAAGTTTTTAACTACGACTTAGCAGAGATAATGCAAATTAGAAATGCCAATTGTTGTTTAATTGAACATAAATTAACATACATATGTGTGTAAATAAATGTGTATACTAAGTTAGCAACAAATTACCATCAACAAAAAATCGACTCAGTAATTATGAATATAAACACATTAAATAAAACAAAACACAACAACACTAATAATCTGCTGCTGGTGTTAATGCAAAAGAGCAACGCTAATCGACTAAGTAAACAGCGAGCAGAACGAGATAGAAGATTCAAATTCTCTGATACAAACTGGAAGCAGCATCCACATAAAATTGAATAGAATCTTTAAGCCGAACGCGTTAATTAGAATGAAAAAGAAAAAAAAATAAATAAATAAACACTTTAGCTGAAACGTGAGTCTGTCGCAGAATTATGGAAATGCACAAATACACTGCATAAATTAAATAATAGATAAAATAATAAGCGTCGCGTTCTTCTATTTGCTGCTGTTGTTTGTCTGTCTGTATAAAAGTTGCCGGCGCGAGAACAATTTACAATTCGATTTCCTAGAATTCTCAGCGCTGAGCTCACGTCGACGCCAACTGTGTTGTGCTTTAAATGGCCGCACTGCTCGCACCCACAGCGATCGCTGTTGGCAGCGGCACTTTAAAATGAAATGACGCCGGCAGCGCTGAAAGCTCAAGCTCGCTGCTAGAGCCCATCGGTTGGACGCTAGAAATTCACTCATTTTACTTTAGTTAACGAAACGAACGAGAAGCGAGCGTCGCGCACAAAAAAAAAGACAACAAACAAGAAAAAAAAACATTGTTGAACAGACCGACGCAAAGTCCTATTTAATTGTTGGCGTGCAATGATTTTTTTTTTGTGTGACGACAGCGCCTCATACATAACATATAGATATATATAAATTCAGCAATTATTTGCATAATTATTTCAAACGAAATCGAACGAAAGGCACAAAGTTTCTTCAACAAACTGTTGCCAATATTAACGAACAATTAAACGAACTCTACTTTTGTTATCAGTATTTTCTGTACAAACGAGAAACGAACAGAATACAAGCAAAATACAACAACAACAACAAAAAAAAGAAGAACTCTCAACGATTATTATTTGAGTGCTGTTGGGAATATTCGCGGCAAGCGTGAAAAATATTAACTCTCGAAAGTTCAATTCAGTCTGCGAAGCGTTTTTGCAGCGTGTGAATCAATAAACAAAAAAACCGCGTTACCTTAACAAAAAAAAAAAAAACTGGCCAAAAGCAAAGTACGAAAGAAAATCAGTAAAACGAAAAAAAATAAATAAATACATATTTTATATATATATAGCACACACAAATTGTTAAAGAACAAAACTAAAGACAGATATTTAAACATAACCAAATTGCCTGACCGACTGTGTCTGTGTGTGTGTGTGTGTGTGTGTGTGCGTATGTGTGTGTCTGTGTCTGTGTCTGCTGATAAGCCCCCCACAAGGCGTTCTTTAGTCTAGAATACACATAAATTATATATGCCAGAGTTAAAAGCGCTATCGCAACGTAGGCGTATACGTAATATGAAATTTAATTGAACATATTAAGGAATTTCTAGAAAGAAAAGGGCTATCGCTTTAATTGACATCGGTTAGTATAGTGTGTGTGTGTGTGTGTGTGTGTGTGTGTTTGTGTGTGTTTGTGTGTGTAAACCTGTGTGTAGACCAATACATAATGTTGATAAATTAGTAAATGACGCAGTGTTTAAAACGTTAAGGTTCTCTCATATCTAATCTCTTGACTTCATGTCCAACTAACGCCTAGCCCCAAAGAACTGGTCGTTCCCGTCTTCCCCCCAATCTCTCCCTTCCATGTTTATACAATAATATTTACTAACACAATGGCAACAACAAAGGGGGGAAAAAAAACAAAAAGAGAACGTCGATCACACTTGCCACTTGGGAATTTTTTCCCCGTCATGTCAATTGCGATAAGTCGAATTATGTATACCTCGTATTATGCCATAAAAGCTAGCCGCACATATCATTATAATTATTGATTATGTGTTACGAAGCTCGAAGACTGTAACAACAAAGTATTTTCACAGTGTATACGTTATATCCAAAACAGGCAAACAATTATCATTATAATATTTATAAATGTTTTATTAGTCAACGCTTCGAGCCATATAAAAACTATATGGGAGCAACACCCACACACCGATTTTCGGCACGTTGTTCGTTTTGGCGCTTCTGCTCAAGTCTTTTCAAGAAACACACACAAAAATCGCGCAAAATTGAAATCCGTCCAAAATTAGAATTGATTCGTAATGTTGCTACATTTGTCAACAAAAAAAAAAAAATAAAATAAATAATGTAGAAAAAACGAGACTTTTGCTCGATCTGTGCGTTGCCGTGTTTCTGTTTTCCTGGTTTCTGACAACCTTTTCAAAAATACTTAAGAGCAAAGTATTTCAAATACAAGACAACTATTGTGTGATTGCGCATGAATAGAATATAAATAGATTTTTCGCGAAAATAGCCATTGAGGAATGTTGTCAAGAAATAATTGGCTAGCACATGAATTCCTTTTTTTTTTTTTCTTTTTCTAAGAAAGATTTAATGAGGATTTAAAGGTAATGTTTTTTGTAGAGATGATATTGAAGCTCTCATTTAAAACTCAATGTGTTCATACTTGACGAAAGATTGTTTTAAGCCACAAATCGCTTAAAGCCTTAAATCGGCTTATGCAAGCAAAGGTTGACAGCTGATGTGTATCTGATGAAGATATAGAATAAATACGCTTTCCGATGCAATCTTATCTCCACTTCGACACTAAAATACTTGACGTTTCGTTTTGAAGCGTTCAGCGTTAATAAATTAATAAATGCAAAATCATAAAACATTGTCAGAAAAAAAAGTTGCTAAATAAATAAGATCATCGCCAAGCGCCTGCCATAAAAATAAGCAGCAGATAGCGATAGAGATACATACATACATACATATATATATATATATATATATATATATATATATATAAATATCGGTCAAATTGCATAGAGATACATAAATTAGGCCCACTTTGCAAATATTTGGAATATCTCTGCGCTGATTCAGTATCAATGAAAATAAATAAATGAACTTGTGCTTAAATATTTGGTTTGTTTTTAATCTCTCTCTCTCTCTCTCTCTCTCTCTCTCTCTCTCTCTCTCTCTTTTATTACAGGTTGTGAACAGCAGCAGCAGCAGCACAACGACGCGTGTGGAGAAGAAATCGCAGCGTTTGCATCACATAACATCATCATCGACGACGCAAGCGTCATCATCGTCATCGTCTTCCTCGTCATCAACGTCTTCGGAAATGAAGGCCGCCGCCGTCAAGCGCGATCTCACTGATATTAA
This sequence comes from Drosophila kambysellisi, assembly GCA_035042185.1. Classification (NCBI taxonomy): domain Eukaryota; kingdom Metazoa; phylum Arthropoda; class Insecta; order Diptera; family Drosophilidae; genus Drosophila; species Drosophila kambysellisi. Next base: position 12,238,065 of record JAWNLS010000077.1, on the reverse strand, counting down.
AATGTCCATGTCGGAAATAGAACGTCTGACAGCGGCGCCAACGCAAACGCGACACCATCCATCGATTGATGACCTTAAGGGTCTCAATAGCGAAGATACCATAACGCAGTTAAAGAAGAAGTGAGTAGTTTATCAATGAAACAATCAATTATCGATCAACTCATCTTCATCTTAAACTCTTGCAGAGTGCGTGCCTCAATCGAGAATCTAGTTGATGGCAACGATGATGGCAACTGTTACGGCATTGTAACGACTCCGGATGGTGATGATGATTGTTGCACACACAAACATTTTGGCAGCGGCTTGGACTTAACGCATCCAAGTGCCGCACAGCTGAGCGCCAGCAGTGGCTTAAGTGGCTCGAATAAAACGATTGACACCATCAAGTTTGAGGAGAAGCGTTCCAAGTCGATGGCCACCACCAAAGTGGTGGCCGATGGCTTCAGCTCCGAGCAGGCGACCAGCAATTCAGCACAAATGAAACGTCTCCAGGCTGGGGACATCGATTACAAAGAGGCTAAGGCTGCGTCAGCGGTTCGAAATCGCCTGGAAGTGGATGGCGTCAAAGCGGAGGAGAGTGCAGCCGTTATGCAGGTGAGCAACCAATCAATCAATCAATATTGCAATTCAACCAGGAGTCACTTGCTTACATGCTGCAGACCACAAGTTACCGTTATAGTCATTGAACTCTCGCTCTCTCAGCGGGAAAGCTTTGAAAGCTTTGGCAAGCTAGTGAAGCAGCAGGGGCAACCACTGGTAAAGTTCAAGCATACCAGTGAACAACCGTTATGCCGGCCACTCCTTTCAGTCGAAGTTCGTCGCTTGCATGTTAGGGTCGCATAAAGGGGCACGCTTCACCCAAAAAAAAAAACCGACTGGGAACGTTTAATGACGCGAGCGAGTTGTGAGAACGGTCCCGAGTGAAATTAGTTAAAATAGTTGTCCTTGCTCGAAGAACCAAAGAAAAAATCGATATTTCTACATGTTTTTGCGGCGCCAAAAAGTAGGCAACAGTCTGCTGCGAAATAGCATCGCGTATACGTAATATGTTCCTTCGAAACCAACGTCCGCTCCAGTGGAGCCCACACTTAGTGCGACATTTGAGCAAGGAAAAGAAAAAGGGTTCCATGCTAAGAAGAATTCAGGTAATATTAAGTGCCATCGTTGCACTTTTGGTGTTCCCCCGTTTCCAAGGGCAACACGATGTTGTGGCTTATCTAATCGATGAGCGGGGATATTTACGACAAGCCCCATGATAAATTAGCATACATTGTTTTATGATGCAGCTCATTAAATGTTGTCAACAACGCAATTCGAACTGGATGATGAAATTGTATGTAGTCTATTGATTAAATAGAAACCCGCTTAAGGTCAGAAGTCATCTACTACTAATAATTAACTTATCGTAGATAAATTGCAAGTAATATAAGTACGTAAGCTGGAAAATCCTTGCTGAACAAATGATAATTCCCATTGTCTATGGATCTATATCCTAACAAATGGGTTAAAACAATAGACTATTGTTGCTGGCATTTGGCCAACAACAGACACGCTCCATGTGGGCGGACTTCTAATTGTTAATGCCCCAATCAGCAAAAAAAAGAAAATATTTTGATATAGCTGCGCAGTCAAAGAAATTTTAGATTAATTCCAAAAATTAAAAGTTTAGATTCCAAGAAAAAATGTATTAAAATAAAAGACACTTCGAACAAATTGTAACAATTAACAATATATGCATTTATTTAGAAAATCCAGCTTTTGTTTCTTGATTTATTTCGCTATTTGCGTTCCGAAATTTCTATTCAATTTTCGCTCAGTCAACGAAAGGGGCAAAGGCTGTATTTTATTTTCGAACATTTTTCTTTCAAATAAAATGGCACTGAGCGGTGCTCAGTTCTCAGTTCCGATTTCTCAGTTCTCAGTTCAGTATCAGACAAGCGATCGACGCGAGCGTTACGCTTTAGGCGAGCAATTTCAAATAATCGTTTGCATATACGAATATAAATACGGAATTTATATATATATATATGTATATATATTATATTTTTGAATACTATAATATAGACAAGAACATTGCATTAATTTGTCTATTGGCACTAAAAAGATTTGCAAAAGACAAAAAAATATAAAAAAAAATGTAACAAGACGAAAAAGCGAAATAAGTGTTTAACTAATCGACAAAACAGTACATATTTAGAACCTGACCTTCTAGGTGGCTCACTTTTAAACACAACACATAACACTTGTGCCGACACCACAAAAAAAAAACAACAACAACAAAATCAAAAACAAAAGCAAAAAAATTCGGAATTTCACAAATTCCACGCCAGGCTGTGATGAAATTCTGAGTGCTCAAAAATACGAATGAAAATCATAAATTAAACTAAGCAAAGAACACTATGAAATATATTCGCTGGTGCTCAAAGTTAAAAAACTCGGCGAAACGTAAAACTTTTCGAAAGCGCACTACGTAAAATCATACAAAATCAAGAACAACTTACAGTTAAACCTAACAAACCTAAAGTAGATCAACCAACCGAACAACAAAGCTTTATTAACAATGGGCTACCACATGCGAAAATATGTGAGATATATAACAAACATTCGTTAAGTTTTTGTCTAAATATGTTTATGTGTATGTGTATGTATGTATAGCAGAACCAACAAGTGTCAGTCTCAGAATACATTTACATTTACATGTGCATTTTGAACATTCGTCAAGTTTCGTTAATTGTTATTAGCATAGCTGTGTGCAGCTGTAGCTTCAGTAATTGAACAGTGTTGTAAAATATTACATACTTAAATTGTCGGTCAATGTCAGCAGACGCGCGCACACACACACTCACATATGATCGACACTCCCACGATCTCTCACACAGCCAAAGAAAACTCTTCCTAACACACACACACACACACATAGAGCGAAGGCGCAACGTCAGCGCAGCCAATTTGTGCGCTGTTTTTATGTGAATGAAAATATACAAATCAAACTATAAAACAAAAAACACCGAGAACATTCATTTTTCACGTTCACGCTGCGTTATATTTAAATACACATTTGAATACTCATCGAACTCTTGAAATAAGTACAAAAGAGAGAAAGAATAAAAGCCCAAAAGGAAACATGTCCAATCCGCCGCAGCAGCCGCCTTGGCCCGTTCGCAAGGGCATCTTTCGTTCGAGTGGCCAATCAGATTTTGTGCCCAATCGTTCGCCGAGTCCCATCGTTGAGATGCCGCTGTCGCCACCGCCACCGACAGTGGGCACAACCTTTAGTCGTTTTGCCCACAACTCCCCACTGTCGCCGCCCCCGCAACCCATTCAAGTGGTGACATCTGCTGCTGTAGGCAATGCATCCATGTCCACTGCGTCCGCTGCCCGAATGTCGGGTGCATCGAGCAGCTCCTCTTCTGCTTCTGCCTCTGCCAGCTCCTCGCAAGCGTCATCGTCTTCTAGCTCAAGTTCTAGCTCCCACACAAGAGTACGTAAAAGTTCTAATCCACCTTTGCAGCCAGCCAACACCGCCACCAGCACCACTTGCCCCCTGTCGCCACCACCCACCACAACAATCCCACAAACGTCTATTCTAAACAACAACAACAACAGCCACACAGCTGACATAACCTCAACGACAATCGTCAACAGCAACAACAACAACAACAACAACATGAAACATGTACGCGAAATACCCATTGAGGTAGAACAGAGCAAGGTATAACAGCGGCAAATATATAAACAACAGAAGAATATATAAAAGTGAACAACAGCTGAAAAGCAGCAGCTGTAATACAACACTAAGTTAGTTTACTCAAGCGTTTAACATTTGTAACACTGTTACACATATCAAGGGCAAGTGCCTAACAGTTCTACTAAAATTTGCAAAACTGTAATACGCCTAAGTCACAAACCTTTTCGCAGCATGTAATGAGTAGCGCATAGGTATAACAGTTGTGCAACTGTCATAATGAGGGTCACAAACCTTTTTGCAGTATTGAATTTGCAACATTTTATCAAATTTTATCACTAATTGTTGTACGTTCTGTGTCACCGTTGCAGGAAGCGCTCTCGCTGCGCACAGGCGATATTACACAGCAGGCGAGCAACAAGGTGGCCGCGGCCAGTATTAAAGTGCAGAGCGACAATTTCTCGGCCGACAAAAAGGCCATTTCGCAGTCTCAGCAATCGCAGACGATGACATCGAATGGCATCATTAGCCAAGAGAAGCATGTCTCGTCGGCATCGCAGGCCAACTATTCGATGACCCACAAGGGTGTCTCCAGCACGGGCAGCAGCATGATCTCTTCCACCTCGCAAATGTCTGCCACAAATGGTCAGGGGCTCAAGCTAAAGGATCTCAAGCTCGATGATCTGAAATCCCTGTCATCGGGCAGCGGCCAGCAGGAGATCGAGCAGGCCATCCGAAAGTATTCAGATGTGTTAACCGGCTTCGTCAGTTCGCTGCAAAGCGATGACAGCAGTGCAGTGTCCAGTGCCGGTGAAAAGAAATCCGTCTATTTGGAGAAGATCAACGAGGTGATCCGTCGTGCCTGGGCAGTGCCCACACATGGACACGAGCTGGGCTACTCCCTCTGCAATTCACTGCGCCAGAGTGGCGGTCTCGATCTGCTGATGAAGAACTGTGTGCAGCACAACAGTGAACTCCAATTCTCGTCGGCGCATCTCCTCGAACAGTGTCTCACCACCGAGAATCGTTCGCATGTCGTGGACAATGGGCTCGACAAGGTGGTGAATGTGGCATGCGTCTGCACCAAGGAATCGAATATGGAGCATTCGCGTGTCGGCACTGGCATACTGGAGCATCTCTTCAAGCATTCCGAGGGCACCTGCTCCGACGTCATCCGGCTTGGTGGCCTCGACGCCCTGCTCTTCAAGTGCCGCACCAACGATGTGGAGACGCTGCGTCACTGCGCCAGTGCTCTGGTCAATCTTTCGCTATATGGCGGTGCCGAGAATCAGGAGGAGATGATTGTCCGCAAGGTGCCCATGTGGTTGTTCCCGCTTGCCTTCCACAACGACGACAACATCAAGTACTATGCCTGCCTGGCCATTGCCGTTCTCGTTGCCAACAAGGAGATCGAGGCGGAGGTTCTCAAATCCGGCTGTCTTGATCTCGTCGAGCCATTTGTCACCTCGCACGATCCGTATGTCTTTGCCAAATCGAATCTGGCGCATGCTCACGGACAGAGCAAACACTGGCTGGAGAGATTGGTGCCCGTTTTGAGTTCCAATCGAGAGGAGGCACGCAATCTGGCCGCCTTCCATTTCTGTATGGAGGCGGGCATTAAACGGAAGCAGGGCAACACGGATATCTTTCACGAGATCGGTGCGATTGAGGCCCTTAAAACTGTGGCGAGTTGCCCCAATGCGATTGCCTCAAAGTTTGCAGCGCAGGCGCTGCGTCTGATTGGTGAAACGGTGCCACACAAGTTGTCCCAGCAGGTGCCTCTCTGGAGTGTCGAAGATGTGCAGGAGTGGGTCAAACAGATCGGTTTCAATAGCTACCTGCCTCAGTTCGATGAATCCCAGGTGGATGGCGATCTGCTGCTCAAGCTGAATCAGGACAACCTTCGCGATGACATTGGCATTACAAATGGCATTCTTCTCAAGCGCTTCGAGCGTGAACTGCAAAATCTCAAACGTATGGCGGACTACTCGTCCAAGGACACGGCAAAGATGCATCACTTCCTTGCCGAGCTCGGCCCCGACTACTGCACCTATACTTATGCCATATTAAATGCTGGCATCGATAAGTGCACTCTGCCACATGTCAACGAGGATATGCTGATGACAGAGTGCGGCATCAAGAATGCCATTCACCGTCTGCGGATTCTGAATTCGGTGAAGAATCTGGAGAACTCGCTGCCCAGCTCATCCGAGGAGAATATGGCCAAGACGCTGGACGTATTTGTCAGCTACAGGCGCTCCAATGGCTCACAGCTGGCCAGTTTGCTTAAGGTGCGCTTTAGCCCCGATCTCTCCAAAGGATTTGCTAAATTCTGTACTCACTTTTTTTTAGGTACATCTCCAGCTGCGCGGCTTCTCGGTGTTCATCGATGTGGAGCGTCTGGAGGCGGGCAAATTTGATAATGGCCTACTCAACAGTATTCGACAGGCAAAGAATTTTGTCTTAGTATTAACCCCAGAGGCACTGCATCGCTGCATCAACGATGAGGACTGCAAGGATTGGGTGCATCGAGTAAGTTGAAACAGGATAATCCTTTTGGAGCTGAGCTAATCCTTTGCTTGATTTTATTGATAGGAAATTGTTGCGGCTCTGAACGCAAATTGCAATATAATACCGATTATGGATCAGCAATTCACGTGGCCAGAGAATCTACCGGATGACATGTGCAGCGTGGCTCATTTCAATGCCGTCAGCTGGATTCACGATTATCAGGATGCGTGCATCGATAAGCTCGAAAGGTATATAACCGGCGCATTTAGGACTAAATGGATGATGGCCAAATAATCGATTAATTAATCTAAACTATATCAATATCTATATCTATATCTATATCTATACAATATGCGTACAAATTTAATTTTAAAACCATTCCCACCCTTAATTCTTACCCTCTTCTGATGCGGCAGATTTTTGCGAGGCGAAAAGAATGTCGATCGCATCGCGGCGATGGCGCCCGGAGTGCCAGGGGGCTCATACCAAAGAATGCACAGCAACGATTCCGACTATCAGCAGAGTGGTGGCGTTGGAGGTGGCGGTGGCGCGGGCAGTGTGGTGGATGGCCTGATGGCGGCCAATGGCAGCGGACAAGGTGGGCCAACGAGTACAACAACAACTACTACTACTTCAACCAATCAGAATCCAAACTCGAATTCAAATTCGAATTCGAATGCGAATGCGAATCAGCGTAGACTAGGCCACCGAGAGCACTTAGGCTAGCCTCGAATATACTTACTTACCTACTTACATACTTACCTACTTACTTACCTACTACTACTACTACGATATCCATCCTATGACTTAAGCAAACAAAAAACAAAAATCCTCAACAATATCAACCTCAAGATCAACTCGTAAACTTGGGGACTGCACGAGGCCGTTCTTCAGTCAAGACTTAAAAAAAAACAAAACAAAAAAACAACAAAAAACGGCATTGGCAGCCTCCCTCTCTCTCTATCTGTCTCTCTCACACACACGCACACCCACATTTAAACAGACTCACTCTCACACACACACACACACATAACTCTTTCTCTCTACTCTAAAAGAAAAAAACCAACTTAATTAATAATTAATTTAATTTTGATTGCAAACTCGAAACTCGATAATTCACGAGCAGCTAATCACCAGGCAAATAGATACCGGCAATCCCCCTCACCAGCCCGCCAGCGCGGCAGCACCTCCCTGCTGAGCTATGGACGCGGCCAGACGAAGCGCGCCAACATGCTGCCACCGTATCGCACCCAGCAGGCGGCGCTCCTCCACAAGTCCGGAGCTGGCTCGGCATCCATGCAGAATATGATGCCACTGGCATGTTTGCCGCCACGTCGCAGCTCTGCTGCCGGACTGGGGCACAATGCCAGCGTGGCGAATGGCTATCGATCGCACAGTGTGGATGGGCTGCTGGATAAGGCGGCGGCTAGTAGTCATGATAGTCTGAGCACGCCCGAGCAGCGGATTGCGGCAGCGGCAGCTGTTGTCACAGCTGGCAGCACAGCGCTAACGAATGCCAGCTCCACAAGCACACTGCAGCCGGAGGAGGAGGAGGACTTGGCGGAGGATGGTGATGACCAGTTGGTCACGAATGGCCTGTGCCATGTGACGCGACGTGAGAAACGCGATAATCTGGCGCCGCCAAATGTGCAACAGCATCGCAAGTCGCGTAGTCTCGATCACATTCTGTCCAAGCAGACGCTAGCAGAGCTGCTGGCTCCGAGCGAACCCAACGAGGAGACACAGAGCATGCAGAATCTGGCATTGCCAATGACACCGTGTCCGCAGCGACGAGACACCAGCTCATCCTCAAAATCACCGACGCCGGAGCGAACAGTCCAGCCGCCGCAACGTGGCGTCTTCAAGCGGCAGAGTCCCGACGGTGTCAGCTCCACGGAGAGTGAGCGGGAGGATGGGCAGGAGCTGGTAAAAGCACCGATGCATGGTAATCAGCAGCGGGCGGCGGCGCATGTGCATCGTGGTGGCAGCATCAACAGCAATAAGACGTCCAACTCGTCGCTGGGATCGAACAATAGCGCCAACAATAAGACGATCTTTAATCGAACGATGAAAAAAGTGCGCTCGCTGATCAAAAAGTAAGCACAACAAAATCAAACCAAACCAAACCAAAACCAACCAATCAACAAACAACATGCAAACTGCAAGAAATGCAAATAATGTCGATCGTCTAATTCAGATACTCGCTACTTCAACTAGTTACTCGCTACTTTCATTCGTTACTGTCTAATACCACTTTGCACATTACTTTCAAAACTGACTCATCATCTGGTCAATAACGTCTTTTATTCACTCATAATGCCTTATTTTTACTCGCTACTCGCTGCTCGTTACACAACTCAAACGAATCTCATGCATCAATCGATCAATCAATCAATACATCATTACATTATTAACCCACACACACAGTCATTCCCTGGGCCACGCTCTCGATCTCCTCTCTCTCTCTCTCTCGCTCTATATATATCTATTTTTTTTTGTCTCTCTGTGGTTATGGTATTCGCTCGCTATCTCAATTTATCTCTCTCGTAGCTCGTTGTTTCAACTCGTTAAGCTAAGCATCCACTAAAACTTGCCTGCGTTGCCCAAAAACCTTTTGAACGCCTCCCTCTTCCAGTCAACACAAACAAAAAGAAAAACAAAAACAAAAACAAAAAAGAAGAAGAAAATTCAAAATATCTATTTGCCTTGTGATTAGTTGTTTTTTTATAAATGCAAAAAAACGAATTTAAATTGCAAACTAATTTATAAACTATTATTAACGACTGCATATAAACAAAACATAATTTATATTACTAATTTAAAAGAAACAAAAAATACATGGGAAATTCTATTAATTTTAGCTACGATTAATATTTATTGTCAACATTTGAAATTTTATTTTCAAAATACAATTTTTTTCTTGTAACCGTCCGCACCAAAAAAAAAAAAAAAAAGAAGAAAAAAAAATGAACTTCACAAAAAACACGAGTGTCTTGAAAAGAAAATAATTAAGTGATATTTAAATTATACATGAATTACCTACAAATATTTAAAGTAAAACAAAAACTTAAAAGAAAGGAAAAAATCCACCCAGAAACAATGCTGTACAATATTTTAATTTTAACAAAAGAGACTTAAGGCATTATTTTAATTGATTCTTGCAATATATACATATATTTAATGATTAAATAGTGCCTAAAATTCGACTAGTTTAAAATAAAATGTGAACTTATTAAAAGCAATTGTGTATTATTGACCAAATATTTATGCCCCCTGCTTTATCAGTCACTCTTATGTTTCATTCGCATGTTCATTTTACGTGTTTGTCTTAAAACTTGTTTTAATGTTCTGTTCATGTCTAATATTCGTTTGTCTAATTGTTGGTCTCTTGATTGTTTGTCAAATCCAACTAATTAAATTGTTTTTTTTTTTTCTATTTGGGAAACACTTTCTTTTCCATATTTTCTCTCTTTTTTCTCTGTCTATCTCTCTCTCTCTCTCTCTTCTCAATTATTTATTTGTAGACCATAAAAGCGCATTTGTTGTACTTGTTGTTGTCGTTATTGTTGTGCCCCCGCCCTCTGCGCATATGTATCCGACCTGAATCGAACTCAACAAGCTAATTCTCATCACTCCGCATCCCGATCCTGTCGACAAGCATGAAATACACACGCACACACAGCACGTGGGAAAAGTGTCGTCCGGCTGTTGCAACAACAACAACAACCAACAACAACAACAAACATTCATTGTTATTTATTACACAAAACAAAACATAAAGTAAACAAAAAGCGAATATAAAAATAAAAAATGTATATCTGTTTATACTATATACAAGACGGACTAATTAACTGTTTTTATATGTACCACGACCAAAATCCTTCCCTCTCCCCTCCCCTCCCATCCACACATAATATGTACCAACAGCAACGAACTGGAGGACGATGAGCTCTCGGATATTATCCTGTCCAAGGCAACGTCTCCAAATGCAGGACGCATGATATTTTGGTAGCGACACAAACTAAAACGAACTTTCACAAAAAAACAACAAACACTTGTAAATATAAAGAAAAGCGAATTAAATACTTCACAGGTGACTTGATTTGAACTAACTAAGGAAACTGACAGTTGGTTTTTACAGCTAGATACGATTATAGAATTTCAATATACTCTAAGTAGGCTTTGCAAATTGTCAACTAAGCAAGTTGAGATATTTTTTCCATATTCACTTCCAAATCGTATTTCGTTGCGTTAACATCGATATTCGAACAAAAAAGTAAATTATTTATTTTTTTTTAAGTTTTTCAAAAGATTTTTGGGTTATTCAATAATAGAAAATGGTTAATCCCATGTTGATCTTAGACCCCGCCGAAGAACTAGTATTCGAAGGACCCTTCGATGCTGTCATGTCCAAGATAATCGACATACATAATCCAAACAGTGAGGATCACATTGCATTCAAATGGATGACGAACACGCCAAATCTTTTTTTTGTACGTCCCAGCGTTGGCCTGATTAAGCCGCTCGAGCACATTAAGGTTGAAGTCTATTTGCATTTACTCCGGGGTGGCAATATCAATGTGCAATTCCACAAGTTTATGGTGCAGGCTGCTGTGACGGATAATAGCTTCATTGGGTTGCATGAGTTCTGGAGGACTGTTGATAAAAAAAAGGTCTGGAGTGCCAAAATAAAAGTGAAATTAATAAACGCTGATCAAGATTTTGACAAAATATACGGAGAAGCTTCGACTGACCCCAAAGCCATTGACGAGATTCCGAATGAATTTGTTGATCAAAATGTACGCGATCGTCCCTTAGAAAGTAGCGAGGCCATTCTGAACAAGGATGCTGATCACGCCGTCGAGAAACTTACGCTGGAAGTTATCGAGCTAATACAGGAGCGTGAACTTTTGGTGCAGCAAGTCAAATTGAACAAAAAACTAAGTGAGGAGTCTTTAAAGATGAAGCAACGAGGTGGCTGCTACTTTTTTTTTATTGCACTTTTTATTGTAATGGTGGCTGCCATTCTAGGCGGATATGTTGCCAAAACTTACTTGTAAACTTACCCCACAAACTTATTACAATGCAAATGAACAAAAATACACATAAATAAAAATAAATAAATTTTTAAACTAAGCGCTAATTATGTGCCAGTCCTCGGCAGCTGTGCAACACTGGCGTCGCTGCGTTGCCACATCTTTCAATTGAGATGCGGTGTGATGGCAACTTTGTTTACGTGAAACAGCAGCTACTATAGCAACGAGCGCTGGTTTCGCTACGCGTCCCTTGTTTAAATGTTTTATTTTGCAAAATAAACAAATTGATTTTGTTTTGAGAATGGCAATGTTTGTGTAATGAGCGATACGGATACGGACGATACTGATTTATTGCTGCTGATACCGCCCAATTACTACACGGACACTGCCGAGCGCCTGATGCTCGAGGCCAAAATGAGTGCAGCTGCTGAGGCAGCAGATGCACTTGCCATGCCACCACCGCCGCTGCCAGTGGCAACAACAGCTGCCTATCAGTTTCTGTTGCCAAGCAAAAAGTCGGAGCTGAATAAAATAAATGCGCGCCTGCAGAACTTTGTGCTGGAGCGCGAAGACGATCGTCGCTTTGAGGCACCATCGGACATTTCAACGATCTCGTCGAGCACAGTACGCACAGCGCAGGGCAGCGGCCATGTTCAACGCGAGCTGCACGGCATGGTGCACTCAACGCCTAAGTGTGGTTCGGTGGAGCCGCCTCGTCATCGTCGCTTGGAGGATAATATACTGCACGAAATCGACAACTATCTGGACGATCAAAATGCGTGGCAGCATCTGCAGCAGCAGCATCAGCAGCCACAACAAAATCATCATCACAGCGATGACTATTTGCGCTTGCGTGCGTATACGGGGCATGCGCAGGATTCACAGACGACGACGGCGGCGACTTCGTTGCCCAGCATTCGAATAGGCGCATCGGTTTCGGTTAGTAATGAGCAGAAGCTCATCAGTCTCAGCGAGCTGTGGGGCAAAAGTAATCTGGCTGGCACTGTCATCGCGAACAATTTGTCCACGCTGCACGGGAGTCCCTCATTGAAGGAGGAGCAGCTGCGCCGTCAGCACTTGGAGAAAACGGTTCAAACGCTGCAATCTCAGTTGCTGGAGTATCAACAGCGCATCTCGGTGGCCATCGAGGTGGATCGATCCAAGGATGACGCGCTGCAACAGGCCGAGCAGCAATTGAAGACGTTAAACTTTGAGGCGCAGCATCTGCGAGACACGCTGCACCGGCTGGATACGGAGCGTGCCGACAATCATAGTAAATGCGATACACTGCAGCACGAACTGGCCCAGGCAGTGGGCTTGGCCACCGAGTTTCAGAAGAAGACAGAGAAATTGGAGACAGATCTGGAGCATCAGAAGCGTCAGGCAAGCGATACAAAGCAGCAACTGGAGCAGCAGGAACTGCATCTGCAGAGCAGCAAACGAGCGGAAGAACTATCACACGCCGAGATGAACAAGCTGCGCGACAAGTTCGCCAAGGCGGACTATCAACAGGAGAAGGTTTAACCCGAATCTCATTACAATATTTGCTTCTCTTACAATCCGTTTTTTTACTCAGCTCAAATCTCGCATCGAGGAGCTGGAGAAGGATAATGGGACGCTGCAACAACAGAAGGAAATGCTGCAAGAATATCACCAAAAGCAAAAAACACGCGCCAACAGCCTCGAATTGCAACGCAAATCTCTGCAGGAAGCGTTGGCTAACCTGACAGAGACTGAGGTGAGTCCTCTGACAACTCCTTAAGTGTAGCAAGCTCATTGATTAAATTTCCCAAAATTTGCAGACCCAACTCAAGAAAAAACTGGAAATACAACAAAAGTCATTAAAGCAACACTACCAACAACAAATGGAGAATGTGGTGGCCAAAAAGTTGCAGGAGTTCCAGTGCCAGCTAGACAAATCGGAGGAGCAACTAAAGGCAGAAGCACGCGAACGGGAACGCCTGATTGCCGAACGTGCTGTCAAGCAGCTGGAGATGATCAACGAGAAGAACAACCAGGAGCTGAATCTCACACAAGAAAAGCACAACGAGGAGGTGGAGCTGTATCGACTGCAGCTGGCGAATGCATCCAAGAAGATAGAAGAACTGGAACTCAAGCTCAGTTGCTATAAAACTAAGCGGTAACAAATCTACCTATCTTAACTAATTAAAATAATGTATAAAATGTGTATTCAATTTGTGGTTTTCAGTGCGGACATTGCGGAGAAGTTGCATGGTGTGATGGAGGCACAGTGGCAACAAGCGTTGGCCATACTAACCTCACCCAATCAGACATTTCAGCTGACTAGCGGCGAGACGGACAGCGAATCACCGGATCTGAATAATGCGCGTCACTATCAGGACACGCCCAAGTCGAGTAAAGCGACGCAACGCAGCAGCAACACCGAGAAGAATAACTTGGATGTGGTGGACAAGAAGGATCCAGCATCGCCAATGGACAAACTACAGGCATACATTGAGCTGTTGCTGAGCAAATCACCAGGTGATTTCGATAAGCTTGACGAGATTCTAGCCATGAACGCCAAGCAGGGCGGCAAGCCACAGAAGCGTAATGCGAGCAACGGATCCAAACCACCGCCTTGGAAGTCCTGATAGTTGCCATTTGGAGGCACTGATTGAATTATGTATATAATAATAATAACAGTTGGATAGTCTGAATATCTATGTAGCCACATGTGGTGGCTTCTATTTTTGTACACATTTTTACTTAGAGATTAAAAGAAAGTAAATTGTTTAATTTTTTGCAAAAATTCATTTTTTATTGATAATATCAACATTTCGAAGGCAGCGCAGCACAAGTAATATCGAAGCAAGAGCAAACTATGTGGCATAGATTGTCCACTCCACTGATATATATATATTTATATATATTTACACATATGTATGTAGTTAATATATAGTATCAGAGATGCCATCGTCACATAATTATATAAATATTTTTCTTATAAGCCATAAAGAACAAAACGAAATTGGGTAAACTATAAAAGTTGTGTGTAGAAAATGTATTTGTAGAGCATTATGAACCTATGGCTATAAAACTAATGTGTGTTGATATATTTTAAAGATCGATTCCATTTTGATTCTTCAGCTACTCAGTTTTATGTGTCTGTCATTGATATGCTTTGAGTTTAGTTATTCCTGTTATTGAGAATGTCGTTTAGTTCATTTGTAGACGATCTGCGGAAATTTTGGAGCATTGCCGTAGAGACCCTCCGATTCCCAGACCTGTATTTTGGAGTCCCGCGTTAGCACCACCAAATGCTGATGCGTAGAGTAACACATGCTGCAAGGGATACGATTTCAATGTGGATTACTCCCAAATTATTTACAAAAAGAGTTTCAACTCACCTGCGTATAGGCGATATGCCTATGGCCAGTTGGTTGACAAAACTCAAGTTCCAGCTGGACCAGAAACGCACAATGCCACCCTCAACAGCGGTGGCAATCACATTGACGCCGACGCCCTCCTTGATGTAAGAATAGCAGACGGCTTCAATGCGATCTTCGTGTACCAAATGCTGCACATAGCGTGCATTGACCGAATGCAGACGCAGTATGGATTTGCCATTGGGATTGATGTTGACATTTACGAAATCATCGATACTCTCCTCGGTCACCTCGATGCACTCATCCTCTGTGCTTAGCTTGGATGCAGCCGGCTTTGGATGCACTGTATTTGCATCTGTTGCGTTATTTGTGAGCTGCTGTGGCAGCGTGTGCACGGTGACAATGTCGCCCAGCGTGGGACTGATGGCCACGTGCGTGATGGGCGACTGATGTATCTCTGCGGGCCGTGCAATGGTGCGCACATAACTCCAGCTAAAGATGTAACGTTATAATTAAAAACATTTAGTTTAACTAATGTGAGCAACTTACTCGTTGAGATCCCAAATGACGGCAATGCCATCCCGACCGGCGGTCACTGCAATTTTAAACTCCACGGACAGAGCAATGCATGTGATCTCATCCGTGTGCCGCACCAGCAACGTTGGACCCAGCCAGCTCAGATCAGCACCATCCCGCTGCATCGCATCGCTATTTGAGGAGCCGCCGGAGGAGGCCATTGATGCCGACGAGTTTGCATTGTGCAAATTACCAGAGTCGTCGGACGCTCCAGCACCCATGCCGGAGCCAGTGCTCTTGGTGGTCATCTTACGGAAGGCCGAATTGTACGAGAGCTGCAAACCGATCACATAACTCTGACGAGTCTTGGTGCTTGCGCGCTGTTGCGCCTCAGCGCCGCTGGTGCACTTGTAGACACTAATGCGTCCCGATTTGTGGCCAAACCAGAGCTGATTGCAGTTGACATCACAGCCGCAGGCGCTGATGTCGTCAAAGCTGCCATTGTGCAGCAGATTCTTGGGCTTCGCCTCTTTGTTCAGCGGCTGAATGCGCACAATGCGATCATCGTAGCCCCACGAAATCACTTTATATGTATCCGGTTCGGCGCCCTGCATTACGCCAGCACGTTCCGGCACCGCATAAACCACATTTGTATTACTGAGGCTAACTAGTCGCTCCATGCCGGGTATTTTGTATATATTGGCCCAAGTGGGTGGCTTCAATTGCGGTGAACCCACGTAGACACCCCAGCGCAGACCCTTCACACTGGACACAATGGACTTGTCCACTAAAGCGTATTCCAGTGCCTTTGTGTATGGATGTGGCGACTTGAAGAGCTGGCGCGGCATTTGTCCGTACGTCTTGACCATAGTTTTGACTGCTTCGCGTTCAATCGGATCGCTCGTCTCCGAGTCAAGAAAAACAGCATAGGTCTGCAAGCAAGCCAAAAGAATATATTTGAATCTGAGAGAAGATCATTCGATTGTTTACACTCACCGCTGGATGGAAGACATTAATGGCCTCAACGGCACTCTCGCCCGTCTGCTTGTAGCCAAAGATCAGATCGATCCAGTGATGCAGTTCGTTGCGCACCAGCTCCGATTCCAGCGCTTGTCGATGTATGAGCACAAAGAGACGAGGATCCCGCTGACACCAGCCAGGCAAGGCGACATCTTCAACGCGTTCACCATTCTGTCGATGGCCGAAATTGAAGCGCTCAAAATTCTCAAACATTTCAGGCAGGCAAAAGAACTCGGGTATCAGCTCCTTGACATCCGTGGGACTATCCCGGCTGGCCAGGCAATAGGTGGTGTTCAAAGCATGAAACGTGCGATCCGGCAGATCAAAGTTGTTGTCTTTTAAAAGAGAATGCATTTGTGATTACGAGTGGATTATTTCTGCGGGTGCTAAACATTACCTTGATAGTTGAGAAAATAGCTGGTGAATGGAGGCACACG
Source organism: Drosophila kambysellisi (assembly GCA_035042185.1). Lineage (NCBI taxonomy): Eukaryota > Metazoa > Arthropoda > Insecta > Diptera > Drosophilidae > Drosophila > Drosophila kambysellisi. The sequence continues at coordinate 12,221,513 of JAWNLS010000077.1, read as the reverse complement.
CACTAAGAAGTGCAGCACGGTGCCAGAGTTCGAGTAGTGGGAGCTGTAGTGATACGGCTTCAAGATGAGAGATCCCATGTTGGTACTGGTGCTGTTGATGTACTGCAAACCAAACATATACATTTATAAATATATAATAAAGTTGAAATTAAATATGAAGTGCGCCACAAACCGCATAGTTGCTTATGTAATGCTGCTCATTCTCCTCCAGCTGCACGGCAATTGGTCGCTGGAGACGCCGGAAATTTTGCGGCTGTCGCAGATCCAAAGAATCGGACTTGTAGTTGGCCAGGACCCAGGGAAAGACCGGGTACTGCATGAGATCGTTGTAGGTGCGTCCGGCCATTTGATTGAGTGCCATCAAATACTCCCAGTTGGTGAGCAGGCCGTCACGCCATTGCTGCGTCACCTTATCATTATCGGGCAAGGTTACAATTTTATCACAGAATACTTCGCGCATGATCTTCCAGTCGTCGGCATTTTGCAGCGAAAAGAACAGCGACTTGTTGCTGTCCAATAGAATTTCAAATGCCTTCTCCTGGTGTTGGTAGCGCTTCAGCCAAATTTCAGTTATGTTCGATATATCACAGTTCACATTGAAGTATTTACAACGATATGTGGCCAGAAAATAGAGCTTCAGATCGGTTATAATAATCTCACCATCGATTTCACCATCGACCGGCAGAAATTTCGCTGCAAAATTATAGAGTATCTGCGAGTTGAGCGATATGTTCAATTGTTGATCGTAGCTGGCTATCAAATATTCGAGCGGTCGCATATACTGGTCCTGCTCCTCGCGCTGACCCTGCCCCAAGCAGTAGTCGTTCATGAAAAAGCGCCGATCAATGTCCAAGTGGCAGCGACGAAGACGCGTATGGACCCGCGATGGACCCTCCGTGTCGTCTAGCTCCCAGGAGCTGCAGTAAGTATGAAGAAGCCTTCGTTTGGATGTCGCACTTAATTAGTTAATAATACTCACCACTCGGCACGCTCGCTGCAGTGCCAGGGTGCGCCCTCGTGCGTCATGCGACGGATGATCTCCAGCCATTTGGTGTAGGTGGAGGTGTCATCGTATTCCTTCATGTGACACATGAGCAGCTTGCGTTCGGCATTCTGTAAGGCACATGATTAAAATATACCAAAGCTATCACTTGAGGCGAGATCTTTTTACCTGCAACTCCGCCACACGCCTCGTGGTCACCATTGACGTCTCAATGCAGTGCTGCACCAGCGGCTCAAATTTGTAGAGCGTCTTCTCCAGCAGCTGTTTCTGTTTGGCTGCCCCACTGCTGCGATTCACCTCCAAACGCTCCAGCTCGTGCTCCAGATTCCAGGTGGAATCATCCTCCTTGATGCCCAGCTCCTTGCATAGGTTAGGCAAATTCTCAATGGGTGGCTTGACATCCTCCATTAGGCTGAGCCACAGCAGCGCCTTGATCATCTTCACATCGCATATGATGGACGATTGAAACTCGGAATGACAACTGCGCCACAGTGCATCCACAATGTAGGCGCGCAAGTCGCGCGGACACGACGGCTGCAGTCCCCAGGCAATGAAATTGTTGCAGCGCTGATTGTTGGCAATGCCATAGGAGACGAGCAGCTCGAACAGCGCCAGTTCCTGGCTTTTCTCCTCATAAGTGCTGTTCTTGCTGCCGGCCGTAAAGAATTGTGTGCAGCGATCAATCAGCAGTTCCATCCGTGTGCGACACTCCGTCTGGCTGAGCAAACAGTCGGGCAGGCTGCTCCTCAAGCGATAGCCATGATTGCAGCTGGCTCCATTGCAGGCCTCGAAGAACACATTTAGCCACTTCAGCTGCAGCTGAGCTTGCACTCGGCGAAAGCTGCGCACAATTTGCGGTGGCTGTTTGTCCTGGTAAAAGGCCAGCATGTTGAGTATGTCCCAAACCAACTGAAACAAGCCAAGATTCAATAACATTTAGTAGCAAACGGGTCCATACGTTACTTACATTTATTTGTCCGACAGATTTGAGCGCACGCTCGCCAATGCCGCTCAGCAGCTCCACAATGGACTGATCCATGTTTGGCTGTGTGAGGCGCAGCGAATACAGCTGATGCAGCGCTTTGACGCTGCACTGCAGCAGCCCCGCCTCCACCAGGCACAATTGTTCATTGGGATTCTGCGAAACAGAGAGCAGATATTATCAAATAAACTGGATGAGCTGAAGCATAGATGACTCACCTGCAGATAGAGACGCAGCAACGCTTGAAAGACACGTTGCGGCTCTGTGATCCAGCTGCTGTGACCCATGGCCATTGAAATGGCCAACAAGGCTTGCAGGCCAAAGCGCTGGCGGATGCCAAAGACGATCTCTGAGCCAAGCATATCGTTTAGATTCCCATGAAGATCGCTCACCCAGGCGAAACACGCCTCAAACATGGCTACATCGCTGCCATGGATTGTCAGCTGATTGGCCAGATGCATTGGATACAGCTGCTTCGAGGCTGCCGCAAGTTCTGCTGCAGCCAAACGCTTCGTCAACACGGCCAGCAGCTGGATGATGGCTGTGCGCACGGCACAGCTACGATGATTGGCCAGGACGAGCAGAAATTCGAGTTTGACATAATGGCGCAGCACCTCATCCACGGCAGAGTCGGGCAACAGGCACAGGAAGTCCTTGAGCAGGATGAGCAATCGCTGCTGCAGCGTCACAATGCCCAGCTGCTCGTAAAAGTCAGTTTTGCGACTGGGCAGCGGTGTCGACTGCGTCGAGCTGGGCGTGCTGTGTATCGAGGGCTGCCAGTACTTAGTGGGATGCGAATGGGCGCGTTTACGTGCCACCTTTAGCGGACTGCGCTTGGGACTTTGGCTGGAGGCAGTGGGATGCCGTCGCTTGAACTTGAGACGCCAGCGTGATGCCTCTACCGGACTGAGTAGATGCAGTGCGGCCTTGTTCAGATTGGAGCAGTCGGCCATTTGTTCCAGGTGATCCTCCATGTCGTTGAGAGCACGCTTATAGCTGGAGCTTGAATTGTGCAGGCGTCGTAATCGTCTTATTCGTTCGGCACGATCCGCATCCAATTCCTGAACGGGCGGTTGGACCTGACGCCTGAACGAGGTGGTCACACGGCTGAGATTCGTTGCCACTATGGAGCGCTCCTTCACCGGCATTTGTGGCGTCAGCAGAAAGTAAAACTTGGAACGATCATGGGTGACAAAACACTCGCTGGGCTTGTGCAGCAACAGCAGCAGCTTCATCATCTCGTCCAGCAACGAAGGCGCCGGCGGTGAGCCAGCAAATACAGCCAAGATCTGGACAAAGCATTCAGCTGCATAGGGCGATATGTGCACTGGACTTGGCGACTCAATCACATATACCTTGCACAGATTGAGCAGCGCACGCAGCAGACCCGATTTCTGTAGCTGCTCCATGTTGAAATCGCGCTGCGGATGCTTGTCCCGACTGAGCGCCAATATGGAACGGAACAGCATGTCCAGCACATCCGAATGAGTGGCGCCCGAGCGATGCCAATCCGAGTAGCGCAGAAGCACCGCCAACAGCAGACTGGGATAAGCTAGGCTGGCCGTCGTATTGTCATTCACATGGAGCGCATCGCCTTTGCGGCTGATCACTGGCTGGGAGCAGGCATTGTTCACAATGCTGCGCAATAGTTGCACATCCTTGGAGCAGCGCTCCGATTTGATGACATAACCGATAAGCGACAGATAATCCTGACGCAGAAACTCCGTATACAGCTGGGCATCCGAGTGGCCTACCTGCAGCAGCAAATCCAGAGCCAAAGCCTGCGCATTGGCACTGCCCGACAGTTCCACAATCTGTGAAAAAAGGAGCGAGTGTGAATTGGATAGCAGTTGAGATTTACGTTGCCAACTTACCCTAGCGAAAAGATAGAGCATTGTGGATAATCCGCCGCTTAGGAGCACCGCTGTTTGCAGCGTCTGTGGCTGATGCTGCAGCAGTTCACCGTATAGCATATGTCCCTGTGGCTGGCCATAGCATGCCATGTCCAGCTCTTGGCTAGCATCATGATACATGACCAGATCCGGCTGTTGGGCCGTGTAGACCAATATACGAGCCTGCCGCAACAGTTTCATGCAGTCCGCATGGCTGCCAAAATTGGATGTGGTCAGTTTACCAAGCTGCACTTGGCCATAATTGGGCTTCCAGTTGGCCACCTGGCACTGGGTGAACTCGGTAAAGTCCGGTCCCATTGCAGTCAGATTAATCATAACATTGCGCTCAACGAGGCGACGCTTGAAGAGCACCACATTGGACAGAGCATAGCGTGGCGCACACCCATCCAGAGTGGAGCGTGAGGAGCTGCTGTTGCTGTTGCCACTCTTGGCCGTAACACCTTCACCCACAGCGAGCATCTGAAAGGTGTGAGTGCGCGAGGCGTGGCGCAGATTCTGAAATGGCAAACTCAGTGTGTGCTGCTCAAGGCCGTCCACAAAGATGGCGATCTGCAATCCATCTGTCTGCTGTTGCAATGCAAACACCAGATGCGTCCATTTGTTGCGCGGCAAGCGCAGCTGCTGCACCTGCACACTGGCGCCTTCAAAGTAACCGCTGACGCCCTCATGCCCCACCTGCCCATGTCCATTAAGCAGATGCATCTGGCCAAAGCTGTTCAACAGTTTCATTTTCGTTTGCTTCAGAGCATGACGAAAACTGCCGCTGTTCAGCTGCGACGGCAGCTCGCTGCTGGCCTCCATGTGCTCCTCGACGCGTACCGGCAGCGGTTCACTGGGTCGCACCAGCTCGAAAATCAATTGTAAATTGTTGCTAATATAAATGCTGAGCATGGCGGCGCTGCTGCCCAACGAGACCAGATGACATTTCTAGCCAAGAATAAATATATGAAATATTTGTTTACAAGGAAAGGTTCGCTGCACTCACCGTTGAATCCTCGCCGGAGTAGCGTGTTTCGTCATCGTTCAATTGTGTGAAGCTGCGATGCATTTGCTGACCTTTCACCTCCAGCCACAGCGAGAGCGTGAGTCCATTTGGCTGCCAGAGGCTCGTCTGCGTCACGGGCACAATGCAGGCGGCGCGTGTGAACAAAGTGGTTGCCTGACAACGCTGATGCTGCAATCTGACCCGCTCGATCTGTTCACTGATCATTGCATCCGCTGTGATCACAACCTTGCCATCGATTGTGATGGGAAACTCCAGTTCCATGCAGGGCTGTGCGCGCCGTAGACTTCCTGCGCAAATGTGATGCATGTGACGCATTAGTAGCTCCACAGGCGGCTGTCTGCTGCTCAGGATGCCAAAGAAGCAGTTGAGCACATCGGGTGTGTTCAGGTGACTGACGAGCTCCAGTATGGATTGCTGTAGTTCTGCAAGGAATAAATAACAAGTTCAAGAGGGATATATCAAAGCTACTCCAGGTTGGTACCCTCAGTTACCTCTCAGTTTGGCATCATTGCTGCTGAGCACTGGAGCAAATCCTTGCAGCAGGCACAAAGGTCCACCCAAATAGTCGCGTATGACAAACAAACGATTCGCTAGCTGTGTGAGACTTTCCGTCCAGCCGCTGGGCTGGCGCATGCACAGCAGCGATAGCTCAACCAGCATCTCCACCACCAGTTGGCTCAATCCCTCGTGCATAATGTGGCTGCGATAGCGTGACGACGGCTGAAAAGGTGTCCACGATTCATTGGCGGCTGCAACGCCGCCGTTCAGTTCGCACTCGGATTCACTTGGTCCAGCAATTTCACCATCTGCATCGTAACCCTCGTCGGCGGTTAGATAGCACTCATGCTCGTTCTCGCTCAGCTCCAACTCGCTGTCGGCGGCGCAGCTGAGTGAGGCACGGGTGGAGAAGTAATCCGCGTCGCCAATTGCGCCATCACTGGAATTGGGCCGTTGGCGAGGCGTGGGTGGCGTGGCCAGCGAGTTCTTGGCCGGCAGCTTTACTGCTGTCTGCTGTCTGGGCAGCTCCACGCTGCCACTGTTGAAGGAGCGAGCGCGTGATCGCGTCTGTGTGGCGACACCATTTGGACTGCTCACCACCACGCTCGCCGGCTCGTTGTGTGTGCTCGAGAGCTCGCCAATCTTGAGTAGCGTCTGCAGTGTTAGTATAACTGCATTGTCCCGGGCATGCTGCTCCCCATGCTCTGCCCAGTCACTGGAGGCTTTGCTTAATATTTCGGCTTTCAGTTTGCGGAGGTGCTTCTGCATTTTCTCGACTGCAACAACGAAATGAAAGAGAGTAGAGAGTAGTCTCCTCGTTGATCAAGAGATCGTGATAGTGGAAGCCAGCGTTAGATAAGAAACAGCTCGCTTATCTTGTGAAAACATCGACAATGCCAATGAGAGGTGATGATGATGACTATCGTCAGCGTTGGCCGAGCGCTAAAGCAAAAGTGCCGTCTGCCGGAGCGTGTGGAATGCTTACAGTATCCATGAAAATACTGCTGTAACGTGTGCAACCAAACACAAACAAACACACAAAACACACACACAAACACACACACACACACTCAAAACGTTAGAGAGAAATTCAATCTCATCCGAGACAAGATGCGAGCGTTGTAAGCGCTGGTATTATAGAAAAGTATCTGAACGTCTGCCCGCCACTTCGACTGACTGACTAAGTAACTAACTAACTGACTGAGTGGCTGGCTTATAATTAACTCTCTTAGGCAAACCACAACGCACCGTTATTAGTCGCACCGCACCTCCTCCTCCAACACCACCTCGTTAGCTTGTTGGTGAATGTGTGCGCTTTGTTCTCGCCTCGAGAGCATTCATAAGGCTTCACATCCCAGCCTTAGCCAACAACGTCGATTGTTGCATTGGCAACGCATTAGCCGCGGAATGCGACGAGCTGTGGAACAGACGACTAACTACAGCGATGACCTGCACTGCATGATTAACCTAGCCATATGCATTTCCAAATATACAACAAAAAGTGTTGTCACACGTACTCAGTCACGTATAAAAATAATAGTTTATAGGCTATCAATAGTTTTTGGGAACTAAACACCCACATTATTTTACAGTTGATTAACCACAACTCTAAGGGTGTAAAGTGTATGCGTCAGTAAATGAAATATAAACATTATTTTATCTACTATTAGTTAAAAATTTTGTAACAAACAACAAACCACAACGCCCTGCTTTTGTAGCGCAGAGTGCGATAACCACTTAAGTGCACAATCGCTGCTAGCCCCATTCTGCAGAACAAAGATACTTGCAACTCACCTTCTTCGTTTTGAAAGCCCTTGATGCATATGGCCATGGTCGCCTCGAAGAGTTTCAGAAGCAGTTTCTTGCACTCGCCATTCGCCACGAACAGCGAATATAAATCTGCATCGATATCCAGTGCGGGCTCAGGGCTCGGCGAGCGTCGCTCAGTGCTGCCCCCAAATAGTGAGCCCACAATATTGAATAGCTTGTAAAACAGTCCGTTTGCGACGACCTCATCCTCCAAGTGGTTGGGCTGCATTGCTTCGATGATGATGCGAGTTTTGTTGGTGTTGCTGCCGTTGGTGGCGGCGTTGTGATTGCTTCCACGTATGTCAAAGAGCACAATACTCTCGTCTGGTTGGCTGGACTGCAGGTGTTGCAGGAAAGAAGGCAATGCCGGTTGCGATGCGTAGTTATTGATAATTGAGTCGTAGTCCAAGGAGGAATCCGCATAGTCCGAACTAGCAGCGGTCGTTGTGGAGACTGACAGCCCACTGGGCAGCAGTTGTAAATGCGGGACGAGAGTCTCCAATGAACTTGAGCCAGAAATAGACGACGGCACCGCTGTGGTTGTCGTTGCGGTTGTGTTTGCTTCAATGGCCGCTTTGGGAAGCATAAGGAAACAGTTAAGCGCATTGTAGTTCAGCTTGAGTATGTCAATGATAGTCTTATCGCCATGCCGCAACTTCTCCTCGTGCTCCGGCTGCTGTTGCTCCTCATCGTCATTATCAACTGTCATTTCCACGGGTATCGAGTAGATTTTCGCAAACTCATTGTAGAACAATTGACTGGTCTTGAGCAGCTCATAGTTGAGCGTCCACTGCAGCGCTGCTATATATAATATATCCACTGGCTTATGGCCCTGCAGCAGTGCCGTATCGGCCGTCTCCTCCACCCAGAATTTGGCATGCGTTCGCTGGGCGCATCTGTGGAGCAGTGCTTGAAAGAGTCGCGAGGCGCGATCGCTGCTATTTAGCTGGAGTTGTATGAGACGCCGGCTGAGAGCGATCTGCTCGTGGCTATTCTCGCCCAGGAAGGCAATGTTATCGATGCCCACTTTGATGAGATCACAAACGCCACGCTGCAGTTCGGGCACACTTAACAAATCCTGCATATAACCGATGTTCTCCTCGTTGTAGAAGGCCTTAACAAGGCGTATGTCGCTGAGGTACATCACGAAGATGCTCAAGCATTCGTGGAGTATTCGATAGTTGTCCAGTTTGCCGGGCATTTGCAAACGGGGTAACTTGATTGCTGAATTCGGTTTAAGGCTGCACTCACTGAACTGTTTGTATTGCCGGAAAACGGGCAGGACCACTTCAGCCAGGATGCCAGCTGCCAGATCGTAGGACAGCAGATAAGCAATATGCTTCAGGTGCTTCAGAAAGAGCAGCATTGAGACGCTGTTGAGCAGTGCCCGATAGTTGTCCCTATAGATGCTCAGCAGTTGTGTGTGAAACACGGGCGACTTGAGCTTCTCCTCGCACACTCCACATTGCTGGGGCGAACGCTTCACAAAGATGGTGTGCAGCACATTGTAGTGGAGGAATTTGTAGGCGCACTTCTGATAGCTGCTCGATAGCTGCGTGGCCAGGCGCAGCCAGGTGGCATAGTTGGCGGCATTGCAGTGACAGCAACAGCTGCCGGTGCGCAGCAGCGAACGTACGCTGTGCTCCTGCAGCTCCGGCACCAGACTGGGCAGCAGCTGATACAGTTTGCCCTGGAAATAGCAGCTGAGCGAGTGCTGCGTGCAATGCACTTGACTGTGGCGCTGTCGCTTGTAACGTGGCGGCTGCTGTTGTTGTTGTTGCTGTTTGACCAAGGCACTCGAGGTGCTGCTCTCCATGAGGCACTGCTGCTGCTGTTCCTGCCGCGATAAGTGATCCGTGAGTCGCAGCAGCAGCTTGTAGATGTGCAAAAATAGCAGCGATGTTGAGGTGGGGCATCTGGCTGCCTCCTGCAGCACATCAAAGCAGCTGTCAAAGTGTTTCACATCGATTTCGCCCAACTGCTGAGCCGCATTCTCCACCAAATTGTGCAGCGTGCCAAACATGATGTAGAGTATGCCATGTGAGAGCACAGTGCTGCCTCGATTGGCGGCCAGTGCATAGAGCAGCTGAATGAAGTTGCCATTGAAATCCAAGGAGCTGGGTTGCTGTTCATACATGTAGAAATTGTTGACACAGTGAGCAATTAACTGCAGCAGTTCGAATTTGATAATCTCATCGTTGTCGCCGGGCTGCTGATCATCCGTCTCATCCACGCAGCTGCTGCACAAATGACCGAGTGCAAAGTTGTGCACGGTTACACTAAGCTGTGGTTCCTGTTCCGCGTCTATGCAACGTGTGAGTAATTGGATGAGCAGCAGCGCAAGCTGGTCACTTGTCTTGCAAGCATTTTGAAATTGATCAAAGCTGTCGAGAATCTCAATCGGTAATTGTACTTGTTGCTGCTGTTGTTGTTGTTGTTGTTGTTGCTGGCGTCGCGTTTTGCTGCGTTGTGAGTTGAGGTGAAAGCTGCTAATAAACTGAGCAATACTGGTAAGCGGCTCCAGCGAAGCATTTGTTGCGCTCCACTTGCAATTGGGAAACAGATTGATGCACAACTGGCAGAGACTCTTCAGCGAGGCGATGTTCTGCAATGCGATGGCAATAACTGATAACAATGATAATGCAACTAATAGCTAACTACAAACAACAAGCACTTGCCTTCATTTGTACCCGCAGCAGAACTGCGAGCAAGTGTTGTCCCAAGCCATTGGTGAGAAACGTCCGCAACGCAAGAATCTTGTTGCAATCACTGGGTGTGCTGAGTATAAGCTGCAATGTATATACATATATATAATATTATCACAAATATGAATAAGCTACAATCTCTGTTGACCGGAGTGATATACTTACTCTGCAGCAGTACAAAGATAACACTTTTTTTCTTTACCTGTGCCAAATTATGCTGTTTGCGTAGTTGATTAATGCATTTATCTTGCTGTTCCGGCTCCTGGGATCGCTTGGCCGCGCTGATAATCTGATACACCTGCTCCAGTAAATAGGAGCACAGCTCCTCGGGCAGCTGATTGAAGTTGCTGAAACAACACACCAAGTTGAGTTACAGTTAAAGAGTGTTCAGTGTTCCACTGCTAGACTCACCTGTTGAACTGTGCATCGTGCAGTGTTTGCTCGTCCAAGTATTGAAAGTTGTAGAGCAATTGCCATAGCCAGTGTTCCTGCAAGCGAACACAGCTGATAAGTTGAATGGAGACACTTTGGGTGGTATCCGAGTCGCATACAAACCTTGACACTCGCTGTCTGGTTATCATCGACGGCCTCAGAGTCGAAGGCTTTCAGATAATGGCTCCAAAGTCTGTTTAATGTATGCAGCAGCAGTTGACGTTGCTCCTCCTCCAGCGCCATGGCCATATAAACGATCCCTGCTGACTGTTGCTGCTGCTGCTTCGTCTACCGTTGCAGATGTGTTCTCGAGCATTGGGCAACGTTGTGGCCGCAATAAGCGCTGGAACAAAACTGAGCGAAAGAACCGCAATATTAGAGGAGATTGGCAGCCAGCTTTAATTACACTGTATATTAACGAGTATAAGTATTTCAGTTCGTCTGTATGTAAATATGCCTGCTGCTGTGTGTGGGAGATAGGGAAGGGGTTGGGGGCATGCTGTGATTATTTGCAGCATCAGCAGCAGCAGAAGCAGCAGCAGAAAGACAGAGGCCGGTGAAGCTGATTATTTGGACGAGCGACAATGGAAACTTTTATAGTTGCTGCTGTTGTTTTTGTTTTTGTTGTAGTTGGAGAAGGAAAAACTATTCGATTACTATTTATAGCACTCCAATGGCACACTGCACGCAGTGCACATATTTTGTTGTCAAGTGAATCCGATGCCGGCGAGGAATGGGTATTAGTGGTAGTGACAATGATGGCGGGTTGGGGTGTGTGGGAGGCAAATAGCACTCAGCATCATCCCATCCATCGGGTAAACAGCTGGCAATGATGCGTGTCTATGTAACGGTTAATGCACACAGCAAAGCAGCGCAGTGCAGCCGATAAGCCCAGCTCCAACTACAAAAACTTCAACACTTCATCTTCAATAGAAATAATAATTATTGAATTGGTGGTAGACCAATTATAAAGTTGGCTTATCGGGCAATGACAGCAGCACCAACAACAAAAACAACAACAATTCGAGTTGGAATTGCGATGCGAACAACAATTGATCCGAAAATTACCACATTCTAAACTGCGTAAATTCGCTGCTGACGTTATGAATTATATATGTATATGCATGTGTATTTAACTTATTTAATGAGATATCTATATATATATATAGAAAATCAACAGACCTTACACACCAACAAAAATAATGAGAACCAAATATTAAAAAAAAAACACCGAAAACGGTATACAGCAAAAACAATTTAGTACGCCATTTTGTTTCGAAGTGTATGTGTCGTACACTTTTGTCTATGATTAATGCAATTAACGTTTTTGTGTTTCACACAGTGTTTTTGCCTTTGATGCGCGTATTTGTTTGCTTGCGTTCAATCGTTATAAACAATAAGCGTTTTGAAACTGCTTTGTTATTGCAGAAATCAGCTGCAATGCCAACGATATATCGATGGTTTGTATATATCGATAAGATGTGCAACATAACAGCTGCTATGTTATAGTTCGCTTTGTTATGGCTCGATATGTTGTTACAGTCACTTGGCGCCAATTGGCAGCTTTTAAATTAAGGGTATATTTTTTATTTTCTTTGAATCAAATTTAAATTATAAGATAAATTTGTTTCCATTAACTATTACTGAGGTCACTTTGCACATTGCATTTAATAATTATTTTTTTTGATGCCTTTAATAAATATGCAATTCAAATAACAGAAGTCTTGCAAAACTAGTCCGCGCTGTTAATAACATTCGAGATAATGTTAAAATTTTAGGGAGGCCAAAGTAGTTATTGGCAGCTGTTAGTGTTGGATTTTAGTTGATCGTGTTTGTCTTTTGGACAATATTCGCAACAAAAAGTGGTGAATTAATTGTTGTTAAGTGGAACAATCATTAATTGTTATTGTTTCTAAGTGTAACTAAGCACAATCTAAAAAATGCTGCGTCGACTAACTACATGTAACACCTTTGCAAGCCAGAGGCAAACCATCAAGGTGAGCGCAACATATTCATAAAAATACATAATTCCCAAATTGGCAAAATAATAACAACAACAAATATACTATTCTTAGAATATCCGAAGCATACTAAAAGTTATGTTGTGCTCGAAAGGGGCAGGTTATTCTGCGATAATAACAACAACAACAGAACTAGTTTACAAACAGGTGCTTTCCAGCCGTATGTTGATATTCTTGCTAAAAATAGAATAGTTTTAAGTAAAAATATTCATCGGTAAAGATTATATTTGGTTTGATAAGCGAACGTATTTTATTGTCGGTGTCTGTGTCTGAGTTTTCACAAATGCTGCTCTGATTAAAATCACCCCACGCGAATTAAATGGTTTCTAATGATGACCCCTGCCTCACCCAACGCACGATCGTCACAATAAATAAATAGACACCGGTTGCGCAATTTTAGAACACGCAGACAATCTCTAATGTATATATAATATGTACATAAGCTAATCATAGCAAACAAGTATGCAAATGATAGGCGGCCATTAAATTGTGATCTAAAACACCTGATTACCCCTCACAATCTTGGTTTTTTAGCTGATCGCATGCTGCTATTCGACAAGTGGCAAGCCCAGGCGCCAGGGAAAGATTTATAAATCTGCTAGCGATGCAGTTGCTGATGTTAAGGACGGCTCCAAAATACTTTTTGGCGGATTTGGCATTTGTGGTATACCGGAAAAGATGATCGATGCGTTAAAGCAGAAGGGCGTTAAAAATATTACTGCGGTGTCCAATAATGGCGGTAAGTATTTCAGTTTAAACAGTTATACAAATTTAATTGACACCTGTTGCCAATGAATAAATGCATTCTGTAAACTTACATTTCACCACAAATGTTGATCGTAGAGTTGTCAACTTTTTTAAGCCACAGACAACACACACAAATAATCTACACTTTTACAACTGTTTTTTTTTTTAATTCCCGAGCTATCTTTCTTATCTGCAGGTGTTGACGATTGCGGTCTGGGTGTGCTGATTAGGCAGAAACAATTGTCCAAGGTGATTGGCTCATATGTAGGCGAGAATACCGAGCTGGTGCGCCAGTACCTGCAGGGTGAGCTCGCTGTGGAGTTGACGCCCCAGGGCACACTGGCGGAGAAGATTCGGGCCGGTGGTGCTGGCATACCCGCCTTCTTCACACCCACCGGCTATGCGACGCTGGTGCAGCAGGGTGGCGCACCCGTGAAGTATGCGAAAGATGGCAAAGTGTTGATTGCCAGCGAGAAGAAACCGGTGCAGTCCTTCAATGGTCGCAACTATGTCATGGAGGAGTCCATCTTTGCCGACTTTGCCTTTGTCAAGGCACAGAAAGCGGATCCCTTGGGCAACTTGGTTTTCAACAAATCGGCGCGCAACTTTAATGCGCCTATGTGTCGTGCTGCAAAGATAACCGTTGCTGAGGTGGAGGAGATTGTGCCTGTTGGCGCTCTCTCGCCGGATGACATACATGTGCCCGGCATTTATGTGAAGCGTATCTTCAAGGGCAGCAACTACAACAAGCGCGTGGAGCGTCTGCGCATCACAGAGCCAAAGCAGGAGGGCAAAGCTGCCGCTGCACCAAGTCCTGGTCAGGCTCTGAGAGAACGCATCGCTCGGAGAGTGGCGTTGGAGTTCGAGGATGGTATGTACGCCAATCTGGGCATTGGCATTCCAGTGCTCTCGTCCAACTACATACCAGAGGGCATGAGCGTTATGCTGCAGTCGGAGAATGGCATCTTGGGCCTGGGACCTTTTCCCACCAAGGAAAATGTGGATCCGGATCTAATCAATGCCGGCAAGGAGAGCGTTACTGTTATGCCAGGTGCTGCCTACTTTGGCTCCGATGACAGCTTTGCCATGATTCGTGGCGGTCACGTTGACCTGACCATTTTGGGCGCCATGGAAGTGTCGGCCACTGGTGATTTGGCCAACTGGATGATACCCGTAAGTAAAGATTAGCTGCAAATCAATTGCAAAGCTAAGTTTCTCTCATTTCCAAATGCAGGGCAAACTTGTGAAGGGCATGGGTGGCGCTATGGATCTGGTGGCTGCACCCGGCACTAAAGTCATCATTACCATGGAGCATAATGCACGCGATGGTTCCCCCAAAATCCTGGAGAACTGCTCGCTGCCGCTGACGGGCAAGGAAGTCATCGATCTGATCATCTCCGAGAAGGCAGTGTTTCAGGTGGAAAAGGGCGTTGGCCTCACACTCCTGGAGATTGGCGAGGGCTTCACTGTCGACGATATAATTGCATGCACCGGCGCCAAGTTCACAGTCTCACCGAATGTTAAGCAAATGTCACAAATACCCATTTGAGTTGTTAAGTTGAGGTTGGCATGTAGAGAGAAGGCTATGTAAAAGTTACTGTTCAGGTACTCGGGTGATATATATGTGCATTTATTGTTGTTATTAAACGTTAAACAATAATCGTTTTTATTACCATTTGTTTTACAATTCTGTCAATCGTGCCCCCCACTTCCCGCACCTCCACTCATCCGATAGCCTTGGCCATGTTCTTCAATGCCCCCGATCGGTGTGCAAGTCGCATCTGATCGTTGAGGATGTCAAAGGTGCGATTGTATTTGCTGCCGGTCTCGTTGCGACAGATCGCACAGTACTGTGAGGTGAGGACGTGGAGTGGACTGCGGAAGTAAATGTTCTTCTGCATGGTCAGGGAGTTCTTGTAATGCGACATCATGTGCAGCGCAATCTCTAAAACAGAGAGCAGCGCCCACATAAAGATGTTCCAGCTGAACAACGTGGGTATCAAGAAGAGCAGGAATGAATTCTGGCGCTGATAGCCCAATATAATGTTCTGCAGAAAGGAAAGGATAATTATATTTGTGAGCATGTTGGCATTATATATCCAATTTACGCTGCTAACGCCGTCCATTTTGATGTAATCCTCGCGCTCATAGCCGGGCGTGATTTTCTTCAATGCAGACACCTGATTTTTGTTTTCCTGGCCAACCAAATGCTTGGCTGTGATGTCCGAGTTGACATGTTTGTTGGCCAGCACCTGATCCACCTCATCGCACATAGTGCCCCGCAAAAAGTGCTTTGGCACATGGAAGTTTCCATGCTTGCGATAGCGCACTTTCATCTGATCGTTGACCGGCTCTCCGGTCTCCTCATCGTACTTGGGCTGTTTGACGCGTGCTGAATCGGTATAGAAATACTCAAACTCTCCAGTTTCGCTGTTCTGCAAATGATATTAAGATAAGCTTCAGATTAAAGATTGAACGTATGAGATAAGAAATACAATTAGTTGTCTACTTTGTTCTGTCAACGTATGTGAAAAGGGACAGAACAAACATATTCGTTGTTGTTTTTATGATAAAATTAAAAATTAAATTAAAAATTATTAAGAAAAAATTAAAATTATTATTTATTGATCTGAACTTTTTGCACTCGCACTTTGTCAAACGGCGCACTGAGCAATTCTGATAAGGCAACTAAATTGTTACTGTTTTATTTTTGTTTGTTATTGTTCGTCAAAAAAAAAAACAAGACTGACTCTTCAGATAGTAATGCCCCAGTGGTTCGATACCGTCTGCTCAACCGTCAAATGATTCATGATGAACATATTGTACTTTATACATATACTCGTGATATTTTACATAGCACACGAAATAATTGCCTTAGTACACTTCTTACCACCATCATGTTTAACTTGAAACTAACCTTAGGCAGAATTCGGCTTTTTTATTTTTGGTCTCGGGCATGCCCGACATTAATAATAATAATAATAACTTATCGTTATCAGCGGGACTTGAGATACGGCGCCTTCAGACTTATATTTCAGTGTTTGAGGCTTATCATTCCGTTGGTTTTCATATTCTTATTATTATACATGCTACAGTAACACAGTGTGTCTAGTCTCTCGGGTCAAGTCTGCGGTCCCGTGGATGAAGGCACGCCCATCAAATTAAGACTGTTGCAATTCTAATAAACGTTGCATATATATTTATAAAGAAAAAACAAGTCTTAACTTGCGTGATATTTCTATATGTCGTTAATCCTGATTGACAATGAAAATAAAATTGCACAGCAGATCACATGTTTGCCTAATTGTAGATACTATTAATACAATTATTTAAGTATACACAATTAAAATGACCTCAACCGGTTCAAACAATTTCTAAAATCATTAAACATTAGTAACAGGAAATCTTTTTACTAAAAACAGAGAATTCTTATACACGATATTGTTTGTTAAATGCAATGCTTGTTTTATTTTATAAACAAGACCCTATTATATTGCCCTATTTCCATTTTCCACAGTTTATTACTCGAATTCGAATCGGTTAAGTGCACTCGAAACAAGTTGGTTTACAACAGGCTATCATTAAAGGGTGCTTAACGGATTTTACTACCTGTTCACTGATTATAGCATAATTTGATGTTAGCACAACGATAGAGCGTTGTCAATGTTCTTCAATTGATAAACCCTTTTTAGTGATAAGTGACAATCTTTAAATGGGTCGACATTATCAGAGTGTCGCCTGCCCCATATACATATTGTCTGTACACATGCATTACATTGTAAAGTCCGATTAACGATTTATGGTTTTTGTCTGGCATTCAGTTGAAAATATCTTTAAAAATGTATGAATAGAAGACTCTCTAAATCCAGTTTGTTTGGGCAGACAGCATTTAAATATTAAAATCTGAGCTAAAAGGTCAATTGATGTCTGGCTAATCGGCAAATGTGTTTTTTGACTCACCTTTATAGAGTAGACCATTTTTGTTTTGGTTATTGTTTTATTATGCTTCTTTATATTGTTATTGTTATTCGTTTATGATTACTGGATAATAGTACTCTTAACTTTTTGTGACGCTTTGTTTTCGTACAAAGCTGGGCTTTTTAATATTTATTATTTTTTCTAGCTATGCTAAAAAATAAACACAAATCTGCCCGCTACACATTTTTACATTGTTTATTTTGTTAATTTGAATTTGTCACCACGCGTTTCATTCGACGTAATCGCGATGAGAAAATTACATATAATTAAAACCGGTTGAGCGTGTTGTTGGCTGTTTCTAATTAATTGCGTTTGAAATCGCATAAAATTGTTCACAATTTTACAACGACTTAAAAACCGTATCGTATATTATTGGTGTATATATGTTTGTATATATATTTTAATAGAAATTAGTTTTTTTTCCTCCTTTCACACACGGGAGTTGAAAGAGATTCCACGTCTGTTATGAACAGCTTTCAAATGAAGAATAAGCGACAGGGCAACAAATAAAAACAAAAAATAATAAATAAAGCTTTTACCAAACAATGAGAAAAAGTACTCTATGTGTCAGTAGAGAAAATAGACAGACAGACGGTGAGAGCAATTCAAAGAGATCGCTTAACAGCGAGTTGGCAGCACTGTGTGGTGGGTTTCTTAATAAAAAGCTTTGCGTTGGTTGTTGTCTTTGCTAAATGTATAACAAAGCTCAAAGGTTTTGCCTAAAGTGCAGTTAAACATATGAATTTCGGTGCTGTGAAAACGATCTCCAAATGATTTACAAAGTCTGAAGAGAGTCTTTGTAAACCAGTTTTAGGTATTGTTGCCATTTTCGATGATTAATTATAATTGCTAAATTTTTTTTGTGACTTTGAATTGTTTATAAATATTTTCGCAAATTTATCGTGGTAGATTAAGTTTTGTTTCATTTATTGTTATTGTTTTGGGGGGCATTGAGCTTATTCGACCTGCGTTTCTGATTTAGTAGCTGAGAGTTGGGCGCCTCGTCAGGTTGTGTCGCTTACTGCACCTCCCACCAATATTTTAGACGTTAATCCTAACTATAGGCAGTAATAGTGTAAAGTGTGTATCCCTTTATCTAAAAAGACACGAGTGTGATTTACGACCTATTTCGAGCGGTAGCAACTGAATAGCTTTATCAAATAATTATTTTCGTCGCTACCTTTGCCTTGCAATGAAGTGAGTAAATTTGATTATCTTAACTGGATAATCTTCAGCCATAAACACTGGTCTAACTGATGAGCAGAGCTGGTAATGAAAAAAAGCAACTGACACCCTGTCATTTGCAGTGTACACAAGTCTGTTTTATTTTCGGGTATTTTATATTTGAATTACTTAATTTTTTTTGTAGTTTTTTTTTTCCTAGAACAGTTGCCAGCTTGTTAAAAAAGTAATTAACGTTTTGGCTTAATGATTATATGCCTTTTGCTAGGCTAATAAATATTTACAATTGTTTTTCCTCCTTGGGGATTGTTTATCAGTTAATAAAAATACAAATCAGTAAACTAATCAGTGCTGTTAAAAATCACTTAATGATAAATTATTGCTCGCTTATCACATAGAAATCATGTTGAGAATGAATCGATAGCATATCCAGCAACGACGACAACCATAACAACAAAGGCAGCAATCGCCTCCAATGACCATGATGACTATGATCCACACAAGCATCGCAATGTGAAGAATCCAACCAAGTGAGTATTAAGTTAATTAAAATTCTCGAGTCTTTTTATAAGTTTGTGATTTGTGATCTTCAGCAACTGGCAAACTTTTGCACACTTCCTGAAAGCATCCATTGGCACCGGTGTCCTGGCCATGCCCAGCGCCTTTGCGCATGCGGGCTACGTCAATGGATTTATCTTTACTTTAATCATAGGCCTTTTGGCGCTATACTGTCTACACATACTGGTAAGTTCAAGTTGGCATTTTCTGTATAACTATTTAGATTACTGATTATTCGCATTATTCAGATCAACAGCATGTATGTTCTATGCAAGCGTCAGCGGGTTCCCTACATCACCTTCTCGGAGGCCATGAAACTGGGCCTACAACAAGGACCACCCTTTCTGCGCTGCCTCTCCCACATAGCCACGTAGGTACTCCTATCCCATAGATACATAGATATATAATAAATACACACCTCTTTAGTCCTTTTGTGGATGGATTCCTGGCCTTCTATCATTTTGGCATCTGTTGCGTCTATGTGGTCTTCATAGCCGAGAGCGTTAAGCAACTTGTGGATGAGTATTTGGTCAAATTGGATGTCCAAATCCACATGGCCATTCTGATAGTTCCACTTCTGCTGATCTTCAGCATACGAAACTTACAGGTTTTGGCGCCATTCTCAAGTGCTGCCAACTTATTGCTAGTTGTGGGTTCGTCTATAAAGAACTAGCAAGTCTTAAAGAACTCTATTCTAAAATATCACTTTTCCTCTTCCTTAGGCTTTGGCATCGTTCTATATTACATATTCGAGAATTTGCCGCCGCTGAGCGATCGCGAACCAGCCGTGCATTTTTCCAAGCTGCCCACCTTCTTTGGCACTGTGCTCTTTGCCCTAGAGGCAGTGGGTGTGGTAAGTACTTCAGGATTATTTATGACCCAGCTATTGCAGCCTTGAACATTCAATTGTCTAGACTCAGTTGTGGCTGTGGATAGTCTTGACCAGTCCCTTTTTACGATATAATTTTAGCAGGCTTTTTTAATTAGAATCGCATTTCTAACTTTGAATGTGGCAGAGGTCAATTCCAATTACCAAAAACCTTGACCTTGAGGTCAAACCATGCTTAAAAAGCATATCCTTTTGAAAATCGTATTACTTTTGACAAAGTTACGACTGTGTACATTTTTAACTCGGCCCTGAATAACTTTTTGTGGCTAAAACTTTAGGCCATAATCACAGCCCGCAAGAATTTTCTTTGCCATTTGTTACAAGCCGGATTTACTCTGTTATTAAGGTATTTGGCAATTGGTTATGACTATCTACAATGCTCTCACTTATTTTTGCTAGATTTTGGCTATAGAGGAGAATATGGCCACGCCTCGGGCCTATGTGCAACCTTGTGGCATCATGAACTCTGGCATGGGTATTGTGCTGGGTCTGTATGTGATTTTAGGCTTTTTTGGCTACTGGAAGTACGGCGATGAAGCATTGGGCAGCGTTACTCTGAATATTCCACAGACGGAAGTGTAAGTATTACCAGAATATTAATTGGATGGTTAAATCCAATCTTACGATTTTATTTTGCTGTTTTTCAGACCCGCCCAGGTGGCCAAAATCTTCTTCGCCATCACTACATACATATCGTATGCCCTGCAGGGATATGTCACAGCGCACATTCTGTGGGGCCAGTATTTGAGTAAGCGTATCCAGAATACCAAGAAGCATACGCTCTATGAGCTAATCTTCCGGGCGCTGATTGTCTTGCTCACCTGTAAGCTGCATCTAATTTCTGAATCATAAATTTAGATACATTTATTTATTTATGCATTTATTATATTTGCAGTTGGTTGTGCCATTGCCATTCCGGATCTGTCGCTGTTCCTGTCGCTCGTCGGCTCCTTTTGCCTATCGATACTGGGCCTCATCTTCCCGGCCCTGCTACAAATCTGTGTGCTCCACGAACAGGGCTATGGACCATATCGATACCGACTTGTCATTAACTTGCTGCTGTTGGTATTTGGCGTCTTTGGTGGCGCTGTGGGCACTTACGTCAGCATCGTGGACATTGTCAACGCCTTGTCGGGAAAAGTGGCCTAATCTGACCTCGTGATCCTCGACATTAAATACTAATACTAATACCAAAAGACATGTTTGTGTGGCCTTCATTCAAGACTTAGCACTATTTGTGCCACGCTGCGTATGCGTAATCTAGCGTAGCCTCTGCGTGTGGCTTATGCAAATCTTGTTGCGGGCTGTGTTTGTCTTACGGGTGGTTGCAACCAGCTGTTTGCACTGCTAATTATTACTGTCTGCACACACTGGGAAGAGGGTTATCCATTTTGTAAGATGGCTGCTCTGATTTGCTGTAACATTAGGAAGCACTTCAGTCGAGGTTAGCAGACACACCAAAATTAAGTTAACAAGTCTGTGTCCTCATTTCCCAGTTGCCTTGGTTTTGATTTAATACGAAGTGTTTTCCAATCGTAGCCTATTTTGCACTTGTTACAACTGCTGTTGATGATGGAAATTTGAGATTTTTTGCTGTTTTCTTGATTTTCGGGGTATAACAAGCTGTCAGCTTCCGGTATCGATAGCAATTTCAGAGTTAACTGCCAGAAATTGCAATTTTGGGAATGAAGTTGGACATCGGTTTGCTTGCAAGCTGTTTGTCAGTCAATCGAGTTACTCGGCATTGTGTTGAGATTTCCTCTCCGACTTGTGGTGTTTTCCAACTGAATTAATATTTGAACAACAAGAATTTTATTGTTGTTTAAAGACTCACTTTTATACATATGATTTATTACATGTTGAATGAAGTCACAAGACAATGGCTTGCAACAATAGGTAATTGTTGCATGAAAACAATGAAATATCAAGCATGTTTGTATCGAAAATGTCTGTCAGTTCATAGTCTGAATTGATATCAATTTTATGGAATTCTTTTTATCTTTTTATCATTTACACAACGACATTTCAGCGTTGTCAGACTATGCAGTAAGTTATAAATCCAAAAAGTGATGCAAAGGAAGATTACGATCCGACATCAAGGGTCCAACCAAGTGAGCCATGAGCACAGATAAATCGGTTCAGCTCCTTTCAATCATTTATCATTTATTATTTAAATTAAATTTAGTGTGTTTTCGCATAAATTAATTATAATCTTTTATTAAGTAATTTAATACTGCTGACGTTTCGTGATGGTTTTTGAGGAATTGTTGGCAGCTCAAATATTATCGGGGCAAGTTGCTTAAGCTTGGCCAGAACGCAATGTTTGCCAATAAATACTAATACACACACACATAATTGTGTTGCACCCATGTTTGTGCAACGCTGTGTGTGTGTGTGTGTGTGTGTAATCTGGCATAGGCTCTGTGTGTGGCTTATGCAAATCATGTTGCCGCCGGTGTTTGTCATCTAAACGGTTGCATTCTAGATGCTGTCGTTCGGCCTGGTTATAATTACTGTCAGCCAATAGACGCCTTGACCAAAGTCAAACAGCCAAATTCCTTTAACTTTAATTAAAAGCTAAGCTGAGGAGCAGGTATGTAAGTGTGTGGCATTAGTACTCATTGCAGCTGCTGCTACTGTTGCTGTTGTTATCTTGCAGCTCGGGCAGTCAGACATGCGGCAAATGCAACGAAGTGTAATTAAATGCAACCGCAATTAACGCAAAAAGCACCCGCAGGTCAGGAGTGCAACCCTTCCGAATGCTGCCCAGACTTGAATTGTTTTTGGCTGCTCCTCGTGCGCGCCCTTGCATTTTATTTACAATGTTTGGAGCTCAGGTTCCCGCATGCCACTCCTCCTCCTCCTTCGGCCACCCGCACACATGCCGCATACGTTGTCTTCTGCAGACCACAGTGCCACAATGTCCGCCCGGCTGCAAGAAGCACGAGCACAAGCCAAGTTCACATTGCCAGCGAGGGTTGCTCAAGGGGTTGTTTTACCACGATTACAGAATGTAAGCAGAACTCATCGAGCTACCCTCGGCGACGTTGTGTGTTGAATTGTCCGCTGCTTTGTAACGTTTAATTACTCTTTTGACGGAAATAACACACCATTCGTTTTACAAATGGAAACAAAATAGAAATTGCACAATTGCAGCCACTTACTCCGGTTGAACTCACTTTGTTCAGCATTTTCCAAAATGCAGCAGAAATATTTTATTTTTTTGTATACCCTTACGAACTGGGAAATAATTTCCATTGCCAAAAATGTTGCAATTTTCATAGAGCTGAGATTTTTGAAAATAGATTGGATTGTCTAAAAATATTACTTTGTTAGTTTGGAATATGATTTTGAGTCGAAATTCTTGGTTTGAGTTTTATATGATTATGGTTGCCAAGTGCATCTATTCCTTCAGAGAAACAAAAAGTTGACCGTTGTTTCATTGGCCGTACTTTGATTCTGCAGCTAACTGTTGTCTGCTGCTGTTGGCCTGTCCATCAGTTTCAGTTTCAGTTTGAGCTCGATGCCAGACAAATGAAATGACAAGTTTGTGTGTTGTTTGTCAGTTGAGATTGTAGTTGGTTTGTTTTGTTGTTGTTGTTGTCCGTAGTTACTCCGGTCAAGTTATTTGCCGCTCGAGCATTTTAATTATATTTGTGCCCTCAACGCGCAATTTAAGTGATTCCGACAATTTGTCTCCTAGGCCCTCCACAACAAAGGGGATATTGAATTAGGTAAACAATTGGTCTTCATTTTCGATCAGAGCAAAATATCCATTTAATTAGAAAATGGAAAAACCTCACTTTATTTCAATTTAAAGCACTTATTTCTTTTGTTTGCCAGCCAATATGAAAATTGTGCATTGAATTCAGCTTTCAGCAAAATTATAAAATGATGAGCAAAGTGCAGCTTTTCATCCATTTTCATCGTTTGTTTGATCAAGCTGTATCGCACAAAATTAATTTTGTATCCACAAATATATTAGTGTATATATTGCCAATTTTAAGCTACACACTTATAGTTAAATCGGTAGCTAGCTAAAAATTTCCAAAATTGTTTGCATATTGTGAAAATTTTTAGCCCCTGTTTAATTTTGTAGCTGTTGTTGGGGACTTGTGCAAACGTTAAATGCAGATTTTCTATAGAATATATACATATATGTATATATGTATATAACTTTGTTAATATTGCACATGACTTTATGGCTTGTGCATAATTTTGTTAAATTGCAGAAAATAATTTCGTTTACATTAGCTTTAAATTAGTTATTTTGAATTAAGAACTTGAAGTATCTTTTAGGAGCAATGGATAGATATTAAAATTAAATTACTTTGGCTTCTACAATTTATTATATTTTTCCATAATCTATTTAATGCGTACTAAATTTTGTGCACAACAAAAATGTTTAAAACAAATTTCAAATTAAAGTTTAAAATTAAATGGTGCTCATTTTAAATGAGAGAGAATAAAATAAATACTGCAAGGATTGGGGTAACTCCAAAAAACACAATCAGAGCATAAAATGTTAAAATTCTTCGTGCACACTTTGTTGCCCCCGATTTAAGTACTCTTAATGGCAATGTGCAGGTAATTTGCCCAGGAGCAGAATCTCTGGCGACTGGCTCCATGCATTTGGGACCAATTCGAGCATTTGAGCAGAACTAAGTCCAGAAGCTTATCTCGTTTGGAGCTTCACTGTAAGCGCTGTGGGTTTTCATATTTGCTCATTAAGTATGGCAAGTGCTTAATTTTCTCCATACGCCGCTTGGAAACGACTCATTTTTATTCATTTAACCAATTTTTTATTTTTTGTATTTTTTGTATTTTTTTTTTTTGCCTAACAGCCAACAAATGTGCAGGGCGCAATTTGTTTGGCTGCTTGTAACATTTGAGCTTGTAAGAGTGTGTGTGTGTGTGATTCTATTGGTGTGTGCCGCAACGAAATGATTTATTTTACGCAACGGTAAGCACACACACACGTACCTAGAATAACAACAAAAATAGCATTCAACGGCGACAAGCGTCGCATTGTTTTGTGGCAGCCGCTTTTGGGTTATGTTTTGTTGTATTTATTTTGGGCCAGCATTTTGGTACATTTCCTGCAACAGACGCGGCTGCCACCTAGTGGCACCCACAACAGTCAACACAAATAGCAAATAGCAGCAGCATCGCGAACTTTTTTTGTTTCATATTATGAATAAATAACAAACACACCGACAGCTGACGAAAATGATGACTTGGCTGGAGGAGTCTGCGTTGCATGTGATTTATGCTGAGAATACATGGCAACTTAAATAGGCGCTGGGCCTCAACACATTGATTGTTGCCGTTAGTAGGGCCAACAGAGACGGCTCTCAGCGGCTCTCACTCTAACCAGACAAATATACACGCATTTATGTGTTTCAAAGGGTCGCTATACCGTTGGGATAAGTAGGAGCAGCAGCAGGAGCAGCAGGACCAGCAGGGGCAGCATCTGGCTGGTGGACGCTGCAGGTGCGTTAAACATTTATGAGAGCCAGAACGCAGATTTTATTGAGGCTGTTTTTGGGGCTTACCGCAGAAATTGTTATAAGCGGCCATGCATAATTCATAAAATTAAAGTGTGCACCGGTTGCGTATACGCAATAATCATACGCCACACAGCACAGCTGAAAACAGCTAAAAACAGCTAAAAACAACACACACAAAAAGCATGACGGGAACAGTCCTCGATATTTTGTATGCCCTTGATGTGCTATTTGAACGGATTGCCATCGAGGGAGGTTTATTAGCAGCATGATTATTTCCGACATTCAGTAAAGCCATCAACCAGAACTTAAAAGTCATTGATGCTTAGGATGAGGTTAGAATTGAGCTTATTTTGACATATTTGCACATTTTGATTTTTAGGAAAAATTTAATTTGGTTCACGATATGGCAATAAATCGAGCATATTTCGAATTTCTTTTTTAAATGTATGAGCTGCTCTCAATTTAATGCGATAGACGAAAGGATGTTTCCCACATAATTCAGTTTGATAATGACTTTTATTGAGCCTGTTGTTCTCGTAAACATCTCCGACCCAAAATCTGCACGGCTCTGTTGGAGCAATACCCACAAATATCCGCACGTTCCGCAATCGACTCTTCAATCGTTTTCATTTTGGCATTTTTGCCTAATTGCGGCCAAAGCGTTTAGCCAGAAATTTGTGTTCGGATAATTGCCAAAGAGATGGGATATATACATGTATGTGCGGAATATGTGCATGTGTGGTAATAATATTACAGCCAGAGCAAGCAAGTGAAATGCTTGAAATGTTCAAATGACAGGCAATGAAAGTTAGCGTCATCATCAAACCAAATACAATGTGATCATCATAGCCGTCATCATCATCGAGCGTCGACATTGACAAGCCCGATGAGCGACTGCCATGTCATGGAGCTGGTAGCAACCACTTGGCATGTCAACGCTTGCCGCGCGCCAACTTTCATCACCCAGTTCCTAGCTCGCTGGTGTCAAGCACTTTTGCCTAAACCCATAATTTATGCCGCATGTTTGCCATAACTCAATGGCTACGAATTTCATGAGGGGGATTTGGTTGGCTATAGATTTGGCTGGAGCGCTGCTAGTTCTGTCTGCTCGGCTCCTCTCTGCTCCTCTTTGCTCTGTGCTCTGTGCGGTTGATGAAACCCAATCGATAAATACTCTTACTCGTATTCGTACTGCTTGTGCTGCTTCCTTTGCGTTTTTCCTTTTTTTGTCGCCGATTGAGCGAACAATTGTTAGATGGCGCCCAAGATAAATGGCCTGCAGTTGTGCGCATTGCTTGCCATTTGTTTTCCAGCGCCAACAGATTTACACCATCAGAGTCCCAAGAGCTGATAACGTCACAGCTCACGAGAATTTGACAATCCTAACAGGCGATTCCCTTCGACAAATCATCAAGGCGTACCAACTCCTGCGCTGGTTGTTCCTGCATCTGCATCTCAATGCACTCCACCATGTGCAATGTCGGAGGACACATTAATAATTATGGTTATGGGATTTGGAGTGCATGCTAATGGCCATTCAGTGCATAGCTCGAATCGATTTTCATATATAATATTTCACATTTGCCCTTCTGATTGCATTACCATAATACGCTTTTGCAAACACATATGCCTTTGTGTGTTTTGCGGTCGCTAATTAGCCAATGACATATACACCAAAGCACACATACACTTTCACCACTTTTCGCATGACTATTTACACCAAATAATTTGCTTTCTGTGGCAGCGAATGCCAATTTAACCTGATACCGAAAAGGGTTTGCAAAATACGCTTGAATTGATAAATAAGTATTTATATATATAATGCGATAATAAGCTTTAAACTACAATATTTTAAGATCTCTAAAATATAAGCAGCAAAGAAACTTTGAAATAGTTATTTAAAGATTTGATTACATTACATTTTACTTGTAATGTAAGTAACAGTGACGTAGTAACAGGACTGTAACTTAACATATGTACATAACATTGATATCGATATCCATCAATATAAGCAGCGTGATCACCAAATTAAAGAAGAAGAAGAAATTAATCGGGAATAAAATATTTGAGAAAAACATTTATAAATATATTATAAATATAATTTAGTTTTGAATGCTCCAATATGACACTTAAAATACCACATTTATAAATTGTAATTGCAAACAAGCGATGCACTCACAAACACACATAAACAATTTGTAACTGTAATTATTATGACCAGTTTAGCAAATGATATCCGAATGTAAGTACACACAAACACACACTCACACATATATGGATCAGTTTAATGTTATTTTATTTGTTTACTGGCTCGGACTAATTGTATAATGCGCAATTGTTTTTACATTTTGTGGTCGCCACGGACAGCAAATATTTGTATAATTTCAATTTAATTGAAGCTGCTGTTCGAAACAGGCATTGGCAAATGTTAAATGCGTTTTAATGAGCCAGACACCAGACAACCGGGCCCGAAAACCCGTATCTAATGAAGTGAGCTAAAATATGCGTAAGCCAGAGAGCGGCCGATTCAGGGGCCATGATAAACTCTCGCAGTTTATTGCAGGTCATCTGTTTATGTGCCTTGCAATCGGGATATGGTGGATATGTATGTATGTGAGTATGTGTGTGAGTGTGTGTTTTGGGAAAGGATATAAGCATGGAAGGAAAATGGCATTGTAACTCTTTACAAATAAGCAGCATTTCCGTGCCAGGCTTGTGTTTGGCATAAAGCCAAAGATAAATGGCAACTTCCAAATGCCAGCTAGAAATATAAGTAAGCAAATGGAAGGTCAGTCGGCAACAAAGGGGGGCGGTACACAAAGGGCGACAGACAGTGAATTTGTTGTTGCTGCTGCTGATGTTGGGCCATACACTGAAGAAAAGTGTAACAAATCTTGCACCAGTTATTCCACTTTTAGTTGTTGCTTTCAGGGCGAATTTATGGGCGCGCATGTCACTGCACACAAAAAGTTAAACAGCGCGCAACGGAAGTGCGACAACAACGACAACAACGGGACAGCAATCAAAGCCGAGGGAGAGAGCGGGTGGAGTGGGGAACAATACAGGCACAGTATAACGCTACAGCAGGACAACAGGAAGCACAGGCAGTGCATTGCAGTTTTTAGACGCCTCAGTGACAAACTGCAAATCAGAGCATCAAATTCTTCAGTTACCCCCCGCAACGCCAACACGCTTGGGTTCTCATTATCATGAATCACTAGCTAAATATAGCACATATAAATGTATAAAGCGGACAGTGGGAGTCACTGTAGCTGACTTGATAATACAGTGTCAACCAATGATCTTTGATTTATTGCAAACTATTTTCCAGTTCTTTACACAAAATACACTTAAAGCGTGGACATAACTCTAAGAGGAAATCCGCTTATTACCCAGTTGGGTCTTCAAATAATTGAGCTGCAAGGTCGTGTATACCCCATTATGGTGTTTTGCGCTAAGTATGTCAACTAGTTTTATCTGGCCTCCAGCAGAGGCAGGCAGTCAGTCAGTCAGCTTTGCCTCGCTAACAACATTAACTAGCAGTGCCTACGGGTCGTATGTGTAATGCACACAGAGTAAGTGAGATTGGAGGTACACACGTATGTGTGTGTGTGTGTGTGTTGCATGCTGATTCTTTTTTTTTATTGCTGGAGCCAACTTCCGTCGCTTGTTGACATATTTCCACTTCATTGGAATGAACAGAGCAGCCAGGCAAATGAAGATACAGCCGCGACAGCCGCGGGCCGACTGCCAGCTCCGCGATTCATTCAGGTGTGTGCAACAAAAAACACACTAAAAAAGAACAGAAGGAAAACAGTCGGAGAAAATAATGGAGAAGACGGAAGCTAGCGGATACCCGGCCAGGAGGCACCTAACGACAAATATTTGACACATGGCAGGAGGCGGTGCTAAATTATGTCAGACATGTGCCGGGACAGTACAATGTAGGAGCAGCGAGTTGGATCCTGTGCGTGGCTCCATACTGCAAGTGGCACAAATTTTCTTATCCTTTTGTCCATTTTAATTTGTGTCAAATTGTTGCTAAAATGCAAAACGCATTGTTTGCCAACCAAGCTGTGGGACTGACTCTGAAGACAGAAAAGGCAGCTACCAAAACCCCTTTCGCATTGTTGTCCTTATTTCTGTACTACAACTACAAGTTGTTATTGTAATTTGTTGTTGTTGGTGTTGTTTCTGTTATTGTTGTCGTTGCTTTCCTTGTTAACACAGTTTTATGCTTTTGTTTTGGGGGCTCTGTTTTATTTTTATTGTGCCATAAGAAAAACACACTGCCAGACTGCCGCGAGTAGCAACTATGGGGGTGGAATGGAGGAGCGGAGACACATCTGTTCCACTGCTGGGCGCTCCTCTCCTCTTGTGCCAGCTAGCTGGCAAAGCACAACAATAAAATGTTGTTACAAATTCATTACCGAAGGCGTTAAATTTGACACACTTTTGCATGCGGAGTGCAATCCAAGCCAGGGAGCAAAAGAGAGAAAGCGATAGTGAAAGCAAAGGAAACAGAGCACAACATGCAACAATGCTTAGCAGTGGCAAGGCTTAATATGTATGGCCAAAAAGAGCACCTCGAAGAGGTGGTTTGAAAAGTTCACAATCTGGCATAAAAAAGCACTTTCTTTTTTTTGCGGAAGTGCTACTTATTATTGCTTGTACTAATCTAGGGTTTAGTTTTAATAGTATAACTTTAGTAATGTTGTTTGCCATTGTGTAATTAAAAGTTTATTTGTTTTGTTTTATATAAATATGGGATGTTCAAACTGTAACTGATTACTATTAGAAGTCCATAAATATACACATATATATTGGGTAAACTATAAATACTTGTAGAGTTTAATAGCTGTCATCAAACAATATGCTTGCTGATATTGTATTTAAATATACTATTTAATTTATAGCTCTAATATTTTTCTTTGCTTTTCTTAGTAAACAAAGTTCAGCTGATCCATAACAGACTATGACTGATAACTACTTATGTTATTTATAATGTTTATAAAAAGCTAGCACAAAAATTTCTAATATTAATATACATATATTTGTAGAGTTTCAAAGCAATCACTCTGCTCTTTTATATATACTATATAAAATGAATTTATAATAATCTTTAGTCTATGATTTGCTTTATTTATCAATCACATTTTCATTCTTCAGTAATCATAAGTCAGCTGATCTCTCTTCCACCTTCACCACCACTACTGTTCACTCTTATGAACTCACCACGTTGCCCTCTTGCAGTGTCACATCTATAAAGAAAAATGTCGTTGCATAACATTAGGCGCAATGCTGGCAGCCATTTGGCCATTTCCGTTTTGCTTTGGCTTTTGTGCTTTGCTCTCGATGCGCTTCGTTTATGTAATCCATATAATTTTTGTTGCCTATTTTTTATTGATATTTGCATTATTCACATTTTTTTATACCGTAGGTTTCATAGATTTATTCGTGGGCTTTGGTGTGGGCGTGGCTGCCATCTATCGCGTTAACAAAAAGGATTATTATCTTTTGACATTTTGCTAACACGATTCGTTGCCACTTTGCATCTAAATCGAAATTACAAGCACACGCATGTACGCACACACACACACACACACACACACACACACACACACACACACACTACACACACTCTTGCAGATTTCTTAAGACCTACATAGAATCATAAAATATGAAATGGGCCCCGACTTCCGCCTCTCCCCACGCGCACCTCAGCAGAGTCCCACACACTTGGCTGCCTACGCGCTGTGATTATAATCAGAGCTTTGTTGTTATTGTTGCTATTGTTGTTGAATTAACCTTGGGGTTTAATTTGTAGCAGCTTCCGTTCTGAGTTTTGGCAATATACAAAATTACTTAAATTGCGATTTCCGACCATTTCCGCTGATTAATTGGTTGCTCCTCCTGCGACTGCTTCCACTTCCAGCCATAAGCTATTCGCTTAACCTTCTGTTGGACATTTAAATTCGACATGTATTTTGTCCTCTTTTCAATTGTTGCAATTCCCCACAATCCCAATCCCAAACGCAATCGCAATCGCATATTCAAAGCCAAGCACTTGTTTGCTCAGCTGTGAAAATTACTTGTGGGCAAAAGTCAAAAACTTGAGCAAGAAAAAACAAGCATGCGTATTTATCAGAGTGGAAAGGGTGAGGGAAACAGGAGGAATTATATTTCACATTTAACCTTTGGCTGGCATTATATGCTCGACATTGTGGCAGCCCCAGTTGCAATGGACAATATCGATTGACCCCAATTCCGTTGTCGATTGCAATTCGCTTCAGTATCATGCACTTCTCAATCGAACCCAGTTAGCACACCCGGACCCAGACCCAGACCCAGACCCAGACCCAGACCCTTAACCAGAACTAGATAACCAGTATCCAGTCGAATCTATTTGAACTGAAAGAAAACATAACTTATTTCCGATCGAACGCATTTTGACTTTGAATTTCAGTTAGCGCTCGGATTCGTGTTGCAATACTTTGCCATGCTGCTGCTGCTGCTGACGATGCTTAAATGCGGCTCATTTATCAATTGTTACTACTTATCATTGTCCATCTCAACTATTCACCAGTTGCTATACACGCCCGCAGTGCCATCTGTTAACCTTGGGGGAGGATTGGGAAATGGCTGATGGGTAACCAGTCGGAATAAGGTCAAATGCGTTTTTCTTGCTGCCGTTTCCGATTTCCGTTGCCTGCACTTCAAAAATTTACTTTTACAAGAAAACAATTGCAGCGCTGATAAGTGGTCGAGAGTAACGGACAGGGGCACATCCACATCCAGATCCAAGTCCGCGTCCACGTCCGCAGTCACATCGACAACTACAGCCACAACAACATGGACTTTCACGTTTACTTCGTCTGCGTCCATCTTTCGCATGCACCTCGTCGCTGTTGCAGTTGTCGCAACTGGGAAATAAGAGCAAAACAATGAGAAAATGTTGCAAATATAATTCGAATAACGAACATTGAATACACTTCGTTTCGAATAATTAACATATGGGAAATGTTGAATTTATTATTCAAATAACGAACATTGCATACACTTGAATTATTAGTTCTATTTAGGTATTTAATCAGCAAGGATATGGGCAGGAAAAGGCAGGCTAGTGAATGTAGTCTAGTAGATAGTTAATATCCTTATACTATATTATAGTAATAAGGAAAATTATAAATAAATTTGTATTATAGATTCTAGAAAGAGTATAAAATAAATGTTCACTCATTCAAAGTCAGCGTCAATCAACAAACTCGTCAAGCTGCAAACTGTAGTGGATTGTTTTTTTTTTGTTTTAATAGTTTGTCAGTGAAATTGTTGAAAAGGTAAAGCTGCCACTCGAGTGAAACCTTGTAGACCAGATGCAACCGCTTCTATTAAGTAAATTGAATGAGCAGCAGAGGGAGCACTCTGGACACTCTGGACACTCTGGACACTCTTTGACTTTTTACCAGACATATGTTGGCGGCAAGTGCATTCAATTCCATTTGAAGTGATGTCTTTTGTATTTTTATTCGAGTACTTGAAGTGAAAGCCTTATTCTAAACCTAATGACTTAGCCATAAAGCCCAGCTGGCCCAGTGTAAGAACTAGTTGAATAGCGATTACAATAAATTCACAGCGATTTTGCGGTTAAGTGTCTTTGCCTGTTGTTGGTTTTGGTATCTGGAGAGTTGTTGGCCGAGTAGCTCAGGCTCAGTTTCCATCTTTCCATTGCTTTCAGCTATTTAATTTATGATTGGTTTCCATGGCAGTGACAGCTTTTGGCCAGGTGACCAGTCACAGATATTACTGTTTGTGTTTGCACAGGTATTCGTTTAATACTAAGACAAACATAATTTAATTTTGAGTGCTAGCCTCAATTGCATCTTGCATTTTTCATCAAATTCTAATTGAGCAGCAACAGCTGCACCCAGTGCCAGTTTCAATAGTCAATTTGTTATTGAAATATTTTGATGACTTATGCATTGCACAATGTGCTAAGCAAACAAGTAAGGATTCGAATAACATGTTATCTTATTTGCCTCTATCAGTTTTGTGTAAGGACCAGGCCAGGTTTTGCCAGTAGTTTGCCTGATTGTTTGTTTGCCTAGCTTTGTTGGTAGCTGGATAATAGCCTTCAATATTTAATGCCAATTTATGTTGCATTGTCTTACAGCATGCGCAAATGTGTCCTCTGTGCATAACCAATTTGCCTACGACCCTCTGCTCCATCTCTCCATCATAAGATCTTAGACAAGGGACAGGGATACATGTACATATGTATACATATATATAGGATCTTTGGCTATGTTGCATCAATTAAAGGTAATTCACTCATGTGCATATTGCATGACATTGCCAGACAACCAACTGAGAGTTGAGAGCCAACAGCTGAGGGATCAGAAGCAGTTGCAGTTGCAGCTGCAGCTGCAGCTTGGTGCATAAGCAACCATGTGATAACTTTCATCCTACAGACGTGCACTGAGCGAAACAAATGTAATTAATATAAAACGGCTTTCATATTGTTGAAAGTAATTCGGAATTTCTGCATAATTTTGAATCAAGAAATTTCGGAAATTGGATATTCATACATAAAGAAAATAAAAGCGTGAATTCGAATATCAGGTTTAAATCTCAATGGAATTATTTATCGTTACTTTGTTTAAGAAACTTTTAAGCAAATCAATTAAATCAATTCGACAAAGTCTTGTAAAACACTGAAATCTAATCTAATAAAATGCTACTTAGCTTAATCAGTCTACTTATTCATTACTGCAACTGAAGTCAGCTAGTAAGTACTACCAGAAAATTCGAACTGGCTTTCAAGACAATTGCAACTGATTTCGGCATGTTTACTTAGCCATTAGAAGCACTTGAATAGCGATTAGCTCCAGCTGTCATCCACTGCGTTCATTTCCCATTGTTGTCTCTAATGGGGAATGTAAATGCAGTTGTAAGCATTTCGCACCTGCCGCTTACATGTGACCATAATTTGCCAAAATGCTTAGACCTCGAGCTAAATTTCCCGAGCACTGGATAGTGTCATTTGTACCCAAAATAATTACGGACTGTTCAATGCAAAAACAATTATTGAAGCCTGCATTAAGCAGTGATGATTAAGTGATTAAAACTCTCTTGCTTTTGAAAATGCGTTGAGCTTTGACGAAGTTATGGCATTTTGAAGGTTCGACCTATGCCATATCGAGCCATATGCCGATTTTCGGACTATAATTTTGACTTATGTTCCGACCCAAAACCACGTTTTCTACTTTAAATGTACGATTGATCTAGAGGCCAAACTATGATTAAAACGCCATTCCTTTTGAAAATCGGTTGAGTTTTGACGAAGTTATGTCATTTTGAAGGTTCGACCTCTGCCATATCGGGCCATATGCCGATTTTCTGACTATAATTTTGACTTATGCTCCGACCCAAAATCGCGTTTTCAACTTTAAATGTATGATTGATCTAGAGGCCAAACTATAACTAAGATGCCCTTCCTTTTGGAAATCGATTGAGTTTTGACGAAGTAATGGCATTTTGAAGGTTCGACCTATGCCATATCGGGCCATATGCCGATTTTCTGACTATAATTTTGACTTATGTTCCGACCCAAAATTGCGTTTTCAACTTTAAATGTATGATTGATCTAGAGGCCAAACTATAACTAAAATGCCCTTCCTTTTGGAAATCGATTGAGTTTTGACGAAGTTATGGCATTTTGAAGGTTCGACCTATGCCATATCGGGCCATATGCCGATTTTCGGACTATAATTTTGACTTATGTTCCGACCCAAAATCGCGTTTTCTACTTTAAATGTACGATTGATCTAGAGGCCAAACTTAGACTAAAACGCCCTTCCTTTTGGAAATCGATTGAGTTTTGACGAAGTTATGGCATTTTGAAGGTTCGACCTATGCCATATCGGGCCATATGCCGATTTTCTGACTATAATTTTGACTTATGTTCCGACCCAAAATCACGTTTTCAACTTTAAATGTATGATTGATCTAGAGGCCAAACTATAACTAAAATGCCCTTCCTTTTGGAAATCGATTGAGTTTTGACGAAGATATGGCATTTTGAAGGTTCGACCTATGCCATATCGGGCCATATGCCGATTTTCGGACTATAATTTTGACTTATGTTCCGACCCAAAATCGCGTTTTCTACTTTAAATGTACGATTGATCTAGAGGCCAAACTATAACTAAAATGCCCTTCCTTTTGGAAATCGATTGAGTTTTGACGAAGATATGGCATTTTGAAGGTTCGACCT
Organism: Drosophila kambysellisi; assembly: GCA_035042185.1. Classification (NCBI taxonomy): domain Eukaryota; kingdom Metazoa; phylum Arthropoda; class Insecta; order Diptera; family Drosophilidae; genus Drosophila; species Drosophila kambysellisi. Next base: position 12,186,007 of record JAWNLS010000077.1, on the reverse strand, counting down.
ATGCCATATCGGGCCATATGCCGATTTTCTGACTATAATTTTGACTTAGTTATGGTATCATAGTATTTCGTTGTCGATTACGTCCGACTGCAACGTTCTCTATTGTTTATATCTGATATCTGTTATTAGAAAAGTATCACTCTTAACATAGATAATGAATACATTGAATAAATAGATAAAAAAGATGTCAAAGCTTTCACGGGTTATTTCAGTCTCTCCCACATCCTCTCTTATGATTCTCTTATGATACATAACAGCTGTCACTTGAGCCAAACACACCGCACTGACAATTGCTAATAAAATCAAAAGTTTTTGCCACGCCCAGATGCTGCCGCCCACACAATGTCTAGTCGCGTATTTGATACGCCCTCAATTCAATAACTGTAACTGCCACAAAACAAACTCTCTGCCAAGCCAGCTGCGTCTCTCACACCAACTAGCACACCAACACACACACTGGCACACCAACACACACACTAGCACACTCTAGCACACACACACACACACTCAGCCGCTGAACGAGTTTAACTTGCAGAATAAATAAAACTCGGGGCGCTTGAAATTTATACACTGTTCAAAGTTTTGCTGACTGCTTCAGTCCGCTTCACCTGGCGACAGAAGTGGAAAGTTCGCAAAATATTTGCATGCTCAACTTTAGTCATAATTTCAAAAGGAGACGACCTGCCCCAACCCCCACAATACTCCCCTTCTCACTCCAATCTCTGCGCCATCGTAATTTGTAGTAGTAGCTGCCACTACTTTGCCACGTCTATCTTGTTCTTCTGTTATTTGTACTGCTTTTTTGTTGTTAGTTGCCCGTGTTGCCTGTGTTGCCTGTGTTGCCTGTGGCACTTGCTTCACTTTCATCATCATCCAATTGCCCTCGCCCAGTTGCCTAGTTTTTTGGGCGTGGGTCTATTGATTTTTGGCACCATGAAACAAGCACTTTTTTGACACGTAGCCATGGACAGAACATGGGAGTGAGGCGCCTCCAAGTGGCAACAAAACTAGATGTGCATAAGCAAATTTCAATGCTGCCACAAAAAAGAAATAGAGGAAATGCGCTTGACAGCAATCAATGAACCAACTTATCGAATTTGGGAATGCCTTGTTTTTTACATAAATATTTCTATTTATTTATAATTAATTAAATAATTTTTATACAGTATATTAAGTTAGTATCATTTACTTATTTTAATATGTATACATTTTGAATCTTTGTCAAGTCTTTTGTGAAAATGTTAATGCTCATTTGTAGATAGTTTTCAATAGTGTAGTTTCAGGCATCATTGGAGTGTAAAAAATGATTTTTGAAACACACACCGTGTTGGCCAACATGAAAGCTGGCATTTACTGGCAATAAATGTTTGCGGTTTCGATGTTCGAAAGGGGGCACATTAAAAAAAAATGAATATCAAGCTTTTAGGCATTTACACTCCAGCACACACACACACACACACACACACACACGTGCACACTTTGGGTGTGTGTGTGCACCCGTAAAAGCCCTTGACCACAAGAGCCGTAATTTTGTCGGTTACTTCTCCGGTTGAGGCCCAAAGAGCACTTTAGCCATGCTAGCCAGCATTATGATAGTAGTGTGTCCATGTCCATGTTTAGGAACACACAAAACAATTTAAATCCCCAGCACTTTTAGGCATCTCCCACTTTGCTGTTCGTTCACAAAATCCATTGAAGTTATGCATTCCAGTGACCCATGCAAGTTATCCAGGTGAATCAAGTCAACTCGTTGTGTAAAGTTGTTAGTTCGGGTATTTTCGAAAACGCATTCAAATGTAGAGAACTGTGCCTCAACTCATCCTGCAACTGCATCTGCAACTGCTGCTACTCCTATACCCACTTGAGCTCAAGTCTTGGCCAGGCTGCATGGGCTTTGGGGGCGTGTCGACCAGCTGGCTTAACGAAGCGTGAGCTCCTCAAGCAACAACAACAGTAACAATGTTCTTCATATATACATATATATATATATTTTTATTTTTTTGGCACGCACTTTGCCAAAAGGGAAACGTCATAAAAGGGCGGGAAGAGAGCGAGAGTGAACAGGGGGCGTGGCTGCGTCCTTGTGGTCAGGTAAACCATTTGGGCTTTTGTTTGAAATTTGTTTTGCGGCCCCGTTTGCGTTTGACATGCATTGACTATGCATAAACCGAGACTCAATGGAAATGGAGCCCAAAACTCAACAATGGCAACAACAACAATACGAACGAGAGTCGCGACGCTTTGGCGGCGTCTCCGATGCAAATCCGCGTCGCAATCTCTGCGTGATCTTTTGGAATCGTGCCAAAAGCCAAAAAAAAAACGCAAAATAAAGTAAGAAAAAATAAAGAAAAAAAAAATATATAGAGAAGCCGGCGTCGTTTGACTTTCTGCATGACATGCAAAATGAAATAATGAATATTAAGCAGTCTGCGAGTGCCACAAAGTGGGGTCCCAACAAAATGAAAACTTTTATTTGTGAAGTGGATTTTGGTGCTGCATATTTAATACTGCATAAATGTTGCAAATTCAGCTTGGCAATTACTTAATTGTATAGCTGCAACAGCAATAAAATTTTGATAAAGATGCAGTATTAAAAAATAATAAAAGATAAGAATTTATTTACTAAAATGCAGCAATTTAGGTAAATATATTGAATTTAAGCTCATAAAGAATAGTTAAGTAAAGAGGCTTAGGATAATTCCAATTGAATTTTTAATTACTTTAAAAAGAGAATTATTTATTTTTGTAGTACTTTACTTTTTTCAAAATAGTTTTGTGGTTTTAAGTGAAATAATTCGCTTTAGCAACTGAAACTTATTCAAGCAGACATTTTCAATTGAGACATTTATTCCTTATTGGCCCAATCCTGAACCGTCTACGAAATTTCAATCTTGCTTTTTTAGCCACTTTTTGTTTGCCCATTTGAGTGTTTGCATAGCTGACAATGCCAGCAACCAGTATTATCAAACCCGTGTCTCCTTTTTTTTTATAGTGGATGCGTTGCAAGGGGTTTGTGGCATGTGGAGTGTTGGGGCTGGTTAAACTCGTATTTGATATTCATGCGAAAAGTTGGCTTGTTTTTCTTGTGCTGTGTGTGGCGCAGAGAATAGTTTTTATAGAACATTTGCATGACAGTAAATGAATGTCAGTCAGTCTGTTAATGCCCAAAAAAAATATACAATCCCATAATTGTAATCACAAATGAAATTTAACTAATCAAACTGACATAAACATGTGTCGAGCTTGTAGAAAAAAGTTGATGCGCACAACAAAAAAATTAACACATATTCAAAGCAAAATTGTTGAAAGAGGCGAGGTTGAGTTTTGTGGCATGCGACGAAATCAGGATTCGATTCATAAGAATTGCTGGCAATGCAGTAAGCCAAAACATTGTTGAAGCGTGTCAAAGGAAAAGCTGGTAAAACTTTCTGCCAAATTGCCAAATTGAATGTCAACACGCGTAAAAATAGCAGACAAGACGAACTGATAGAATGACGAACTGACGGACAGACGGACTGGGAGACTGACAAGCTGACAGACTTACAGTCAAAGCAGGGCGCACACGCATGTCCATGTCCTTTGAATTTGTTTATGACTATTGACACGTGTCAGAGGTTGCCTTCTTTCGTTGCTGCTACTGCCTCCGCTACTGTTGCTGCCACAATCAAATACAAATTACGCATACGACGCGTGTGCGCACGTGCCACAAACAGAGCTCAATTGCAAATACTCTTGCAACGTTTATTGCCAAACTTTAAACATTGCTCACTGGACGCTGTCTCCCATATTGGTTGAATGGCCATTTATCAGCCGGATTCCTAGACGTGGCTAATCACAGTTGGCCGCTTGGGTCGGTGCCTGTCAGACACGTGTCTGTTGCTTAGTTAGTTCAGCTGCAACTTCAGTGATTGATTGACACCTCTGTCTAGCCAAACTGGCAGCGAAAGTGGGGGATCAGCTGTAAGAGAAACAGGTCCTAATCACAATCATCTCTTATGCATAACAATTGCTCCAGGAAATGGATCTTTGCGAAGAAATTAAATTACTATTCGTGAAATATCTGCCTCAAAGTAAGCTCGTATTTAAAGTCATCAACCAAGTAAATAGTGTGGCATGTCGACTACCTCAATGGAAACAGTGGCAAGCAACTTTTGCTTGCATTTGTCACAGTCGAGTCCTTCAAGGACTTGTGCTTACATTTAATGATTGGGTTGAGTTTTCACTTTTGTTGATAGTTTTTTACGAGCACACGATTGCTGCTGGGAACAGTGCCACGTTTTCGGGACTGAAGGACACACGTTGCAATGTAGCAACTATAAATGTCTTTTATTGCAGTTTTTAAACGCTTTGCTGATTTTGCTTACGAAACATCAAATGTGGAGACGCCACATGATAGTATGTGGGTGTGGCAAAGTTTGTCAGGTCTCATAGGTGAATTAACTTTTCCGCTCGACTCGCTGCTGCTACTGCTGCAAGTTGATGCAAGTTGCAGCGCGCTACTCCCGGCTGAGAAACTTTCTCAGCGAGTCAGAATGCATTTTGTGGAAACTTTTGCCGCACTGCATTTGGGGCATTGACAACCGCTGTGAAAAATGGCGGCTGCTGGAATGTAGGCGTGGCACGTGGCAGCTGCCAAATGCATTACACTCGACTGGCTGAGTGGCTCACTGAATGGCTGACTGGCAAATTATGTTCACTAAGCAGCAAATTTAAATTTTTTGCTTTAAAGTGTATCATTTATTTGCTATTACTTAGCAGCTCAATCGACCCTGTTCATGTTGCTGTTTGTTGTTGTTGTTGTTGCCACCATTTTCAGTTAAGTCCTATACATTTCATTTTGCCTGTTGGCCGAGAACCGGAAGTGGCCATCGAACCGAACCAAAACGAAACTGAGTCAAGACGAACAGCGCTCGACATTTGCTTTGTTTATTTTTACTTAAGTGTTGACTGCTTCTATTACTTCTTCTTCTTCTTCTTATTTTGCTTCTTCTTCTTAGTTTGCTTCTTCTTCTTCTTCCGCAAATAAACCATAAAAGAGCATAAAAAATGTTTCAATTGTAGACGCTTTGTACTGTGAATGCTGTGAACCAGTGTGTAAATAAGTATGTGGCAGTCACTAAAAATATATATATATCTATATATACATTGGACATTGCCAGATTGTCCAGAGACCATGAGTCAAGAGGCTGCAAACTTAAGGAATGTTCAGCTCGACTGCAGCTTGTCGGTCATAAACACAGAAAACAGCAACAAAAAAACAAACAAATCGAAACAGCAAAAAAACAATAATAAACAAATATAAGATTCACAAGCGGCGGCCATAAAAAATTAAATCAGTTTGCGCAAAAAACACTTGCACACATATTTTCATGAACTTTAATGCCACATTTACTCCCTTCTCCCACTCCCTGCCACTCCTTCTCCAGAGCTCCAGAGATGATGATTTTAATGAAACGCACGCTTCCCATTTTGTTTGAGTGATTTTGTCTTGCAAGTCGCGTAATTGCAGCAAAAGTTGAATCTCAGCTGGGCAAAGAAAACTGGAAACTGAAAACTGAAAACTGAAAACTGCTGTTTCCTCGGACAACCGTAGTGCAGAGTCGGAACTTGCCTTGAGTCGGAACAGGAGCGGTTCTGTAACGGCTCGAATCGAGTAAAATGCATTAAGTTAAATCATTTTAAATTATGAAACTATTTATTCGAGTGGAAAAAGCTCTTTTTAATTAGCTGAAAATTAATTTAAATGTTCTTTTAATTAAAATATATTTAATTTGTAATTAAAACTTATTTTAGTTTGTTGCAATTAACATTTGTTGCTAGCTTAAATAATATGTTAGATTGAAAACATTTTTATCCAGCTTAAGCTTAATAGATAAATAAATAAATTCTGTTTTTTATTTTTATTTTTTGTTTTTTAATGTTGCCCCAAAACATGTGCGCCTTTTTTACAGCAATTCCTGAGTTGCGCCCCCAATTTAGTGAGAGGCGAACTTTTTGCTATCATTTTTTTTTGCTGTGTTTGGTCTGCGTTTTGAAGTTGCACAAACTGTTTTGCCTTCTGCGTGCCGCACAAAAGTTTGAAGCAGCATCATTTGTCAGTGGATGAATAGTTTTCTAGTAAGTGGCCAAAGATATGTTTTTTGATTGTGTAGCCCTGGCTGATAATTCTTCATCTGCACTGTCCAAACTTTAAATGCTCTCCAGCCAGGCATTATCGCTGACATATAGGACATTAGTATACATATATAGATATATAGATATATATGTGTATATATGCATATATGTGAAGGCATATCTGTGAGTTAAGTAAACGCAATAAATTCAAATCGTGAGCTGCTTAGTGGACGCAATTTGGCGCAGGTCCTTAATGTGTGTAAGCCGCAAACATAATAAATAAGCTTAAGTTTGGTCAATTTGACAAAATTGTTTGAGCTTAACAAAGTGCGTTTTCGGGCCCGCTGTAAATAAATCAGTTGCCATTTAAGATGGCCAGGCTTTTGGCCATAAGCGAATTTATTACACACTCACCCGATTGAGTGGAGTGGAGTGGAGTGTAGTGGAATGGGTTTCGAATCTTTCACGGGGTGGCAAATATTGATGAGCTGATATTCTTAGGTTTACTTAGGGCTCCGGTTGCGTACAATCGCCACTAATCAAATTCGACATAAATGATTGAATAGAATTTTAAGCACAAAATCTGCAGAAACAAAGCAAAAAAAAAAACAAAAATGAAGAGAAAAATGAACCCCTAAAATTATTGTCAGTGATTGAGCGCTAACGGAATTTGGTTGGCCAAAAGTCTTATGTTCGTGCAAAAACTTTGCCCATTGATTGATGGCAGCTCAAAGTTCGTTAGCCCGCTCGCTTTTTGGCTTTAAAGCGCAGTTAGCAAAATGTGCAACCAGATAAGAGAGAATACCCAAACAGGAGCCAATACGAAATCACTGAAAAATTCGTGATGCATTTGAAACCACTTGACAATAAAATGCACAATTGCAACTGGTAAATGGCAACTGGCAACGGGTGACCCAGTGTCCTGTGTCCTGTGTCCTGTATCCCAAGCCGTGTGTAAATATAGCCAAAGTTGTTGCCAGCCAGCCAGATGCCCTTTGCCATTGGCACGGGAATTGGCGCTGGTGTCAACGATGCAGAGGTAATAAAAGCAGCGCATAGCTGCCGGAAATGAAATATTAAATGCACCCTCGAATGCGATTCGAGTGCACCCGAAACCCGTTGAATCCACTGAATCCTCTGAATCCCCGGAATTCTTGCACTTAGGTGCATTCGGGTGGAGCAAAGCTTGTTGTGTAATTGTCAATTGGATTGCGAAGGACAGCTTGTTTGGGGCTTATCAATAAGGGTTAATGGGTTTACTCAGCTGGCAGCTGTTGCAAGTAAAATGTGGCACAACTAAATTTATGCACTCGTCTTCATTTTATAATTTTTTGGGGGTAATTTATCATCTGCCCATTTGTTGTGAGCCGAGCATTTCCATTGCTTAAGTGCCGTTTTATATTAAAATAAAATTGCTCATAAAAAACATGAAAATAAATACCGTAAATGCTTTGCCCGGCGGCGACAAGTTTACAAATTCGTGGCACGTAGCAAGTTGCGTTATTAACACGTATTCTTCACGTTTTGGCCTCGAAAAATTCGTTGGCCATTGTTGACTTTAATTTCGATGTCGAGAACTGGCCAAAAAATTGTATTTTGTGGTCCGTGGATTTTTAATGAAAATGACGGCGATGAACTTGTTCAACTTTACTGCGCCTCAAAATGTCATAAAATTTAATGCGATTGTGGCAGAGAATGTGGGAATGTGGATAGGCGCAACAATAACACACGACTCCCTCAAGATACGGGCTAAGCAATCTGATCCACGGCCATTTGTATGAGTGACCATTGCTTTCAGTCGAGGATTCGCTTGTTAGCCTGTCCCGATGCTGGTGATGGATTCTCATTTTGAGCGCCTGTTTTTATATGCTACATCATAAAAGCGACTCGTGGGCGTTACACACATTACATGCCCCCACCACTCACACACATACACACACTCACACTCACCAGCTCACACCCACAAACACACAGGCATGCTCCATCTCACTTACACACACACACAAACATATGCACAACAACCACACACAGACAATGCCGCCTATTTTTCTCGTTAGTCGCGTTGCCTGTTTTGAAAAATGTGCGTGATGTGCGCCACAGCCCCCTGTCCTTGCCCCTGCTCCTGCCCTTCCCCTCCCCTCACCTTTCCTTTTCCCCCACCGTTTTGTTTGTTGTTGGTCCTGCCTTTTGATCTGATTGATTAATACATCAATTTGTTATAGAGCCATCAGTTGTCTCTGCGACTCTTGACACACTTTGCAGCTCATTAAATCGACACAGTGCGGCATCAAAGCTAATTATGCAAGTTTTCGTTTTTTTTCTATTTTTTGTTTTTTGTTTTTTGGTTTCTGGTTTCTGTTGTTTTCGCAAAATATTTGGTGACGGGGCACATATGATGAAAGGTTCTCTAATGACCATAAGGAAGAAAGGTGCTTATTGAAGCAAAGACGAATACAATAAATGATTGACAACATCTTTTGTGCTGTCGAGTCTTTAACTTCTTGAGATTTCTTCTTTTTTATTTATATTTTTATTTTTCTATATTTAATAGAAGCCCAGAGCTTAAGTAAATACCCAATCGGGCTTGTTTGCTTTCAAAAAGGACTCATCTCGGCATTAGGCATATATTGAGCTGGTTTAGCAGTTGTAGCTGTTAACGAATGGAAATCATAAAGATAAATGTATTCAGAACTTCCGAACTAACTTTTAGTTTTGACTACAATAAAAACTTTTCACATCTTTTTCCCTTCAGTTATTTTGGGTTGTTTTCTTAGCTCAGCACTCACTTCATTTTCATGCATGCCACACACACACAAAAGGATCGCCCTGCGGTTAGCTTCATCAGTGCTTGTTTCCGAGTGTGTGGGTTGTGTATGTACGTGTGTGTGTGTGTGTATGTGTGTGTGTGTGCGCGGTTGTGTGTGCTAAAACTTAATTGGTTTCCATGTATCGAAGCCCACATTTAGCTGTACAAAAAATGCAGATACAAATTTTTCGCACTTTACGCATTCGCCGCATTGACTTGATGGCCTCAGAGCAGATATGCAAAAATTTCCACTGGTTACCAGCAAATTTCCTGACAGAAACAAGTCCATAAATTATGCAGCTAGAGCTGCTCACAGGCAAAGTGAGTCGAGGGAGCCAAGGAAGTCAAGGAAGCCTCCAGCGTTGGAGCTTAGAGCTTAGACGTCTCTGTGACATTATTCAATATGCATAGTTAAGCAAGTTGCACAAGTTGATTGATTGATTGACTGCTTGATTGAGTCGGGTGTTCCAAATGCAGCACCATTTGGCTAAACTCCCACACCACCCCCGCCCCCCAACCCGCTCAGCTAAGTTGCATGTCGACTCCGTGGCGCGTGTCCAACAGCAATTAAAAGCCAATGGAGTTGACTGCTTTTAATTGTTAGCGTTCGCTGCTTTGATTGGCGCATTTACCGTTAAGCACACATGGCAATATCAAGCCAAAAGTCGTGTCGTGTCGTGCGCAATGTCTTCGAGGGAGTGGGCGTGGCATATAAAATCCAATTTGTTAATCACTTTATGCCCTTTAAAATATTTTGCATGCATTTATTTTGATTTTAATTTAAATTCGTGCTGCGTCTTATAAAAGCGACCACACAACGAAAATTTACAAACAAATTTAAGCATCGCTTCCCTTATGGCCAGCACAAGAATACCGCAACCCCCGCAGCTGCCTCTGCCCCCTCGGCGCAGCAACAGCTCCCTCTACACTTAATGTTGTTTTTTCGTGTGAATTTGTAATAACTTGCATAAATTAAGGTGCACTGCAAACAGTGTCGAAGCGAAACTCACCACAGTGGGGAATTGCGCTCGCACCGAAGGGGAAACTTAACGAAAGCTTCGATTAGGTCGAAATTGAGTTGAGTTGTTGAGTTTTTGTCTGAAGCTGCCCCTTTTTTGGTTGATTTTTCCTACAAGGGCTCAATTTAATGGCATTTCTTTGAGCTGTTGTAATGCCAAATGTGGGCTGCCTGTTTTTATAAATCTCATATAATGCTCATAAATGACACGAAATTGGCTGGCCGGCAATTTTCATATGATTAGCTTGGCCAATAACACATGTGTTTTGGCAAGCCAAAAAAAAACAAGAAAAAAAAAACATTTGGTCAAGGCTATGAACCCAATCATGACCAAGTAGCCAAGTCAGACCAACTATCCGACTGTCAGAGTCTTAAATAACATTGAGATTTGTGTGCGGCTTAAATTTCTTTAAACTTTGCATTCAATTTTTGAACACTGTGCGAGTGGCGAGTGCCTTAAATTATGCATCAAAATAGTTCGCATTCTTTTGTGGCAGGCCGTGAATGTGGAATGACACAAAAAGAACACACACAGACTGTGTGTGCGTGTGTGTGTGTGTGTGTGTGAGTGAGTGTAGTAGTCTGCTCTTTTGTGTGTGTGTGTGTGTGGGCGTGGCAGCGACATTTGCCCTGAATGTTGGCAAGTCAATTTTTGTGATAAAATTTTTGGCTGCACATAAATTTTACTTTAATGCGCTTACTTCGCATTTGGTCGCACAGGCATGTGTTTGTGGCACAGCAGCGGAGGCAAGGGGCAGCTGCAGAAGCATATTCAAATGCTTGATGGGGACAAAAAAAAAAGAAAAGAATGAAAAAAGAGAACACTTAGTTGGCAAAACCATAAATTGAGCACAGCATTTTTGATAATGATACACATTCAGTGGTCAGTTGTTATTGTGCCTTGGCTTGCTCTGCTAATTGTTTAATTAATTAGGAGGCAACATTTTAATTTGGCCTAAGTGCTGTGCCAGTCAAATCATTTAATGGCAGCAAGCTTTAAATGCCATGGACATACCAAACAGTATCAACATCAACTAGGGCAGCAACAGAAGTTTTGTGAGAAAAATATTACCAAAAAAAAAATATTACTAAATAAAAGTAAAGATTCTTCAGTAATCAACTAAAGGAAGCACCAAATTTGAATTGTTTCCAACTGATTTATATATTAGTAATACATTGACATATATCAAATTATGTGAAGACCTTCAACAATTTAATTTATTAATTTAGAAATTAAGAAGATTTAGTTTGGCGCCAGAAGAGAAATAATATAGTAAAATGGAAAACTGTGTTAATTAAAATTAATAGTAGAACCTCAGCAGCTCCAAATATGGCTGCCATTCAGTTTGAGATTCCTGACCCAAAAATTGATGAAGCTACCCCGTTGCCAGCAATCAAACTGACCCAGTAACATGCAAACAAAGGCGTGTACTGAAAATCAAGACAATGCTCATATTTGTGTGTGTGTATGTTTGTTGTGTAAGTATGTGGTGTGTGTGGGTGTGTGTGTGTGTGTGTGTGTGTGTGTGTGTGTGTGTGTTGGTGGTGTATGTGCATCTTGGGCAAACAAGCCAAACAATGTAGACAATTGCTTTTAGAGCGTTGACTGATGACAATCGCAATCACTTGGCCGCCCACTCAACCTAGATTCCATTTTCGGTGGCAGCTTCCTTCACAAGGCAAACAGAAGCAGCTTTGTTTTTTCTCATCCTCTCTCTCTCTCTCTCACACTCTCTCTCTTCTTCTTCTTGCCCTATCACCAAACACAGACTGTTGTGGCTGCAGATGCTGATGATGGCGCTGTGTGGCACACGTAGCTCAGGTAGCATTTGCAGCTCTCAATTTGTAGTTGTGCACACACTCACACACACACTCACACACACGCACGCCGCTCATCCAGCTTATAATTCAATTCGGCAGCTGTTCCATTGAAATGGTTCACTCGGTCTTCAAATTGTATTAGCTGTCAGCTCAGTAATTTATACGCAGATTTCGCTCTTGACCCACTGTGCGAGTGTCTTTTCTTTTTATTCACACTGTGACTCGTGCGTGACAACAATGGGTTCAAGTTGCTGTCAGGATTTAACGCTTGCTGTGTGTGTTCATTGAGAAACATCTGCCATCATAACTCAATATTTTACACTTGAATGTACACCAAACATAACTTGACAGTGGCAGCTGAGGCAACAACAATATCAACAACAACAGCAACAACAGCAACGACAACATCAACGGCAAATGAAAATGTTTACACGCTGCTGAGCACTTTCGCTTGCCACACAGCCCAACATTTAGTCCACAGCCAACAGCAACGACAACTTACAGCACAAATCCACTCGAGTCGCCACCAACCATCAACCCTTGCCGCCAGTTACAATTGGCGACGGCACGTCTTGAGCATCTCTGGTGGTCAACAAGCGGAGCAGCCACAGCAACTTCCTCTTCTGCCCCTTTGCATAGTTATGTTTGCCATTCAGATTGCGTCTACAGTTGTTGGCCAACAGGTGCTGACTAAACTAATGTGAGACACTTGCAACGAATTGTAATCCTACTTCTGACATGCATGAAAATCACATAAGATTACAGTTGGGAATCGACGCTTTTCCAAGAAACGTATTTCTTTAATGTGAAACGGGAATTCTTTCCGATTTCAGACTTTTCTTTGCGTTTGAACGAGACCATAAACAAACATTGAGAGACTTGAGTCTGGAGAGCTTTGCATGTGGCAAATGTTGTGCAACATAATTAATTAAAATGTGGAGCAGTTCATTAACCCATGTTAACCAAAGCTGTGATTTGTTTACACTTCGTTAAGTTGGCTGTCTGGAGTTTGGCACACTTAACACACAAAATCCCTTCAGTTGTGTTGGACAACTGCAGTTGCCACAAAACTGACACCTGTCCGGGCGGTTGTCAGCGGATATTTGGTTGGAAAACACATGCAAACTTATCCCAGGTGCATTGAGATACTTGCCTCTAAATCCAATTTCTTTTTGCCAGCTGATATTTATGTGTGTGTGTGTGTGAGTGTGTGTTTGTGTCTGTATGTAAACAATTCCAAAAATTGCTTCTGTCTGCTGCATATTCAAATATGTGGCACACATGTTGTATGCGCAATAATTTCCACATAATATCACGAATACGCAGCGTTTAACCTTTCTTGCCACACAGGCAACACAAATTGTGCGCTTGAAAAGCATTTTAAAGTCAGTCCAACAACAATCGGAGGCACAGCAATAATAATTCTGAATAATATTCGTACTCAACGCACTCCGGCAAGCCGCAAAGAAAACTTTTCACGGCTCGATAAGAGTTTTTTAATTTGTCTAAAAAGGTGAGCAGACGATGGGTGAGGGGTGAGGAGTGCAGAGAGAGAGAGTGAGGGAGAGAAACTGGGGTGGTGGCGCCACACCACTTGAAGCTGCTGTTTCAACTTTTTAGGCGTGTAATTTATGCGCAATGAAAGCGTTGGGATTACGAACAAAAACCAAGGGCGTGGCAGCCATGTCGCCATGACTGGAGTGGGTAGACTGTATGTGGGAATGGAGAATATCAGACTGGAGGCTGCTGCCTTGGCGGACCGGTGTAGCAGTCAAACCGGAAAATTAGCGGAAAGCGTCAAAAACGTTCCCCAAACGGCAATGTCGCGACATGGCCACCACATCGTTTTTTTAATCCACGATCCACGCCTTTTGGCCATGACTGGCTCTGGCTTGGCTTTTTGCATAACCGCAAGAAACAACAAAAAGAAGCAGCAGCAGGAAAACCACTAAAATGGCGAAAATGTTCGCATAGTTTGTGACTCTGCGGTTGCTTCCCTGCTGCTGTTGTTTGTTGTTGTCCTTGTTGACAAATACGGCGCAGGACACTTTGAGTTTTGTGTAGTAGTTTTTGGGCTACACAAACTGTCATCGTCCAAGGCGTAATTACCTGGACTTTGACTATAATTTGGGCACGTTGTTTGCCACTTTAGTGTGCCGCAAAAGACGCCAACAACAATTAACTTGCCACTCGGGGTACGTTAACTATGTGCTGCACTTTGACAGCTGCTCCTTTCAAGCTAATTTCAGTTTTATCTCAGTTCAACTGAAGGCAATTTGCGCAAAATTTAATATTTACCTTCTTACAAGATGGGAAGGATGTGAAGGTTTTATTTATTATAAAGTTATGTAATCGGGATCTGGGAATGCTTATGCTGATTATTAATTATACATAATTTATTATTATAATTATTTATAATTATACTTGGTTGCAGTTAAAAAATAATTTTGTTTTACATTTCTTACGCTTGTGGGTTACTTTTTGCTGTTCTCTTAATCCAAGGTTCTCCTAATCTCGCCATGGCATTCTCTTGGTCTCAGTCATCTCAGATATTTCATTGGCGTTGGCACTTTGGCTTAAGTAGCCATTGTTTTCAGTATTTTTAGTATTTTTGGTGTTGTTTTTGTTTTGGCCTGCGGCTTTGAGGCGGCTTAAAATTGGATTTGTGTTTCTGCTTTGACGTTGCTTGTTACTGTTGCCATTGTTGCATTTGTTGTTGTTGTTGTCCGGTTTTTGGCTCTCTCATGTGCGTACTTAAAAACTTGACACTTTAATAACTTTTTGGGAATTTTTTTGGTGTATTTTCTGTACTTTTTGGGCTACCTTTTCGTTTTTTGTTGCTGTTTTTATTATTATTTTGTTTTGTGGCAGCTACTTCAAAGCACATTTTAATTGCTGGCTAAAATACATATTTTTTTTCAAGCAAATCTTTTGGGCTTTGCGTTAATGTATATTTAGACGTGCTTGAAATCTTGAATATATATATACAGTGGCTTGCAGCCCCAATCGCCCAGTGTCTAGCAAATTTCAATTGCCTGCCATAAACTCATTATTCAATATTTTTTAAAAATTCCAAAGACCCATGGCAGGTACATTTATTGACCACCAAAATTAATATATGATCCTATTAAACTGTGGTTTTTCCACCTGCTAGGTAGGGTTATGTAAGAAAGTACCTCTTTTTAGGTATGCACGTCATTTCGCCCAGTTACTTTATGGACACCTGGGTGCCATAAAACCCGGATTTTTTCGACAGATTGAATATTTTCAGTTTTAATAGACCAATCCTCCATAGTCAGTTTAGTTTTTTCCTGCAATTCGGATGCAACAAGCCAACAAGGACCATGGGCAAACTGACTACCATTGGGCAAAGGAAACTTATCCTGGAACACTTAAAAATCGGATATTCATATCGCCAAATAGCTAGAATGGTCAATCTAAACAACTCAACTGTATTCTACATCATTTGGAGTTTCGTCGACGAAAATCGAACAGAGGACAAGGGCGGAACGGCACCAAATCCGATTTTCACCGAGCAGTACGAGCCAAGGATCATCAGGAAAACAAGGGGAAATCTTAAGCTATCGGCTCAAAAACTGACTCAATAGGTGCAGGATGAAATAAGGAAAAAGTTCAGTATGGGAACTGTGCTCCAAGTTCTGCGCAATTATGACTTTGATGCCCTAGAACCACGAAAAAATAAATTTATAAGCCGCAAAAAATAGAGGGTATAGGATGACGTTCGTCAAAATCCACTTGGACAAGGATTTGGAGTTCTGGAACACAGTCATATGTGAATATGAGTACAAATTCAAACATTTTTACCCGGACGAATGGAATTAAGTGTGGCGACACTCCAATACTGAGCTAAATTCCAAACAATTGAAGGCAACAGTCAAGCACTGCGGAGGAAGTATCTTGGTATGGGCATCTATCTCGGCAGCCGGTGTCGGAAATTTTGTGATTTTGGAAACAACAATGGACAAGAATGTGTACTTTGATATACTAAAGGAAAATTTACTCCAAAGTACCGAGAAACCGCGAATCCCACGTACTTTCCGTATCTACCAGGACAACGACCTCAAGCATAAGGCCGGAATAGTACAGTCCTGGCTTAGATTGAACTGCCCCCACGTGATGATTCAACCGGCCTAGTCTCCAGACTTAAATGTTATTGAAAATTTGTGGGCTCTGCTGGAAAATAACATCCGGAAACACAACATATTCTGCAAACAGGGATCTCAAAAA